>OX596284.1:7443260-8643260 GCA_951394225.1 Harpalus rufipes
TTAAAATCTGGTGAACCATCCAATATTCGTAACTACCGACCTATTGCTATACTATCAAATTTTTCAAAAGTTTTTGAGATAATTTTGCATAATAAAATATTTGCACAAATAAAAAATTATATATCACCGTATCAACATGGCTTTATATCTAAGAGATCAACGGTGACAAATCTGTGTTCTTTTTCACAATTTGTTATTAACGTGTTAGATAATCGTGGTCAAGTTGATGTGGTATACACCGATTTTGCAAAAGCCTTTGACCGAATAGATCACGGTATCCTGTTAAACAAACTTTCAGATATTGGCTTCCACGCCAAAATAATTAAATTATTTTAGTCTTATTTATCTGACAGGAAACAATTGGTAATGTACAATGGATCAACATCAAATGAGTTTATTGCAAAATCCGGAGTACCACAAGGGTCAAATCTTGGTCCATTATTATTCCTGATTTTCATAAATGATTTGCCTAATTACATATCATGTGAAATATTAATGTTTGCAGATGACGTTAAAATTTACCAGCCAATTATAACAACTGACAATTGCTTACATTTACAACAAAATATTGGTCACATGCAATTATGGTGTGAAAAAAACAAATTAGCTTTGAATATTGATAAATGTAAAATTGTCACTTATTCCCGCAAGAATAACTTAATATTACACAATTATTCCATAAATACATTACCATTATGCAGGGAATACAAAATAAAAGATTTGGGTGTAATTTTTGACCCTAAATTTACATTCGATCTACAAATTCATAATGTCATAAAATCAGCTAATAAGTCACTCGGCTTCATCATACGTAATTGTAAACCTTTTATAAATATCAATGCATTAATATCACTCTTTTATTCACTTGTGCGATCTACTCTTGAATACTGCATCATTGTTTGGTACCCGCTATACAATAACCAAAAACAACAGGTTGAAAATGTGCAAAGAAAATTTCTGAAATATCTTTGGTTTAAGGTACATAATGTGTATCCCGAAAGAGGTTTTAGTCATAGTTTGCTATTATCATCATTTGGTGTTATAACACTACAGACACGTTTCATATTACACAGCCTTTCATTTTTACACAAATTATTACACAGTGACATTGACTGCAGTGCGTTATTATCTGAACTTAAATTCTCAGTTCCTACATACGCTTCTCGTAAAGTAAATACTTTTTACAACAATATTGCCAAAACTAATTTAATGCCCAGGTCGCCCATTTTCACTTGTTGTGATAACTACAACCAAATATGTACCTCATGTGATATATTTTGTTGTACACTGTATTCATTACGTTCAACTGGAATTTCTTATTTTGAAATTGATTGTTAATCTTTATTGTGAATCACTTGTTACTGTTATATATTTATTTGTTATTTACCTTGTAACTGGATATTTTCTGTTGGGTAATAAATTATTATTATTATTATTATTATTATTATTATTATTATTATAGACACATGAACAATGAAACTGTATTTCACAGTTACTGTAAAATCATGAATCTCTTTATATACGTACTCGTATTGACAATGACCATAGCTTTGATGGCGAGAAGGCGGGAATGATACTCATAAGGCCAATTGCATAAAACGTTGTTAACTGTTCACAAACTTAACTACAGTTTGTAATTATGAAATCATATCTTTTCAAATCAGCGTTAAAAAGAATAAATTATATTAATATTAGTTATTTTTTCCTGAACAAGATTCTAACAATCGGTTTTTAAAGTACGAAACTTGTTACGTAAACTCTACATAAACCCGTTTGCAAATACCTAGTAAACCGAGTTAATTAATTTTAAATCAGTTTATAAACTCGGCTTATCGAACTAAACTGGTTTAGTAAAATAAACAACGCATGAAAATTATAAGGATGTACGTTTGTAATTCTGCAAGAACCACTGTATTTGAAAATATTTTTTCACTCCTACGCTTGAAGTAGTAGTTTTGCACATCGATCATAGAAAAACTAAACATACAGTGAAAATGATTAGGCAGAAGAATCGTTTTATACGCTCGAACAACGATTTTTCTAAAAAAAAATATTAAGTTTTATATTAATATTAGATGATCAAGTGACGAAATAAAATATGTATTCAATAATTTCATTCATGGTATTCTAATTCTATGGAAAAAAGTAATACATTATTTTTTTCCATTCGTGGCACTCTCATTATTTTCATATTTAAATCAAATTAACATAAAACATTATATGGATTGTTCTCAAAAAAATCATTATGAGTTGGTATGAAACGATTATATCGCTAAATTCAGAATTAAATTCTCCAGCGATTAAGGAAATAAAAAATATAAAAATTAGGTCCCAAAATTTGGGGAAAGCTGCTATAAATTAAGTTTGCCGTTATTACCAATTTTGTAATTCAAAATGGTACAATTTTGCTCATTTAACCACACTCGTATGTATTCAAATAAAAAATTATGAACAGTTAAGGAGCTTATTGAGACTCCCTGTTGCCACAGTTAAACAATGAACAGTTTTGAAAAGAGAAATTTTATTTCATTTCTGAAAATTTGAATATTTAGACATTATATTTTTGTAAAATCTACTCTATTATACGAATATAATTATAAATATTACATAAATATGTGCAAAGTGTAATTTCCTCTCAGAAAATACAAAATATTGATAAAATTTTATTCGAGGATAACACACGCAGCGCCTTCCTACGAGCTTCAGCCGAACTACAAACATCCATAGAAATTTCTACCGTTAAAATTCATCATTATCAATCAAAATGTTACTCAATATTAATGTTAAACTTTGAATTCAGCAATAAAATAAGAATAAATCATTATATTTTTATGAGAAATAACACAAAACTCTTTCAAAATCCTGCTAGAGATTCCTGCTTCACCATTGCGTTATGCAGCCACCTATCGACATTTTCGTTCACTAAAATCACACCAGCGTATTCCTGCAGAATCCTGCGCATTCCTGCTTCCAGTTTCGCCTACCCGCCGTTGCATGGCGCCACCAGTTCAATTTTTTCTGCGGCGGTTTAAGAACCAAACCGGAACAAACTGACCGATTATCTCGTTCCGGGCCCTGAGCGGTAGCTTATTGTACAAAGGTCACTAGATGCAGAAGCGACGAATGCCAAACCGTAATTAAATAATTATAGATAGCTTATGAGGATAGGTAATACCCTTTTTACAGCGTTTTTTAATAACTCGGGGGATTATAAAATATGAGGAAATAAATAAATAAATACGAATTTGATATGAGCATTGAAACGGGAACATTTTGTTATGAATATTTAATGCAATGTGAAAGATATAAAGTACGATCTTTTTATTGCTCATATTTATTAGTTTTTAAAATATTATTCCGCGCAATATTATTTTTTAACATAAACGTGTTCATGAATAAACTAAACTCTGTACTATAAATATTGATCAGTTTGCAACATAGCACTCAATTTATAAACTCATGAATTTTATCAAAGCGCTATTAATAAATAAATAAAAGTAATTCTGTTTTCAGGTTTCTATAATACATAAATAAAATAAATAAATATATCATTACGGCATATTACCCATTGCTGGGTATACCAATCTGCTTTGTACACAGATATCGGTAATGATGAAATTTAATACATAATGCAAATAAATCATCAAGGCTTATTAACCACTTCTGGTTGTACCAAACTAAGTCTTTTCGCAAATGTAACTAATGATTATACAGGTGACACTGAAAAACGGGCCACTCAAAATAACTTTTTTATTTATAATTATTTTTTAATTTTCTTGATATATTTGTAAACTAGGCGTAGGGGCTCACAAATCATGGTATTATATATATGCTTCAGGTACATATTTATTCAAGAAATTAATAACAAAAATGTACGAGAAAATTATGAATAATTAACCTGCTAAGTCATGATATTAGATGGGCTGTGTAATCAGTTGAGATAATATGGAGTAATATTTAAGTTAATTGTTTAAATAATAGGTAAGTTATTTTTTAAGAGTCTATATTTTGTTACAGAAAATGATCAATTTGTTATCACTGCCTACCTGATATGGCCATGGCTAATCAAGTTAATTATTTATGATTTTCTCTTAAGCTTTTGTAATTTATTTCTTAAATAAAAATGCACTTCAACGATACGTTGAACTCGTAATTTGACGTATATTTCAAATACATACAAATATATAGCATGTTCCATTTGAAATATGAAAGTTACTGGTCACTTCCGGATATACTGAAATCGATACCATTATGCCAAATACCACGATTTGTGAGCCCCTAAGCTTAGTTTATAAAATAATTAAAAATAATTATAAATAAAAAAGTTATTTTGTGTGGCCCGTTTTTCAGTGTCACCCTGTATATCTGTACCACTGAAAGCATTTATCGGGCATCATCTCAGGGGCTCTCAAAGGTATCGTGCAGAGAGCACTTCGTAGGTCACTTTTGTTCTATTTTTTTACGTTTTAAGTTTGATATTGTCGGAAATCGGAATCGTACCCAGGCCGTGAGAATCACAACTCGCACAAAGTCATGCGAGCCCTCCATAGAGTCATTGTATTGAATATTTAACTGTAGATTTAAATTTCATTGATTCCCATTGAAAATAAATAACATCCGGGTTTGTCAGAAAATCTTTATTAAACTATAGACAGCTTTTGTTCTTTCTGTTAGTATTTTTATTAAAATATAGAAGAGCTATATTTTTAATTAACATATGACTACATACATTGTATATTTTGTTTTTACATTTATTCCGGAATGTCGGAGTAAATAAAATATGTCCATTTAATATACATATTTTCAGAGTATTTACATTACGCTGATATTTTATTTGAACAAACTAATTTATCACAAAAATTTCAAAGACGTCATATTTTGTTTTATTTATTTATAAATACTGACATTTACATTTATTCATAAAGCAATGTATTTCATTAATTTTTGTTTCTCACATTATATTAAATGATAGGTATGTGCTCCAATATGTATTTATTTTTTCTACATCAGTTGAAAACACTACATTATTCATTGAAATAAGTTCTTGAAATGTGAAGTTTTTGATATAATAAAAATGTGGGTTAATTTTCCATCTAGTAGCGTTAAAAATAAGCGTTTAAATAATACTCTACTTATACAATACAACTCTGGTATGACTTCCCCCCCAAATTTTACAATTGCTTGCGCGAAACAGGTACAGTAAAAATTTTGAAAGATGTCCGATCAAGGGCACCTGTATCACGAACGAATTAACAAATAGGCATACATTTATGAATTTACATTATAAAGGTGGGCGAGTTCTTTCGATTTTTCGGACATTCCTGAATTGCTGTATGTTTTGCGAAGAAGTTCGTCCTCATTTTGGGCTTCCCAACCTCGATCGTGAACTTTTCAAGATAAAAGAGCCCAAAAACCGTGCATGGGACGAACCTGGGGTCCTGAGGAAGATTATGGCACTGTCGCTTCGCGTAACTAATGGTACGTTTTAGTCAGTTAGGCAATTTAGAGTTTGTATTGCACAGTGAGAGGGCGCAAGGTCTGGCCAGAATAATCAATAAAAAAATGACTAATTGTGTTAAATGTACCAGGGCTTCACCTCACTCGGCCCACATAAGGCCTGGATACAGCCTTTGTGGAAGTAACGCACCATACCAACACCTTATCTGGGAATTTGGCATTTTGTTTATATCTGACATTAGTAAGGACCTCTGCAATATTGTCTCTATAAAACCAATCATTTCCCTTAATTTAGGACTTGCTCAATGTGAAGTCCGAAAAATCGATGTAAATGTCGTCAAAAAACCCAATGCTAGGTGTCCGTAAAAAGTTGCGCCTTGTGCGCTCATCTTTATTTAATTTAAGTTCATAATTTTCTTGCTCGTGAAACAGTTAATTATTAAGTACTACAAAACATTAAGTATAAGCATTTTATATTACAAAAAAAATTGTTGAAATTTGTGTCAAAACTTTTGGACTGTCAAATATCGCAGAAAGGTACTCTCGGTATTATTAACACTAAACGTTACTTGCTAATTTTACAATACTCATTTCCAAAAATTTTACACGCCGACATTGGTTGGTTTTGCATTGACCCACATGCAGATATATAAATATGTTCACTGGGTCCTGTAATTAATTTTCATCAAATTTTGTCAATAAAAGAGTTACAATCTTTCCCAATTTTCCTCTTTCTTAAGAACCACCCTTCGGGGGCAGACAATTTTTCCCCGATGACTATCCCCATTGTCGACAATCCCCAAATTTACGCCGAGCTGTTGGCAAAGCCAGCGGATTAAAAACAAGCCTGCGTAATTCGGCTTGGTCCTGCACAAGCACAAGCACACTGGATCAACTACCCTCCTCTTTCGCCCACGCACTATCAAGATAAATGTTTCATCTCTGGACAGCGGAATTATAAAATCGATATTTGGATCCCAACCGCCTAAATAAATAAGCAACTTTGGAAAGAACGATACGGTGGCTATTCGATAGCGTGTTGTGCTTTTGTTTTGGAATGGGAGGGTATTTTTAGAAATAGAGATATTTATAAAACGACAGTGGCGCCGCACAATTAACTAGAATGAAAACAGATATTGTTGGATCAAATACTATAATATATTTTGGCACATTTATGGGATTAAAAACGTGTTAATATCATTACAAATAGAGAGTCATGGTCTTGGCTGGAAAATATTACTTTTTACACGAATATCATGGATTTTTTTTATAAGCATATGTAATAAAAAGTGGCGTTTGTATAGAGTTTATAGCACCGAGAATATAAAATTTGACAAATAAAGTTTCCATTTGTTATAGATATATTTGCACATGTTGCTGAGTGCAACGATAAAAATAGAATAAAATATAATAAATGTAAGTCAAATAGTCTTTGCAACATATATCATTTCAGCGCTATAATCCAAATTGAGAAATGGGAGCAAATATGATCTTCATTACTTTCATGGATGTTTAATAAATGTTGAAAGTGTGTATTAAATTAAAGCTTATCATATTATAATCTTTATAATTACAATTAGAATCAAACAGAAATTAATTCTGAATCTGACTAGGACCTTTGCTGAGGAACTACGTTTAATATTATTTTATTCTAATTAGTATTATGCTTAGAAGTACTTTATTAAATAAATAAAATAAAATAAATATAAATATTTCATCACGGCATATTACCCATTGATGGGTGTGCCAATCTGCTTTGTATACAGATTTCGGTAATGATGGAATATTTCTACCGTGTGGGCGCTTACCAGGCGTCACCTCACGGGCACTCATAGATGGCGTGGAGAGTGCACCACAGGGGTCAATTTTGTTCCATTAAAATTCGATGTAATTTTGGCGTCGGTCGGGATCGAACCCGGGTCCCCAGATTCGCGACCAGACACTTAGGCACACGGCCACGAGACCTCATAAGTACTTTATTAATAGATATTTATACACCAAGTGAGTTAAGATAGTGTTTATTCATGAAAAGAAATATTAAACCACGAGCCCGTAGGGCGAGAGGGTTAAATTCATTAGGTAAATAAACATTCTTAACTCAAGTGGTTTATACAATACTGTAACGTGCGTCCTTGACTTGAGTACGCGACCACCGGCACTGGTAGAATATTTCCTGAACGGCGCCGCGCTGTCTAATTACTTAGGTTACTGATTCTTTGTATTCGATGTTATTGTCGCGTCGGAAAATTCCAGAAGGACGCCGCGCTATATAAACCCGTCAAAGAGTACAGCCGCGGACATTCTATTGTATAGAAGTAACGAGCAATGAACAATGGGTGATATAAATAAACAGTCTACGAGTTGTGAACATAAATAAATGTACTTATATAAATTATATGTTATATAATAAATATAGTGATATAAATATTGTTTAAATAAATATTAAATAATAGTGTTTAAGACTTTAATAATATTCTTAGTCTTAAATTAGTTTTTATAATTATTTAATCATAGTGTGAATTACTTTTATTATCTTTATCTTTATTTTATCACCCATATAAATACTTTATTCAATTTTGACGAAACAATAATAAAAACCATTGTAATATTTAATTTTCACAAAATAAAAAACTAATCAATTAGTAGGCTATGCATTAAAATCGTCGTTGATGGACGTCAAGTCGTTTATATATAAATTATAAACAAGCTTTATTTTCTGTCATTTGTGTCATGAAAAATAATGTAAATGGCTAATCTGTGGTGAAAATGATATTTTCGTGCCTGATATTTTAAATGCATTATTTGTTGCAGAGTTAAAATCGTGTGAATTTTTTTAATACACAGGCAAATACACAATTACTTATAGTTGTTTGTATGGAGTTAATAATGACAGTTGAAAACGTCAAAATTGAATAAAAATAATTATGTACATTGAAACATATTTTCTATCTTATCATTACTTTCATTATCAAATAGGAAATATAAAAGTACCAACTTTCGAACTAATTAAAATTTTCACAACTTAAAAATTATTATTCTTTTGCATAAGACCGACTAAAATTAAAATTCATTGCAATTTTAAAAGAGGATTATACTTTTTAGTAATCCATAAAAACTTATACTTAGATTTCTTGAAACTTTGATCTTATTAATTAATGCAAAGAAAAGTTTTATGAACTTCTTTATCAAGAACAGTAGGGCTCTTGGAATAAAGAACAAAATATATCTTCTAACGATCGAAAAAAAATATAAGTGGTTTCAAATTTTATGAAAACTATATTAATTACTTACAGATTTTCCTGCTTAAAAAATTGGACTGAAGTGCAGTACTTACCTGAAAAAGAAAATTGATATTAGTATAATGTTACACAATTCAAAATCTTATACCTATAAAGTATTATTCAATATTGTCGATCATTGTAAACAAATTCAATAAATAAACAATGTATATCGTCGTGATGTCTTCGAGTAAACTGCATCGTAAGTTACATACGCCAATAAAATGCAGATTTTACTGTAAAGTGCCAATAAATTTTCCTCAATTCTGCTGTAATATAAGTACAAGATCACAAATAGTGTCACATTGCCGTTAGAATAAAATATGTGTATGAAAATATATAGAAAAAGATTTATCGAATAATATTATTACAATGTTGAAGGTATGTTGTATATATTAAGGCATTATTCCTCAAACTTTACTTATAGCGGACCGGTATATTTTCGTGGACTATCTAGAATCGGATTATAACTTTCAGAGGACCCAAATACAATCTGGGTTCTATCGACTAAAAGTCAAGACATATATTCCACTGAACGTTTCTCATCACCTGGTGTTTGCACATCACAATTAGAGACGTGACTAATATCCGGTGGTACTACTAAATCCGGTTGATCCAGCTTAAAAACCGGAACTACCTTTCCAACCGAACTGAGCTTATATGATTTGATGCTTAGGCCACATTTGTTCAGAAAGTAAAAAACTAACAATTTAGAGTCCAAGATGGAAAATTCATATTTTTATATTGCAAAATAGAATACATATTATTATTTACTAATAAAGTAGAACCCCGGTTAACCGAACTCGGGTCAACCGAAACCCGGGTTAACCGAAACAATTCCACGTATAATTATCAGTTCTGTATTATGTAATGTACATTGTTTCAAAATAATTCATTTCCCCTACACACCCATTTATTTTTATGTAGGCTATTTTTAGATGTTAATGGGTTAACCGAAAAAATCGTTATCCGAAACGGCTGCGCCCCCTTTATTTCGGTTAACCGGGGTTCTACTGTAATCATAATATATACTTTTCTTAAATTATGTATAAAGAGTAACTGTAGTGCATTTTCCGATATTAATCTAGTTTATACCTTAGATTAGATTATATTTATTCTTGTCCTATTTCCACCATAAATATTACCTATTTCTGAAAATAATCGTTTTGAACAGACACTACTAGCTATGGGCTACCTATATTACTTATAACAAGATTTTTTATGACGATTACCTTACCATAAAATTGAATCTACTCTTCTGTCTACAATTGCAATTTTGTAGTAAAGATTAAATTGATGAAGCATGTTGTTCTCAGAATTTGTAGTCGTGTATATGTTAAAGGTGACACAATATCATTGTATCCCTGCCAACTCATAGTTAAAAGAAACCCATGTGGCGGTCGGAACAAATCCGGCGATTCAGTCGGGCCGTTAGCCGGATAATACGGTTGTGGTACTCCTGTCAAATTCCGATCCGGTACATCCCTAATCAGAATCCAACAGAGTTTACGCGACTATTCATCATTTTGGATGAAACATGGATTCACCACTACAACAATCCAAACAATGGGCGAAAGGAGGTAACAACATTGCTGAAACAATTAAACATCACGGCAATGCACCCGCTCATAGTTTTTGGAGTTCGAATTCCAGTCACATGCACCGTACTCTCCAGATTTAGTCTCCAGTGTCATCTTCCCAAATCCAAAGAAATGGCCCGCTGGAAAAAATCATTTGAAATACGTAGGCCATCACTAAGACAAACTCTTATTTTGAAGAGTTGTATTATAATGAAGATGTTAGAATATCGTTGGTTTCAGTATACTGTGTTGAAAGGAGACTATATTGAAAAATAAAAAAAAAAATGTCAAAATTCTTATGTTTCCTTTGTTGATCGAAAACTTTTCGAATCACTCTCTTATAAATAAAAATAATCTGCCGTTATATTATTTTTCTACGATTATATTCAGTATAGTTAATATAAAATTCACATCCAATGTATAAATGTAGTAATGAAAATTAATATTCCAGCATTGCTCCTACAAAAAACCACTTCTCCCCGTAATAAATTTTCCAGGAACGGCTCACCTTTCAATTTGCAGTGGTAATGGTCCCATTATAAGAAAAACTCAAGCATATTAACTCAATTAAAGAAATGGGTGCACATGGTTCTCTTCACCCTTTCCGGGAAGGATAAATCAGTTCACAGCGCCTTCCCTAATGAGCTGAGATGTTAATTAAGATTAATGAAGAGCCAAACAGGTACAACTTATTCACCAGATATCAAAACGCTGTCATTTAACCTAAGCAAGAGAGCTTAGCGCTTAGTCTCTTGATAACGGCATGCTGGCTTTCAGGGTATAATGGATTGTGCAGAATTTCAGATATCGCATGTTGGAGTAAATATCAAGTTACAAGGAGGGCAAACAGCTTCTTACAAAGAAAATGAAAGTGGAACTGTATTGTGTAGTAAAAATTGTATGATTCTTGCAAACATACGTAACTGTAATAAGGTCAAGTAGGCAAATAAGATCCACCTTAATTAAAAATGAAATATTTTGAATAATTAGTAATCTTTATTGATAAAGCTTTGTTCACGTTAAACTCTGTTTCATTATAAATCTAAAGAGTTAAAAAATCAGCATTTTTAAAATTATCATATAAAATTATACATTTTTAAAAAATAGTGCCATTTGAGGCACTTTTGCATCATATTACAGCTATGGCAAAACCATATATCCGATGTTCTTTTCTCTTTAGTTTGATTCTTATTTTTGGCACCAAATTTACTAGGCCATATTTAAACGGGGATAGTACGATAAATAAAGCTTTTTTTTCAAAATAATGAATTATACGGTTCAGAGCACATAAACAACATAGAAATTTAAAAATTAAAATGGAATATCTGCAACATCTTCCTACAACAAACTCGAAGCAACGACAATAGGACTGTGCAAATTAAATGGCACTTCTGATTTACCTTTATATTACCATTATATATATGTGTGTCGAAAACTACACCAGTGCAACTAATATAAATGTAACGCTGGGCTTTATTTGCCTCATGTACATTCAGGGACGTAGCTAGGATATTTTTGTAGGGTGGGCCAGTGGCGGGTCAAAAAATATTTAGGTGGGCAACTAATCAGAAAGTTTTGTACTGCTACTTATATTTTTCATTAGAACACAAATAAGCAAAATTTTATTTTTAGTTATACAATTTGTGAAGCATAGTGTGTTAAAAAAAACCTAACTCGGAGTAGCCTAGGACCAGAGATACGTATGTCTGATCATGATTCAATTCAAAAGTCGTTGTTAAAATTGATCTTGAAATATAATTTTAAGGACAAAGATAATAAAGAAAAATATAGTGCAATTCGCAATTTTCTAATTTATTTCCATTTCTAAAATAATATCCAAGAAGAAAAGGTTTGATTTCTTTAGATAACATTTTCGACAATTTAATTAAATATTTTTAAATTGACATAAGTTTCTTTGTTCATAGCCTACTTCGAGTTACGTTTTTTTTAACAACTACATACATCTTATAACAGATATTAAATTATAAGATTAAGTTCGTTTAACATTAGTTACGCATTGAAGGATAAGTTTTTAGCTACGTCCATGTGTACCTTAGTTCCTTTTTGCCACAAAGCTTATAAAATCTGTTCATAAGGCGACGTATGTCGTAACTCTGTTAAGGAAATAATTTGAAACTGTCTACATTGTTCGTATACGTTGGCGTATACTTTCATATTTTTGTGTCTTGAACTGATTTACGTGATTTATAAATAATGTCATAAAAAAAACACTATCGAAAAGGGCTAGAATAATGTCTTGTTTGCATGTGCGTTTCTTGATGCAAAAAAATATAGTTTCCCAGTAGGTGTCAGCACAGATATGAACTACCCACATAAACGAACTATTATTGTGCATTGCCATTCTTACATAAAGAATACTATAGGTATTTTATGGTACTGTCCCAACATCGTAATAAATAATGCTACAAATAAGTTTAATTCACAAATTAGTTAAAGGGTAATGCGACTCGCGTTACAATTAGAATGAATTAATCCAAACCTCAATGCAATTACGTCCACAATAACAGATTATTCCCTCTCCTTTAATGTTTTAGTTCCGGTAGTAGACGCGGACGCCGCCAGGGCTAACATAAAAAGTGGCTAGCGCAGCTTTTATTGTGACTTTGATATACGCACAGTGCAGTCGGTGCATTACCCTGCACATCTGCACTAACTCGATTACAGCAGAGTGATACGTATTTTATGTGATCCCGGGACACAATGCAAGCAAAAGTGAACAAATCAACTATGCTAATTGCCCTGTTTGTTTGTCCGACAAGATTTTGATTGCGCTCATATTACGCCACGGATTTTTTTTATGAAAGAATGATTTAGCTGTTTAATTAATATTCAAAATACAAATTAAACTGACCTAAAATTAACGCTATGGCGTTTCTTTCGGGCTTTAGTTATGAACTTCTATCTATCGCACTGATTTTGAAGGATGAAAACGATAACTGCTTATATTGAAAAAGTCACAATTTTCTATTCCGTCTACTTTTATTTGTCCTCAAATTTTTCAATGTTTTTTCCCTTTTCACTCTGTTTTTAGGACATATACTTTGGAGTTCATATACCGTATTGAATATAAATGGAATACAGAACGATTTTCCTAAAAAAATGAGGTCAACTTAATCCCTATCAATACTTATCTAAATTTAAAATTTCCCAACTATTTTTGATCTTTATGGGATACCTCAAAGTGACCTTCAAACACTCCTACCATATTCACCAAATACAATTAACCACAACCATGAGTTACTAAGACTCAACAACAGGGCCAGATTACCCAATAGGCTGACTAGGCTATAGCCTAGAGCACACAGATTTTAGACGTCACAAGCCTAGGGTGCACGCATATTTTAATATTTTTAATCGGGCCCTGCATTTATCTGTTATTTATCTAGATTTGAGATCTAATCTGTGTAACCAAGAAGTTGTGTTTATCTTTAAAGCATAGGCCCCGGAATTTATAATAGTATTTCATGTCTCCAGGACGAAAAGTGAATCTGTAAGGCATGAGCAAGTTATTTACGACCGAGGCGGGTAGCTGAGGCTGTAATTACTGGTGAGTATTTTAAAGACACTTTTCGTCTGAGGTACATGCAAAATTTTATGTCATATTGGTTTCTAAAACAACGTTTTTTGAACGATTTATAACAAAAAGTGAAACATTAAAGTCCTAGAACTTTAAAATATCATTTTTAAGTTCCAGGACTTTAAAATTTTACCTTTATACTGAATCCTTTATTTATGCGGCATTAAATTGTTCTTCGCATCTGTAGCTTCATTCAAAATAGGAATGTATTTTTCATCAATTATAGCGAATAAGAATGTTAATGAATCCAAAAAAAATTAATTTTAATCTCTCAAAATTTTGCTAGGATTTTCGAACAATTGTGACTTAGCCAGCGTACTTATACAAAATTCATACTGCTACAAATTGCTGCATGTTTCTTTTAATAATTTAATAACTAGAAACCCGTAAGACATAAAATTATGTATGTACCATAGACGAAAAGTGTCTTTAAGGTATTCACAATAACTTGCTATTACTTTAAAGATTCACTTTTCATCCGAGATACATACGATACTATTATGTCATACTAGTTTTTAGTTATTAAATTATTAGAATATGCAGTATGAGTTTCGAATAAGTATGGCTCTTACAATTGTTAGAAAATCCTAGCAATATTTTGACAGATTGAAATTGAATTTTTCTAGTTCCGTTAACATTCGCTGTAATTGTTGAAAAATACATTCCTCGAGATATTTTGGATTAAGCTCAGCAGCTTTGTCTAAAAAAAATATTTAGAGCAACGGGTAAACTGACTTCCGATTGTATTATAGTATGTATTTCAAATAGCCTTCTCTTACATTCCGTGGACCGAGATATAAATATAAAACAATAGTGTATGCATAAAAGGATATAAATAAAATTATTTGTTATTTGTTGCTCTAAAAATAGGTTTATTCTATTTCTTCCTGACATACACCACAACTAAATTGGATTTAAAAAACTATATACACTCCTACTCGTATTTTGCTGAAGCTGCAGAATTTATGTGTACATCTCCCTTTAAATCACAACGGTGTATTCTTCCACCTTGGTGTAGAATTTATATTTGATAAAAAGAGAAAAAAATCAGTGTGTATATCCACAGGCACAACTATATATTTCCCGGTATCTGTCAGGCGAGACACTCGTACGCGCATTGTGCTCTAGTGCCGGAGTTTACCGCAAGTGGTTAGGCTCCGGTCTCCGGTCTTGGTCTTCACTAGAGATCCGGCATAAATAAGAAAGTGGGCTCGCCTCAAACGCTCAAATGGACAAGGACGAAGATCCGAACAGGATACAGGTTTCCGTAACGATTCCTTTTAATATTGCAAACGACGGAATATTGTTTACATGCATATCTATAATAAATACGGGCACTGATAAATTTGGAATTAGGTTATATCGAAAGAAAATATAGCCGGTACAATTTTACAAAATAATATACGAGGGCCATTCTAAAATTAAAGGCTACCAAACATCGAAAAAAGAATTTTTTTCAAAAATCTTACGGGAGGGTGTATATATCTCAACTACACACACCGGCAAAATTAGGGAAACGCCAAAAAAACTATGTATTTCAAAAAATATGTACCATTTGCCTTTCATATTTGGGTTGGTAATCCTACATCTATAACAAATAACAAATGACGATATGACACCTAAAGATTGGATAAGACAATGTAAAATGATGGGAATAGAAATAGAAAATTGTCATCTATAATCATTACACTTTGCTGATGATCAAATCCTTTATGCATAGGATGAAGATGACATATATTATTAAAAAAATAACAAAACATTATGCTGACTGGGGATTGCAAATCAACACGGGGAAAACACAATATATGGTAGTAGGAGGAGAAGGACAAACATTAATTTTAGAAAATGGCTCTATTAAACACGTACAAAAAGTACATGGGAACAATCTTTACAAATACAGGAGGTGGTGACGAAGAAATAAAAATTAGAATAATACAAACAAAAAAAGCAATAAAACAACTACACCCTGTAACATGGAACAGAAATTTAATAACTAAAACAAAAAAGCGATATATTACACCATAATTAGAAGCATAGCTACTTATAGCAGTGAAGTATGGGAACTTAAACAAGGAAATAAAAGAAAAATAAATGCAATAGAGAAGTACTACTGGAGAAGGTGCTCTGACAAAACCAGACAAAGTAAGAAATGAAGAAATAAAAAGAAGAGTGCAGGTGGGATATACATTGTTAGAAATAATAGAAATGAAACAACTTAAATGGTACGGACACATGGATAGAATGACAAAGAAAATATTAAATTGGATACCAAAAATCGAAAAAGGAGAAGAAAACCACGTACAACATGGATGAAAGGTATTCAACAAGCCATACGAGACAGAAACTACGGTCTTCAGTTTTATTAAATATGGGTGTTTAATTGTGTTCACTATAGATCAAGGGTTAACAATCATTTCTGCTTTTGTTGTTTCATTTCTAAGTATTTAGTATAGATTATTTTTAAAATAGAAAATTATGATTTTTAATTATTAATTAATAAATTATAAACAATGGAATATTTGATTTTTTAATTAACCTAAGTTTTCCACTATTTTCAAATTATTAACTATTAATTAATATTAATTATTACTTAAAAATATTTCATTTTTTAAAAAATAATTTTTCTACACTGAATTGAAACAACAACAAATGCTGAAATGATTGTTAACCCTTGAGCTGTAGTGAACACGAATTATACACCCATATTTTGTAAAACTAAAGACCAAGTAAAATTTAGTAAAATTTAGCACCTCCATATATGATAATCAATCTTTATTATGTGGTTATATTTAAGTGTTATATCGTCATTTTTTATTTATTGTAGATGTAAAATTACCAACACAAATATGAAAGACAAAGGGTTTATACTTTTTTGAAATACAAATCTTTTTTTTTTGGCGTTCCACTAATTTTGCCTTTGTGTGTATTTTTTATCATAGTCCCCGTTAATTTCATTCACCTTCTGTAGACGCAGCACGAGATTTTTTATGCTAGTGTCGAACAAAGTTGCCGCCCCTTATCCAACTTTTCACTTCTTTTTTTTCCTGTCAGATTAATATGTAAATGAAATAAGAAATGAGAATCAGACGGTGCCAGATCGGGGCTGTGTAGTGAGTGGTCCACAATATCCCATCCAAAATCATCGAGTAAAACTTTGGAAATTCGCGGCGTGTGAGGCTGTGAGGATGTGTTATCGTAAAATACACACCCGTCAGACGTTTCTTTAGGATAGTGATCCGCATTCACAGTAAACCTATGCAAAAAACGAGTGAAGGAGATGCTTCTTCTGCCAAACTGTACGCCGTAGAGAGCTGTTGGACCACTCGTTTGAAAGAGGAGGAGTCCTTCTACACGAAACTGGTGCCAACTTTCCACCAGTACCTTAGTATCTTTAATTTTTGTACGGCTCTCATACGTAGACTGATATTTATGTTGTCTTATTGACTGTTTTTGTTGAACAAATTTTCAAGGATATCTCGTAAACGACAAAATTACAAAATATGATTTTTATAACGTATACGTTGTACATTTCTTTCAAAGAACAAAATCATTAATGATACAAAATGTATGGTCGCGGCAGTGAACCTTAGACGCAAAGTATAGCGAAACGAATAGACCTACGAGCCTAAACTCATAATAATTACATTTTCAACAAATTATAAAACCTACAAAAATGGTTAGAAATTTCTACAAAATTCTTTCGGTTATTTTAAATATAGACTTAAAACTGTGGACCAAATTACAAGTGATAATAGTTTAAGTGTCATCTTCTAGTCCAAACTCAGCTTCTAATGAGACCGTATTTTCAAATACGCTAAATCAACAAAGTATATTTTATCTGTAGTAACACTACAATGTAAACCATTCCGAAAATGTTCAATAAATTTTCCAGATAGGTACAGAATTAACTTCCTAATTCGCTACTACAACAAACATTACACAAATAAAACTTTGACGCGGTACATTATTCTTGATTTATAACCCTCGTTCAACAATCACAAATAAAGATACGAAAACAATTCAAACAGCAAACACTGGCCCTTGTAACGTAACGTATACTGCGCAATGTAAAGCAAATACTGCGTAAATGAATGAAAACATTTACAGTCGTGAAAAACCCGACCCGCACAGAACAGAATCATCGGCGACAACAAAGTAAATATTTGTTGGACATGAATGCGAAAACGGTTGAGCTAATAACAAACTGCTTATTTATTCATCTTTACTAATCCAATAATATCTCATGCATCTGAAAGGTGTGAATTAATAAAAAAGATAATGAAGTAATTAAAGGATAGTTCAGGGACCTTATAAATTTATGCCATTTACAACCACCCTTTACTTATTTACTTGTTCCTGAAATTTTACTGAGACATGTAGGAGCAATCGTCATATTTACAACGGTATTTACAGTTTTTCTTTTTGTAAAATTAAAATTTAAAATGTTTTAAAGATTGTATATCGATAATTTATTAAATTTTTCATGCTTTTGGTGAATATTTTGTATTGTGAACTAAAATAAAAAATGTATGGTTTTTCAAGATAAAATGTTTGGTATAAAAAGTGACAGATATGACAAATGAAATGGATTTTGAAAGAAACGGGTCAAGCAGAAGCATCCTCGTCCTATTATTCTGCCAAAGTAGATTATGAAGAAACACAAGAAAATATGTTTTTTTTTTATATTATTATTATGAGGGGTGATTTTGATGCCGGCATAATTAAGACACATATTCTACATGTCTTTTTCTTCAATGTTTCATGAGAGTCTTGTATTTTTCTTTTTGTCTTGTTCTTGCAGAAAATGCAAGACAAAACAAAGCAAGAGAAATGCAAGAATATCAAGATTTTCTAATATTTTCTTGCATTCTTGCACTGTTGCAATATTACAATTAAAATATATCAACATTTTATAATTTTGTAAAATGGGTTTTAGAAATCTAAATATGAAATATTTTTCAATGTATATTTAATTTTATACCAAATGTTTTGGTAGAGTACGTACACGGAAAAACAAGCTAACTGCGTACTGCGCCATCAATTATCAGGTACCGGCGGCAAGGGGAAAGGGAGCAGTGACATTGAAATTTATAATTACGCCCCGTAAAGAATCGTATATTTTTGATCGTTAATTTAAATATTTTGTAGGAATATTTCATTGTATTTAATAGTGAAGAAATATACAAGAAGCTAGGGAAGCAAGACAAGATTTTTCTTTGCAAAAGTTATGCAAGACAAGAATTAGCAAAACAACTAAAATGTTTTCATCTTCGCTAGGGGATGTCTTGGGAGATGCAGGGTACAGGGTATCATATGGGATCCATAACCAACTATCATCCTTACACGTAGGCTTGCAATAACTTATATACTTCACTGTTAACACTCTACATGTCTAGACCGATGACATCTAGACTAAACAGACAGTTGTAGGAAATATTATATAATAATAATCTTTATTGTATTTAAAGTTCTGTACAACTTATTACAATTGGTGATTAAATGGGGGTGAGTCAACTTTCTTTTACAATTTTTTGTAACCTCGCAGTTTTTTATTATTCGTTGCGTTGATGGAGATGAGATGAGAAAGACGCCACAAACATCCAAGCCCTTGGTGGGAATCGAACCCACGACCCCAGGAGCGGTGATGGTCGGTAGAGCACTGTCTAAACCCGCTGCCTCAATACGCTCGGCCACCGAGGCGGCGTAGGAAATATGTATTATTTTTAAATAGAATTTTAACTTACAAATTATTATGGCTTTGCACTCGCCTCGTCACAGTAAAATGTTTGACTATTGTAACGTGTCATAAAAGTTTTCGGAAAAAAAATTGAATGATACCGTTAATTAATAATTCTTACTTTATTAAACATTTTTTTCGTGATCCTCATAAATTTTCATTAGAATTTAAATTATTATATTTTTCACATGACCACTTTATTTTTAACTAATTCTGATAAAATATGAGTTTTATTTTTCAATGTATAAATTGTTTATAAAGCGTTTCTAATAAATGCATAAAATAAAAGCAAAATTTTAACAATACATAACGATGAAAGTTTTGTTGATGATAAATGTACGGAAGAAAGAGCAATACATTACGTATTTAAATTATGGATAAACCGAAATAAATTTGCTTCATTAATGCTGAAATTATCGACAAATTTAAATGAAAGTATAAAATATTAAAATCCAATAAGCACTTGATAAATTTCAACATTCCAGACTCAATAATTCAGTTCATATTGTTTCACAATGAAGACAATTAATCTCACTACATTATAAATTACGCTACAATATTTTCTCGACTTTTAACATTAATCAGAAAAGAATTTTGTAGTTTACGACACGACACTGAAACAATATCCACATTGAACTTATTTCCTTTCAAAATCCTCCAAGCACGATAAATTTTACTTAGGCTCCTTCCATTGTTGTTTCGTATGACGGCTCGCGGACATAAATATATTTGTTTACTACAAAATATTATTAAACGCTCTCTCAGGGATTTTATTCGTTATCTGGTGCACGTGGCAGGATAGGTTGCTATGCCTGCAAGATTGATTTGTCCCCACCGGAATTCCGTTGGTTTCAAATTTTGTTATTCATCGAAATCAGAGACAGAGAAAGTTTTTGCACAGAACATTGACCATAAGAGATATTCGATAGAACATTATGTATCTGGGGTCTAGGAATATAAAAGCATAAATTACCAAATAAATTATCGTAATTTACCAGAAATCATAATAAAATTACACGGTGAACACAAGAATTCGTGACATGCGTTTCTTGTTCCTTTATTATTTTAGGTAAAAAAAAACTTCAAATAGGGAATAGTTGTAGCCATGGAATTGAAACAAATAAATTAACAAATGTTTTGCTGTTCGTACACGATCATGCCCGAAATGTCATCGTACTGTCGAATTGTTCGTGCCAAAATTGACCTTGCATGTATGGGACATTGAGGCCAAGAGTGCTGGCTTGAATATCCCATACACGGTCAATTTTGACATCAACAATCGGCTGAAAAGCCCGGCATTACTACGAAAATGATAATGTATACAGGTAAATCTGTCAGTTAGTTTATTTTTATTAGGTGTTATTTGTAATTTCTATGCAAATGAACAAGTAATTATATAAATTAATAGATAATTGTTCAATCGAACAGAAATTACAAATAATAATAAAAATAAGCTATGTTTTGAGGCACTACTAAATTATTTTTTTCTATTATTACTTCTATGTGGGCACGCCATTATAAAACTCTAGTCTACAACCACGTTTGAGTCTTTACAAAATATAAAAATCAGTAATATGGATAGAACTAGTAGCTAGTAAAGAATTGACAGTTGTTACGGCTGTCACTGGTTTAAATTCCGTCGGCGGAAAATGTAAGCCACTCCATTGGTGAGTAGTTTCTTGACGTCACCAGATAAAAGAAAAGACTGCAATTTAAATATTGTATTTTCAGAGACAAATTCTCATGAATACAGAGTAATATGAAAGAAAATAAAAAAATACGGGTAAAATAGTTTTTCTTATTCTATTATCGTATAATACCTCATAATACGAGCCCAACCCCAAATGTATACGTACCCTCTGAAATTAATTTATTAACAGCAATAAAAAATATTTTTTTAGGTTACAATAGTTAAGACTATAGTTGGACATTTTTTTATTTTATGTATTAATAAAGTGTACTGAATTTAAATACAATGTTATTAACTAATTTTCTCATTTAAACAATAATCTACTGGCAAATATATGACAAAAGACAAGTCCCAAAATTTTTCGTTCCAACAGTAAATAATACAATATTTATGTTAGTATTATCTATAAAACTGAGGGTAAAGGTAACTGACAATATACTCAATTGATTGCCATCTTAAATTTTATTACTTTAATAAAAATTATTTGCGACTTATTAAAGACGAAAACATTTGTCACATGTAGACAATGGTTTATTTGCAAATAAATTATTATCAAACCTAATAAATTTTCTTATAAGCAATGTATTCAAGTTCTATTCACTCTATTAATACACCATATCAAAATTTGTTGAATTGGAGTAATTATCATAGCATCCAGAAGTTTATTTATTCTTTTAATATAACTGCAGGTGGTACTTTAATAAATAAATATCACTTTGCAAATAATTTTACTAAAAAAATAAAACTTAATATAGTAATGAATTGAATATATTGTCAGTTTCCTTTACCTTCAGTTTTATAAATAATAATACTAACATAAATATTGTATTATTTACTGTTGGAACTAAAAAAAACTAGCACGTGTCTGTTATATATTTGTCCGTAGATTATTGTTAAAACGATAAATTTAGGTAATAACATTATATTTAAATCCCGTACACTTTATTAATACATAAAATAAAAAATTGCCCAAATATAGTCTTAACTATTGTAACCTAAAAATTTATTTCTTCTTGCTGTTAATATATTTTTTCAAAGGGTACGAATACATTTGGGGTTGGGCTCGTATAAACTAAGAAAATCTTCACAAACGATGTTTTTTTTTGATCGTTTTTATAATTTACTAACTAGTCCATAATTATCTATTTAAAAAATCTACAAATGAAAGTTCTAAAGCATAAAATTGTGCATTTGAATCATACCTATATTTGATATCGCTAAAAGCAATACTAAGTAAAATATTTGCTGGTTTATTTATAGACGGACACTCCGTATATTTCCCCGTCTTTTTTAAACTGTATTTAAAAACAACTATCCATAATCCCTCAAGTATCTCTCCTTTCATCCAGCCCTTCAATATTTCATTGTCGTGAATATCATTTATTTAACCTCAAATATAAATTCTCACTCGTACAAAGCCATCTTGGATGTAGTGCCAAAACAAGCGAACATAAATAAGGGCGCGAGTGCGGGGTCTTGCTAGTGTTGGGGCGGTTTCGCGAGTTGTGGGGGTGGCAGGTAACGGGCCTCTCGGGTGCAATGCAGCATCTCCGAGAAGATAAAATAATAAAGAACGGCCATAACTATGCTGGATTATGGTAATCAGTCAACACTAAAGCATAAGCAGTCGCAACTAGGACAAGTTATTCATACGGGTTAGTGATAAGAAGACAACAAATAGAATATTTTTTTTCATTTTTAGGCCTTACCTGATATCATGGCGTACCAGGATAAATATTCATAATATTCTCTAATGTTTTTGCAACTTATTTTAATAAAAATACATTTCAAGCATATCATTGAATTCGTAACTTTACGTACATTCCAAATACACAGTATGGATATAAAGATTTATGACTGATTTTCTATAGTGCCAAATAACAACGACATCTGTTAATTGGCACCCAAAATATTTTTGACTAACTTTCATCATCATTCCCCGCAAGTTTGATTAATATTGGTTCAGTACAGTTCTCGTATGAACGTAGTTTGCTTCATAATGGATGCATCCGTCAAACAGCAGTACGCAAACAAATTTTGTATTCGTTTGTAAAAAAACAATCTAATTGTTTGTTTTGGTCTAAAAAGCGTCTGGGGATGCTTCATTGACACTTTGCAACGTTTTTGGCTGGCAAGAGCGATTTCACGACCGTCCCGTATCAAGCAGAAACTCCGAAAACATCGAAGCAGTTCGACCACTGTTGGTTTTCGACTGATGCTTGTGGAGTAGTTGAACATTGACTGGATTGTGCCCGCGCACGATAACGCAGCACAAAAATAATAATTTTGAGTAACCCGCTTTTCAGTATCACCCACAGAGTAAGTCTGGGTTCACGCCCCCCACCCCTTACCTTTTTATTACAAGTAATAGAAAAAAAAATGGTTTATACAATTTTTTTATTATTTTAAATATACTATTTGATGGCAGATGAAGATATTTTTTATAAAGTCAGGTTTACAAGATACAGATATCAACTTTTATTTTTTTAAATAGCAACCTATAATTATTTTAATATATTATATACCGCCCTTTTTTGTCTTTTCAACCATGTATTAGTTTTTACTAATAAATTTGAAACAAATTCAAGAAAATTGAGATATATGAGAATATAATAAATAAGTAATAAGCCAATGTATACTTTGTTGATCATTGTTACATTTTGTTTATTTTCACATAGCCACATAGAATATTTGAATAAAAATTATTTCTCATGTATCTCAAATATCTTGTTCTTCTCGATTTTTGTCAAATACATCAATAAAAACTAATACATCGTTGAAAAGAGAAAAAAACTGGCGGGCAATATTTCAGTAAAATAATTATAAGTTGCTATTTAAAAAGTTGATAGTTGTATATTGTAAACCTCACTTTATAAAAAATAATTAAATCTGCCATGAAATAGTATATTTAAAATAATAAAAGTTTTACATGAGTCATTTTTTCTATTAGTTATAATTTAAATGTTAGAGGGGGTCTTCCCAGACTCACCCTGTACACATTCTTAAGAGTAATGAACAATGAAAAATAATGAATTAAAAAATAGAAAAACATAACTTGCACACTATAAATGAAATATCTTTTTCCAGGAGGAAAACTAGTTTCAGCTCATTTATTATTCAAATTATTCCTTGCTTCTACATAAGTTTATGTTGAAAAGAAATAAAACTACTAAACACAAATGGATACTGTAATATCATATTTATTTAATTTTATTTCCTACTTAAAGTTTAATGAAGTACAGGAAATTTTATGGCGTACACAATATTAGTTCACATAATTTTGTTTCCCAGAAAGTTCAAATATGTTCAGTGGTGTATTTCAGAGGTAAAATTTTCAGCAGTAAACGTCTTCTATAAAATACAAGTAGTACGATAAACCTGGTATCGAATCACCAAAAAATTTCTCATAAAACTGAAGCTATTACTTCTAACTTTTTTACGGGCACTGAAAATTGATTATACTTCTCGATTCCATTATCCATAATGGAATAAAATTAATATTTCAAAGTTTCTCTCTGTTTAATTTGAAAATAATTCGAGATTCCTAGTCACATCTGAATAGAGTTCGCTTGTTCGAGTGTAGTGAAATTCTTGTAGCAAAACTTTTATAAACCGGGAGAACAAAGTAAATATAAAGATTATTACATTTACTTTCTGGCTTAAAACCGAGGAAATCTTATTACAAATATAACTCTGAATTTCGTTTAATCAACTTATTACCGCTAAAATTTTACGGATTTACTAGCAATAATTTGTTTCAAGTTTTCGTGATAGTGTATTTTTTTTTAGGATTATAGGAATAATTCAACTACATACGTTAATAATTAGTTTATTGTAATGGTTTTAAATCTCACTTAATATCTGCTCGTTCAGGTGTTCCTCAAGGATCTTACCTGGGCCCTTTATTATTTAACTTATTTATAAATGATACTACAATGCTTTGATCATTCACAATTTTTATTATAAGCGGATGATTTGAAAATCTTTAAGCTATTACAAACATAAATGACTGTATTGCATTACAAACTGATCTAACTATATTATATATTCATTGTCAACATAATTATTTACATCTTATTTCATTTAAATGTTATGAATTTCACTAGAAATCGCAATTTAATCAGCTTTAATTATAATATTAATAATGTTCCTCTGGAAGTAAAGTCCATAATACTAGATTTAGGTTTACTCTTTGATCCTAAACTTTTGATGACATCTCATATTAACGCCATCAGGAAAGACTCACACCGTACAATGGATTTCATATTTCGACACTGTAAAGTTTTTAAAAAACCAAACACTGTTATTTGTATAAATAAAAGAAAAAATATTATTATTATTGAAAACGTACAAAGAAATTTGTAAATTTACTTTGTTGTAAATTTAATATTAACTGTCCAACTTACATATGCAAACTAGAAAAATCCAATATGAGCAGTTTAGAGAGCAGGCGAACTTACTTTGATATGATTTTTTTCTATGAAGTTTTCAATAATTTGCTTCATTCTACTAATATTATTTCGCTGTTTAATTTTCATATTCCAACAAAAGTAACAAGGTATTATAATTCATTTAAGTTACCTAAAAATAAAACAAATAATTGTAAGTACTCCTCTGTATTAATCGTATAATGTTCACACACAACACTCATTTTATACTCAAATCTGTTAATTCTATATCTATTGAATATGAAGTACGAAATGCAATCAAATCGTATAGAGGATAATATATTCTTTAAGTTATAATAACATTAAATGTCAATAAATGATATTTAACTGCGTTTTTTCAAGAAAAACTGTTAAAATCTTCAAGTGAGCGTACTTCCGGTTGAACAAATATAACTAAAATCTTCTTCTGGATGTAAACTTGAGGAATACGAAAAAATAATAATTTTTGGAATCGTGGTATGGACACAGACACACACACACACACACACACACACACACACACACACACACACACACACATATATATATATATCATCGTAAAAATGGTAAAATCGTATTATATAGACCCTACAGCGTGCTTATTCACATTGAATTTTTTGACTAAAGACAATATCTTCCTTACCTAAAGGTGACAAAAGGTAAAAATGACATATTTACTTATTTAACAAAATACATATTTTATCCTTTATATCGAATACTTTATGTATAAAAGCGCCGCCACCAAATGGCCATGTAATTTTCATTGTCTGATGAATTATTAACCCCCTTTTACATTTTTCGTCTTTGCTCTTTTATGTCTACATGTGTACGTATGCAAGTACATTGGTACACATTATTAATATTTAAATTCTCGGTTGGATTCGTAAAGAATGACTTGGAATTCTCCGGCACTGTTGGTAGGCATCTCCGTCTTGTTCGTGCTTCTTTTGTTCTCGCCTCTTGAGCATTCGGCTTTGGAACGTCAATGTCTCCGAAGAGGATTTGAACAAAAAAGTTAAGATATCGACGGAGGTAATAATATAATGAGGTCGACAACAAATGAACCAAGAAGGAATTAAAAACACATTTAAAGATGATTTCAAATATTTATTAATTAAAACTACAGACAAAAATCTTCAAGATAAAATAAAAAGAATTTCATAGTTCAAGATTTATAATTGCAGATTCTGTTTGGTTCCAAATTGTAAAAATGTTAATTACAGAAAAAGCTTCTAGCAAATACGAGGATCACGCTAGCACTACTGGGATTTAAATTAAATACAAATATGATTACTAGAATTGTGTGATAATAAACTTGATCTTACCTTATGTGACGATAAATCGGTGATTATGCATAATCACCGGCTATTATGACTAATCTACAGTACAGTGTCTGGTCGTGAATCTGGCGACCCGGGTTCGATCCCGACCGACGCCAAAGAATTACATAGCAAATTAATGGCACAAAATTGACCCCTGTGGGGCACTCTCCACACCAGCAATCAGTGCCCGTGAGGTGACGCCTGGTAAGCGCTCACACGGTACAAATATTCCATCATTTACCGATATCTGTGTACAAAGCAGATTGGCACACCCCAGCAATGGGTAATATGCCGTGATGAAATATTTATTTTATTTATTTAAAAAAAATACCAACAATAACTTCTGAAAAATAAAACTGTACAAAGTACAATTATTGCGATACTTGGTGAAACTGTTCTAATATAATATTTAAATTACACTTGGCACGTTTCACAATATTTCAGTCTCTGAATCAACCTCTCTGTCATTTGTCAAAGACTGGCCCACTCAACCAGAACCACAGACTCGCACTCACTCTCCTTTCTATCTCTCGATCAATTCGACCATCCCTCGACATCATACTACCCAAATATATAAAACTCAATTACCTGTTTCACTCCATCCACCAACACATTTTACTACAAAAACTCACCAAATCATCACAAATCATTCCTTCCGCGCACAATTTTGATTTATTTTATTGAATAGGTTACTATACCGACATATAGTCATTTAAACGCATTTTAAAGCATTACCGTAGTCTGTATAGTAGCCAACTGTCGTATATCCATCTACCTTAATTGCATTTATCATTTATCAGTCTCGCATTTTTAAAGAATACTGCATATATTACTGTTTTCATCGACGCCTGATTCTACTAGTATTAAAGTTTCTTGGCAAATTCTTCCACGTGTCGCTTTTGTAAAACTGATGTGGCACAAAACGACTAACAACTTTTTTTTAAATATAGTTGATCGTGATTTCATTACTAGCTAATGTTTCTTTCAATATTTATTTTCATGCTCTATGAATGCAAAGTGGCTACATTTCTTCTTGGATTATTTTCTTAAAAGCAGCAATGTTCTTTTCGGTAGCAGTTGTACGAGGACGCATTGCTTCATTTTGGTGCTAATCTTTTTTTTTTTTTTTTTTTTCGTTCAAATTCTTTATACTAGCTGATTGTAGCCAAAGCAAGCTCTTTTATTGAACCCATAATAAATCATATTTCTCACACCAACACATTAAAATTCTAACTTTGACAACTAAATAACCGTTTCAAACGATAGTGCAAATTCTCACTACCGTGACCGTCGTAATACGTATGAGAAATATGAAGCACTAAATTTTAATGGTAATAACCCAGAAACGTAACAGTTCAATAACAAAAGGTATCCCCAGCCGATCATCTATCTACATTTTAACTGTTGCCATAATGATTGACTCGATTAATCCTTTGGGAATTTCTGTTTGCTGAAATAGTTCACTGACAATAGGAATATATATTTTTTTAAATATTTGAACTAAAGTCATGTGCAGGCGATGACATTGTAAAATAAAATAAATATATCATCACGGCATATCACCCATTACTGGGTGTGTCAATCAACTTTGTACACAGATATCGGTAATGACGAAATATTTGTACCGTGCGGGAGCTTACCAAGAGTGGCTTGGAGGGCGGTCACAGGGGTCAATTTTGTGCCATTAAAATTCGAAGTAATTTTTAGCGTCGGTTGATATCGAAATCGGGCCACCAGAATCGTGACCAGACACTCAGACACACAGCCACGAAATCCCATGATATGGTAAATAATAATTGACGTAGCACCTTCGCTGCCTTGGTCGGTTCCAGTAAAACTCTCACTGCTGCAGATTAATAAATGTTTCATAAAATAATTTTCCCTACAAACAAAGGCTTTCAGGAATCCAATAACTCTTCAATATCGCTTGTCGTTAACTTTACAAAAACAATGTTATTCCGATCAAAAAATATGACTCTCTTATTTGATTTCGCGTTGCGCGCATTTCAGTAAAAAATCTCATCGTTTAGAACAAAAAGCCGCAATATTAAAGTCATAAATTTCCGTGTCAGCGTGTCTTCAATAAATCATTGAAAAACTAATAAATAATTCTTGAGACTGCGCTTGCGTACACACCCTCGTATACATACGCGAGATGCGAGATTCACCTTCAGGGGAAAAAATATTTTGCGAGGGAAAACAGAAGTTCTGGATTCATACGGCACTACGGCAGAGAAGGTGTTCTTTTATAAACAGCTTTTTATAGAAAGATGAAGCTGAATATGAAATTAAACGTGACAGATATGGCTTCCTCGACATAATAAGAAGCTCCCTTGTTATTGACTTAAAAAGAAAAGCATGGATGTCTTTCTTTTCACAACAAAACAAGAGAATAATTCTTACTGTAACATGAATTGCATTTTACTGTCATAATTAAAAGTAAAAAAGGAACTGTATAACTAAAATTCATTAGTGCTATTCGTTATTCATTTCTGTAATTCCTTTTCAGAAAGGTAGATATTTCATGTTTTTCAGTTTCAAATTTAATTATAAATTAATAAAGGATGTTGTCAGCGTACTACAGCAAAACAAATGAAACTCATATTGTAAACAAAAGTTATTTTATACGGAAATTTGATCAAACAATCAGGTATTGCATTACTAAATGAATCATGGAAAATTATTATAAAGGAATTACAGGTAATTCTAATGTACATCATAAAGAAAGAGATATTTATTCAGAATAATTGGTATTACTTTCTCTAATTTAATCAGTGCAAGCTTGTTGGCTGTCACTGTCAAATAGAGAGGTTATGTACAATCCCAACTGTTTATTTGAATACAGTATGTCCCCGGATTGAGTTTACAAGAGGGAATCTTTGTTTTTGATTTGATATTTTGACTTCTGTCATTTGCACCTTTAATTAATAGTGTTTTAATTAGATTTTTATTATTTCCATCCTCGAAATTATGAAAGTGCCTTCAATACATGGCTTGCTTAACCCATATGCAACATTTCAAGTGTCATGTTTATTCTGACATGTGTCGTTATCTTTCATATCGTTAAAGTAATATCGCAAAAGTTATTTTTTATTGCAATATTTGTATGTAGTTTAATGTGGAAAGTATTGACAATATTTTTACAATAAAATGCTAACGCTAGAACAGAAAATTTATTTAATACTGTAACGTACGCCCTGACTCTAGAAGTAAGCGACCACCGGCACTGGTAGAATATTTCTAGAACGGCGCCGCGCTGGGCAATGACGCAATATTCGCAATAACCGGCGTAGTAAACTCGCTACGACCTTTCTAATTACTTAGGGTAGCCTAATTCTTTGTATTCGATGTTATTGATCGAATTCATAAGATCACACAGTTACCGCTACGCTACGTCGTCAACTGTTGGAACTTATAAATGTACAAACTACATTCTCAGCTATATTCAATCCAACTCGCCCAACTGACAGTTTTAAAAAGGTGAGGTTAGATTACCGTTTTATATTTTTATTAGTTAGGATAATTGAATATTAGATTTTATTAGTTTTTAGATAATAAATATGGATACTTGTCACATGTCAAAACATGCATAACCCGCCTTAGTATTCAAATAGCATACGCTACCAAAAAGTAGCGTATTTTAAAAGCCCTACAAAACATGACTGACCGTTCTGACGGTAGAAAAAAAGGAGCATAGTATATGTTTTTGTAAGATATATCGGTTCCGCAACTATTACGTCTTATGACCATTCTCGCGTCAGAAAGTTCCAGAAGGACGCCGCGCTATATAAACCCGTCAGAGAGGACAGCCGCGGACATTCTGTTATATAGAAGCAACGAGCAATGAACAGTTGGTGATATAAATAAACAGCCTACGAGTTGTAAACATAAATAAATGTAGTTTTATAAATATACATAGTGAAATAAATAGTATCAATAAATAATCTTAGTGTTTACGTATTTAATAATATTCTTAGTCTTAAATTAGTGTTTATATGTGTTTAATCGTAGTGTTAGGTATTTTTATTTTCTTTATCTTAATTATATATCGTAATAAACTTATATTTTAATTAATAATATTTCTCTGATTTTTACACTTCACCCAAATAAATAAACGTTACAATATAATGTTATAGAAGTGGAAGTAAGAGATACTATATCCGCCTTAACGGTTGAGGAAATCTAGCTTTAAATTATGTAGCGACGAAGGTGGAAGGTTAATAGAATATTCTAATATTTGATTTTCATTTGAATGATTTAACAAAAAAATTCAAATATGTTTTTGTTTTGTTTTTTATTACTAACCCACCCCAAGTTATTATTGTAGTTCCAATTCCAGATTAATTTCTTTAAAGCCAAGCCCCTCTTGTAAACTCAATCCGGGGACATACTATATATTTACAAAAATACGTTTCCAATAATTCTTCGGTTAACAAACTTATTTTTTTACATTTATTGTACTTACATATACAATTTTTAAAATTCAAAATATATGAACAAGACAGACTGCACTGGCAAGAACTGACGATGGTAGTAAGTGCAAGAAAGTGCGCCCTCAGTAAGGTTCAGTTTACTCAAAAAGTATGAAAAATAAAACACCTAAAACTCTGCAGAGATTATATAAATGGAAAATGAGTTATGCACTCGATGCAAAAAGTTCGCATTAAGTATAACAACGGAAAACGCTTTATTGAGCTTTTTAAATATGAGAAAGATATTCCATGGGAAATATAAGGTTTTAAAATTAATATATTTAAAAAAAAAATGTAATTAATGACGTATGGACTACAAACAAAATATAAGCTTTTAAATTGAGTGCAAACATTTTCCGAGAATTTTACATATTAATTTTGTTTGTTTTCCCTTAGATTCATTATTTTTAATGATCTCATCTACACGCTAATACATCATTTTTTAAAAAATATATTCCCCATAAACATATAACGAAGTTTTTAAATACATTTTACAGCAAAAACAACTCTTTCAAATATTAATTCTGCATGAAGTACTTGTATATCTCGTCAGTAAAACTTTAGCTGTCTTACAAACGAGCGAAATATTTGAAAGATGCAAAAATATTTTATAAAACATCGTATTAACTTTCCCAAACTTTTTGGAATCTTCGAATATAAACATTTTTCAAACAAATTTTCGAATATGTAACTGACAGAAGTATTACTCGGATGAAAAGACAGAAACAAGAGGAATTATATACCACTCTGCAATAAAATAAAGAATGTTTAAAAACATGAGAAAAATAACCAAACAAACGCAAAGTACTGATATTCTAAGAATATTTTAGTTTAAAATAATGCTAAACACAAAGCTATTATTGTCCCTTATTTTTTACCCAATAATTCGGCCGGTATACTTTTTAACAAGGTGTAACATATACAGAAATGGGTAAAATATTTCTACAAAATTATTTCGGCTACTTTCAATGTAGACAAAAACATTTAAAAAACTGTGAGCCTATTTCGGCTACTTTCAATGTAGACAAAAACATTTAAAAAAACTGTGAGCCAAACGTCTGTTGATAATAATTCGACCAGCATTTGAAGGGTCATCTTGTAGTCCAGATTTAGTTTCTACCAAAACCCGTTAATTTGGTACAATGCAAAACAACTTCGTAAAAATTCAGTGCGTACAGTAAAACATGGGACAATAGTCACAGAAAAATGTGCAAGGCTTAGGAATACAATGCCCAATAAAATTAAAGTTAGTATTAATAACAAATGCGATGTAACCCAATATTAAATGGCGGAATACTTGAATAACATTCAGTTTTTGGAAGTTTAAAATCTATATTTTAAGCTAGTCGAAAGAAATTAGTAGAAACATCTCACTATTGCCGTAGGTTTGTTGTAAATCGGCCGAATTATTATGAATTTGGGTTAATGCGGATAACAGCCATTTTGCAAAGTGTATATTGATAAAAAATAAAATGGAAAAGTTAATATTTCAAGTAGTAAATAGTCTGTTGATATTATGAAATTAAAATTTAAATTGCTACGTAGTGACACTTTTCTTAACAAGCATGAAATCTAATTTATCTAATAAAAGTGCAAATTTATCACAGCCGCCTATGTATGCACGTGCACCAGCATTTATCCAGTAATGTAAAATAGATATCGATGTATAGCAGATAATGAACTAACTAATGTATTGGCATGTGTCACACAGAATGCTATGCTATCTCTAGCTGACAATTGTTATCATTATCATTGGTAAAACGTTCGAGCTCATCGTACAACACCGGATCATGATCATGTCACAAACAGCCGTAAACATCATGTTGGCTTTGACATGGAAATTTTATTCTAAATCACCTGATTTACATAAATGCAACGAGTGGATTCAGTGCTTTAATTGTCAGGATCTAGTAACTGTTTAAAAGGATTCTGTCCTGTTTAATGAAACCACTATTCATTACAGTTAATTGACTATGAATATCAAAAATGGAAACATTAAATGAAGTTATATCTGTCCACGCACAGATAAGCACAATAATAGGTATTTCCATCGGAACATTAACATATTTTTAAAATAAGTACCAATATTATCACTAGCGTGTTATACTACCTGGTTATTGGACAACATAAAATTATCATGCAAATAATTTCTGTATGTATACCAATATGATTCTTGAGAAATTTCACGAAATAAAGTACTATTCTTTTAGTAAATCTATACGTATTTATTAATTTAATTTAAACTTTTGATTCGAATATTATAAATATAAAGTAAACTAAAAATAGGAAAATATAAATTTGTTGTACTTACAATTAATTATTTTCAGACAGAAAAAATTCACTTACCTATAAAAAAGGAAAAAAGTATAAATTATGATATATTAGTACTTACATACAGTAAAAAGAGAAGAAAATTATAAAATATTCATATATTTCTCAAGCTAGTATCTTCAAAAGTTTAGGAATTCCAAATTTGATATTTCTATTTGTTCTCGAGATATTTACTACAGATGTAACGACTGCCAACAGTACCTACTACTAGTCGGTAAAGCCGACTATACGGTCACTTTTCTCGGCGATTAGTCGGCGAATAGCCATGAAAAGGATCGATTAATCGGCTTAAAGGCATAGAAATAAGGTACAATTTTTATATATAAAAAATAATATATTGTTTTATAAGTAGTAAAAGTGATACTTTGTGTGGCGAGCTTGGAAGTTTACACGACGAGTAAAGCGAGTCGGACAATTGCACGCGAGGCACACAAAGACACTTATACTCCGAATGACACATTCTATTTTTTCTTTAAACGTAAATATTTAAAGAAAAATATCTACTACTGACGTTACATTTTACGTAAATTACGTTTGCGATTTCAATTGCCCTGTAGCTATGGATACGTATTTGTTCACTTTTTGTAATAAACAATGAAGTGAGAATTTTCACGTGGTGACGTTTAAATAAAAACTGTATAATTTTATATCCTCCTTGTGCAACTATGTCGGAATTTGAAGTTTTGTAATGTACGTCCCCTTAAGTTGTTCAATTGGATGGAAATATAACAGCGGGGCTGAAAGATATGCCCAGGAATTACTGCAAAACAATATAAACTTTTCTTATCACTTTAATTCTAAATATTCTTATGTTCGTTACCGTCCCTGTAATTGTAATCTGTAAGTCTGCTATTCTTTAATATGTTATTTCCTTAAAAGTAAACACTGTGTATATTTCATTTCATAGGTTATTTATTTCAATTTGACAGCTATTGATGGTATTTAGTAACTTTATTTTGAAGTTACCTAGTGTGTTATAGTGACACTTAGGGCGATATTACAGGTTTATTTTATACAAATTACTTCTTATTCGTTGATTCTGTATAGTTTCTATGGATATTTATTTATTTTATTTCTACGCCGCCGGCGGAGATACGAGTCGACAATATCGCCATTCGATTCTATCGGTATATTATACAAGTTTATCAATTTTCGTAAAATTTGTCGCATTTGTTCAGTGCGTTTAAATTTATCTAAAAGCATAAAAAGTAGATTTTTGAAAATTTTACTCATGGGTGTGTAAATTTTTGGGGAAGATAACTCAAAAATAAGTAGAGATACAGAAGATTTGAAGTTATCTAGATATTAATTTATATTTACTAGCTTTAGCAATTGATGATGATAAAATTGAATAAAATATTAAAGTTTTTTATGAAAATGAATTAGTATTTATTGATTTTTAAGCGTTATTAATATAAGACGGATTTAAAGTATTATCCTGCACTCAATTTATAGTATTGAATTATTGAATTCCGATTAAAGTCCCATTTATAGTAATAAACTTAATCCATTAATACAGAGTATTTTTCCAAATCCTTTATTCCAATCCTGCAAACACTGCACTGTTAGAAACAAGCAAAATTTGAAATTTAAAATTGCTGTTTTCTCTTGCTTTATTTTTATCGAATATTGATGTCCACTGAAAATTTGTTCCGCTAGGAAAATAAATCACCTTGCCACCTCTTCCAAATTCATTTCTCGTAGTTTTGAATTCGGAGGCAACCGATGTTTGTCGAACGTGTTCAGTTCTAGCTAAGCGGAAGGAAGAACATCCTTCATCTGCTGTACACAAAACAAAATACACAAAGAGAATAGGCGATGAGAATTCGCTAAAAGAATTTACGTGCCTGAAATGAGTGATGATGCAGGACGGGCAAGTTCGTCGCTCGCGAACAATTCATCTTCTTGACTAAGATTTAATTTTTGGATGAAGACGTATGAATTAATGGCATTTCGTATCGATTAAACATCGAATATTAGACGAATTCCATGGAGGAAATTGAGCGGAAATGCCTTTGTTTTGAGGAAATTGTCAACGATGTTGTACTTTCATTCCTCAAGTTTAATAAAATTGTCGTTCCAATCATTTGTTGACCTGGGACCCCGGCGTTGTTTTGCATTCTTTTTAATATTTCCTGAATGCTTCAATATAATCCAATTTGAATTTTACAGCCAGATAAAAATGCTATAAAAGTCAATTCTCGAAAGAATAAGAAATAATTTTATTAGATATTTCAGCGGAATTTAGGTGCTAATCGTGTTTAGCGCGTGAAGTTTTAACGACAGTTTCTTCAAGTGATTAAAGGTGGGAAGCGTAACAGTCCAAGTTTGTTAAACCGCTAAAACTTTTTTGGAAGAATGCTCCAAAATTTTCATTTATATTACTTACTGTCATTCATTACAGTGCTGGGATGAACTGAGTTCAGATGTTCATACAGGGAGTTGACCGCGACAACGGAACATAACACTTTAACATGTAAATTTTCCTGCTTCCCTAATTATTTTAGGTAAAAAAATCTGCAAATAAAACAATATTGTAGAGCATAACATTCTGCATTAGAATCAATAAACAAAATTAATTTATTAATTAGGTATGAAAAATTCGAAAATCACATCAAAATAGCGACAGCTATGGAATCGAAACTAAAAATTAACAAATGTTGGCGATTAATCAGTCAAGCTAGGTTAATTTATTTTTATTTACAAAGTTACGTCTATAGTTTCACCAGTTAACAAGTTCTGAGTCAACTCCCATGGAGCAATCGTCCAGCACAACAAGTAACCACAGACGCGTTTCGCACTATTTTGTGATCATCAGTGTGGTGTAAACTGTGGCCTCTGTCCGGTCCACAGTGAGTGGACACCTGAAGCAAAGTTACGATTTCTGATGATGGCTCCATTGGAGTTGACTCAGAAGTTGTAAACTGGTGAAACTGGACGTAACTTTGTGATTTTTATTATATTGTTTGTTTCACGGAAATTCGCAATTTGATTTTTGCAGTTTACATTTGTATTTTATTATAGTTATTTAAAAGATGGGGTGAAGGTCCAAATCCAGTCGCCTCGCCCAGCAGATTCCGGGGTAAGTAAAATTATCCTTATTTTGCTCGCTCGCATTTCGGTCTCACCTGTACGCCACGTAATAGGTGGTTGTGGAATGACCTTTTACCCATCGCCAACCAACGGAACAGAGAGAAATAACTCTTCCTTTGCTACATTGACCTAGTCGGTAGAATTGTCTGTTACATTGACAGCAAACGCGAGGAAAGTTGTTATCATCGCTAATGTGTTACAATACATTACCTCTTCCACTAAACTGATTGAGTTCATTTCACGGGTGATGCAGCATCGATAAGCGGGATGTGAATACATTCAGTATCATTCAATTCAGGATAAAAAGAACAACAATTTACTGAATTTATCCAAATGAGCTGAAACGAATTTTGGCCCAAAAGAATACGCTGCTAATAAATAGATATACCTTTCATTTAATTCGATATTTTACCTTTAGATACTACTATTTTCGGAATTTATATTTTCTTTATATAAAATACAATAGATGTCACTTAAATATCAATACTTTTTGAAATTAAAAAATACATACAAAGTCATGATCAGCAAGAGCACATAATTTTGATAAATATATACCTATAAAAATCTACTATTTTAAATCAAAATGAGATTATTGGTCCTACTTATATAGATTGTAGGTGGGAATTTCAAATGGTATATTTAAAGGAGGCAAAAACGGTAACAATCTTAAGATACAGGCCTTAGACAATACAAGAACTAAAAAAGATGACGGTCCATGCGACAGGGTATAAAAAGATGAATGTCCATTCGACAGCGACATGCAATAGCTTGGTCAGCTGATTTCTGTTCGGTACGAGATTTATTAGTTTAATTCAATGATTGATTTTTAACCACAGATTAAAAATATAACAAAAAAAAAATGGACAATATTTCTAACCAGTAAAAAACAGAATTAGTGTAGCTTCACAAAATATTACTCCCCAGTAAAAAAATAATGCTATTAATTCTTTTTATAATCGTTTAGGATATTGTTTGGAAGTTAGTGGTGCCAATTTTGAGTATTTGATAAGTTAAAATAAAAATTCCTCACTAGTTTAATGTAGTTCTTAAGTGTATAAACATAAATAAATAATTTCTTGTTTCTTTAATTCATAATTTAATATTTATTTTAGTCTATGTTAATTATCGCTATGTTTATTTATAAAATAAACGCTTTAATACATTGTTGTCAATCATTTTATACTGTAACTATGGTAATGACATTACCCTATGTTTACTGATAAAATAAACTACCGGTATCATTCCAAAAACATCAAATGCGGTTTCAAACTTTAAAATTTGCATACTGAAAGAAAAAACACAATTGTCACATTCGTCTTTTTTCCCCTGGCTCTTCATTTGTAATTATAATCAAAACCATACGTCGTAAGAGTAACATTTGAAGAAACAAAGAAAAAAGGAATGAAAGTAATAACCAAAAACTTCTTTATATACTCGTAGATACATTATTACATTTTACTCTTAAAATATTTGCGAGTCTGCATTTTTAATTAAAATTGTGGCGACACTGTGTTTTATTTAGAAAGACTGGAATGTTTGTGTACAACGTGCCCTTTATTTTGCTCCACAATTCATAACCTCTCCGCCTCTGAAATATGTAGAGCCAGCTTTCCATTTTTCATAAACCTGTATTGATGGAAAATTGAGTCATGAATTAAATATTTGTTTTTTTGATTCCCCATCGAAAACTACGTAAACGAAATGCAGAACACATTGCAAATTAATAGTAAACACAGCGTGTATAGTCATGAAAGTTTTAATCAGGCTGAAACAACGCAGAGCTGGATGATTATGCTATTTTCACACATCGTTATTTTTTAATGGCTCCTAAATGAACACGTATATTAAATTTTATCCCGTGACAATATTCATGACAGCTTTCAATATTTCCTAGAGCCATGTCATATTGAAATATTTTATAATGTTCGGTAATGGTATTGAAGCGGACTTTACGTTGTTCCAAATAATGTAATTTATAATATAGGATTTATTATTAATATGCTACATATTGGAAATTGTTAATACAGTTGAAAGTAAAGCTGTCGGGGTAATAATTTATATTTAATTTTAGTCCATATAAATTTATTGTTCACAAATTTACATTTTTAAAATGTAGTTTAACATTATGTGATATTTTATTTTGTGAATTCATCTGTTATTAAAAAATCTGTTGTGGCCAGCACAATACCTCTCGCCACTTCCTTTTTTTGGTTAAGTATAGGGCGCGAACAGTCATGTTACATTGTTGGTCTTGACAAGCAGATGTGGGGGCCCGTTTCAGAATGATAATTAGTAATTATGTACATAAATGTCAGAATTTTTCATTAAAAATTTCAGGATTTTCTAAATTCACGTAGTTAATTTGTCACCAGGAGTGTGGAATTGACTTGTCGAGGAAAATAAATCACATGAAATTGGAAAATCACTAAATTTAGAATGAGAAATTATGATATATGACATCTATATACATAATTACTAGCTATAATTCTGACATTGGCCCCCATATCTGCTTGTCAAGGCCAAAAAGTCACATAACTACTCGCGCCTTAATGTATTTAACATTTCTTGTATACTTACACTCTACACCAAAAATTCTACTTATATCTATTCCATATATTTAGATTTTTTAAATTTAAATTCATTCTATGAAGAAATTTTTCGTGATGTTTCCAATTCATTGTCGGAAGTAACAGCATATATGAAGGGTATGTGTAATATACCTATAATATTAAATATTAAACTATTAATGCAATAAGAAATAATATAATGTATATACTTCCCAGAAAAAATCTTCAGTAATGTCTCCGGATTTCTGACACTGACATTTTTTGACAATTTAAATCCATGGCATTCTTTCGGCTGTAAGATTTATTACAACAGATTATTTTATATATTATATTTATTTTATCTCTAAATCTATAGAATATATAATAAAATATTTAAATGTATCAGATAGAGAATTTAATTTTCTATAATATTACCACGTAAAATTTTCAAAAAATAATATTTATAAGATTTTTTTTCAAGAATCTTCTACTTCCGGTTGTCCAATTGTTACCAAAACCTTTTCAGATCTTCCCGGGAATGTCCGATTGGGAAATACGTTGTTAAACAAATTTTAAGTCTTATAGTTTTTGAGTAACCGTCCTTCCAACATCCCACACACACACACACACACACACACACACACATCCACACACACACACACACACACACACAGACATCATCGTAAAAATGTTAAAATCGGATTGTAAGGACCTTAAAACGTGCTTATTCAATAAAATCTGGATATGCGATTTTTAGCATGAATGCAATACCTCTCTTAGCGAGAGGTAAAAATGGGGTCCTCCATTATTTTTTACCTTCTGTCACCTAGGTAAGGAAGGTATTGTCTTTGGTCAAAAAATTAAATCATGACTTTTAGTGAATAAATACGTTGTAGGGTCCATATAATACGATTTTACCATTTTTACGCTGATGTCTGCATGTATGTGTGACTGTGTGTTTCGGCTCGCATAATTTCGTATACCTCAAGTTTACATCCAAAAAGAAGAAGTGATTAGATTTTGGTTATAATTGGTCCACCGGAAGTACGATCATTTTAAAATTTTAACAGTTTTTTCTTGAAAAAACTCAGTTCAATATTATTATAACTTACAGAATATATTATTCTCTATACGATTTGATTGCATTTTATACTTCATATTCAACAGATATAGATTTAAAGAATTATGAAGATATTAAATTTTATAAATCAGCCAACTATGCTAACCATGTAAACTTCAGATAATTCAAATTGACACATATCAGTATCAATGAAAAGTAAATGAATGTGGTAGAGATGAGGATGTTGAGATAGATTTTGGGGAAGACACGAAAAGATACGGTAAGGAATGAAAGAATAAGGGAATTAACTCTAGTGTTAGAAGTCTCTAGAACGATACAAGAGAGACGATTACATTAGTTTGAACATATCATGAGGAGAGATGAAGAATATATTTGAAGAATGAATAGCTTAGTAACAGAAGGTTGAAGAAACAGAGGAAGACCAAATATAAGATGAAGTACTGTATTGCGGAAGACTTGAGAGAAAAGGACCTGAATGAGTAGGACTTACAAAACAAAAATGAGTGGAAGAAGAAATTAAAAAATAGCGACCCCTAACAAATGGGAAAAACTAAAGAAGAAGATGTCAATGTTAAGTGCAATTTGCATAGTTGTTTATGAAATAATTTTACTGGAAATATAGGATCATTTGCAAAAAAAAAATATGTATAGGGCGCGTGCAGTGACGTGACTTTGCTGACTTTAAGCAGATATGGGGGCCCGTGTCAAAATTATAGCTATTAATTACGTCCATAATTTTTCATTCCAAATTTCATGATTTTCTTATTTCATGTGGTGTATTTGTTAACATCAGGAGTGTGGAATTCAGTTGCGGAGAAAAGGAATCATAAAAAAAATTGAATGAAAAATTATAACATTTGCCAGTTATGGACATAATTAATAGTTCTCATTCTGATACGGGCCTCAATATCTGATTTCCAAGGTCAGCAAAGTCCCGTGACTGATCGCGCCCTATGGAATTTGTACATAATACACAGCATTGACGGAAGGTAATGTACTGGCCACATCAGATGTTTTTAATTTTTTTTTTCTCCTTTTGTTGTCAAATAGTGGAATTCACTAATAACTAGAGTCAAATAAATTGATCTGTATCAACACTTCTAAAAATATATTAATATGTTAAACAGAGACTAGAACCTTGCTGTTCACAAAGTGAAACCCTTCAATTCATACACACATAAAATAGCAATAATCTTCCACTGTCCGTACTATACTTCTATGACTCCATAATCCTTTTCTACTCTGACATGAATAAACAACCCACAATCTACTGTCCTTTCTCTATCTTTCCGGGCAGTGAAACAAATCATAGCACAAAGCCCCATTCACGCACGGCACTGGACTCCGGTCTGTCCGAAGCTGAAGTCCGGTGGAATTGTTTACCGTTTGCGCTGCGTGCGCGGTTGACACATTAGCGTTGTCTCACAACTTCCGGATCCGCGTTTCCGGGATGAATTTTTTTGTTTGATGACAGAATAGCTCGTTTGCACGAAAAATTTAATTTTCTGTGATGGAGCAGGAATTTCAACAATGGAATGCAGAAAAAAAAATTCACTCAGGATTATAACAATAGTATGATGGAAAAATTGAAGATCTATATTTGCATAATAATAATGAAATAGTATATTACATCCGAGGTGGGATATGTTTCATTACAGCCGAGGGCTTGTGTATCATACCGAGAGGCGAAGCCTCAAGATGAGATACAGCACGGGACTGTAATGAAACTCCCACCGAGGTATGTATACTATTTTATTCACAATCACCCTCTTTTTAAATCAATAATTTTCAGAATAAATAATTGAGTTATAACCTTTAATTTTGTTAATGTTTTTTGACAGCTCTATTAAAATTTGTTTAGCCTACTTTATTATAGAGATCTACGAAAATTTTGCTAGGTAACACCTACATAAACATTTCCAACCCGTGGGGTGAAATCTGTTATTTCCAACCCAAGAGAATGTCATTGCAGTTAGGAATGACGTATTTCTCAATCTCTAAAAGGTTGGGAACGACATATTACTATAATGATTGTGAATAAATACATTTACAATCAAAATTAAACTCAAAACAGTACAGGAACATTGTGTATTTAACCCTGTATTTTTATTAGTATTAAAAAAGATCATTTTATGTAACTCCAGAGGTTTCATTAAAAAAAGTTGAGGACCCATCCTATGGCTGCATTTCTAATACGTGATTTTATAAATCGGTCACTTTAATATTGTAGCGCGCGCCCATCCGACACTCAAATAAATAAACGTTACAATATGTACGGAATGAGGAATAATTGCAGTATGAAGATGTATGGTTGAATGTTGTGCAAACAGAGGGTTGAGTTAGCAGATCTTTTATGTATGAATGCGGACACCTCGAAAGAAGTGTGTTTGGACACAGGAATGTGTAGCGAAGCATGATTGTTGCGTAAGTAATTATTAATGTGGTCCAGATGCGGTATTTCGCTACCGAAAATCGGTTATTTTAATATGTAAAGAGTGAGAAATATTTGCTGTATGAAGATATACATTTAGTATGAATGTTGTTAAAAAAAAGTGGACTAAGTCGGCTGAGCTCTTATTGTTATTATTATTTTCGGGTTTATGTAACCCATTATGTGGGATATGCGTGATTTTTATATATGTATTTAATAAAATGATAAATATAGCAGTATTGTCATGTTCCAGTGATATGAATCTGTTATTACGCCACATGCAATTTGTATTATTACGCTCTCATTAAAATTTATGGCAACAGATGCAATTCAATTTTATTTTACATTTATTTCATTATCAATATCAGTTGTGTTTATTGCCTGCAATCATGCTGCAGTGTGTATGACTGCTGCACTTAATTATTAAACGAGTAGTTGTTATTAATTAATGAACCTTTCCAGTTGTAGAGGTATGGTGTCAATTCATATCCAACTGGTACAGATACAGAAATAACGATATGTATACATTAATATACTGTGTACATTTTCATTGATGTATAATATAACATGATTTCCACCAAGCTTGATTGGAATGGTATGAAGCACGTAACAATTTAACACATTCATCATAGAAGCAAACTGCACTGTTTCAAGCATTCCTAACCTATGATGTTCACATGTAATAGCTTTAATATAATCATCGTCTCTGACGCTGCCATGTATTTATATATAATACAGAGGTAATTAATAATTAGTTGTATGTGTTACTAATACAGCACTTTAAGTATAATCGCTTGCCTTGCCAACATAATCAAGATGATATAGTGTTGCATGGTATATTTACGAATCAAATTAAAATACACACTCTATATTTCATAAAATCTTATTTTATGTTCAAACTAGTTCAGTTCTATTCAACAATAAGTAATATAATTGTGGTTAATTTCTCGACTGTGATGTGGATTAGGTGTTAACAATTACTCGAAAGTTCAGTCAAACAGCATTTATTCTTACTATACCAAAATTTTATTTACAGTAGGTAAATAACTCCACGTGCAATCCACTCTATCAATTTTAAGAAATAAATAAAGAACACAACTGTCTGTCATGATGATTTCTTTGTAATCATTAGCAAAGATCATCATTTGTTTGACTTTTGATTGAGCGAAATTTTTTTGATCGTGAGGAATTTGGACATCTAGACTCGTTCGAACTTAACGTACGACCTGTGATCTTCAACAGCGACAATACCCAAGACACGTGCAGGCTCCATTTCTAGCTGATGTTTGCGAAAAACAGAATACGCTACAGTTGGAAACAAAACCCAAGCTTCTTCACCAAGGCTTCTACTACAGGTGACGTAAATATCACTGTTGTTGCATAACTAAATTCATAGTATTGCCAACCTGTTCATTATTTATGAAATGACCGTAGTAAATTTCTTATCCAGGCTAGAAACCTAACAACTGCATTATACCATAAGATTTGACTTCATTCGGTGATGGTTCCATAGTTTTTTAATATCATCACGGCATATTACCCATTGCTGGGTGTGCCAATCTGCTTTTATATAGGGATATCGGTAATGATGATGACATATTCGTACCGTGCGGGCATTTACAGCGTCACCACATAGACAGTCGTTGCTCGTGTAGATAGTACACCACAAGGTTGTTTTTGGTGTAATTTAGACAAATTCTCATGCCCAAATATTATGATATGGGCTTTTAATTATATCAATGCCCTTTTAAAAGAAGTTCACCCCCTAAAACTTAGGAAACTTATAATTTGAGTATCGCTACTTTGAAATTAAATATTCATCAGTAATCCTTAAACTCACATTATGCTTAAATTCCCTGTACACATTTATTTCCCCAAAAAATGTAATTACTTAAGTAATACGTGTTGCAAAAGTTATGAAACTTTGAATATAATGAAAATTACATTCAGTTCAGCATTCTTGCTACGATAACAAGTACATAGGAGCTATATGTGCGAATACATTAGGAAAGTTCGCGAGTATCTGAGTAGTTTAGTTTGGGGTAGCATGTTGTGTACGGTCGGTAAACTGGAACACTGCAGTGCATCAGAGACATATTGTAATCAAATATTTAGCGCAGATTGTGTAAACAGCAAATGGCTTAGTTAATTAGTCGGCTAGTCAAATGTTTGAATTATGTAGTCTCATATAGGATGTGATATATGAGCTTACTGAAATTAAACTCGGTCTGGAAGACACGAGGCGAGTACTAACGCAGTTAGCTTTGGTTTTGCAAAACCACTTGTTTTAATAAATATTCATTTACTCAAACGGAAAGGTAACACATAGTTGATACTTATTCTTACAGACATGATTATATTTGACGGGTAATACACAAAACCGGAATATTTTAATTTTCATGAGACAAAAGAATCTCGTTCATACTATGGCACGGATAACAAAGCCACGAACATTTTTGGCCTGCTTTACACAATGTAGCTACAAAGTTTTAGGACTTCGCTTATAAATAACACAAAATTCAATATACATTCCTTCTAAATCCATACAGAGCTTGGCAAGGTCCTCCAGCCCCTTCACGGCGTTCTGGAAGAATAAACCTGGGATACAATTCAAAACCTTGATCACAATGTTTGAAGCGTGTGTAACATCGTCCCTAATATTTCCTGTTCAACTTTAATTTTATTTTGGGAAATCAGAAGCATACAGAGGAAGATGCAATGCTGTGACATTTTTGGATGACAGAAACTGACACACGACTTTCACTTTATAGGACGATACGTTATCGTGCGCGCACACAACTTGTTTTTCTTTAAATCTTCGATGATAGTCAATCCACCTGATTCTTTGTTGATGTTCAACTACTCTCCAACCATCTTACTCGCACCAGGTTGATCTAAAACCAACAGTTGTCGAACTGCTTCAATGTTTTTGGCGTTTCTGCTTGATGCGGAACGGTCACTCTTTGGGTCACTTTTGTTTTCATCACGACTGTCACAAAATTGCTCTTGCCAGCTAAAAACGTTGCAACGAGTCAATAAAACATCCCCAAATGCTTTTTAGACCAAAGAAAACAATTTGGTTGGTTTTTTTGCACAAACGAACACAAAATTTGATTACGCACCGATGTTCGGCGGATACATCCAGGGCGACGTAAATCTTAAAAATCTTATGCCCATACGAGAACTGTACTGAACTAATGTTAATAAATCCGGACGGGGTGTGATGAAGGTTGTTAGTCAATATTGGTTTGGGTGTCAATTAACAGATGTGTATCTGGTCTAAAGTACGTTCATTTATTTTTTAAAAAATTGTATGAATGCAAATGACTTTTTTTTAAATACATTAAGTATTTGCAAGCCAAGCCCATAATATTTCGGCCATTGTCTGGTCGCGAATCTAGGGGACCCGGGTTCGATCCCGACCGACGCCAAAAATTACATCGCATTTTAATGGCACAAAATTGACCCCTGTGGCGCACTCTCCACGCCAGCATTGAGTGCCCGTGAGGTGACGCCTGGTAAGCACCCGCACGGTACAAATATTCCATCATTACCGACATCTGTGTATGAAACAGATTGGCATACCCAGCAATGGGTAATATGCCGTGATGAAATATTTATTTATTTATTTATTTAAATATAAAACCTACGCAAATCGTGAGATATTTCTGCAAGTTTAAAATATAGATTTTAAACTTACAAAAACTGAATGTACCTATTATTCAATTATTCCGCCATTTAATGTTGGGTTACATCTCCTTTATTAGTACTATTACTAGTACTATTAGTAGTAGTCATTGTGTCCGTAAGCCCAGCATATTCTTCTATGAGTATTGTCCCATATGTCTTGCAAGGTATGTTTTACTGTACGCAATGAATTTTTACAAAGTTGTTTTTGATTGTCCCAAAAGGTTTCAAATAGCTGAAATAATAACGTCACAGCCTGCGAAATATTTGCTATCTGAGCAAATTTGTCGCCAAGCAGAGTTGCTGGTATATTTTTGTGTATACATGCGACTTGTTTAGTGCACTATAACTTCAAATATGGATAGTGATACATGTTCTAGTCTTCTAGCTGTTTCAATATTTTTTAAATTATTGTTATATTGCTGATATAATTCAGAAAGACATACGTTGTAAATAATCACGGAAACAAAAATTTTGCGCCTATGTTATACAAAATGACAGAAGGATTTGAGCGAACACCGAATATTACGTTTTCGCAACTGGATCAAATGATGACGAAATATAACATCATAAGTGAACATAAAATGGAATAGTTCGGATTTCAAAAAATCGCCTTATGTCTGGACTAGAAAGTGACCCTTATAAATGACGGTTAAAATATTATCACCCATTATTTGACCCATAGTTTTTACAAGTTTTAAATCCATATTTAAAATAGAAATTTTGTACAAATTTCTAACCAATGTGTAGATTTTATAATTTGTTGAAAATGAAACAATATATTTAATAACAAGTTTATAATTGTAAGACGGTAAAAAGAAATTATTAATACAGACAACCAAAAGGTATATTATCCGTAATTCCGTAATACGTCGATTTTACTTTAAAAGTGAAAAGTGGTAAGTACACAGATATTTCTTGGCATAAAATATGTACTGCCGAAAATTTTATAGCCCATAAATTTTTGATGTGTTCACAATATACAAGAAGAAGAACATCATATATCGTTGTGCACGTTTACACGCATAACCGAATTGATCTGATAGCAAATCTTTTCTCTGATACAGAAAACTGCTAGCCCAGCAAGAAGGAAATTGAAAAATACTGCCGTGCACTGGACGCATTTGTTTGTTAGATCTCCTTACTGTGTGACACAATGCATCTTGTTATTACTGCTAGGGGAATTTATCATACTTTTCATTATTTTTCTCTTGCAGAGCTTTTGTTGTTTGAGCTATCACGCTGTGATTCTTCAATTATTACGGTCCATTTATTTCACAATCGCTCAATTTTATACGTATAATGATGTATTCTTCCTAATATTAAATTTTTCGGTCAGTTTAAAATGAAAGCACTGCCTTTAAATAAGATTTACTTCTGTATACGTTTATAATTTTGTGGGGGAATTTTTAAATTTGTTTACCACAGAACAATGAAGTGTATGTGTGTGTGTGTGTGCGTGCGTGTGTATACGTGTGTATGTGAGTGTATGTGTGTGTGTGCGTGTGTATGCGCGTGTGTGCGTGCGTGTGCGTGTGTATGTGTGTGTGCGTATGTGTGTGTGTGTGTGTGTGCGTATGTGTGTGTGTGTGCGTGTGTGTGTGTGTGTGTGTGTGTGTGTGTGTGTGTGTTGGAGGTACGACTTCTCAAATTCTATAAAACTAAAGACCTGTGTAACTATAGATTCTTCAATCTAACAGAAATAACGCCCATCGCGTAAATGAATTGGAAAAACCTCAAACATTTAGAAGAAATGGAGAAAACTTGCACATAGAATGAATTTCATTATAGAAAATACGTAAATATAATATGTTATTAGAATTTTTTGTGTGTACTTATATACCACAATGGAAAGGGCGCGAGAGGTATAGTGATGGCCACAACAGTTTTTTTTTACTATTTTAGTATATAAAAGCCGAAAAATATAAAAAACAGTATAAATGACTCATTTTATAAATTTTTTTCGCACTTGTCAATTAGAAATTTCGCCAGGGCTCGTTTTCTAAATTTTAACGGGTGCGAAAAGAAAGTCATAAAACTCGTTCTTTAATATACTATTTTTTATGATCAATAGAAAAAGTAGACTTTTTCAAATGTCATTTAGTTACAAAAAGTGAATAATTGCTGACCAAAGCTTTTTGCAGATCGTTGTTGATAGTAACTGTATTTATATTTTTACAATATTATTAATCACAATGAACAATATTTCTGCTTTTTTAAAGCCATCGCAATTTAAAATAACCCCCTTTTAATCGATATGAAAACCATCGGCGCAAATATTTGATCATTGTTCAAACAATTAATTGTCCCGCAAATATTTTAATCACCCAATTGATGAGTCAATTTTTCCAGCGATGTAAAATACACATAACGTTTTTTACATGGTAAAAAAAGTAAAGGAGGATATACGTATTGAATTTACAGCCTGAGTTTCGTTCTAGTTACGGCTTTGTCGAGGAAATATGATCGAAATAGCGGAAATGTTCGAAATATTTTCCTCGGTTTGACTTCATGTTTTATTGATATGTCCTACTTGTTTTAAAGATGATTCGCTCGCATTGTAAATGCGAATTTTTCTGATATCATTCATAGTGTATAAATAAATACATTATAGTTTTTTTCTTCGGGAAATAAATGGTGAAGATTTTTATGCAAATTTCTGCAAACACTGTAATAAGCAAAGTGGTGAATTTTTTATAGAATGCATTTAATTTTATGGTATAAGCGTACAAATAATACTGCAAAGTTAATAATGTTTGAACAGCAAATAGATATGATAACCCCGGATCCAAAGATCATTTATGAAGTATAGCCCTTAAAGTTATAAAGTTACTTTTAGGTGTCTTTAAAATATGTGTGACAAACTGAAACTTTTCTCGCCAATTCAGACTTTTGTAAATTAATTAAGCAGTCTGAGTTAGGTCTATGAAATTTAAATAAAAACCTACGAATACGAAAACTTTGTGTTAAAGTCGTCAAGATGTAAAGTTTTTTGTCGGTAAAATAGAGACAATAATTAAAATATTAAAATTTAAACAGACATAGCAATGTATAAATATTTTATAGCAAAATATTTTGATTCAAATTCGAGACCTATTGAAAAAACAAACAATTATTTGCTTTTTGTCATTTCAAATTAAGTTGCGAAAATTAATTTAGTTAAATCTTAGTTAATCACTTTTTTAAAGTATCGTTCTGAGTCTGAGTATAAATATAGAATTAACCAGAAAGCATTTTCAAATCATGATTTATAATTTCACAGTTTTTAAGTTCTCCTGTAATTAGTGTTACAGCTTTAGTAGATTTTAAGTCATCATAAATTAATTTGACAGTTTTTAAATCTCTCAGAAATTACTTTGAACGCATTGCTAAAGAAGATTTGTTGGAAGCTTGTATGAATTAGAACGAAGTAATGTTAAAGTGTTGTATTCTTGAAAGGAACTATTTTGAATATATTTAAAATAAAATTCTAAAAATATATGAACTATGTGTCTTATTTGCAATATTAGCATAATTCTCATATCGAAGGGTTGTAAATGTTTAGCATAATGCTTGAACAAAATGACTACGGTCGAAGTCATACAAAAAAAAAATGCAAATCAAAAATTTGACAACAATAATTCCCTTGATATTTCATTTTCATGCAATCAGTGGCGCGTTATCCTATGGGCAAAAAGGACAATTGCCTGGGGCCCCATTAACAGGGGGGGACCAAACCAATGTTTTTCATACACATAATGTGTAGTAGGATTATTGATGGGGGCCTCAAACCATTTTTTTTTTATAAAATGTATAAGAATAAGAGGAAATGGAGGATTAATTTCACCTTTTCTAATGACAATTTTAAAAATATGTATATTTGTTATTTCTTATTTCCAATGTTTCAGCAGAACGATTTTTCAATGTCCTTAGAAGAAATAAAAATTATATGAGAAATTCATTTGGCACGATTATTTACTAATTTGGCATTATTTAAGTACAGATTGTATCATTTTCTCTTTTTTTTAAGGTACCTCGAGTAATATTAATGATGGTAGAGCAAAACAATTTGTACATAATCGGACGTTTCGAAAGTTTAATAGTCGCCACATGTATTTTCTATCTTCATTTGTTTTTGAGCTACTGGCAAAAATTCGTTTTCCGCTCATTTCGAAAATATCTTATATTTAACTCATTATGAAAGTTAGAAAAGAATTGTACCTACCGTTGTTTTTGTGAAATCATCATTAGATTTTTTAAAACTTAATAAATCTCGAGATAACACAAATTTATGATTGTTTCATATGTTTCTTAACAATTATTATGTTTTATTAAGAATTTTGTTTTACATAAATTTAAATAAATATACCATCACGGCTTATTACCCATTTCTGGATGTACCACTGCATTTATTAGTAGATTTTGGTAATTTCAGAACTGTCGTCTCCCCAAATCACTCTCGACGTAAAGTGTCTGTAAAACACTGTACGTAAATGGTGCCCCTAAATTTGAAATTGCCTGGGGCCCCATGAAGCTATAACGCACCACTGCATGCAATATTGTCTATTTAAGGAACAATTAAAATTTAAGTTATGTTGGTGCAACCGGCCATTATGAAACTTGTTATAAGTTATATAATATACTATAAAAACTTAAAACATCGGTCTGATTTACATATGGGCTTAAGAATAACAATTGATCAGATAAAGCACTAATGTAGGAGTTATTCACTTATTAACAAATGCCATTTTGTGTTTTGTACCTTGTCTATAAGTCTGTTCGATGACTTGTGCGCGGTGGTTACAGTTTTAACTATATAACAATGAAGCGTGTTTTATGAAAAACTTGCAATTTGGACACGCTGTTCGATGAGAAAATTTTCAGAAATAGTTCACACTTATCTGAATCGACTCGCGAGGTTATGTAGATAGTGCAAACAAGAGTCTGATCTGAAGCTGTTTTGGTTAACCTGAAATTTGTTGTTCTTTTTGTTTGTTTTAAATTGAAAATAATGCACGAAAATTTTAATGATAGATTTGGTAAGAAATAGTACCTACAAACTGATAAAATAAGAACAACTTCATATATGTAATATATTTAAGAATCATCTCAAAATTTATTAAATATATCTATACCACTATGTACCTGTTGAACTTAAGTGTTTTTTGACATTTGTGAACTAGTGCACACTATATTGACTTGCACCACACTACGATAACATACACGACACTTTTGATATACTTATCTAATATACCTTATAGTTTATAATCTATAGGAGAACAATCGAAATATGTATGTACTTCCATTATTAAAATACAAGTAACATTTTTAAAAACAGAGTACACAGTTCGTGTAAAAGCAGCATCTTTGAAGGCCCTTTCAAACGATTCATTCGCAATTCAAGTAATTGAAATTCACAAATAGTTGAGAAATGGACTCATGAAAACGTCACTCAAATGTCAGATTGCATTTCTCTTCTGACACGCATTCATTTCATTAAAATTCATAATTCTTTTCATACATGGGCTATTCACGTTCCTGAATCAACACAAACCATTTAAAATTCATAATTGCAAACTTCATTATTCCGTAGGACAACAGACCTCGCCTGTAGCGTGAATTCCATCGTTCAAATCAAATTCAGGTAAACATGTATTCACAAATCCATTTATAAATTTGTCATCCCCAAGATGAAATGAAAGAGGATAATTATTTATTCTCATCGCGGTTGTGGCGGAAGCCTTTCAAAAGACAACCGAATAATTTCATTACGATTGCGGGACGGGGATCGTATCCCGTTAGTGTTAATGCTATAGAACACGGTAGCGGGTCGTTTATTGCCGGGAGAACTAACGGCCGGATATTTTTATTGTGGGAACAACCTAATGTACAAACACGTTAACTGAGTTACACAATGTTTATTTTTATATACGTGGACAACAAAAATAGCAGACGACACAACATGAATTTTTTTATAAAGGTATTACCACGGGATGGGCGATTTGAATAATGCAGTATTTTGGATGTATGTATCTTTGTAAATTACTCTTTTCCAGATTTATTGTGTTTCAATTTTTTTCTAATAACTTTAACAGTACGTTAACGAATGATTCGCATCGTTGTCCTGTTGAAAACGACAACGCAAAGTCATTTCTTCTTCAGCAAATGGTAGCATTACTTTCTCCAGTATAGTCCTATATAAAAAAGACGGTTCATTTTCTGTACTATTCTTAAAATTGGTCCCGTACCAGAGCGAGAGAAACATCCCTATACCATGATACTCCTCGATGTACAACAGTCGGTTTTTGGTTTTTATAATCATACCTCTTACCGACGACGTCTAACATACTCATATTGTGTTCCATCGGAATCAAATATTTTAAACTTGCTTTCAGAAGTTTCTTCACGGCTATATCACATAGTCGTCGTCTCACAGGTCGATCACTCAAATCTACATCAAATTCTTAAAAAAAATTTAACAAAGTTCACTTGATTAAAGTAGGATCAGTTACACGCCGAATGGTTTTGGCAATTACTGGTTTTTCTTGGTCAACCGACTTTTATTAGTTTTACCGCTCCAAAATTGAGAATTTTTTTAAAGCCTTTGATACGCCACTTTTCCTAATTTTTAAATTTTTTGAAATATTTCACTGTTTCACATAACCTTTATGGAGAACTGCTACTTATTCTCGTAAGGCGTCGAAACATATTTATTTTTTACCATTGTAACATCAGCTCAATAAATTACAAAATACAACTGAAAGTAACAGGAATAAAATCATATTATTAATGTTTCCATACTTCTGTCAACTAAAAAAAAGTTATTTCAATTAAACCGTAAAGGCAATTTCAAAAGATTTCTTGTAAATTTATTCTTCACTATAGTGCCTGTAGAAAATAAGATTCAAATTTGCGAAAACTGTAAAAAAAATATATATTTAAAAGTTTCCATACGTTTGTCCGCCACTGTATGTTATTACCAGAATCATCACCTAATATTCCAATTAAATACGCTATTCTCCTATAGTGGTTTAAATGAGGCATTTTCACATTATTATCAAATTTATCGTTCAAATAATATATAGACCTCTTCGTCCTAAAGTTTATTTACGAAACTTGAAAATCAAATAACTATTTAGTATTTATTTAAGATATAAACTTTGTTCGACCTTTTTGGGAAGTATTTAATTTAGATCTTTTACATAGTCAGACGTTTCGAAGGACCAACAGCCTTCATCTACAGCGGATCTAATATATATGATGTTTACAATTTTATTTAACATTTATGATGTGTTTTGGATCTATTTGTACACCTGCATTCTGATTTTTTTTTAAGGATTGACGCATGTTATAATTTTATTATTACATTTTTATTGTTACGCAGAATTACTTAAATTATGACCGAAATATTCTTCCACTAACTTTCGGCCATATCAGAATGCAGGTGAAGGTTTGGCGGGTGTCCTTTGGGTTTTGGGTTCGTATTCGGGATTTTGTAAACAAACAGATCCAAAACACATCACAAGTAAATGTAAAATAAAATTGTAAACATCAAATATATTAGATCCGTTAAAGATGAAGGCTGTTGGGCCGTCGAAACGTCCAACTATGTAAAAAATCCAATTAAATACTTCCCAAAAAGGCCGAACAAAGTTTATATCCTAAATCAATTTTTCGAAAGGGAAGAAGTCTACACATCAAAACTGTATATTTAATATTTAGTGAAAAATATGAGAAAATTTAAGTTTCAATTTTTTTTTCTTTAATTTTATGCTGATTTTTTACCATTTTTTTAATGTATTTTATAGGTTATAATGAATCCCGATCCCTTTGAACACATCAATATTTTTTCGTTAAAAGCTTTTGTATGTAATACTTTTTTCACTAAATATTTTTTTAACTATTACAATAATATTTACTGTGTGAGCATTTTAGAGTATCCCTTCATATATTTGTTTTTACATTTTATAAAACCATTTATATTTTGTAAAGCATCAGTTGTGCAGGCTCAGTACCTATATTATTCGAGAAATACAGTTTTATGGTTGCAATAATTGGCTCTCTTTTGCCAATTACTCCGTCTAATACTCCCTTGACAAATCTTCCCGTGCGTAGCGTAGGTAGCCTTGCCTCTTTCGATCCGATAACGTACCGCACTCATTCTTCCTCTGCCCTCTTCGGGGTCAAAAGAAACGCTAATGGACACAATTATGTCGTAATGTGCCCCGTACATCGGCACGGGTTTTTTTCCCGTAAGACGAGTGTGTCCGAAGGGAAGGCTTTGTCAGACTCGAAGAGAGTACATTTGTCAAGGGGTAGAGACCGAAATGTAGAGGGTGGAAAGCGATCGATCTACTAACAATGCCTATAATTAATATGCTCTGAAATTAGATGATGATAATACATGCTTCACTGGGATTAAACAATTCGGGTAATAAGCTTGTTTTAAACTAGTTTCATTATACAACACATCAAATTATAGTAGGATCGCTGCAAGGCTCGTATATTATCTACCTATATTATGAACAGTTACAGTTTACGAGTTGTTTTAAAGGGCAAGTTCCACGTATTGCAATGAAGAGGAAGATATATGTTCGCGATGTGAGACAGTTTTAAAATTGTCTCTGTCGTTTCGTATATTAACTATCTCTCATTTAAATTGTAATAGTTACTAATGTAATAAGTGCAAAATGTTTACATTTATTGCACGTGACACAATCAAGAATCACATTTTCAGAAAAGTTACATACAATATTTTATTACAAATTATACAAAAAAAAAATATGGTTGCGACGTCAAACAATACTATCGTAAAGAAAGGTAAATGTGTACTTATTAACAGTATTGTTTTCGTAATTACAATGCAAAAATTGTTCAAAATTTTACGTGCGATGGAAGAAATTAGTCACGAGCTGACAGGTGAGTGTGTAATCCAAAATAATATTCAAGGCATTTTTAAACATAAAATAATATTTCTATGCTTACAAGTTTGTAATTGGCTGATAACAGTGAGATATGAATGTATGTACCAGTGACTTATAAATCTTATATTAAAAAACAAATGTATGTAGGTATAATTCAAGAAGAGTAGTTAATAAATTTCCTTTTTTTTTTAAATATTAGATATTATATTAAATTGGGTCTCATGACCGTGTGCCTGGTCGCGAATCTGGAGACCCGGATTCAATTCCGACCGACGCCAAAAATTACTTCGAATTTCAATGGCACAAAATTGATGCATGTGGTGTACTCTCCACGTCAGCAGTGAGTGCACGTGAGGTGGTGCCTGGTAAGCGCCCACACGGTACAAATATTTCATCATTTACCATTATCTGTGTAAAAAGCAGATTAGCACACCTAGTAATGGGTAATATGCCGTGATGATATATATTTTTTATATTATTATGTTAAATAAATTTAACTATTTCAAGGTAATATACACAGTGAAGCTATAACGACATAGGGTTGATTTTCTGTACCGCCAAATAACAGCACCATCTATGAATTGGCACCCAAACTATTTTTAACTAACCTTCGTTAACATATCCCTTAAGTTTTATTAATATTGGTTCAGTACAGTTCTCGTACGGGGATAGTTGGATGACCTCTTAAATCTACCTCGTCATATATACATCCGTCGAATAACGGTACGGCAATCAAATTTTGTGTTTGTTTGTGCAAAGAACCAACCTATGGGGTTTGCTTTGGTCTAAAAACTGCTTGGGGATGCTTCAGAAACGCCGAAAACATCGAAACAGTTCGACAACTGTTGGTTTTCGATCGACTTGATACGATTAAGATGGTTGCAGAATAGTTGAACATCGGTAAAGCAACAGCTAGATTGACAACGTCGAAGATTTAAAGCCACAGTCGTAGTGTAGTAGTGTTTTATCATCGTCCGTATGCTTTTGATTCAGGCCCAGTTGCCCGGCTGACTATTTTCCTTCCCCAGAATAAAGCATCTGAGTTTTAGTCTTCCAGAACGCCGTGAATATAATGGAGGACCGCTTCAAGCTCTGTGTGGATTTAGAAGGGATGTATATTGAATAAATTGTGATTTTGATTATATAACGGTGTTTGCCTTAATTGTAAGGGAAGTCCAAAAACTTTATACCCACACTGCGTATGGTCAATGTACGTGGTTTAATTTACATTTATTTAATATACGTATTAGTTACAAGTAGTTACTAGCAGACTAGCATTGTTTTCTCGCCAATCGTTATGAACAACACTTACAGTAGTAATAATAAATAAGTTCCTATATCCAGATTAGGTATTCCGAGAATATCTCCAAACCCTGTGTTAAAATGACGTTTATGGATAGTTTATTCTAGAGTTAAGTCTTATTCTATGTGTATTATTATACATTTGTGGGTTAAGCTCGTACTAAACTATATCTATCTTAAAAGGAGGCTATTCTGAATTTAACCCTTAGTATTACCGACGTTAAAGTTTTGACATTAATAGTTTACTAGTGTATTGTACCTTATAATAAAATCTGCCTCTAATAAAAAATTTAACTCATTCATTAATGGAGGTCATGAACAAGTGATTTTCTATACATTTTTGAAACCAATAAATAAACGATCAAAAGAAAACATTGCCAGTAAAAATATAAAAGCTAAAAAAATTGTCCATATATAAAATTTTATCTTTTACCTTTCACTTTTCGTTGAAAATATATCAGTTTTTATGACATATAATTTTAAATTTCCTTACCATGTTCGTTTGCGTTATGTAGGCAGTTATCTTTTCTCTGCTTAGGATATGTTTTTCAGTCTTGTGACATATAATTTTAAATTCTACTTTCTAAATTTTCCTTCCTGTAAATTCAAGTTCTAGATTTTACCTCGATTTGTGTGAATGCTTATCAAAGAGCAAATAAAAAGAAAAATATTTTCGTGTTTGTGGGGTATTTGCATTATTTATTTCGTGGCTTTACAAAAGTTTTTTTCAGAATTTCAATTTGCAAAAAATACTCTTTAAAAAGAGAAAGGATAGAAAAATAATGGCATCGATAGATATTTGCTCGTCCTCTACGAAGATCATTCATACGTATTATCGACCAAATGTTGTAATAAAACCTTTTAAATTCCCACTTTTAACCACTTGTCCCATATTTTCCAGTCGGGTTTATCCATTTCACACCCCTATATCTCTTCTCATTACGCATCCAGCACATCATCGCTATCTCTTTCACCGGAAGTCGACGTGATGAGCTCTTGTAGCTGCTTCGCGCACAGTAATTAGCGCTCTTATTAATCGCGATTCTCATTACGCCCGCACACCCTGTATTACTTCCCCTATCACACTTCCTGCACATGATTGAGAACTGATGCGCACTGATTTTTATCGATTTTAATTAAACATGTAAAGTTGCAGGAGTAAAAAATGATATTTAATAAAGTGGGACGAAAGTTGTTGAAAAGTTTTTATAATTAAGAAAGTTTTAAGGAGTGTTGGGTAATTTTGCAACTGTCTTCAAGATGAAATGCTGTACTTAATTTGAATTAAGATGTTATCAAGTTGTTATAAACATTCTTAGATCTTTGTTATTTGTTTTGTTAAGTACCATAATAATCAACGTAGTCGACACGCGCCAAAGAGCTATAGCTCTCAGCAAAAAGGACCTTAGAACTATGACATGTATCTGTACTGTTCATTGTCCTCTGAAATACCATCTATGTACGATTGGTAAAACTGAAAATAGTATCTATCAACTTTGCGAGGAAGACGACGAAACTTAGAACACATTTTATGTTGTATGTGAATGTTCAGCCTCAACCATCTAGGTAAAAGGTACCACTTGGCAAATAAGATCTAGAAACAGGCCCCTGGAAGAGTAATTGAATTCATGAGAATGGGGTCATTTAAAAAAAATCTTTTTTTTTATAAAATCGTGAAATCCGTCTCATTTAATAAATATAGTAATATAAAATAACATGAAATATGCGACTTTTCATTCATAAATTTGCTAATAAACTTTCGCGGCTGTAAAATTCGTGACGTCACGGCTTGTTACTCACACAAAGACATTCCTCTCTCTCTCTCTCTCTCTCTCACACACACACACACACACACACACACACGCACACACACACACACACAACGGCCCACGTGGTATCCGTTTGCTGTTGTAAACAAGCTAATCTAAAATTGTAACAGGTGACCGCAGAGTTAAGAGTAAAGGTATGTAAACAAAACATAAATACCAAAAGTTGTATGAAATATGTTTTCGTTAACAATATATTGCTGTGACAAAATCAAACTTACAAGTGATAACTCAAACAATCATAGTTCCAAACACAACCGGTAGAGAGCTGCTGCTGCATCCGACAAGCCGTGACGTATAGCCGTGATGTCAGCGTCCAAATACTTGAAATTAAAGACAACTTTTAAAAAATCATATCTCTGATTCTAAAGACTTGTAAAGTATAAAACATACACCTACATATTTAATTTGACCTATTCATTCAAGAAAAAATTAATTAGAAAATGTGAAACGACCCCATTATAGAATACTTCCAAACACTAAGATAGGGCCATGTTAAAAAAAATCTTATTGGTCGCTGTAACAAAAATGACTAGCATGTAAAACTTAAAACTCTCATTTATAAAAAATATCCCTTAAGTGACTATCACAAAACTAATAAGCATTATTCTCTAACTTAATCTGTGGAAAATTTAATGAAAAAACCATTTTTATTGTCGGGAACTCCCTAGGGTACGGACGCCACTGATTGAGCGTCTAGCCCGGAAACGGAGCTCCTTTATTACGAGTGGAGCAGCGCGTTCTGCCGGCAGATAAAAGAACTATTCATGAGGAGCCAGAAATGGAAAAAGCGAATCGTAAAAACACGAATCGTAAATTTTATTGCTGATTAAAATTATATTTAGTACGCCTCTGTATTTTACGTAGACTAGATTTTACATACGAGGATGACACTGCAGATTTAAAATGCTTTAAAATTTTATAGCGCAGGTGAAATATTTGCACGACGATAAAAGTTTAATATAATTCAAATACATAAAGTTCGCTCGATATGCAATGTACCCAATATTACATTCCTGATTTCAATACTTTTCTCTCCGATTGTACAAAAATTAAACCTTTAGATTTTTTTGAGAAACAAAATTATCTATGTTAATTGCATAAATTTCAAAAAGTAAATTTTATTCAAGAAAAGTATAATAAAAATAAAGCTCATCTCGTACGACTGTTTAAATTCGGACGAGTGAGTTACAGTTTACAGTACAGGCGTTACATGCGAGTATAGAATATTATACTTTATAACTATTTAAAAACAGGTTCAAGTCGAATTTTGTTCAGCATTTCTCGATCGAGTGTACAATTTTTTTCGTGTAATCGAAGAAAGGAAACTAAAATAATGACGAAATGTCAAAATAACAAAGTAAATATCCAATAAACAATGGGGTCATTCTACATTTTCTAATTTATGTTTTTCCTGAAAGAATAGATCAAATTAAATATGTAGGTATATAAATTATTAAAAAATCTTTCAGAACTCATATTTTAATAAGAATGATACAACCTTTTTTAGTTTAAATTCTGTTATATTTATTTAGATAACGACGTTTCGGCAATATAAACTATTGCCTTCTTCAGGAATGAACAAGAACAACAAATCATGTTCATTACTGAAGAAGGCAATAGTTTATATTGCCGAAACGTCGTTATCTAAATAAATATAACAGAATTTAAACTAAAAAATCTGATGTGGCCAGCACATAACCTCTCGCCGTATATTTTACCTGGCTGTATGCATAAAGCAAAGAATATTTTTATAAATACAAATAATATATTCATATAAATCTATGACGTATAAACTTCTTTGTTATTCAATAATAGCATGTCTCAACATGAAGATATTTTACCATAAATTATGTTACAATAAATTACAAAGTAGAGTACTATATATAAATATTAGGCTGGTAACAGCAATTTTCAATTCGAACAACGTTGTTTACTTTCTCTTCATATTCTTCTAGTAAAAACATTAATTTTGGGCGGTCTAAAATGTATATATGGATTGTGCATCTATTCTTACATATCTTCTTTTACATTTTATTTTTTCATACATGTTATATCTAAATAACACTAATTCCCTTTAATAAAGTGACGGATAGATTGCACTCCGATTATTCTTATATTAATGTGTAATTTTGTCAATATTTACAACTTACTTGAGAAGAATTTGATAGCTTTTTCGCAATTCAAAGTTACTCTAGTCTATAGTACTGGTGTACATTGTCCCATAATGTTTGAAACAAATTTAAGTCCTTCAACCTAGACTTGTCATCTCCATAATAGTCACAGATCAAGAACTAAGGGATTCTCCAAGTACATTTTTAATTCATTACTCATTATTTCTGACACTGACATTTATCTGTCAGTTACAAATAATTTAAATTATCAACTATTTTTCATGGCATTCTTTCGGCTGTCAAATTTATTACAACAGATTATTTTATATATTATACTTCTTTTATCTCTAAATCTATGGAATATATAATAAAATATTTAAATGTATCAGATAGAGAATTTAATTTTCTTTAATATTACCACGAAAAATTTTCAAAAAATAATATTTAGAAGATTTTTTTTCAAGAATCTTCTACTTCCGGTTGTCCAATTATTACCAAAACCTTTTCAGATCTTCCCATGAATGTCCGATTGGGAAATACGTTGTTAAACAAATTTTAAGTCTTATAGTTTTTGAGTAACCGTCCTTCCAACATCCCACACACACACATACACACACACACACACACATCCACACACACACACACACACACAGACATCATCGTAAAAATGTTAAAATCGGATTGTAGGGACCTTAAAACGTGCTTATTCAATAAAATCTGGATATGCGATTTTTAGCATGAATCCAATACCTCTCTTAGCGAGAGGTAAAAAGGTTGTATCATTCTTATGTAGGTATATGTTTTACACCTTACAAGTCTTTAGAATCAAATATATGTTTTTTTAAAAGTTGTCTTTAATTTCAAATTTAGACACTGACGTCACGGCTACGTTACGGCTTAGCGGATACGGAAGTACAGCTCTACCGGTTTTGTTTGGAACTATGATGGTTTGGGTTATCACTTGTTAGTTTGATTTTGTGACAGCAACATATTGTTAACGAAAAACATATTTCATACAATTTTTGGTATTTATTTTAATTAATATTTTATTTACATACATGAGTGACAAACCGTGACGTCACAAATTTTACAGCCGCGAAAGTTTATTAGCAAATTTATGAATGTCGCATATTTCATATTATTTTATAACACTATATTTATTAAATGAGACGGATTTCACGATTTTATAAAAAAAAAAACGATTTTTTTAATAACCCCCTTTATGAACAGGACTTATTACTCATTTCTGGGTGTGTCGATCTGCTTCTATTCACTGAATTGACTGACGTTATATCTGTCTGTATCGTTGAGTGCACTACAGGGATCACTTTTATACTATTTGAAAATTGGATATTAATCAAGTTTAATCTTTCTTAATAAAAAATTAAAACAATATTTTTATTCAAGCTAATATATTCCCACTGAATTTTCATTTACCTAAAACACAGCCTCTTCCATTTTATGAACTTTCTCAATCACACTTCGGCAAAGGCGGCTGGTGTTTGCGATGACGTCACAAAGCTATAGGGGCGGGGTGCAATAAGCTCAGCACGCACCTGCAGAGCAGAGCTTACGGGGCACATTCACAACTAACAAGCGACAGTCGCAATAAATGGCCGGACAAGACAAAGCAGGAAAGAACAAGTTGCGAACATGTTCTCTTCATTCGCCGCTTTACTACTGAACAAAAGATTTATAGGGGGAATTGAAAGAAATTTATATCAAAGCGGGGATAACGAATGATTAAAATGAAAGAAAATTAGAGAATGAAGTTTATTTACAACGGAAAAACACGAAGTTGGTGAAATACAACCAACAATTTATTCACCCAAATTTTGAAATAAATTTGAACTTTCCTTATATACAGGCTGATTTACAATGAGGATAACAAACTTTAATTATACAGTTTATTTATCAAGCCATTTTCAGTTTAAAAAATCATATACAAAGTGTAACAGAAAACGGATGACCGCGATTATTTATAATTAAATGTAAAACAAATGCTAAATGGCAAAGATATAGAAGGGCATATGTTTACGGAAAAAAATACCAGTGGTTCTCACTAGGTTGCTAAAGTTAGAGAATATAATTTTTTTTCTTACCGATTGACATTAAAAGTGCGGTTTTTCTGACAGCTAAATGCCACTTTTACTGCCTAGGCAATAAAATATGTTTACTGCCTATTACATATCAACCGCTCAACAAACGCATAACAACATATAACTTGATAGCGATATCTTGAAAATAGATATTAAAAATAATCTCTAAATTAATATTAATTCTAAAATCGGCAAAAAAATGTGTTCAACTCGGCGTAAACACAGATTTACAGCTTTGGCAGCGTCCATGAAACACAGCCTCTGCTGTAAGAAATAACTGATTTTTTTAATGAAACGCGTTATTAAAAATAGTACTATTCCATAGCAGTTTTGTTTTCTCTGAATTCAACCATAAAAAAAATTATATCTTTACCTTACATAAGAAAAATATCGAGAAAAATGCGATTGAAACTTAATATTTATTTATATTATTAGGGTATGTTGTCAAGAGAAGAAGAACATGTATGCATGCGATCATAAATGTAGCCGAGGCGAAGTGTGCTTAGACAGGAATGTGTGACGAAAGATGTTACTTCAAGAAAGGTGTATTGCAGTAGTGCGCAACCTTTTAAAATCGCGGGCCAAAAAAAAATTAATTTTCCCAAAGGGCCACTTACATAAGATAGCAAAAATTGTGTATTCGAAATTGTAAAAATACGTGGACTGATACATTATTAATAATAATAGATTATTAACCTATTAATACTCGTACACAAATAATAACAAAAATAACATATCGTCGTGCAAATTTTGTATATGGTTAGTAAGAATATTGTTAAGAGAGTGGAGTGAGTCAGCTGAGCTCTTATTGTTATTATAACTATTTTCGGATCTATTCTAACCCACTTGGTGGGATACGAGTGATTTTTATGTATGTATGAGTTTACTAAAGAAAAAGATGGATTTACGTTTTCATTAATTCACTTGATTTAAGTAATAAAATGAGCAGCGTCTCACTGATACCGTTCTATTCCAACTAATTCATATCGTTCCATTTTCGCATTTACAATAAATCTTATATCCATTTCCATATCTACATATTTGAGAAATGAAATAGGGTAATAATAGGAAAATATATCCACTGAACTAAGAAATATTTGCAGGAATAAGAAATAGAGACGTGAAATCAGATTCTCTGTGGAATTTGAGCACGCTCACCAGCTAATCTCCAAGATTCAACTCTGGGACCTCATAGTGTCTCAACAATCGTTAAATAAATCTTCCGGTAGATGGCTGTGGCCCTGCTTAAATACCGCCAATAAAACAAATGAAAATCGTTTCACTGGTGACTAGAATTCCTTCTCTTCTATTCCACTCATTCGTATGTTTAACATTATCCCGTTGGGTTTCAAATTGAATTAATTTAGAAATTAATAAATTCGCGATGGATAATTATATATCATTTAAATGGAAACATAATTAAATTTAACATGAGGTCGGATTAAATTCAATATTAGAATGTGTTTAGCGCAAACTAAATTTCAAACTTCATTACAGTTTGTGAATTATTAAGTTAAGCAGAAATATTTCATTTGAATAATATTGTTTGCAAGAAAGTTAACATATGAATGTTTATTTAAGATGTGAAATGAAGTATGAACTTATATCATTTGCATATGATACAGTTCCTAAGTAACAATATAATTATTCCAAAATTTAAAATAAGAAACATTTCCATAAAATGTTTTTGCTGTTGTTCAGAACTTTCTGTACAGAATTAATGATCTGAAAATGTGATGAAACTGAAAATAGTAATTAAAGAGATTAGTCTAAAAAATATGCAAATGTACTGATGAATGCTTAACTTTACAACTCAATTAAAAGCAAACTGTCGTCTTAATTATTTCTTATATTTAAATTTATGTCCGTTTAAACGTTTAAAGTAAAGAACAATAATTCAGATAAATAAAATTACGGCACGCTTATTCACAGTTCCTAATTCGCCAAGATATTTCATGGCAAAAGTAGTTATACTAAAACTACTTTATCCAATAGTTCAGAATTTGGATCTTTCCCACTTCTTCTAACAATAAAGTGTCACCTAAATTATGTTACAATGTCATAGTCACATTTTTATTATACATTGTAATATGGCTACTCCTGTAAAATATGAAACGAAAATTCCAATAAATAATTCCTGTACCAGAACTATTAACATTTTAAAAAATTCAATATAAAGCCGGGAACGATGGCCGTTACGGAACGGGATGTAACGTAAAGTGACGGGAAGTAACCGTAAGGCAAAAACATTGGACACATGGTTTCATATGGAACTGATTATGACGGAACGGAATGGAACGTAACGTATCAGCTGTCAGCGATATTATTATTGTTCTTGCAATAGTGTTCAATTCTTAAAATTTGGCAGAGTGTATTTACGAGCATAAAAATATAAATGATTCTGCGCTTATCGAAGCCGGGCAAGGTGTGTTTTTCACCTGAAAACAATACGTGTCATACTCGTACATCGTATTTGATTTTATTTTACGGGAAAGCGAGAAATTTTTGTTTTCCCATTAAAATCAAAGTCCAGTATTAATATATTTCAATAATTATTCTTTTAAAGGTTACTATATCGGAAGTATATGCATGTCTAGTGCTAGATATCATATATCAAAAAATTAGTACAAGAGTAGTCATTCCATTTACCTCTGGCTAAGAGAGGTATTGAAATCATGCTAAAAATTCTATAAGACTAAAGACCTGTGTAACTACGGATTCCTCAATCTAACCATAATTTAATTTTTTTATTATACCTTCTATTGATTTAAAGATATAGATATATAATCTATAAAATAATCTGTTCTAGTAAATCTCACAGTCTGCTCACAGCCCAAACATCTCCTTGGTAACTACTTGAGAAATTAAAATGTTTGTATTTGACAGATAATGTCAGTGTCAAAAATTCACAGATAGAACTGAAGGCTTTTTCTGGGAATGATATTAATATTTCTTATTGTATTATTAATTATATATTTAAAATTATATGTATATTACATGAACCCTTCAGAAATACCACCAATTCCGTTAATGAATTGGAAAAACCTCGAATATTTAGAAGAAATGGAGAAAACTTGCTCATAGAATAAATTTAAAATTTAGAAAATACGTAAATATAAAGATTAGGTATAATTAGAATTTTTTGTGTGTACAAGAAATGTTAAATACAATACTTTTATATACCACAATGGAAAGGGTGCGAGAGGTATTGTGATGGCCACAACAGATTTTTAAGTTTATACATAATTCGTTTGAATAATAATTCAGTTCGTCAACGATAGACCAGTGGCGCACTAATAATTGTTTGCTAAGGGATAGTCAAACAGATTGCATTCGTTAGAGAGCGACCGTTTCAATTCTCAATTCCAGTGGAACCTCGGTATAAGTCTGCTTTAAAATAAGTCCAACTTGATATACGTCCTGTTTGGACACGAAAATTTTTATTTGATGATTCATTATCCTTGTTTACCTCTTTTAAGACAATGCAACGACTGCCCGTTAGCGTCAGTTGCTAATAATCAGTAAATAACCCGCGCTATACCTCTGAATTTGTACGTGATTTTGTTATTTGGAAAAAATCGTTTGGTATACGTCACGTCTATGATAAGTCCAATGATCTGAATTAATAACGTATACCAAGGTTCCACTGTACTTTTCCCAAGTTCAGCTTAAGTCATTTAGTTTGAAGTGCTTTTCGAAATTTTTGTACCTAATTTCTGACGTTACAAAACCACAAAGCATGCAATAGTTATTTGTATATTAATTGTTGAAAGTGTTTCTTTGTCGAAGGAAAACGTTCAGGCTGCAATCGTTTCAACATGAAAACAAACCAGAAAATTGCATTTCAGGGCAGGAGTAAAAAAAGTTAATTTTGCTTATTGTTTCAGGTGTAGAATTTTATACTTTACAACATTCATTTGAAACATTTTTCACCTAAAATAATTAGAGAAGTAGGAAGTTACGAAAGTATGATTTTACATATCAAAAGTTTGGCAGTGTCGGTCACATAATTACTTAAAGATGATTTGGCTGAATTGGATGTCTCCCGCATTCTCAAATGTCGTTAGCAAGGAGCGAGAACTAGGTATATCTGCCAAAGCGAATTAGACCAAAATCAGACAGCTATAATAACGTTATTTCTGAGTTAGTTGAGTACATTTATATGAGCGGCTTGATGAACAAAGCAAATTACAGCACATCTCGCTAATACAGCACTTACATTAGATGCTACTGCCATTTGTTTGCTACCTTACAACAAAAGCAATGATCTAATTTCCACTAATTAAATTCATTACTTGCAATTGATTTCAGACTTCGGCAGCACCTTTTCATTACCTGCAAACAGAATTAAAAGGTGCTACTGCAATAATTATTCTCATGCAAATTAACTTGGTAGCTTGTTTCTCAGCTCTGATTACATAGGATAGAGATTTCCAAGTGAAAACAGCAATTGCATGCACATATACATTGACATAAGTATATAATCTTGACTTAATGCACATTCTGTGGTCAGACAATCTGCTTTTTAGTCGCAAATTTCGGTAATGATAATACTATGCTGAATCATTGGACGTCATTATAGGGCGTTGCACTTTACAGGACTGTTAATAAAAGTTGAGCAATATAAGGAAGTAACTTTTTTTTCAATTTTTAAATGGGGTCTTTACTATTTTTATTTATTTTTATTGTTCTCAAACAATGGAGTTTGCTAATAACTAGAGTCACATAAATTGTTCTATTTCACCACTTATAAAAATATGTTTAATAACTTCCATGGTCAATAATTGGATATGCATGGATAATAAGCAATTCAATAAAATAATAATTAATAAAAAAAAAAATACGTATATTATAGTATGGGGTCACGTGACCGCGTGTCTGAGTGTCTGGTCACGAATCTGGGAAACCGGGTTCGATTCCAAGCGACGCTAAAAGAAATATTTCGAATTTTAAATAGCACATAAGTCAGTGGTTCTCAACCGGTGTTCCGGAGAGCCTGGTGTACCGTAAGCTCGTCGAGAATGTTCCGCAATTTTTTTTTGGCAATTTTAATATAGTCATACTTTGAGAATTAAAAATTGATATGATTGAACCGAATGAGAACTGTAAAAGAATTACTTTTTTGTATTACATGAATATGTGTTGAAATTTGTAGGTACTAATGGAGCCTGATTGATGGTAGAAGGCGGAATTTGTAGTTTTGCTCAAAAACTAAATTGAAATTTATTTCAACAATTTCTTCTTGTAAAGGCAAGCACTTATTGCAAAAACATTTTGAGTAGACTAGTTAAGACAGAAGTCAGACGGCTCTTTCGAGGAAAGGATGCCTTCCCGCGTAATAGAATTAAGAAAAAAGAATTAGGGATGTCTCTGATCAGGATTTGATCGGAATACTCGAACCAGATTATCCGGCAAACGGCCAGACCGAATCGCCGGATTTAGGCCGCCACATAGGTTCCTCTTAACTACTATGAAAAAGAGAGCGAAGGGATTAATCATTGAGTTTGCCACAGTGTTACAATGATTTTATGTCACCATCATCACAAAAACATTTCTTGCTATAAGTAATACAGTTAGCCCACAAAGTATATTGGAAATAAAGAAATCAGAGAATATGGAAAAGCTACTCTTTATACATAATATTTTAGAAAAAAATACATTATGATTATTAGCAAATATTAATATTGTCTATTTTTCTTCTAGTGTTCCTTACGTCCATTATCTTTCGAAGTAATAATCGGCGAACTATTAGGTGCGTTCAATGAAGTAAGCAAATTTGCTAGCTATATGACAAACTGTCATTCACAACTGCCATCGAGAAAGTAATACAGTTGACAAATATAACATCTCTCGTATATCTTTTATTGGTCTGGAAAGTTATACAAAATGAATTTATAGATAGGTACAGTTATTTGCAGATAGTGAAATTAGTTTTTTTAGGTGTAAGAAAATATTTAAAAATTAATATGTTATAAACATTTATCACAAAACTTTGCAAGCCTTCTTGAAATATAATATAAACACATTGCTAAGTTAGCAAGACAAGCGAGAAATTTGGTGCTTGGATTGATTGCGAGCAAATTAAGCAAATGCTAGGCTACCTAAGTCGTTTAACACATTTTACTTCCTTTACTCTGTTATAAACATGCATATCAAATAGGAAGAGATACAACATTTTGTCGATTATTATTTCCAAATATAATGACGAAAAAAAAAACCTTATGAACTTTCCCCCTTAAACTCAATAGCCAATTGTACCGCTTGTAGTTACTGGCTTAACTACAGGTTAACAAAAAAAAGTGCGTATCGAAATTTCACAGTAATATTTAATAACTCATTTGACATTTCGTTTGGACAAGATGTTGTCAATTTATCCAGCAGTTAAAATTCAACTATAAGCGCAATTGGCCATAAATTGTTAGTTTTTTTTTACTTTCTGAACAAATTTGACAGGATCGCTGAATCATACAAGCTCAATTCGGCCGAAATAGTAGTTCAGGTTTTTAAGCCGGATCAGCCGGATAAAATGGTACCGCCGTATCCGTCTTATTCCTACAAAAAATGTTTCGTCTCTTTCAAAACGAAAATATTTTATTCGCACAAGATATTAAAAATAATGTGTGGCGTGCTCAGTGAAACTATTTAAAAGATGTTTATAATTATTTATACAGCGTAAAATGGGTAAAATTAAAAATATTTTAACTACGAGAGACAAATTATCAGCATTCCATAATAAAGATTATTGTTTGGGAAAAGCGAATAGCAGAAAATAATTTAATATTATGTATAATTTTATTCTGTTTTAGTTAACAAGTGTTCCGCCTAAAGTTCTTGCTTACAAAAATATTCCGCGGTATTGAAAAACCATTTACATAAGTGACCGCTGTGGTGCACTCTCCACGCTAGCAATGAGCGCCAATGAGGAGATGTACAAACATATCAACATCGTTACCGAAATCTGTGTACAGATTGGCACATCCAGCAAGGGTAATATGCCTGGATGATATATTTCTTTATTTATATTATAGTTTTCTGTAATCATTTACTTGAAAATTGATTTCGAATTACAAAAAGACGATAGCAGAAGGTTTAAAAGTAATAAGAATTTGAAATGTGATGTATGACGACGATTAAAAAATTAAATATGTAATTTAAAAACTAATAACTTTTTTAAACTTTACTAATCCTTATCATACAGTTTATAGATCGAGTTTTAATACAAATGAACCATGTTCATAATTAATAATATTCGCTAGTGACCATAATAACACATTAAAATTTAATGCACTGATGCTCTACTTTTGCATTGCTGAAACTCGTAGCATCAATAATTCAAATTCAAATAATTTGGTTAATTAAACTCAATTAAAATTAGATTATTACCCCAATAGTTCCAATGTTCCCTCGGTGAAGTTAACTCGAACTCTGCCAATAAATTTCCCCAAAACTCTAAAGTTTTCTACTGGTATATGGCGCCATATTTTTGCATATTCCGCATCCATCAGCTACCATCCGGTGTAAACGCAGCTTTAGCGCTTTCCCCTCAGGTTAAAAATGCCCAGCAGAAGACGGATGTCTCGCAGAAACTTCTCCGGGGAAGTTTGTTTCTGCTTTATGAAACCATTAAGCCGTTGAAAATGTTTGTTTCATTATTTACGGTTTCAGGAAATGATGACAGCTAATTTATATTTAAGGACACTAGGTGTCACGTTTTTCTTTTAATTTCTTTTCAAATTCAATTTAATAATCATTTTGTTCTTTCAAGATCGAATGTTTGACTTTGATCACTTAAGAAGAAAATTAGATGTTTTCTTATTGTTAACTGAAATTTTGGAACGAAGGATTTGAGAATTCAATATATTTTTGGTTCATAGAATATTGGACGAACTGTCTCTAAAAGGTTCCTATTTATACCACTGAATAAGAAATTGTACCATGACCGGAACAGCTAAATATAATAATACCTATATCTATGCGCTAACTAAAATATTAGAAAATTCTCATACGGATCTATCTTCCCATCATTATAAACTTCTTAAGAAGTTGCCTGCAAAAGCCAGTAACTTATAAATTAACTAGTCAGCTGAAAATATTAACTTAACATAAGATATTAAAAAAGGGTAAAAAAATGAGGGTATATACATTTCGATAAACTTCTTCTCATTAAAAGATTTTTTTCAAAATTTGGAAAATAATTTCTTATTTTTCATTTGATTCTTTGTTCATTTCGCCAGTGGCACATTAAAAATAATCTGATGTGGCCAACACATGACCTCTCACCATTTCCATGTTAAGTTATATAAATAAATATATCATCACGGCATAATATCGATTGCTGAGTGTGCCAATATGCTTTGTACGCAGATGTCGGTAAATGATGAAATATTTGTACCATGTGGGCGGCTTACCAGGCGTCACCTCACGGGCACACACTTCTGTCGTGGAAAGTGCACCACAGGGGTCAATTTTGTGCTATTAAAATTCGAAGTAATTTTTGGCGTCGATCGGGTTCGAACCCGGGTCATAATTAACCAATTTAACATTTCTTGTATATACATACAAATAATTCAAATTGTATCTATTCTTTCGTTCTATGAGGAATTTTCTCCTACTCTCTTCTCCTAATATATTCAAATTTGTTTATATTCACTGACGGTATTAGCGGTATTTCTTAAGGATATATGTAATATTAATTTACCTATAATTTGAAATATTTAATTAATAATACAATAAGAAATTTTAAATGTTCTTGCTTCACATGAAAAGTTTTCTGTAATATTAATAAAACTGTTAATTCTTGACACTGACATTTTGCATTTATCTGTCAATTATAAACATTTAAATATCTCAACTGGTTTCCATTAAATTTTTTGGAGAGAGTAATTTATTACAATAGATTATTCTATATTATTATATAATATATCTCTAAATCTATAAAAGATGTAATAAAACATTAAATGTATCAGATTGAAAAAATAAAGATCTTTATTATTGTATTAACAAAAAAAATTCAAAAAATAATATTTGGAAGATTTTTTTAAGAAACTACCACTTCCGGTTATCCAAATGTTACCAAAATCTGTTCAACTCTTGCCATTAATGTGAGATTGAGGAATCCGTAGTTAAATAGATTATTAGTTGTATAAAATTTGAGAAATCGTACCTACAACATCCTAACACACACACACACACACTCACATACATATATACACACACATTATCGTAAAAATGTTAAAATCGTATTCTAGGGACCTTAAAACGTGCTTATTCAATAAAATGCGGATATGCGATTTTTAGCATGAATCCAATACCTCTCTTAGCGAGAGGTAAAAAATTATATGGAAAATAAAAACTAATTTTCCGAATTTTGGTAAAATTCTTTTTGATTGAGAATAAGCACATCGAAATGTACGTATATATTCCCAATTATTTTACCCTTTGTTTAACAGCCTCTATATAACTGGAATGCGCCCTCATATTTATATTGTGAGAAGAGATAAAGCTTAACAGGGGGTTCCTCCGTCTTTGTTTTATACAGTCTGAGTGAAAAAAATATTTTCATTGGTAAATGTCAAATAAACTTAGGTTCCATAGTGCATTTTTATTTTTACTGTCGACATAGGAAGGAATAACTGGCACAACAGTAATCCCTGTGGTGCACTCTCCATGCCACCAATAAGTGCCCCGACGACCGTAAACATCCGCAGGGTACAAATATGTCATTACCAACATCTGTATACGAAACAAATTAGCACACCCAGCAATTGGTAATATGCCGTGATGATAAACTTATTTTTTAATAATAAAATAAAAAGAAAACTTGACGAATATTTATGAAAATATGTAAAAATATATAAATGTAATGCAAATATTCTAGCTTGCTTAACACTAATAAAATGAAAATAAAATTGTCACAAAAACCAATAAAATTCCTTGCACTGCTTGCTTTCTAATATAAAATAAAGTTAACAAGTGCTACTGACATGCTGAAATTAAATATAGCTTAAATGTGATTTATGTATAAAAAATTGTATACTTTTTAACAAAATCTTTGTTCCTTTGTTTGCTGTTCGCATTTTGTTTCATAACAAACAATTCAGACTTTGTTCTTTTTTGTTATGAATAACTCATGTTTTGAAACTAAATACATACAATGTATGAATTCATATATTAATTTTTTTATTTGATACAAAAGTTTACTTTGAATTATAATATAAATAAACTAGAAAATACAATATTGAAATTGATATTAAAATGGTAAAAAGCGTGTACAATGTACATATTTGATATTTAATATCCTTTTTAATATAAAATCAAAATTATTTAATTTGTAATTAAATACAATTTTCATATTAAACATATGCTCAAAATTAATTTATATATGGAAATAAATTATTAATTAAATATATATCACACGCGGACAAGTTATAAAATTATATTGTAAGTTACATTGTAAACTTTAACGCACTAAGCTAGCAAAGACCAACGAAGTTACAACTTAAAATATAATAGAGCTTTGGTATTTTTTTTATTCATTTTCATTAACATTAATAGCTACTATATCAGAAAATAGAAATTTTTATATGTATCAACAGTATTGTGGTATGGAATCCTGTCTCGTAAAAAAGTGATGAAATTCCTAATAGTATATTATTCAAATAAAATAAATAAATAAATATTTCATCACGGCATATTACCCATTGCTGAGTGTGCCAATCTGCTTCTTACACAGATATCGGTAATGATGGAATATTTGTACCGTGGGGGCGCTTACCAGGCGTCACCTCACGGGCACTCAATGCAGACTACAAATTTACATCTATGGAAAAATCATGCATTTCAGATGTATTTTCAAATTTTTGGAAATAGCTATTTTTAGTACATGTGAAAAAAGTATGTCTTTTTCTCATTTGTCCAGTTGGCGCACTCGATTCTTTCGTGCGGCCAATTTCTGGACGCGTGAGCAAAAGACATGCTCACGTGTGCTAAACATGATTTTTCCACAATCTTGAAATACAATTTTCCCAAAAAAAAAAACATTGTACTTTGTTTATTAATGAAACTCAGAAGTACATTATGTTTACAATTGAATTTAATTAACTAAAAATAAACACACAAAAAAATATTCCATCATATAGAATGGTGCTCAGAGTATGCAACCTATTATACGCTTGTGTATTTTGCTCACTTGTGAAGAAAGTTATTTACTTTGCTCACTTGTGAAGAAAAATATTTACTTTCCTCACTTGTGATTCAATATGCTACATTGCTCACTATTTTCAGTTGAATAATAATGAATTTTGCTCACGATTGTGGAAAAAATCTTTTTGATACATGATCAGCATATCAAATAATGTATACTCTTAACATATGTACCTGAAGTTATAAAACCCTCTGTATTTAGTTTCCAACTCGTTATAAATAAACTGAAAGGCAATGAGTAGAAAGCAACGATATATTTATTTTGAATAAGTAAATAAACAGAGAAATGAAAGTAAATAACGATTACTGGTTACTGCTTTTGAGGATTTTTCTAATTCCAAATTCTTACCGTATTTTCCTCACGTAATCTGTGGGTTGTAATATTTGCTTTTAATTTCAGTTATCTCTCATACCCCGCGGTAAATCTTTTAATTTTTGTATGCGGATCACATTACGCATCTGAAGAAAGGAAAAAGTTTAATTAAAAGAAAGAAAAAAGACATCGTGAACAAATTTCGTCATGCGAAGGACGATGTCCGGGACCACTGTCACTGAATTGTCAGTGTTTCATAATTCCTCTATAAACTTTCCCGGCTAAACTTTACTGCCGGATTTCCTTTGTTCGGCTTGTAACAAGCACAAGATAAGAAGGTTTGCTTCAGAAGATTCTATTGCCACCCTTGGTTTAAGGTTTACAGTAAACATTAAGATTAAAAATGTGAAAATATACGAGTTACAGAGGAAATTTTTAAGAAGAATGTAGGGCTGTGTGCGATAGGTGATCGGTTGTGATTCAAATATTTCGAATTTTCAATGGAACAAAAGTGACCTCTGTGGTGCACCCCTCATACAAGCAATGAGTGCCGATGTGGTGACGCCTGATAAACGCCCGCACGGTACGAATATCTCATCGTTACTGATATCTGTGTACAAAGTAGATTGGCATGCACAGTCAGGGTTGTACCTTTAATCTATGCTACGTAAAATACGTCATTGTCTACGCGTAGACAATAATGTTGTTTACGTAGTTAAAATTTGTATATTGTCTACATGCTTGTAGACTATAATTATTTTTTGCTTAAAAAGAGACAAAAAATATTACTATTAGGGCTATTACTGATTAATTTACAAGGTATATAGGTATGAATGAGTCGTTGGAGTAGCATTGTAACCAACAGATGTCACTAGTTGATGGTCTGGGAATTATTAGTTCTGTTGGGTTGCTAACTACTATTTTGGTAAAAAATTGACATCGTATGCTAATAGCACATATTTGTACAAAAACATGGGTGACACTAATCATAAATACGTAAACATCAAAAAACGAAGTCACCTATTAATGAATAAAATCCTTTTTTATCCACATTTTTTTTCAGTATTAAAAAAAATTGATTAATTACAAATTTTAATTCACAGCAATACTTTAAAGAGAAATAACTAAGTTATAATTAATAACTATCGCAACTTAATATCACAAGGCAGTTAAATAATTGTTTAAATTTTCTTTCCACGGCCTATTTTTTTTAATTCTGAATAATTCTAGCGGGACCCCGTATGATTGAAAAATACGTTGGGTGCTTTTAAAATTTGGTTTGTAGAGTTTAGGGTTAGATATCAGCATTCAGGTCTTGAATCTGAATGTCGGAAGCTGTATTCAGGTCCGACGGTGAATTACAATCTTATTCGTATATCCGGATCAGCATCAGCATATCACGACCGTCGAATTCTAATATGGGTATTTGGGGCAAAGGACATCAGATTTTATTACGCTACAAACTTCTCTCTTTTACATTTGCACATTTATTGTTTCCGAGATTCGCAGCTATTTCCAAAATACACATTGTTGCATATTACTTCGCGCTATATCACGTAAAGTGGAGTGGATTGGCAACAGACATAAAAGCATCCAAACATTTTTCGTATTAGTCGCAAGAGATACAAGAGATACTATGTATATATCTGCTTTGTTAATACATATCTACATTCTCGTATGGGTTTCTATTCTTGAATAATACATAAACATATTGATTAATGGTATTTATCTTTAATCAAACTGCGATTAGCAGATGATTAGATGCTAATCAAACAATTGATAGTGCGAACTAAATTAAATTTAGGTCCAAATTAATTTCAATTTGTATTATTAAGATAAAGTGCGTTAAGTTTTTTGATCACTACAGAAAATGTCACGAATGCCCGGTTGCACCACGATCACTTAAACGCTAAGGGTTCCTTAATATTCTTAAGTAGTCCTTAAAAACAAAATTTCGTTGCACCAGTCAAATTTCCAAACTTAAAATAAGTTAAGTAATCCTTACCTTAAGTAACTGTTATTAACGTCACCTTAAGTAAAAATGTTAGAAAGAAGTACATATAGGTATATGTTAAATTATTATATTATTTATTATGACAATCACTATATTATATATAATATTCCGAGAATAATATATAAACTGAGCTGATCATTTTCATAACTTATCGGAAGGACAATTTTTTGAACGATTCCGACTAACAAAAAATATTTTTTCTACTCCCGCTTGAAAATCTTATCATTTCTTCACAATCTGCAAATGAATTTGTAGGCAATACTAGTTAACTGAACGGATATAATTTTATATTCATCTTGGATATGAAATACACGAATCACTAATCACGAATTCGCGTAACCCAAGCAACTGTCATTCATTTAGTACAAGATTAAAAATAACAGTACAAATGTTACATTTGATATTTCAATGTTGTCATTTAGATGAATTTAGTATGAAAAGAGATTTAAATAATTTAATAACATAATATAAGTATTCAAAAATAACGTATAAAAAATGAGAACCAAGAACGGTATGTAATGTCACATTTAACAAGTCATGATAAGTTCAGCATATGGAAGAAGAGTGTGAAAGATTTAATAATATTTAACTGATGTGTAATCATACGTTAAGAGCATTGTGTACACCTGGACTAAAATATGAAGCGAAAATTCAAATAAATTGTTCCTGTACTAGAACTATTAACATTTTAAAAAAATCAACATTAGACAAACATACTTCTGATATGGACCTTCATTTAAAAAAAAAGTATTATAGAAATCTATTAGTATTTGACTTTGATTTTAATGGGAAAACGAATAATGCTACTGAATTTTGGTTTTCCCATTAAAATTAAAGTCCAGTATTAATAGATTTCTATAGTTATTTTTTTTAAATGCATGTTCATATAAGAAGTATGTTTGTCTAATGTTGATTTTTTTAAAATGTTAATAGTTCTAATACAGGAACAATTTATTTGAATTTTCGCTTCATATTTTAGTCCAGGTCAGGTATACACAATGCTCTTAAGTGAATTAGAAAAATTATAAGTAGTAGGTATATGTAAAAACAATTGTATTTAAAACAAAATATAATTTTAACAACAAATACCATTAAGAAAGCTTAGAAAATCAATACATAAAATGATGATCAATAATATTCAATAAAATTTCAAATTTCTATAGTTTTTTATTTTCCTTCTTATCGTTAGTCGTAGAAAAAGTATGCTTTACAACTCGTGTGGAACGTCCATATCGCCTTTGGATGACTGAACGCTCAAACTGCATCCTCCTGCGATAAGGACATCATATACGCTGTTGTTGTACAAACTACTATTTTCATTAAATTGTTTGGTAATATTCTCCCACGTTTTAGTTTATACGATTTTGTAGTTTTATTTTCTACAATGTACTTATTCTCGTTACAAGTTGCAGTAAATATAATTTTGGGTGTATGTATTTCCTTATTTTTTTACCCAGTTTGTTTAATTAAATGCATAAACGAATTTATTTACGTGTGTACGTGAATTTATTATTATGAAACTCTAATATCTTATTTACCCTAATGTAGGTGTAAGTGTATATTGAAACAAACAAAAATTTTGTATGACTGGCATTTCGAGTAATTGTTAACACCTTTTATATTGTAAGACAGCAAAAATGTAAAAAAATGTTGAGAAAACATGGCCATATAATGTAAAAATTGTGTGCTTATAAAAGCAGTGAATTTAAGCAAAAAATTGGCTGGAGAATATGCTCTGCACTCAATCTTACTTTTAAAAAATATTCTTCAAATATATTACCTTGGGGTCTTCAAACACATTTTCATAATTTACCGCTTACTACCCACAAATGGCAAAAAATGCAGGGCTTTGCAAAATTTATACCGTCAGTAAAATAGCAATATCATTTCAGTTTACTGATTGACCAAAAACGACTAAAATTTCATCATGCCATAAATTTCCTCTGTTATAAATAATTACAAATAATCCCTGTTCTTACCTCGTACATGGGTTTTAATCCTGAACTTTGTTATCGTTATATATTAACCATGTCTTCTTTCTAACGTCTTCACAAGGCTTGAAATGAAATCAAGGAGTGTGGAGGAAATATGAGAGCCGGCGACTTGAGCCTCGGAACAGGGCGTAAATGTCTTAATAAATATGCATTTCTTCATTACATTATCTTCGTACAGCAGGTGCCTCAAATTCACGTTACCTGTATTAGTCTCCACAAGGAATTTCTAACGATATTTACGAATACATATCAGCAAAATATGAAAATGACTTTATTAGTCTTTGTTCACGATGAAGATCATTTAATAGTTAATAAGTTCGTTTACTAAATTTATTATAATTAGTACCAATCCTACATACCTACAGGAGTTTCAAGATTAAACAACCAAGCTTAAAATTTAAGTAAAGGACATAAAACTAAGTGGAAAAGTTCATGTATGTAAGCAAATTGTCACAAATTCTTTGTTTCAAAGATATACACATTGGAAAAAAATCGTCACTTGATAATAGTATATTGTGTTATTAGGAGTAAAAGTGATGTGTGATGTGTGGCGAGCGTGGAAGTTTGCACGACGAACGAAGCGAGTCGGACAATTGCACGCGAGGCACACAAAGACACTTTTACTCCGAATGACACATTATATTTTTTCTTCAAACGTAGATATTTAAAGAAAAATATCTACTATAATAGTGACGTTACATTTTACGTAAATCACGTTTGTGATTTCAATTGCCCTGTAACTATGGATACTTATTTGTTCACTTTTTGTTATAAACACTGAAGTGAAAATTTTCACGTTTTGACGTTTAAATAAAAACTGTGCAATTTTATATCCTCCTTGTGTGCAATTATGTCGGAATTTGAAGTATTATAATGTACGCCCCCTGAAGTTGTTCAATTGGATGGAAATCTACCAGTGTGTCTGAAAGATATGACCAGGAATCACTGCAAAACAATATAAACTTTTCTTATCACTTTAATTCTAAGTATTCTTATGTTCATTACCGTCAATTGTAATCAGTAAGTCTGCTATTCTTTAATATGTTAATTCCTCAAAAGTAAACTCTGTTTATATTTCAATGCATAGGTTATTTATTTAAATTTGATAGCTATTGATGGTATTTATAGTAATTTTATTCCTTTATTACCTAGTGTGTTATAGTGACATTTAGGACGATATTACAGGTTTCTTTTATACAAGTTACTTTTTACTGCTATATGATTCATTTTTAATGTGTTGATTATAACACTTGACAGTAGATTATTTATAAAATAAAATAAGTTAGTTTGCATTGAACTGCATATGACATTTGACGCTAGCTGGTGTTTATATTATTCAAGTTGTTTTCTTGATATAATTTTAAATTATGATTTAAAAAAATCACGATTAAACTAATCAGGATTCAGAAAATCACAATCTCAGCCCGAAGGAACTCGACTTAGTTCCCAACAGTTGCGACTTAGCTTACTTACATAAAACTAATACCTCTACGAATTTCTAGAGACTTCTTTTAATAATTAACAACTTTAGAAAACAGTATGACAAAATTATGAATACACCTCAGACGAAAAGTGCCTTTACCGTACTTACAAGTATGTAATTACGGCCTCAGCTGTAAATATTCGCTTTTCTTTGTAGATTCATAAAATAATATTAAATTTTGTTGTATTTTTGAGTGTATTTATTTATTTGTGCTTGTATGCTAACCTTCACAAATTACTTCGAAGCAATCAAATAACACCGAAAACGTTTCTGCTTTAAAACCTGCTCGTACATCAGCCACTCTCCCGTATTAAATAGCAATCCACTCATCTATCTGTATCATAATTCGATTCTTGTGTTTACTCTGGGCGAATTTCCATTCGCTCATAAATGATCCGTTAAAATGCGCAACGTATCCAGTCCGAACATAAAACGTAAATGTAACTATAAACGTCCCGGAGATAATTCCACGCTAGGGCTACGTGATCCATTTTCAATTGGCTGCTCGCGACAAAGCGGTTACACAAACTATACACTCTCATTCGCAATTGATAACAGCAATAAGATCGAATTTCATGCTCTGCTTTCTGATTTACAACAGTAAGCGAGATACTTGGTCCTTCTGTGGAAATATTTCAGCAGATGTATCTACTGAAAAACTTTTATGGTAACTTAGTTTTGGTTGGTATAAATAAAAATTAGATCTGTGAGCTTTATTTTGCACAAAGTTGGTTCTATGCAGGTGAGTCTTTGAAATGGTCTTCGTCGATATCTCGCTCGGCGAGAATTGTTTGTATTTTTTTAAATGGAACACGTATATATTTTTAATTGTATTTTATTCATCTATATGCACAAAGTACTTTTTTTTTGTTTTCCGCAGTATTGCCAAGTTATTCCGTTTTTTCTCTAAAAAAGACCTAATACGCGCATTGCTTTATAAAGACGTACTGAAGTTATTTTAATAGTAAAAATTAAGAATTATATATATATATATATATATATATATATATATATATATATATATATATATATATATATAAGTTGTATCACGGAAAGTGAAACATAGGCGTTTAACATGGGAAATCAGTATTTCCGTGCGCATTGCTCCCTAATTATTTTAGACAAAAAGTTTCAAATGGATGTTGTAAACCAAAAATTTCTACATCCGAATCAATAAAAAAAAATATTTTGGCTACTTTATAACTGCAGAAATTTGAAAATGGGGAAGTTTAGTGTATTAATTTTATTTATTTTATTTTATTAAGAATGTCTTCAACCGTGAATTGCTATATTGTATTTCAATTTCTCAAAAAATGAAATTTTCTAAAATAATGACGTCACAGAAGTTCACGGAGAACGTTAGTGTACAATACGAACTAAAAAGTCCTAACCTCACTCCGCGAAAACGTAAACAAACCCACGTGAACTAGTCAGAAGTGTGTAGTGTAATGCCTCAATATACGTTCAAAAAGTCAGGTCTCACCATCCTTTCTAGGCATGCACAAAAGTCACTTGTGACGTCACAAAAGTTCGATGACAAATACTTAATTATAAATAAACGGAAACATAATTTTAACTTTCAATTACATTTTAACTTATAATTATTCATATATTTACGATTAAAAAATATTTCACATGTAATTTGAATCACGCTAAACTTCCCCATTCACGGCATTACAATTTAATAGTATTAGCCATGGAATTAGAAACAAGAGACGAACAAAAGCGTAATTAGCAATTACATATTTAATTAGTATAAAGGAAGATTTTGTAGAAATGTTAATACTTTACAATATAATAACTTGTTACTAAGATACTTTTTGGGAAAAAATTTACTAAACAGTTTGGTATCCTTAAAAGTAGATGCCGCTGTAACTACAATATATAACCTATGGTTGTTTTTTACCAAAATCTCTTCAGTTGTTATTTTGACAATTTTTTTTGTCGCTATTATTAATTATTTTTAAAAAGTTCTAATTTAAATGTACATATTAAAAAGACATGATTGTAAAAATTATTAACGAACCTGTTATTAATTTTAATTAATACTAATCCCAAAACAATGTTTTCAAATGTATTTTTATAAAAGAAAATTGTCATAATTAATTTCATTAGCTTGTCCGTTTTCCTCTGGAAAACAATAAGGAAAAACAAATACAATTATTTAATTTTCCTGCTTTTCATATTATACCGCTTATTACCCATATTAAAACGTTATAAATAGCATTTAATACCCCTGATAACATTTATGAGTATTTTTACTGCATAATTCATTATACATAATTTTCTTTTATCATATAAGTTCCAATATTGAAATATGCGTAAAATCCTCTGAAATTATACCAATCATGAATTTATTGTCCAATTAGCATAATTTGCTTTGTTGGAAATAATTTACGGGATTGATATTAAATGCCAACGAAAATAAAATTCAATACATTACCAAATTTGTTAAATAGTCGAAACAAAATGGCGTACTCACCTGAAACAAAAGAAAAAATAAAAATATGAATTTCAATTTTCTCAGGAACAAAGTTTGTAAATTATTCTCATAATTTCTTGGCAGTATTATGTTTCGAGCTCGTACTAATTAAAGATCAGGTATAAAATAAATTAATTAGTAAATGAGTTAACTATGGCACAGAGCAACCTTTGTGAAGCAGTAAATTTTAAATATTGATTTTGCCGTTGCATTTACATGTATTAAATTCAGCTAAAGAGAAAAGTTTCTTATGCTCTTTAACTAAAATACGATTTTAATTAAAATTTAATTAAATACTAATCTAAATTACATACTACTGAGAGGGTAACGATTATTTTATGCATAAACTATTAAACAAATCAAAGAAGAAAGATTAAGTTACAATGGATAAACGCTATATATAATGGATAAAAGCTATAAAGAATAGATAAATGCTATATACATAGAAAGAATAAACGGTATGTAGCCAAATGCTGTTAAAAAAAATTATGTAAAAACAAGCATTAAGGGTCGTTTGGAAAAATCGCGTACCTAATTGAAAAGTGAGTAGGTATAATTACTCGAGTTTTACGTTCACTGCCGCCTATAAAAAAATCTGTGTGACCAATACAATACCTCCCGCCATTTACCTATGGGGTCTCGTTGCCGCGTGCCTAATGTCTGGTCGCGAATCTGAGGAATCCGATTCGATCCCGATCAACGCCAAATAATTCGAATTTTAAATGGCATAAAATTAACCCTTGTGGTAAACGCCCGCACAATACAAATATTTCATCGTCATTACCGAAATATGTGTACAAATCAGATTAGCACATCCAGCAATGGATAATATGCCGTGATAATATATTCATTTATTTTTTTATTTAAATACATACCTGCATATTTACTAATGCTAAGTTCCTTTCCATATAACTATTGTTCAATTTACAATTTTCCTTTTAAAACGTTACTATTATTAATTTGAAATGATTATTTTTTTGACAGTGACATTTATCTGTCACTTACATACATTTGAGCTGAACTATGTAACCAATGATATTGATGTCGTTATTATTATTATTTTCGGGTTTGTGCTAACCCACTAAATGGACATGCGTGATTTTATGTATGTATGTATGAATGTACATTACATTGTAATAATTGTAATAGATGAAATTCCTGCTTCATAATGTGTATATTAAACTGCAGAGTATTAATTATAATCATTTATAAACTGTAATATTATTATTAATATGAAAATTAATATAACCAAATATCCATTAAAATATGTGGACAAAATATGTTATTCTCGTTAGTACAAGGGATATTTTAATATTAGCATATTTTGAATATACAGTATTCTCGTGAATTTTCATCACAAAATAGAAGCTCTTGAAACATAATTGACAAAGCAGCAATATTAAAATACGGATTATCCTTGTAACCTTATTCCATCCAACATATACGACTAAATTTTTCTAATTTAAATTTATAATTCCACGGATACAATCAATTATTCGTAATAAAAATTTATGGACACATTAAAAAAAGTTATATAAATATAAAATTTATTCGAATATACAAGGAAAATATTAAGTCGAGAGAATAAATCCCCAAATTTAACTTTGTGTGCTTTTGACATTCAGCTGTTAATAAATTATTCTCATTAATGATTTCCTTATTTGGAATTTTCGGGGGAAACAGAACAAAATTAATTATTATTAATTGTGGTACAGTTTTGAATGTAAGTTCCAAAATTCAAATTTGCAATGAAAAATAATCGTGTTTACAACAGTTTCAGCTCATTCGATTTTACTGCCAATTCTGGAGCCCCCCAGAGATCTAATCTAGGACCACTATTGTTTAATATCTTCGTTAATGACCTGAATCTTTTTCATGTCCTGTATGTTATATGCTGATGACATTAAATTGTATCAAAAAATTGCCAATTTTCCTGATTTTTTTGTGTACAAGACATGTTAAATACAATACTTATATAGGGTGTAACACCAAAACCGACCATCGCCATTATTTTCTTTATTATTATAGTTACAGAACAAAGTTATAGGAGACTAAGAGGGACATCCCATTAAAGAAGAAAATATTTTTTAAACCAGTGGTTCTCAAGTTACAACACAAAGTTATATTTTTTAAAATAAGACTAAATATATTGTAGGCCCATTCGAGAGTATTTTTCTCTGAATTCAACCATGTATTAATTTTGTATCCTTACATAATCAAAATATTGAGCCAAATGCGATTGAAATTGAAATAAATTTCATTTTTATGGTCATTCTTCAGCAGGCTATGTCAAACAAGAATTATTTAGGATAGAATTATTAGGATAGAAATCAAATAGAACACTGTTTATAACGTTGTTAACATTTTTTTTAATTCATAGCCTACTGAAAAATAACTATAAAAAATAAAATTTATTTAAATTTCAATTGAATTTTTCTCAATATTTTTATTATGTAAAGTTATAAAATAATCACATGGTTGAATTTAGAAAAAAAATACTCTATCAAACGGGGCTACAAAATATATATTATCCTATTTAAAAAACATAACTTTGTATTATAACTTGAGAACCACTGGTATAAAAAAATATTTTCTTCTCTAATGGGATGTCCCCCTTGGTCTCCTTTAATTTTGTTCTATACTATTTTTTTGTAACTGTAATAATAAAAAAAATAATGGCGGTGGTCGGTTTTGGTGTTACACCTTGTATACACCACAATGGAAAGGGCGAGAGGTATTGTGATGGCCACAACAGATTTTTAAATTTAATTTGCAATAATAGTTATTTGTATATCAAGGCCGCGAAATCACTCTTTAGCGTACCGAGAGAAAAATTGTCGCCGAGGCCGCTTGCGGCCATGGCAAGACAATCTTGAGGACGCTAAAGGATTTCGCGGACAAGGTGTACACAATATTTTTTGTGCAACCGTAAAAAATATGTAATTACAAATTTTAAACAGTTTCACTGTAAATTGAAAGTTGGCTTTCAAGGTAGCTATGGAAATGACATTTGATAAACAAAACAATTAGTTTTGGAAAAATCATAGTAATTGTTTACTCAATTTCGCGGCCGCTACCATGACGGCGGCCGCGAAATGGATTTCGCCGCCGTTGCCATAACAACAATCGCGAAATTCAATTTCGTGGCCTATATTGCGGTTGCGAAATGCCTATTTCGCGGCCGGTTGCACAAAAAATAAATTTATCGTTCACAATGATAATATTACTAGCTTCTACTTCTCATAAATGAATGCGATATTACTTCAATACAAATTAATCATCATGTATAATTGAAACTGACATAAACGATCATATCACCTACCTCAAAAAGAATATTTTTCGCTATGTCATTAATTACCACAAAAAATGTAATTTCCACCCGTTGGTGTATAATTCAATATCCCTACACCGATACTCTGGAGTGTAATAGACGGTGTTAAAACAATCTCGCGTCCAGCATTGACGTCCCGACGGACGGCGGTGGTCGGCGTCGCGGTGACAGGAAACAACACAGGAGCGCCGCCAACACGCATCGGTTTCTAATTCCGCGCGCAAACATTCGATTACGCTAGGCGACGAGCGGCGTCTATCATGATTACAGCTTGCGAAACAGTTGAAAGCAACGGTTGACCATCGATTGATGTAATTGACAAGACAGGGAAGTAGCGAGGGAGATCTCTACAAAAGCTACTGTTTCACAAACGAAATCTACTCATAATGGATTTCAAATTCTACTAGAATTGAGTTTTCCCCTCCATTTTTCTAGACGTCATTCGGTATTTTTTACCTTTAGGTACGGAAGGTATTGTCTTTGGTCAAAAAAAACAATGATGAGTTTTTAGTGAATAAGCATGTTTTAGGGTCCCTATAATACGATTTTACCATTTTTACGATGATGTCTGTATGTATGCATGGCAAAGTTTCGGATCGCATAACTTCAATACCACGATTCCAAAAATTATATTCCTCAAGTTTACATCCAGAAGAACAAATGATTAGATTTTGGTTATAATTGGTGAACCGGAAGTAGCCTCATTTGAAGATTTAACAGTTAAATTTGATTTATTGACATTTAACGTTATATAATTTAAAGAATATATTATTGTATATACGATTTGATTGCATTTTATACTTCATATTCAATAGATACAGAGTTAAAGAATTTTAAAGAAATTAATTTTTATAAATCAGGCAGCTATGCTAAACATGGAAACTACTAATATATTCATATAATTCAAATTGACAGATGTCAGTATCAATAAAAAGTAAATTAATGTGACAGAGATGAGGATGTTGCAGTAAATGTTGAGGAAGACACGAAAAGATAGGTAAGGAATTAACTCTAGTGTTACAAGTTTCTAAAAAGATACAAGAGGGATGATCATTGATTTGAAAATGTCACGAGGAGAAATGAAGAATATATTGGATGAAGAATGAATAGATTAGTAATAGAAGGTTGAAGAAACAGAGGAAAACCAAAGATAAGATGGAAGGACTGTATTGCGGAAGACTTGATAGAATAAGAACTGAATGAGAACGACACGTAAAACAGAAATGAGTGGAAGAAAATAAAAAATAGCGACACCTAACGAATGGCGAAAACTAAAGAAGAAGGAGATGTCAGTGCAAATTACAATTTGCATAGTTTGTTTATGAAATAATTTTACTGGAAATTTAGAATCTTTTGCAAGAAAATTTATGTATGGAATTTATACATAATACACAGGATTGACGGAACATATTGATTTTTTTTTGTATTTCCTGAATAAAAATTTGACACATGAAACAACTGATATTAAACTTTTTTTTTTATAAATTACTATTAACAATGCATTTTCATCATCGATAACATCCACGATTAAAACGCAATAACTGTACCATTATTTCCAATTATCAAATAAAACTGCATGAAGCTTGCTAATTGCCAATTATTTCAATAAATCTACAATCACATTTCATTGCAAAAATCCGCATTAAACACAAATTGCGTTATGAAAAGTGCCAATTAAACAACACTTAACAAATACTGTTATTCCAGTTTAAAAATTGATGAGTTTTGATTATTATTGATGAATGAATGTCCTATTTTTATTAGCATGTCCTGTATTATATCAGTTTCCTGTTTGTACATGTTTGTTAAAGTTATGTAGAGACTAGATGGGTATATCAGGGTATCGATTGTGTCTGGAATGTCTTGCTAGTAGCTGGTAGGTATATGATATGCTATGTAAATTATCCTATTAATACCGTATACCCAAGTCATATGGGATCGTTAGCGCAAGTTCAGGGCATAGTTAATACCTGGACACAAGATCTTAGAGGAGATCATTATCGCGCCAAGTTGATATTAAAAATAATTTGAAAGAAATTATAACTTCAATATACTAAGTTTTAATTTTAACAAAAATGTAATACGGACACCTGAAAGAGGGACAGACAATTTATTATCTTTATTTTCCATCATAAAATATCGTGTTAAATCGTTGATATGCATTTAAATGGTTAGTTTTTTATTTCCACGAAATTATAAACGCTTTTCGTAAAACAATTTTACTTACTTTATTTCTAAAAGAACATTTTACGGAATGAGCAATACAGCTGAGTTTCGTATGGATTATAGAAGGATTTGTAATTTCATTAAATTAATAAATGTGATAGTGAAGTGTGGTGACGTAAAATGAAGTGAAATAAATATACAAAGGAAACATGAAAGAATATTAGAAGAAAATTCTGGAAAATAATATAGGACACGGATAGGATTCACGTTTAGCTGGTATATCAAAAATTGAATAATGAAACATTTCTCTTTAACATGAAAGGGTTAAAATACATAATACCTAAAAAGTAAAGATAACATGAATTTAATATATTATATTCCTGTTTTAGCTTTCACGTATTAATTTTCGTTTCAGGTATATTTTATTTAATTGTAATTCATAATTTAGGCTTTCAAATACCTTAATTAAATTATTAGTTTTATTTCTGTTATTAAATTTAGTTTAATCCAATAGCATTGACAAACCGGAAGTGATACTTTAGTTGAAGATCTGAACAGATATTCGTGAAAAATTCCAAAACTTTTCAAATTTAGTATTTAAGAATTTTGTATTATTGAGAATAACAAACTACATTTTTTCTAAAATTCATAAACCGGAAGTGGTACTTTACTGGAAGCTCTAAACAGATTTTCTTGAAAATATATATTAAAATATGATCCAAAACTTGTCAAATTTGGAATTTCAAATTCGTATAAAATTTGGAACAACATATTAGATTTTGACTATATATGATAAACTGGAAGTGGTACTTAATTTGGAGCTCTTAAGAGAATTTCGAGGAAAAACAAATAAAGAATAAATATATCATCACGGCATATTATACATTGATTGGTGTACTAATCTACTTTGAATACAGATTTCGGTAATGATGATGACATATTTGTACTGTGCGGGAGTTTACCAGGCGTCACCGTATGGACACTCATTGCTGGCGTGGAGAGTGCACCATATAGGTCAATTATGTGCCATTTAAAATACGTATTACAGATTTCTCTATTTATTGGAAAAACAAATTAGATTTTGTTTCCAGACGAGCAACCGGAAGTGATACTATACTCAAAGCTCATTGCTATGTTAAACATGGAAATGGCGGGAGGCCATGTGTTGGCCACATCAGATTTATTTGAAATGACGTCTATAATCAAAACTAATTAACATACGTACGAACTGATAACTGAATGTCACATTTTATGAATATGACAAAAAAATTCTTTCACTATTAGAACTTCTAGATTGCAGAAACTTTTCTAGCAGCCCTGGTATAAATATAAAATTACAAATTGTAAAGAAAGGGAACAATAATTCTGAAATAAAAATAGTGAGACCATATTTCATGTACACACTTAATCACACGAAATGAAACCTTCAAAATCCTTATCCCGGATATGAAATTCAAAATCCAACTACATTTTCTTTTCTCTTTCAAACGTCTCCACATTTTAAGACAACTGGATACTCCAGGAAGAGCAATGACAACAGCTTTACTGAACCCAAATAAATGCTTCATGTGGTAAAATCCCACGTTAAAAAATCACCTAACATAAATTTCCTGTTGAAAAGTTAGGGAGTTCATATCTTTGAATTTTAAATTTAAATTTGAAACAGATAAGATTGATTCGTAGCAGACTCTCATTGTAATATTATCTAATTGGTAATATATTTACATCCCATGGCCCCCTTTCCTGTCAAACTTTGCTAATAGACTCCCGGTGTATTTTCATCTTGTGCGATAAAAACCTGCGTTGTGCGAGTTTGCTGGAAGAGTGAACCAGGAGCACCGGCGCGGCGGCTGATAATATGTCGTGTGTGTGAGTGTGTTGCTACGAACCGCAACCTGACTGTCAGCTGTCACCCGAGGAAAACAGACACCTACGACGCGGGATACGAGCAGGGACGGCGCCAAGGGAAATTCAATTGTTTTTGGGGGAACTAAAATAATATGAATACGGGAAAGTTTATTTAAACAAATATAGAGGGTGCGACCCAGGGGAATAAACCTTTATAATGCATGGGATAAATACAGGAACTATACAATATAAACACCTGAAGGTGAGGCAGATGATTTGCCGTATTTTGTTTCTCAACTGAAATTAGATACAAGACTACATATAACTTAGTCGTTTTTATTACCTAGTTCCATGTTTACTTTACTTTGCGGCTAGCTAATATGTCACTTCACAGTCGCTAAAATTAAATTGCATTTATTAAAGTTAAAATGTAATAAAAATGATAACTCAACTAGAGCCAATACACCTCATATAAATGCTTATTCCAAACTCGCAATCATATCTGATATTAGCACTCGGCTGTACAGGAAAAATTCCCGGCGTACACAGTGTGGCTATAGAGATTTAGAGCTCATTTTGTGTAGCGCTGAAGTCCCTTAATTACTAAAGCACCGCGATTTACCGCCATTGCAAAATTGCAACGTAAAATATTTATTAATACATACATACATACATACATAAAATCACGCGTATTATAATTACAAAACACAAAATTATTAAAAATTATTGAGTTTACCGAACAATAAATACAAAACCAAACTAACCTCACAAACAACAAACAACTGACAGATCTGACAAATCCGTTCTTATAAAGTTCACCACATTTCTTTTCTTTTTCTTTCAAGTAGTATTGAAAATCCTTTTCAGATTTATTCTGGCAACATATTATACAGCAAGAAGGCAATTTAAAATAAATTATACAAGTGCAGTGTTGTATAAAATACTTAAAAAAAAGTATTTCAAATATCAAATACAAAATACTAAATATAAGTATGTATTTCGAATGTTTGACAAAATGGATTTTTTTTTAGTATTTGAAATATTGGTATATTTTCACTCTAAATTATTTAAAAAATGATAAGATGTATTTCGAATGTTTGACAAAATGGAATTTTTTTTTAGTATTTGAAATATTGGTATATTTTCACTCTTAATTATTTAAAAAATGATAAGATGTTACTGTATTGTAAAATTTTTTTGGTATTCAACTTATTCGCGTATTTTTATTTATAGTAAAACGTGTAAGTAACTCTTTATTTCAAGAAAAATTAGAAAAAAATTCCATGTTATATTACTAACAAACCACACACGACAGAGGGGTTTATATTTCGAATAAAAAAAAAATCAAATATTGAAAATTAATATTTCATATAAATAATAGTATTTTAATGTATTAAAATATAATACTTTTGAAAAGTATTTGAACTAAAAATACAAAATACTTTTATATTTAAATATTTCAACTATACAACATTGTACAAGAGACAAGACCCGCCATTTTGGCTCCAAATTGCTAATACATAGACCTAATCAATCGCGCTACTTTGATAATCTAGGGATTTTATGTAGCGCCAAATAACAGCTTCATTTCTGAATTGGCACCCACACTAATTTTGACTAACCTGTATCCATCGAACAGCAATACGCAATCAAATTTTGTATCCTGGCTGGAAAAGAACGATTTCGCGATGAGTGAAATGAAAAAAAATATGACCAAAGTAGTGACTGCCCCGCACCAAACAGAAATGCCGTAAACATCGAAGCAGTTCGACAACTGTTGGCTTTCGATCAACATGTTACGATTCAGATGGTTGTAGAGCAATTGAACATCGACAAAGAAACAGCTCGATTGACTATCATCGAAGATTTAAAAAAAAGTTGTGCGCGCGCACGATTATGTACAGGCTTACAAAGCAACAATCATACGTCAATATCTGTCCTCCAAAAATGTCACCGTGTTGCATCAATCACAGTATGCTTTTGTTTTGATCCTGGCTGACTATTTTTCCTCTACAAACTAAAATTGAAGCTGAAAGGGAACCGTTACGATGACACACTCAAGTCAACGTGACTAAGGTATTGAATAGTATCCCTGTTTCAGATTTCCAGAACGCCTTGAATGAACTAGAAGAACGCGCCAAGCTTTGTGAAGATTTAAAAGGAATGTACACTGAAGAATAAATTGTAATTTTAATAAAATAACGGCTTTTGTCTTATTTATAAGGGAAGTGCTAAAACTTTATAACCACATAGTGTATCAAGTGTATCACCCCTCTCAAGCCGGATAGGGTAACCATGAAAATGTAGACCTGTTCCTTCGTAAAAGCGGGGAGTGTCTGTGTCCAACTAAATTTGACTTGCTTGTAAATTTGTAATAATTACCAATAGATCAAAATAAATATTAATATCAACTCACATATAATAGGTATTTGTATTTTATCGAAAGACTATCAGAAAATATTCTAATCTTAATTTTCGTTTAGTTTTATCCAACCCAAAAGCACTGGCGTCAATAATATTATTCTATCATCCATGTAAAGTATGTACAAGCAAATTCAAGAGTTCAATCTTCCATCAAATAAATACAAACAAAAGGCACTGCATTTCGCTGATACAAATCCACTATAAACAATAAGTCAATTGTAGTTTCATCAACCCGAAATGCAAATCTCGATTGTCAATAAACTCCAACTTTCTTTGAAATGCACTGCACTACACAAACAGATTCTACAAAACTTCTATTCGCGAAATCAAATATCGAATGACAACATAGAATTCATAATATTCAAAAGTATATTGCTACATACATCCGTATGTTGTAAACATGTTTAACAGTATATAAATTTGTATACTTCACAAGTAACAAGTAAAAAATGTAATAAAAATGTTTGAAAAGAAAATGTATTTCAAATGATGAACATTAAATATGATACTTGTGTATATTAAAGTATCAGACATTCATATTCCAAATGGAATTGAGTCAAAGAAATATTTAAATAAAAAGAGGATGAAATTATTTAGTATACATAAAGAATTCATGAAGCACTTCTCTAATAAATACAAATATAAACACTTTTTTTGCCTTTCCAATTAAAATAAACCAAAAGCAAAATTGTAAAAATCCCTAATGGAACTAACTTTTCTATTCAAGAGGCGTTAATGTAGCGTATTAAGTTTTAAGTAATTTTCCAAATACTCTAATTGAGCAAACGAAGAAAAAGTAACAATTAGCGAAGATGGAAACATGGGCAATGAATTAGTAAACAAGTAAATTACATTTAGGAGTATTTCATTCCATTATCGACAGAGGGAAAGTTTATCTGGTCGGGGAAAGCTCACCTGACCCTAACTTTGATTAATCTGTGGGTTATGATTCGGATTAAGCATTATCTAATTGTTTTCCCAGTCTATATTTTGCCCGTCTTGCCATTCGATAATAATTTACTAGTGACTAAGCGAAATTTTCCTCGCCGAATTCTATTTTACATAAAGTGCTTCGAGATTAAATTAACGTACGTTAAAATTGATTATGCATTAGTTCAAATAGTTTTATACAAAGTTTAGATTAAATTCAAATAATGTTATTCAATTTTGTTACTTCCTTGGCAAAATATGGAATTAGTTACAAGAGAATCAAGAATAGCGGACAAGTAATCACATTGTGGTAAAATAATTGACAATAATTATTGTTCTTGCATTAAGCCCCGTATATTTCATAATAACTAAAGAATGTTGATTATCTTATAGAATATTCAAAAATTTTGAACCTGATAATTTTTCTTTGTGCAATGTACAAGAACCAAGAAAATATTTTTTCTTCTTCAAAATATAAACACTGCTGGTTAAAAACAAATTTGGTGTCAATTTTAAATCGTCTACCTACCATAGGTATATCTTTAGTAACATTTTATGTTTTGCATCTATTTGGTTTAACAAACTAGATGCTTTTTAGCAACTAGGTTTTACGTATTTTTATTATTAAAAATTTAAAAATGATGCTCCCTTTCGGTTGTCCGCAGTGTAGAAAATTCAAATAGTGCGATGTTTCTGACACTTGACATTCGTTGTCGTGCAAATTCAAATCATATCTCCAGGTGAATCTGATAAACTTCTTCCCATATTTTTATTATTCCTGATTTTATCACAACCATGTTTGCGTCGTTGGAACAGATTTGGCCAAGGAAAACAATTTAATTAGATCGTCTATTTTTTATATTCACTGGGACGTCATCTATTTTTTATATTCACTGAGACGCTTTAACATTTGAGCTGCAGTGCTAATGATGTTGCACTCTAATATGATTACTCATGGTTTGTTACTTCCATTAAACTACCTCGAGATGTAAATTTAATTATATTTGTTGCTCAGGAGGCTGGGAAAATATCAAAAAGTTCGCGCTACATAGGACAATATGAATGCAATGACAATACGAGATTTTTTAATATCGAGCATTATTCGTTTTCGATGGAGCTCATTTTCTTACCTTGTGTGTTGTTAGATTGTAAAACATCACTAAATCAACAAAGGTTTAAAAATCTGGCTGTGTTATGGGCTCGGGCTTGTATATTCCTATATACCTACATATATCTAAATTTGATATACTCATACATATTAATGTTATTTATCATATAAATACCCAAATGGCCCCTTTATGAAAACAAAGAATATAAAATTTGGCACTTTTTTATAAAGAGTTGCGCACCACTGCCCTAGTGCAACAACGGATGATGAAAATGTAGTAAAAATTCATAGTGTGCTTAGTATTCCTTGAATGTACGACATTCATAGGACAACGTTTTTTGACAAAAGAGACAAAAACAAAATCACTGAAAGTTATATCACATCAAAAAAATTATTCCTCATTTATTTTGCAGATTGAAAAAGTGCATCTTATTTAATGGGGTACATTTTGAAAGGGACAATTAATACTGATGAATGAATCTAGGAATAAGTCTCGTATTACTTTTTAGAACAAAAGATTTGTTGATTTTCATGCACCCATTTTTGTTTTAAAACTCGTTCCTTTCTTCTTACAAATTTCATTGCGAGGGAAAGTATTTTGTGACGTCAGAGCTATGTGAAAGTGGTTGCGTGTCTCGCGGCATGCTCCTGATAGTGGAACTAGGACTCCGGGTGGAACTAGAGCATTTTTGTGTCATTGTGTCCCCTCTATGGTCGTGGTTCTCGACTCGCGCATAAATAATTCAGCGGCAAACGGCGCGATGCCGTGCACTGCACACTGGCGACCTTCACGTCATCGATTTCCACGAGGTAATTGTTAGTAATTGCTTGGACACTGTTAGCGAGGTTAATGTCAGACTCGTTTTTATTTATGATAATGTGCGGTGACAAACAAATAAATATTTTAGGAAAATAGCTTCATAAAATTTCTTCCTGTTTACACATTAAATAGGTTTGTAGGTACATTTTTTCAAATAGATACTTTATCGCGATTAAAGGCGTCCCTTATGTTTGTGGTATTTTTATCATCAAATTTAAACTTTATTTCAAAACTGCACAAAATTGATCCCTGTGGTTCTCTCTCCATCTCAGCTTTAAGAGCCTGTAAAGTAGCATGGTACGCGTCCTTTATGGTACAAAAATTTCGTCCTCGCTGGAATCTGCTAAAAACGTGGTGTTACATTAAGTTTTCGAAAAAAAATTGATTGAACGATACTGTTGTTTAAGTAAAGTATATTGAATCTGCCTATTACTATAACAGTTAACATAGCTTAAACTTTAACATTCATACTTAATATAGAGGTAGGTGACGCGTTTTATTTTAGTTTAGTTCTGACTTGCCCCATGAATCTTTTGGCGGGTTTGAAAACTTATTTTTCTCACGACCAAATAAGAAACGTATTGTTTCCACACGATTACCTAGGTGCGAACAATATCGTTCATGTTCCTGAATAATCTTAACACAGTAGTATTATAAAGCAAGTATTGCCAACTAACCGACAATTTGGGTTTGGCTTTTACGAGAAGCCGCTAAATATGAAGTGGGAAAATATAGAATGAGTGATAATCTGCAAATTTATCCACTTTTCTTTACAATATAAAATTTTAACTGTAACCTAATCACCAACTTATCAAAATGTCAAAAAATTAAATTTCAAAATTAGGTGTTAACAATTACCCGAAAGTTAAGTCAAATAGCATTTATTCTTGCTACCAACGCTTCGGTGCACCCTTGTAACTTCTTCAGGGTAATAAGATCTTACAATAATTGTTACAATTCATGTACACCAAATACATTCGTACAAAACAATCATTTAATTTATTAAAAATCGTACCAAAAAATGTATAATGTAAAAATAAGCTTGTGCAGTGTGAAATTTCGAATCTATACACATAAAGAAAAAGAAAAACTCCAGAAAAAAAACTGCGCTATCCTTTCATTCTGTCTCTTTTCAGTTTTCATATGTGATGTACCAAAAAGAAAACATGATACTTCTGAAGTAATTTCTGGTGCGACGTGCCCCTACGACGCCCAGAGTGCTAGCGCTTTCAAAAACCAGATCCCACACTATTTCTCTTGATAATGCGGACAGACTTATAAACACATAAACCATTTACTGGAGTTCTTGAAAGGATTTCTCTTATTACAGACAAGTTGCCTCTAATTCGTAAAGATAGTTTTTACTCGCTCTGCGGGAAACTTCATTTTCGAAGGAGTTGATAGTATAATTAGTTATATTTTAATTAAGAATTAAGACCGCTAATTCTGCTGCTCTATTTTCGCTGAATGCAAGATGTAGGTTGTCTTTTGTATAAGAATCATTAATAATAACTATTCTCTATACGAATAGAGCTTTACAATTTAATATTTATTAACTACACCACAACTTTCAAAAGATGTGGGATGGTAATTAATAATCTGTCCTCATTCAATTTGTTGTCTACAACATATATTTCATTAGAAATATTTTAATTTGTATAAGTACAATTTACAAATTCTGTGTACTATCCAAAAATATGGATTCATCTGATAATTATTGTTCTACCACTGTTCAATTACACATCAACTTTTGTCGTTCAGTGCCTATTAAATTTTATTTGAAATCCAAAAGTTGTGAAAATTAAACGAATATTAATTTATTTTATAGGTTATGTTTACATATGTCAGTCTGACACTCAATGTTAATAACCTGCAGATATTAAGGTTATCGTAAAGAACTCTCAAAATCGTGTTTTATCTTATCTCAATCTCCTACATCGGAATTATTAATAATAGTTCGGTCTTCTTGCACATATTTTTGTCATTTTACATAGAAAATATACTATTGTACATTGTACACCTGCCCTAATTATTTTGCATGTATGTACAATAATTATTCATAGGTTGGCAACATTGCATTTGCATGAAATCGTCATGTAATGGATTACTTTAGTGCCGATTTTAATGACTATTTTTGTGCACTTTAACGACGATTTCAAATAAAATACCTACATTGTTGTACCAAAAATTTTAAATCTATAAAATCGGCTATGCTGTTTTTGATTTGTCTGTTCATTACAATAGCTCATTATGGTACATAATGAACTCATTATAGTACTTACAATAATAGGAGGAGTCTAAGGTTAAATAATAAATAAAACTAAAACAATTACCCCTTAACCTTAAAATAATAATAAAATAAGCTATGAACTATATACGTATTTCGAGAACTAAGTTCTCATCATCAGTAGAACAAAAACAAAAGTTTAAGCAGAGAAGTTAAGATTACTCAACATGTAAACCATGTCAGAGGTCTAACGACTCTGAGCAAACAAGGGAGAGAACTGGGATTATATAGGGATAGGAGTCACAGGTGAATGAATACCAATTAAAACTAGGATTTAGCGTCCAATGAAATTTAAGATTTAAAATGTCCTATAAAATTTAAGTTTATATTAAATCGAATAATTTAGAATTTGGTATGGGACCGAGATCTGCGTTCATCAAGTTATTTTTAAATTTATTTATTATTTCGTTAAAATATCGACTACCAACGTTCGCAGTATAAATTTTATGATGCTGCGACAAAATTTGCATTAAATAGATACTAGATACGATCTGCAAAATGTAAACATCCAAAATACCTATTCACTAGTAAATTAGTTTTAGTTTAAGTACATCATTTTCATTTACCAGAATTGTACTATCTATCAATAAATCATCATACAATAGATAAAGATCGCATTAAATTCATCTACATGTATACAGTTTATTGAATAATTATAAAACGAGGGTCACGCTAGAATAATTAAGAATAAGATTCATTGTTCATATTTTTAAGAATATTATTTTAAACATGTTTATAGTAATTCCATCCAACAATAATACACTTCACCATTCTTTTCTACTCCTTCTTAAAAGCTCCCCATTAATCTTCTTTTGGAACGATTACAAATAACATTTCACGTAAACAAGTAGCGTCAGCATGCACAACAAATTCAAAATATCTGATGTGGCCAGCACAATACCTTTCGCTAATCCTGTGTATTATGTATGAATTCCATACGTAAATTTTCTTGCAAAAGATCCTAAATTTCCAGTAAAATTATTTCATAAACAAACTATGCAAATTGCACTTGATATTGGCATCTGCTTTTTCTTCTTCTTTAGCTTTTACCATTCGTTAGGGGTCGCTATTTTTATTTTCTTCTTCCACTGATTTCTGTTTTCCCTGTCGTTCTCATTCGGTTTCTATTCTCTCAAGTCTTCCGCAATACAGTCCTTCCATCTTATCTTTGGTCTTCCTTTGTTTCTTCCACCTTATATTACTAAGCTATTCATTCTTCTTCCAAAGTTCATACCAATGTAATCGTCTCTCTTGTATCTTTCTAGAAACTTCTAACACTAGTTATTTCCCTTATTCTTTCATTCCTTACCGTATCTTTCCGTGTCTTCCCCAACATTTAACTCAACATCCACATCTCTGCCATATTCGTTTACTTTTCATTGTCAATTTAGATGAATGGGTATATTAGCAGTTTCCATGGTTAGCATAGCTGGTTGACTTATGAAATTTAATATCTTTATAATTATTTAACTCTATATGTATTGAATATAAAATATGACAAATAAAAACGACATAATTAAGTGATATTTAACCAAGGTTTTGATTTCGACATTTTAATTATAATATATAAGTATGGTACATTTTTACAGATACAAATATTTGGTATTAATTAACAAAGTTGGGTTCACGAATGTAAATTATTTATTTTTAAGATCGGCTCTCAAATGCAATCTGCAGTATTTTTTTTAACGAAATATAATATCTGAGAGACATAAAAACTTGCAAAGCTGTCAAACTAATTTCTTGTAACTTAAAAGCTGTCAAATTAATTAATGAAGGACTTAAAAACGGTTAAATTTACTTTAGGCTGACTTTAAAACTGTAAAACAACGATAATTTACAAAATTGATTAACCAAGTTCGAAACTATCTTAACTTTCTCAACTTAATTTTATATGACAAATAATTGTTTAGGATAACAGTACTTTTTTTTCTACGGCCTGTTTTTCTTTTTCTCAATCATTTTAGTGAGAATCTTATATTACATATTTTGTATTTTTAAATCACACGAAACAAATTACGAGAGAAGCAAATAAGAAGGGAGAAAATTTCATTTTCGTCATGATGCTTATAATCACAAATCGCATCGCTTTTCCCCCGTCAAGGGTGAAATTGAAATATTTGCCACCCCAGGCAATGCTATGACATGACACGCGTCTCAATATTTTTTGAATTTATTCCCATTTCCTTGATATGGAATCAGCCTCGTTTTATTACAAAATAAAATATGCCAGTGGGAAAATTTTTGCTGAGTTATTGAACCATAAACTGTATCATCAGCAAATAAATATTGCCCGGGCCAGGAATATGTCGCCGAATGAAAAAAGCCATTTAATGAAATTTGAAACCCGAGTGTTTAATTTTAACTCGAAATAATGGACAATGTCACTTTTGTGACGAGGATACATTCTGACATTGTGATATTTTATCCTCAAATTATTATTATTGAATGAAAGTCTCCCATAACTAATACATATTTTTTTATAGATACATATTATGTCACATAAGTTTTCGGAAAATTTTGGAATGGACGGTGCTGTGGTTTATGGAATGTATATTGAATCTGCTAATTACTACTCCAATTAACATGGCTTAAACTAGAGCTTAAGCTTCAATACTCATGTTTAGAGCTAGTTTTCCATTTTCTCTACACAAGATGTCATGATTACTATAAAAATTCAAAACTGAAACGCATGAATTAAATAAATAATTATAATATGGTGAAAATGATTAGGTAGAAGATTCACGTCATCAACCTGACAAAAACCTCATAAAAAATATAACTTGTAGTAATTATTAGTTGTTATTTATTTTTTAAGAAAAGCTGAAAAATATACTAGGAATATAAAATTATTTGACACACCACGGTCATTCTTAGTAGTGCCAGTGTATGGTACGAAAATAAACTACAATTGTTTCAAATAATATTATATTCCGTAAAAGGATTAACGATTGACTTAGAAATATTTGTAAATATCATTAATACACACATTACTTAATACTAGTACTTTTTTCGTCTTCTTTCAAAAATAAATAACACCCAATAATTTCTACAAGTTATATTTCATTTTATATGGATTTTTTCAGGTTGATGACGTGAATCTTCTGCCTAATCATTTTCACTATAATAATATTATAAATAGAATTTTTACTGCAAGCTTTGTAGATATTCGCCCCTATTCTGTAACTCAATCGATAATAGTTATCGATCGATAATCATTTTTGACAAATAGAAACAAATGTATCATCTGTCAGTTTCATCTTTTATTCAGTGTCTATCGATTAAGTTACAGAATAAGGGTGATTATTAGTGCTAGTCTGGCGATGAAACATATTTCTGTATTTTATTGACATATAAGAAAACTGTCATTTTTCTTCATAACAAAAGTGTTTGGCACATTAAAAGCTGCTTACCGTTTCTCTCCATCTCGTTTTATTCATATTCATAAATCATTCATCACGGCTTTCCCCATTTATGAAAATAACGGGTTGGTTTAGCGGCACGCTATCCATTCGCCGTAAATGTCAGATGGGCAAATTATTTTATGTCCTTATAATCGTTTAAATTGATTTACGTCCAACTATCTACTTTTATACCGTGTTGCTAGACTAGACTGTATGGATATACTACAACATATCTTCCTGTTCAAATAAAGGATTTCCTTGTATTCTACTACAAAATTCATAAATCAGCAGTGTAAACAACAATTTATTCATGCGGGACGAACATGAAACTTGAATAGTTTTCCAGCACTTTGAAACAAGACTACAAAGTTTGTACAAGACTTAGATCAAACTCAAAGGTAATGATACCCATAGTGCTTTTCATTTCATTTTCTTGAATGAATCGGTGAGAGAATTTAATGTTCTTGAACATTTGTAATAACGATTAAAATAGTACATTAAAAAACATAAGTATCATAAGACAATTTACTAGCGTACGAGACTAGCCGCGAGGCGAGTTTTACAAAGGACGAGTGCGTTAACAAACCTTATGAAACATGTTTTTTATACTATTTTTTTTTCTATTGAGATAATTGAACAATGATTTTTAAAAAAATGTGACGTCAAAAATATGACTTGGTGTATGTTTTGTAAATTATGTTGGTAGCGCTTCCCGCTAAACAATAAAATTTCACATATATTGTATGTTATGAATTTTGTCTGATTATATACATTAATACATTGTATCAAACACTGTGCTTAATCTCTTTGTATGTACTGACTTTCTACCTCTCTTTAAGAGAGGTATTAGATTCATGCTAAAAATCGCATATCCAGATTTTAGTGATTAAGCACGTTTTAAGGTCCCTAGAATCCGATTATAACATTTTTATGATGATGTCTGTCTGTGTGTGTGTGTGTGGATGTGTGTGTGTGTGGGGTTGTTGGAGGTACGATTTCTCAAATTCTATAAAACTAGAGTCTATGTAACTACGGATTCCTCAATCTAACAATAATGGGAAGAGTTGAATAGATTCTGGTAACAATTGGATAACCGGAAGTAGTAGTATTTTAACAAAAATCTTCTAAATATTATTTTTTGAAAATTTATGTTATTACAAATATTAAAAAACAAAAATCTCTATCCGACACATTTAATTTTTTTGTTATATCTTCGATAGATATAAAAATATAATCTATAAAATAATCTGTTGTAATAAATCTCACAGCCTGCTCACAGAGCCCAAACATCTCCATGGTAACTACTTGAAATATTTAAATGTGTATAATTGACAGATAAATGTCACTAATATCAGTGTCAAAAATTCAGAGATAGTACTGCAGGCGTTTTCTGGGAACGATATTTAATATTTCTTATTGTATTATTAATTATATATTTAAAATTATAGGTACATTACATGAACCCTTCAGAAATATCGCCAATCCCGTCAATGAATTGGAAGAATATTTAGAAGAGTAGGAGAAAACTTGCTCATAGACTGAATTTAAAATTATAGAAAATACGTACATATAAAGATTAGGTGTAATTACATTTTTTTGTGTGTACAAGAAATGTTAAATACAATACTTATATATACCACAATGGAAAGGGCGAGGGATATTGTGATGGCCACAACAGATTTTTTCTATACAAATTGTACTACTGTGTCTTTGAAAATAAAAAGAATTATTATTATTATCATTAATATTATTATTAGATATTCTAAATGACGTGTTTGTAGTGCTTTTATAGACCTATAAAAACACCGAAATAGAAAAATAATATTTAGATCTTCAAAATTTGATTCTAGTCTAGGATATACATACATAAAAATCACGCATTTCCCACCGAGTGGGTTAGCACAAACCTGAAAACAATAATAAGAATAAGAGATCAGCTGATTCACTCCACTCGTCTGACATTCTTACTAAGCGTACATCATACAACAAATATTACTCTTATTAAAGTGACCGATTTTCGGTAGAGAAATACCGCATCCAGACCACAATAATAGTTAATCACGTAACAATCATTCTTCGTAACACATTCTGTCCAAACATACTTCTTTCGCCTCGTCCACATTCATACATAAGAGTTCAAAGATATTATTGTTAAAGTAAATTTAGATCTGAAATATAAATAGTCCAACTTGAACTGTGAAACAGTAATAACAATAACCAGAAATAGGTATTGGAAATTAAGAGGAAATGAAGTCATTACAAGTAGAGACGGTACCTATTGGCCTTCCTGTACTTCATCTGAAATAAGCTACAATGTTGAAATGTATGAGAACTATAATATTGTAATAAAATCGCTCTCGTTGACGTCATAAACATTTATGTTTGGATAATTCCGGTCAGGAGATCGATATGTGGACTCGACCATTACAAATAACTTTAGCGATAACAACAAACAATTCTTGTTCAACTTACTTCCGTGTTAGGAAGGAATTCTACACTTTTCTCTTACGATATTTTACACTTTGGGATAAAGTTGGAAACTAGAAATTAACTCCTACGAGAACGTACATACATATGTTAAGTAATATAAGGCCAGTTCATAAAATATAAAGAAAATATTTAGAAATTGAGTTCTTTTGAGAGTATTTATAATTAGACTGATCATTTTTTGGGGATGATATTTATGGAAGAGTTAATTATAATTTGTTCTGTTGTCGATTGTGAGAGCAATTTGATTTGTACGTGCTCTTAATGATTTTTTTTGTACGATGTGTAAAACTGAATGTTAAGAACGAATGTATTTTGTGTATATGATATGTACTGCACTACTCTACAAAAATTCCCACGCGGGAATTTGTTTTCTCTCCGGAAAAATTCCCGGAAATTCCTTCAACCACGATTTAGGGAAAGAAATTTTGTTACTTTTTTTTGCTTCAGCTGAAGAATCTTATCGGCTCGAATTCCGGTGGACATTTTGGAACGTGTGGTCATCACCTACAACATGTTTTGATTAAACTGCATTATTTAAAACATGAAATGATGTTCTTTCTTTATCCAAAAAATAAATTCTGTCTATCTGCAATACTTTTTATTTTATTTGCCTTCAAAAAGAGGAAGTTTCTAGGCCCCGCACTTTTTCAATATTAATAAATATATTGATACTAGTATACTCATATGTTTGTATTTTTTTACTGTAATGTCACTGAAAAATAAAACCAAATAAATCTAATTGACCCAACTTGCAGGATGGCTTCGAATCAAGACTCATGTATCTATTTTTTACTTCTCGCTAAGAAAGGTAATTGGATTCATGTTAAAAATCGCATATCCAGATTTTAATGATAAAGCACGTTTTAAGGTCCGTACAATCCGATTTTAATATTTTACCATGATGTCTGTGTGCGTGTGTGGATGTATGTGTGTGTGTATATATGTGTGTATGTGGGGAGGTTGGATAGACGATTTCTCAAAAACTTAATACCTACTTAATATCTGTTTAAATATGTATATCTCAAACGGACATTACTGAGAAGAGCTGAAAAGGTTTTGGTAATAATTCGACAACCGGAAGTAGAGATTCTAAAAAAAAATCTTTTGAATATAACTATTTTATTATATCTTTTATAGATTTAGAGATAAAGAAGGTATATAAGGCATATAATAATCTGTTGTAATAAATCTCACAGCCGAAATAATATCATGGTAACCAATTGAAAAATAAAAATGTTTGTAACTGACATAAATGTTAGTATCAAAAATCCAGAGACATTACTGAAGATTCTTTTCTGGGAAGTACATATATTATATTATTTCTTATTGTATTAATAGCTAAATATTTAAAATTAAGGGTATATCACATAGACAGGTGTCAAATATCATAATTTTTCATTCTAAATTTAGTGATTATCCAATTCCATGTGGTTTATTTTCTCCGACAAGTAAATTCCACACTCCTGGTCACAAATTAACTACGTAAATTTAGAAAATCTTGAAATTTTTAATGAAAAATTCTGACATTTGATATGTATATGTACATAATTACTAGCTGTCATTCTGACACGGGCCCCCATATCTGCTTGTCAAGACCAACAATGTCACATGACTGCTCGCACCCTATACTTATTTAACCAAAAACGGAAGTGGCGAGAGGTATTGTGCTGGCCACAACAATTTTTTTTCTGTGACAATCAACAACATAAAAAACGTGTACTTTTGTTTTCGTAGCGGTACCTGATGATGGGTATTGAAATACTCGAAACCGATAGTAGGTAAAAATATTTAATAAAATTAAAAACGTGAAGACTTAATTTTTCAAATCCTTATAATAATATTTTGTAAGTGTGCACCGAAACTTCCATATTGTAAGAATAAATACTGTTTGAGATTTATCCACAACATAGTCGAGAAATATCCCACATATAATTTGGTGTACGTTTTTCGAGCATCACCAATGGGATCTTGTTTATCTTAACATGAAGTCAGTTATATAAGAAAAAAATCTAAAACTATATTTGTAGAACGCTCATCAGCCTGAGACTTTGTTATGAATATATTTCGCAAAATGAATTTGCCGGCGTCTTGGACTAGATCTAGGTCTTTCTCGTCGTCCTTTGTGAATTCATCGCGCGTTGTACGTGGCTCAACTCCAACGAATCTCATGCCCTGGTGAATTAAAACCGACAAGGAGATAGGAAAGGGTTAATTCACTTAAGCAAACACGGTGACAGGTCGACGATACCCAGACGATTAACTTAGCGGCAAATTTCAACTTTGCCATTGTGGGGAAATTGTAGATAACGAAAAGGAAACAGTAATATGTCAAAGTTGGCAAAGAAGAAACAACTAATGATTACGAAAAAACGAAATTATCGCTGGAAATTATGTGTTGTATCTAATATTAGAAATACGATTAGAATAAAGAGAATATTATATTAAACAAACAAGGGCTACACGCTGTATAAACAATATAATAAGCACCTACACAAACACTTCAAATAGATTTCGAGTGGCTTCAAATCGGAAGCATATTTGCTCTGTCTATTTATTCCCCTAAAAGCTTCCTTATTATATTTCACATTAGTGTTCGTCTTCACTTACATATAACATACTAGCACACAGACCAAATATTATGTTAAAACAGTATCATTATACATACGAATATACCTGAAACACTTGTGGCATACTTCAAAATTGTCATGCTTTAGCAATACCATATTTTTCTATATAGGCCCGGATCTAAGGGAGGGCGGAGGACGAAGAAGTTTAGGGAGTGGCAGAATGACCCTTGATTTTGTAAAGTATAAAATTTAAAAAATGAAATAATTAAATCAATAGATGAGTTTTTAATAGTATATTAAAATAATGGATGTAGGCAGCACATACATTACCTGCCGTCTATGTTGTGTATTATTTACAAATTCCACACATTAATTTTCTAGCAAAAGATCCTATATTACCAGTAAAATTATTTCATAAACAAACTATGCAAAATGCACTTGACACTGACATCTTCTTCTTCTTTAGCTTTTCTCATTCATTAGGGGTCGCTGTTTTTTTTTTCTTCTTCTACTCATTTCTGTTTTGCGTATAAACTTAGATTAAAATAAGTGAATTGAAGCAGTGTTATACTCTAAAGTTCTTAAAACAGAGGACAATGAAAGCTTCAACGATTGTTTATTTTTTTTTTTTTCTAATCAAGCCTAATGAACAAAACATTTCTTTCGAAATCAAAATGATAAAATTCTTTTCCATCATTCATTATCTGCTAACTCTTCGAAAATGACGGAAAACCAATGCTGCGTAACCTTGTTCCTTGTTGTTTATTTATTTATACCCACCCAGAGCCGTATCTCACGTTTGCTACTTGGGTAGGGCCACCCCGCCCTTGTGGCTGGCAACGGAAACGCTGAGTTAATTATGATCAGCGTGGCCTACTCTGTGACTAATTTCATTCGCTCGATCGATGGTTTTATTGTGGTGTAATGCTCCACCGCCGGATGTTATGTGACTTGCTTTGATTTATTCACAGAACGGAATTATCAGATAAGCCTGATTTGTATGTTTGTTTTATTTCAGAGGGTAGCTTGATCACTTATAATATGTTATTCTTTTTCCTTTAATAGCGGATAGGATGACAGATACTGTATAATGTTGAATTCCAGGGTATTTTTCTATTAAGAAATTATTAAAAGTTAAATTTTAAAGGTCCTATTTAAGTGGGATATTTTCTTCTAGTACAAGTGGCATATAAGTCACATTACCATTTAGCATTTTTGATACATATTACTTTTTTTTAAATTTATTTTTTATTACGTGTTTAATGGCTCTGAATTAAATTCTATTTTATTATTTAGTAAGTAATCAACTTTATTCGCAATCTGATAACGGAAGTTCATTTTCACCTGAATGGCTCTGTGAATAAGTTTTGAGTAGCTGAGAATCCGTGGTTCGCACATCAATATTTCAACACGAATTGCACCACACGGTGATGAGATATGTACAACATTCGTAAAGGTAATCGGGCCTTATCGAGCAACACAGGAAAATTTAGTACGTCTTGCAATGGAGTACAGTAATTTATTTTAAAGATGTCCGATCAAAGTCATCTGTATCATGAACGAATTAACAAAATGCCATACATTTATCTTTTTCCTTCGCATAGGCTATAAGCGTGTGCGATAAGGATGGATATAACACGCTTGTCTTTCAAAAATTCATAATGTTTCGACTAAGTTAGGACATTCCACTTTAAAAACATGCTCGTCGTTGATAATACTTTTGCTGTAACGTAAGTGTATTTATTAATTCAGATAAATTACCTTGATTCATAGCCGTACGAATAACGTTATTTTCTGTCAGTGTCACTGACACTGACATTGTGTCAGTATCTTATTTTTCACATATTTGGTTTTATATTGCCAGTTGACTTATTTTTGAATTTTGAATGTTTTTATTGTAACAATAACAGTAATAGCTTATGTACCCTCATAAATCTAGGCAAACGACACTATTAAATTTGTTCTGAATGGGCGGAGCAAAAATCTGGTTTCATACAACTCGTAGATGACCTTGATCGGACATCTTTCAAATTTTTTACTGTACATGCCTGCAATATGGTGTCTACAAGATGGTGCAACATCTCATACGGCTAGATTCACTCTGCAGTTGCTACGGCAGATTGTCGAAGATAGAATAATTTCACGAAATTCAGCTTTCAATTGGTTTTCACATTCGCCCGATTAGACAGAATACAGAACCAAACTTTTTTCTTTGGGACTACCTGAAGGATCGAGATAGCCAGGACAATCCAGTAATTATAGTTGCCCTCAAATAAGTATGGACTGGAGATTTCTACACCGTTGCCAATCCAGTGGCCATGTTGAAAATGCTATGTTATGAAGTTATGAAGAAGCGGCAACATCGCAGGGTAAGGAACAGGATGCGGAGAAGGGAAAAAATTGAGCATCAGTCCATACTTATTTGACAGCGAATATACATGTTCATTTAAATTTCAGTACTATTCTTATAATGATAAATTTGAATTAAAATCAGAGAATTTATAAAAATCAAACATAATTTACACTTGAATTATAATCTTTTAACAATTACTAGGGCTTATTTTGTCGATAAGGTCTTATACCTCGTTTTTAACCGAATGGTTCCTCAGACCGGTAGGTGCGCTTGTGTATTCAAATAGAGTTGAAAAATGATTATTTTCTGTACTTTATAATATAAACAAATAAATATAAAATAATATTATCCAAAAAGTTTGCTCATTTTTTTAAATCATATTGACAAAGCGTATGGCCACCTGCCATACGTACTAAATTAAATCAAATTTAATATTTTTTTCCTATTTCGCGTTCACAAAGTGAATTTTGTACAACTGTTTTTATCAAACACAGTGTTACAATGAACAGTTTTATACAAATGTTTATGAGGAAATAAATATCTTTCATTTTAGTTGTCATTACTGATGGAAAATTACTGAAATTAGATTCTTTATAGTAAAATATTTACATCAAACAGCAAAGCACTGTTTTAAATTAAAATTCAAAATATTTATTTGTAGGTTCATAACATAATAAATATAAATTTTAACTCTATAAGTTAACTTGTAAGTAACTGTTGTCAAAAATGTTAAATATCAAACTAAATTTCAAATATTTATTGAAACTGTCAGTGTTACCACCCTTGATATTTTAAAATATTTCTTTCAATAATAATTTTGAAATAAAAATAAATTAATGTGAATCAGTAAAAATCGTATGAAAAACAATTATTACAATGTCCATTTGTAGCACTCGTATTTTGCGTAACTCGCCTATGACTCAATTACGCAAACAGTAGTCGTATTACAATAAAGAACATTGTAATACTTGCCTTTCTATATACTATTGTTTTTAACAAAAAAGTTTTAAATCATATTCTGATATTTATTTACCTACAAACTAAATATGTTTATTAGTTATCGATTAGAAATTCATGAAGGCCATTCTACTTATATAACTGAACCACAAAGCCACAACCTCTATTTATAATCCTTGTTATCTCATACAATTGTCCGTCAATTTCCATGCAATCAGACCTAGAGTTTTTGCGCGTCCAGGTTAGAGGGTATGAGGTCCGCAGCCTGTAGAGGGTTGGCCAGAGGTTAATTAGGCTAAAAGGTGCGCGTGGAACTTGCTTGGAATTTCACGACACTTGCCGAAAACCAGACGCTCAAGCAGCCGCAGCTTTTTGCACGAACGAGAATTGTTCCATTGTTAGGCATTTCGTGAAGATGCTAAACGTGGGCGGGGACGGTTTTATTTGTTAGGGTTGTTTCTTGTTTCGTTTAATGAATTAACACGGATATATCAGAACGTCACATAAGGGTATGTAGCTTACAGACCCCAATAAAAGTTAAATACAAGGTATTTTAATATTGAAAATAACACTTAAAATAGTTATTTGTTGATCAAGAGTTGAAAGTAACTCTTTATAGACAAGAAACTAAAGCAATTAGTTGAGATTGACAAACGTACTTTTAATCAGAGATATACACAATATTTTTTTCTACAATCAGAATATGTAATTAATCGATTTTTAGATGCAATTAATAAAGTAATAGTATTTTATGTATATAGGATGAAAAGTGAATCTTTAAGGTATGAGCAAGTTTTTACGGCCGAGGCGGTAGCCGAAGCCGTAATTACTTGTGAGTACCTTAAAGACACTTTTCGTCTGAGGTACATACATAATTTTATGTCATACTGGTTTCTAGTTATTAAATTATTAAAAGAAGTATGCAGCAATTTGTAGCAGTATAAGTTTTGTATAAGTAGGCTAAGTCGCAATTGTTCAAAAATCCTAACAAAATTTTGAACGATTGACAGACTAAAATAGAATTTTTCTAACTTGGTTAACATTTTTATTCGCTATAATTGAAGAAAAATACATTCCTCGAGATATTTTGGATGAAACTGCTGAGGTGAAGAACCATTTAATGCCGCATAAACAAAGTAAAATTTTAAAGTCCTAGAACTTTAAAACATCATTTTAATGTTTCGCTTTTTGTTTTATAAATAGTTCAAAAAACGTTGCTTTAGAAACCAGTATGACATAATAGTAATTTTGTATACAAGACGATAAAAGTATATTTTATCGTCGTGTTAAATTCTAATTTAGAAAAAAATTAGAAAAACCAATTATAAATTAAATTATTTAAGAACAATTTTAAAATCTCTGTAGCGTGGGTTATTCTGGAATTTGTTTGAAAACAATTTCATTTTATTCTGTCATACTGTTTTTACGGGATTTTGTGTACAAAAAAGGTAAGAAATGGAATTTCAAGAAGAAAAACTTCCATCTGATGAAGAAGATGCATCAGATGCATTAGATAATTATTGACTCAAAAATCACGAAAAACATGAAAAAGCAAACGAGTTCTTTCAAAAATGGAAAAGCGCGAAGAATATCAATAGCGTGAATGAAAAGGCGCTTCTGGCATATATTCTGAGAAGTCAAAGAAAATCAAGCCATCAACATTATGGTCCTATTACTAGATGCTCAAGTGTACGTTGGTGAATGGTGAATGAAAATTGTGACATTTCAAAGTAATTAGGCCTAATTAATGCGCTGTCAAATAACATCATCGGATATTTACAGATACAGCAAACTGAACACATTGCTGAAGATATTAACTGATGGATACAAGCCCAAAAATTTGTTCCTAATAGATGTTTTTGGTAACATTAATTGTAAAACTGAAGTTATATTTAATATGAATCGCCAAAATTTATAATGTATTTTTATTTAAAACTTAGTCAATTATTCTGAGTTGAACAAATCACACTTAAAAATCTGCTAGAGAAGAAAATAAATAAATATATGAGCACGGAATATTATCCATTGCTGAGTGATGATAACATACTTCTAGCGTGCGGACGTTAACCAAGCAATAAAAAATATAATTTTCCACTTTTATTATTCCATCTATGATAGCGAAAATGTTGAATGTCTGGTCCATAAAGTACCTACTTTTTAGACAGTTGCTATAATTAAAACGATCTGAAAAAAGCTTTGATCTGCAATTATTAACTTTCTGTAACCAAATGATGTTCAAAAGCCTACATTTTTAATGATTGCGGAAAATTTTAAATTATTAAGAATTAATATTTCGCATTATAAACTTACAAATTTATAAACTTACGTGGACGAAAAAGCCATTGCAAAAATCTGGACTTACCTGAAAAAGAAAAAAAATCATTAAAACATATTTCTTTCCAAATTTTTCTTTTTACGTATTATATCAGTTGTTTAGAAACTGCAATAGTTATTAGTATATGAAGGCTGCGAAATCACACGTTAGTGTACCGAGGCAGGACAATCTCGAAACCGTAAAAAATATATAATTACAAATTTTATCGTATTTAAGTAGATATTTATTGGGCTTTGATATGATAGGCATTACATGATAAACAAAACAATAAGTTTTGTACAAAATCGTTCAAAAGAAAAGAAATTTATTTCTAAAATAACTTTTTACAATATTAATTTTATTTATTTTAAAATATAAATGTCATTTTTTAGAAACGTCACTGTCATCATATCCATCGTCAATTCTCAAGTGTCAAAGTGATTATAGGTTACGGCTGGTGTTATGGTAACGGCCGGAAAATTGGATTTCGCGGCCTATATTGCGTCTGCGAAATGTTTAATTTGCGTCCGATTGTTGTTGTACTTAAAGTATCAACTAAAGGTATTATCATATTAGAAACTATACCCATTTTTAATTATTACCCTAATAAGTCATTTACACTAAAATTTGATTAAAAAGTTCAAGATATCCCTATAAAAAAATATAAGTTAATTATATCAAAACAATGAAACTAATAATGGGTTAATAATTATTAAATTTCTCATTTCTTCCCAATAACACTGAAAAAACCTTTGTCCTAGTTTTGAGAAAAAGTGAACGGCTTCCCGGAAAATACTGGCGAGATAGCAGAAAAACAACACACGATCTCTGTGGCACGACTGGCTAGATCGCTGTGATGAATTAGGAGTACAAAAACGACAGCAACTTTTACAAACTACATTCATCGTCGTCGGGTGAGATTACTCGGACTGTACCAGTACATTCCCGCACAAAGAAAGGCAAAAACGGCGCAAACGACTCGCTTAGAGATAATGGCACAAAAGATACGATTGTATAATTGTTAGAAGTTGCAAAGATGTATTTTCTTCTACCGAGTTTCACTAGGTCAAACAAAAGGTGGCTATGAAAGAAACCTAAAATAAAAAAGTTTTGTGGCAAATATCTTCTGAAACAAATCACTCTTTCGGAAAACAGCTACACAAAAAAATAGCAAAATGTGGGCAAATTCTTATAAAACCAATGTTTCAGTTTACACTTATATCTTTCTCAGGGTATGTAAAATCTTACAGATTCATGAAACATGCATACATAAATGAAACTGAGTGAATGAATTTGTACATATATTTGGATAAAACCCTAATGGAGTCTTATACCTTTTTTTTTTTTTTTAGAAGAACAGGCTGAACTAACAATATTAGTGCAAACGCGATTTAAAAATTTTACGTAATAAGCTATAAGAAGTTTTGGCATGTGACGTAGCTTGTCCTCGCCAGTGATCGACAAACTGTTAGTTCTAGTGTACAAATTTTTCATGTTCGCATAGCTGAAATATATTACTGACTGGAATGCGCACATCTACTATGACAGCGAAGACCTATTGAATGCTGGCTATTGGAAGAATCGGAAAACATCGGGACATTTCATGAAAACGAAAATTACTTCGTGTAGTTCGCTGCTCCGCTTAGCGGTCATGGCGCAGGTTTTAAATGTGAGTAGTAGGGAAAAGTGTACACCTATTCGGCTATGTTCGGTTCGACACGTCATTTAAAAAAAATATCTTTTTTATTAAATCGTGAAATCCGTCTCATTTAATAAATATAGTATTATAAAATAACTTGAAATATGCGAATTTTCATTCATAAATTTGCTAATAAACTTTCGTGGCTGTTTGTTTACACACAGACATTCCTCTCTCACACACACATACATTTACGATCCACTTGGTTACCGTTTGCTGTTGTAAACAAACTAACCTACAATTGTGACTGGTGACAGGAAAGTTAAGGGTAAAGGTATGTAAATAAAACATTTATTAAAATAAATATTAAAAGTTGTATGAAATATATTTTTAGTTAACAATATGTTGCTGTCACAAAATCAAACTGACAAGTGATAGCCCAAACAATCATAGTTCCAAACAAAACCGATAGAGCTCTACTGCCGCATCTATTAAGCCGTGGCGTAGCCGTGACGTCGGCGTCCAAATATTTGATATTAAAGACAACTTTTAAAAAATCATATCTCTGATTCTAAAGACTTGTATAGTGTAAAACATACACCTAAATATTTAATTTCACCTATTCTTTCAAGAAAAATATAGATTAGAAAATGTGAAATGACCCCATTGTCGTTCAATGGGGCTTCAGTTCAGCGTACGCGGATAAGTACAACGTAAGCTGATAGGTATACGAGTTCCAGTTATTTATATTTTAGTAATATAAATTTATAGGACATATTTACAAAGAAATTATTATTAAACATAAATAACAAATAAAATGTATTTTTTCCTAATAAATTATAGAACATTGAAAAAGTTTGATCATTGTTTGACAAAATTGCACAGAACATTATCCGTCATATCTACTAAATATTAATCAACTTCAATCTCTATAGTTTGCTAACTTATTAATTATTATTATTATATATTATTTATTATTAATTAAACATTTTCACTAATACTCAGTAATTTACTTGTAGTTTGCTTTTTTATCTAAGAATTAAAATTTTGGTATGGTGTAGTACTCCATTTTCTAGAGTATTTCTTTTATGGGAATATTCTGGAAAGGGCCCATTTAAGCAGGACCGTTTTGCGAGCAACTTTATTAGCAGATAGCAGAATCCCAATCAAGCACTAAAGACTTCCGGTGAAGGTAAATATTCCGTGAATAGAAGCCAATAATGTCGTCACTGAGCTACATTTGATGAAATATTGATTTTTCACATTAATCAAAGTTTAAATTAAATTATTTGTTCGATGGACAATAAATCAGTGAAGTGAAAAAACTCTTTTCATTTCGTTTTTAAACCATTTAACCGTAAAATCGAATTTATTATAATTTATTTCAAATTCTGCTCATACTGCTTTCTCGTGTTTGTTATTCCAGTGTCACATTTTTTACATTGTGCAATTTTTATGGTCAAAACCGTGAAATGGATAACAAACAAACGTAAAATAAATCACATAAAAATTTTCAATGTCACATTCAATAACGGCTTCGCAGAATACTATTGGAAAATATTATTAAAAACATTGTATCATAAAATATATTTATGTCATACTGGTTTCTAAAGTAACATTTTTTGAGCGATTTATAAATCAAAAAGTGAAACATTAAAGTCCTAGAACTTTAAAATATCATATCAGAATTCTAGGACTTTAAAATTTTACCTTCATACTTAATCCTTTATTTATGCGACATTAAATTATTCTTCGCCTCAGTAGCTTCATCCAAAATATCTCGAGGAATGTATTTTTATCAATTATAGCGAATAAGAATGTTCATGGAAACAGAAAAATTCAATTTCAATCTGTCAATTTGTCAAAATTTTGCTAGGATTTTTGAAAAATTGCGACTTAGCCTACTTATACAAAATGCATACTGTTACAAATCAGGGCATCGAACCCGAACCTAAACCGAACCAAAACCGGAACAAAACCGTAACATGTTAATGAACCCAAACCCAGAACCGAACCTCGAATATATTTTGCAATTGAACCAGAGTCGGAACCGAACCGAGTATTAAAATTCGGGTTCAGGGTTCAGCTCCGATTCAGGTTCATTTTTAGTTCGAAACGTAGGCGTAATCGTAATACAGCCGATAATCGACGCCTATGTTGTCTGTTTGTGAAAATTGTGTCGTGTTCATGTCTTGCATAAATTCCGGCTAACATTTTAAATTATTTCTATATAAAGATTGTTATTCCAAAAACATTAATTCGGTTTTCATTAGGTCGAACCGAACCTGAACCCAATACCTGAACCCGGAACAAAACCGCAAATTTTATTAATGTTTGAACCAGAACCGCATCCGAACCCATCTCTCAAAAATAAATTAACCTAAACCGGAACCGAACCCAGTTTTTGGCGGGTTCGATGCCCTGTTACAAATTACTGCATATTTCTTTTAATAATTTAGTAAGTATAGAAACCCGTATAACATAAAATTTTGTATGCACCTCAGACGAAAAGTGTCTTTAAGGTACGCACAAGTAATTATAGCCTGGGCTACCTGCCTCGGCCGTAAACAACTTGCTCGTACCTTAAAGATTCACTTTTCGTCCTAGATACATAAAAATACTATTAATTGCAAGTATGCAGAGCTGGGAACTACTTAAAGTAAAAGTACTGGAAGTATTACTTTAAATACATCCAGTATTTACAATACTTTACTTAAAATACTTTTGAAAATTAGTACTTAGTACTGTACTTAAAATACTTTTTTTTCATAAAAAGTACTTCAATTACTTTTTGGTACTTAAAGTATCCAAAAGTATTTAAAGTAACTTAAGTACGTTAAATACTAAATACTTCACGCATGCGCAAGAACAGATTGCGGTGTGTTTTGTGCACTACTGTCAACACAGGTTTGAGCAAGTATTGGTAGTTATTAAAATTTTCGCTATCTACAGTTTTAATCGAATAGTTGAAGATGCAAATAAAGATAAAGCAAGAAGTAATTTTGAACAACTTATTTACGTGCTCATCAATATTATAGAACTAAATAAGTAAACAAATTTTCTACTCCAAGGCGTGAAGTAGTAGCTACAGACATTAATCACAGTACGTGAAGTGTGACTTTTAATAGAAATGCGTAAAATGCAATGCATTTCTTATGGAGTTTATTTTAAAACATTTTAGATGCTTTTTTTTAATAGGTATATATTTTTAACTATCTTATTGGATGAGAGTGATATACAAATATGTACCTAAACTCGATAATTTTTCGTCATATTATTTTAACTGATTTCATTAAAAAATACTTAGTACTGGTACTGTAAGTAGGTAAAAAAATGTACTTAAAGTATTACTTTACTTAGTATTTAAATACTTTTCTTGTGAGTATTTAGTATTTAGTACTTAATACTTTTTTGAGTACTGGTCCCAGCTCTGCAAGTATGGAAAAGTTTCAGAAACGTGTTACTTTGAAAATTGGGGTTGCTTATCGATTCTAGCTATTCCGTTATCTGCTTGGTCATCTTCGCGACTTGAATTTTTAATTTAATGTGATTTGATAGGATGTATTTTTTTACAAGCTCTTCTAACGTAGTAAAATATCCCGCATTAAACCGTAATTAATTCTTCGGACTTTCGTTTCGCCTACGGATCTGTATGTTGCGACCCGCACAGCAGTGATGTGATTCTGGCTACGGACCGGTAATCTTGTTGGATTTAAACTTTCAAGCCATTAAAAGGGCTTCCAAATTACGTTTTTTCATCCTCTCCTAAATTTCACTCAGATTCAACTGCTAACCTTTACCGGGACCGGGAGACAGAAGCAGCATTCAAATGACCTGTTCTTTTTGTACCCAACTCCTATTGCAAGATGCTAGAAGATTAATAGGTTCCCAGTGAAAAACTTATTTAATTTATTGCTCCCTTTAAGGGATATGCTTAAAACAGGAAATATTAAGGAGCAAAAATGTTTACTATGTTTGAAGGAAAAAAAATACGCAATTTAGATTGCTCAAAGCCTGGAAATTTATCATTACTGAATTTGTTTTAGTAGACGCGTGTTTCCGACAGAGCTCAAAGCGACCTTCACGGCATGGATCCTGGGGTCGTGGGTTCGATTCCCACCAGAGGCTTGGATGTTTTTGACTATATCTCCATTAACGCAACGTGAACAGGTGTAATGTTACAAAAATATAATGAAAATTAACTCATCTCCATCTACATCACCAAATTGTAACAAGTTGTAATAAATTATTATAAAATCTTTCAGAACTCATATTTCAATAGAATAATACAACCTTTTTTAGTTAAATTCTGTATATATTTATTTAAAATACGACGTTTCGGCAATATAAACTATTGCCTTCTTCTGGTAAAAACATGAACTACAAATCAACAAATACAAATAATAAATAACAAAACATAGCAACAGGTAACTAAGGTGAGAATTACAACATATTTAAAATAGGAAGCCATGCACGACTAAGATCTAGACCGTCATAATGATTGAGATTATTACTCTTCGTTTTGTAAATCTCAATGGCTTCTCTAATTAACCTGTTGTTTAGGTGTGTAGGTCTCGCCAGTATTTTTGTATTCCACCGTATTAAATTTGAAGATGATAAATATTTTACATAACATAACAGGTTATTTTCTATACAAGACGATAAAATTTTAATTCACGAGCAATTCAACGCGTTTTATTTTTCTGAAATCGATTTAAATTAAATTCTAACGTCATGTTTAAAATTCAATTTTGTTTCTATAGCACAGATTTAAAAAAAAATAAGAAAAATCAATTTTAAATTAAATTACATATTATTTAAGTACAATATTAAAATTTAATATAACATGTGGTTCTGCTGCAATAGTATAGATCATTCAGAAAACATTAATTAAGGGGATCGAACCCGAACTTGAACCGAACCAAAACCAGAACCAAACCGTAACAATTTAGCGAATCCAAACCCAGAACCAAACCTCAGATTTAGTTTTCAATTGAACCCGATTCGGAACCGAACTGGACATTAAAATTCTGGTTCACGGTTCAACTCCGGTTCAGGCTCATTTTTAGTTCGAAATGTGACCGTAACCGTAATACAGCCGATAAACGATGCATTGGGAGTCTGCGTTGCTGCCCATGTTCACTTTTCCATGAAAATTGTATTCGTTTTTTGTCTTCGTAAATTCCGCCTCGCATTTTAAATTATTTCTACATAAAGATTGTTATTTAAAAAACTTTAATTCAATTTTCATTAGGTCAAACTCAATCCGAATCCAATACCTGAACTCGGAACAAAACAAATCGCTTTCAGTTTAAATGTTTCATAAAAAAATATTTTAAAAAACTAGTAGAGAACCCCCCATTGAGTTATTAACACACAAACTGTCAAAGTTTATAATGTATTTAATTTAAATAAAAATTATAGTTCTTTATCTACCATTTCTGTGAAAGTATTATTATCTATCGTTGCGGTTATAGTGCTGCTTGATCCACTACTATGAGTAGACAAAAGAACACTTTAAAATCTGCTTTAGAAAAAATATATATTTGTTTAGCTACATGGAAAATAATGTAGTCGGATTCTAAAAACTAATAATTTGTAATGCAAATATATAAAAACCAATTACAAATTTTATGTTTTATAATCATTTCCAATCTATTGAACAATTTTTGTAACTATACTTAAAGAGTATGTTATGTATATTAAAAGAGAAAACTTGCATTATCATCTTTTTATCTACGTATTTGTTATGTAAACCATGTAATGACATTAACATATATCTAATTATATAGTCATACATATTTAAAATAAATAACAAATGAAAGATCATATTGTCGACGGAAATGCATTTTTATATGGTTGACAAAGAATAAAATAAAACAATACATTGAATAAATTTGTAGATAAAAGATAATTGAAAATAATAAAAGTTAAATTAATATATTCTTTGTGCAACCGAACACGAACTAAACATTTCGCAAAAGCAATATTCGCCGCGAAATCCAATTTCGCGGCCGTTGTTATGGAACGGCCTGGATGCTGGATGTAACATAAAATCACTTTAACACTTGAGAACTTACATGACGGATATGACAATGACGTTTCTAAAATATGACAACAATAGGTCCTTGGTTTCTTTTTAATACGTATAAATAAAATAATATTCAATGACGAATAATATGGGCTAGTGTTTTCCAGTTTATTTATTCAACAATCAAATTTTGTCACAAATATTACAAGACGTTTCGGATATCATCTATCCATCATCAGCATAGGTAAAATAATATTTTGTAGAATATTGAAAATTACAATTTAGAAATCCTTCGGGGACGATTACACAAAATGAATTTTTCACATTTATTTAAAGTTTTTTAAATACAATATTTTTTTAAATTACAGAGTAAATTTCAATATTATATTCTACAAAATATTGTTTTACCTATGCTGATGATGGATAGATGATATCCGGAACGTCCTTTAATTTTTTTTGACAATATTTGATTGTTGAATAAATAAATTGGAACACACGAGCCCATATTATTCGTCATTAAACATCTTTAACAAGTTCCCAACTCCACACATTGATAAATAAAATAAATACATTATCACGACATTTTACCCATTGCTGGGTGTGCCAATCTGCTTTGTACCCAGATATCGGTAATGATGATGACATCATGCAACCGTGCGGGCGTTACCATAGGCGTCAGCTCACGGGCACTCATTGCTGGCGGGGAGGGGTCAATTTTTGTACCATTTAAAGTTCTAAATATTTGGCGTCGGTTGGAATAAATAAGTAATGTAAAACAGTTATTTTAAAAATAACTTACTCTTTTATTCAACATTCTTTTACAAAACTGTTTTGTTTATCAAATATCAATCTCACCAAAGCCGCCTTTCTATTTCATTAAATTAAACTATATAAATTAAGGAGTAATTTCACGGCCTTGATATACAAATAACTATTTTTAAAATATTATATTGAAGACCCAAATGATTTCTTGTTTACAACTGAAGAATAGAATATATAAAAAAAATTAGACATGTTTTTGAGAAAAATTATGTATTATATTGTATAATATATTAAATTTCATAATCTACACAAATTTGGTTTTTTCCATTTTCTAAAATAGAAAAACGCAATGGAGCTATTTTCAATAAATGCATGGAATCCTATCGACTTCCATCGATTATCAATTAACCAGTTGTATATTTTTTTTCGTTTGGAGAGAATTAGAAGTTTTGGCTCGATCGTGCACATAAGAGCTGAATGAATTCTGAAGGCCGGAGCTACCTGTAATTGCAATATGATTGCATATTGTTATCACTCACCTTGAAGATTTGCTGATGCAAACAAAATAACGATGCTTTCATGAAAAGCGTTGATGGTCGTTGTCGTTATAGCGTGCAGGAAGAGGGTGCTTGTACTAATGCAAAATAAATCCGTTTACAATTTCACAAATATAAACTACATCATACAATTGTTACTCAGTACTATTTTCTGAATTTATTTTTTTGTACTTGCAGGAGGCTACCTATCTATTTACTTACTGTGATCATTTTTGCTTAACTCTAAAGATTCTGTACAACATTACGAGCCCAAACCCATAATATTTCCGCCGGTCTACATATTCAACAAACAAATTATAAAACCTACGCAAATGCTGATAAATTTCTTTCGACTAATTTAAAATATATATTTTAAACTTACAAAAACTAAATATTTTTTATTTGTTATTTATTATTACACGCTTCTTTATACATTGTATTTAAGCGGTGATATATATGGGGGGTGCGATTTTCTATGAATTTTTCTTCACAGCGCTGAGATGGGGATGAAATTATGAAAGTACACACACGTAAACATCCATGCCCTAAGTGGGATTCGAACCCACGACACCCATAGATTCTAGCTGTGAAGGTCGCTTGAGCGCTGTCTCAATATGCTAGCCACTGGTTCAAAACTGAATATATTATTCAAGTATTCCGCCATTTAATATTGAGTTAAATCGCCTTTATTAGTAATACCAGCTTTAATTCTATTAGACATTGTATCCGTAGACCCTGAAATTTTTTCTGTGAGTATTGCCCTATATATGTCTTGAAGGTAGTGTAACATTTATTTATTTGGGTGAAGTGTAAAAAAATCAGGAAAATATTATTAATTAAAATTTTATTAAACGATAAATAATTAAGATAAAGATAAATTAAAACTATGATTAAACAGTTATAAACATTAATTTAAGACTAAGAATATTATTAAATACTTAAACACTAAGATTATTTATTTAAACAATATTTATTTCACTATATTTATTTAAATAACTGCATTTATTTATGTTCACAACTCAAGACTATTTATTTATATCACCAACTTAATTTCACGATGCTTGTTGATATCAGAATCCCGGCTGGCTTCCCTAATTTATATATCGGCATTCTTTCTCTGGAACATTCCACGCGATAACATCGAATACAAAGGATCAGATGACCCTAAGCAATTAAACAGGTCGTAATACGTTTACTACGCCGATGCTTGCGAAAATTGCGTCATCGCTCAGCACGGCGGCGTTCTAAAAATATTCTACCAGTGGTGGCGGTCGCGTACTCCTAGAGTCAGTGGCGCTTGTTAGAGTTATGCACTGGATTTTTACAAAGTAAACCGCTCGAACTATTATGAGTTTGAGCTCGTACATTTAAATTAAAAAGGATCTAAATACCAAAAAGTATTTAATAAGATATTTACAGAAAAACGATGTATGATTTAAAAATATTATGTACTTCTTCTTCATATCCCTGATTACCGTAGTCGGGTGTGAAATTTTCTTTTCTCATAGCTAATTTCCCTTTTTTTTGCCCATACTTCCAGTGTCTACTACTTTTCTTATTAAACTGTTTTGATACATCCTCATTATCCTCACCGTTCATTTTATAACAAAAGATACCTCTGGCATAATTTCCATGAACCTATCAAACTCCCACACATCTTATCATTTTCTTTTTGGACGCCTTTCGTCGCGACGTGTCTGTCACTTATAAAAACCTTGTGTTCCTAGAGAGAAGCTGCCGGCAAAACAATCTTTCGTTTATGGCGATAATGGCGGCGGGCCCAACGCGCTACAAATTGAAATCGATCAGCGACAAGCCGTGTCAACGAGAACTGACCCCTGAAAGGGACTGAGATTTCACAACATGATATGTTGCTGACAGACACTACCGCTCGTACTTCACAAACATGTGTAACAGACAAAAAAAAAATCATATGACTTTCACACTGTTCTGTCCTGTCATTTGTGATTCGTTGTTTTGTTTTTTTGGAGGCAAAAAATAAAGATATCATAATAGTACAAGGGAGAGAAATATATGATTTTGGGCTACAATGCAATGAAGAAAAAATAACATTCTCTCACGAGGTGTAAGTATGCTTTTTCTATGGCGAGAGGTGCAAAATGTTATTTTTATAAGAATAAATAATTTCAATATTCTATTCGCGTATGAAAAAGAGGCGGACCTTACCGCGTGACGTAACAATATGGGCGGCCTAAGGTAGATGCTTTATTTTCCGTTAACTATCTATTTTTATACGCTGCGGCCTTTGAGTAAAGTAAATAATATATTTAATATTAAATAAAAATAATGTTTCTTAATATGAATAATATTTGGAATTTTACGAACTTCTCTGTTTCATCGAATTTTGATTTTACATGATTCGAGTCTGTATTCCTAAATCTAGTAGATTTACAGTGTCTGGAAGATTAATGGATGGATAAACATTATGATTTGATTGTCTGCTTTGTGCAGGCATGTCTACAAGTTCAGATTTCATTATAAAGCGCTTAATAATTATTAACATATAGTAATACCTGGAAAAACATAATCTTAGTTCACAAAATCCAAGGGGCACACATGCATAAATATTTTTCCTCGGTTCCTATCTCGTTTTTAAAAGATGAAGCCACAACTTTCGTCTATCAACTATTTCAAATTGCCCTAATAATTTATTCCATAGAATTTTGGTTCCTATTTTCGGGAAATTATGGAAACTAATTTCTGGACTTCTGCGTACTAATGACGTACCTACATCCGTTAACATAACAAAAACATGTTGAAGTTTTAAATTTTATTTCTCCTGGAAATTATATTCAACTCGATTTATTTGTCAAATAAGTGACTTAGGGCGTTTTCACATGGCGTTATATATCGCGGGCGATAAACAATCGCGATATCGCTTTACATCAAAAATATCTGTTTTTACATCAGCCGTTTAACACATCCGCGATACAATAAACAGTATGGTAACGCCTACGCTATTAGCGTATGCACGCAATAGGTTCTACGGATATCGCACCATATTTTATTGCCGCGATTCTAGAGACCAATGTAAGTTTATGAATGTTTTTATAATTGTTCATTTCAATTTACGCAGTGTTGCAATTGGTTAGTTGTAAAAGATGGCCAGAATATGAAGTACCTACACATACGATTCCATTGATTTCATTGAATTAATGGAACTGAGATAAATCTAATCTAGAAGATTATAAAGATCGAGTATTTTGTGCATAACAGGGGACGAACCCAAAAACGTTATTTTTTTAGGATTTTTCCTTTATTTAATTTTTCTTCTATTTGAAATTATTGCCAATAGTACACAGTGTCTTCTCTCCAAGGTTGTTCACCACATATAGTGTAGCAAACACAGCGAATTTTCACTTTATTCGCAGAATTTTATGGTAGATAATTATCGTGCTGTGTAAAAATATATTTACCATTTATCGTTGGCCATAATTACATGGCATCGGTAACACTTACATTATGAACACGGATATTGGGACATTCTTGATATTTAATACTATTTTTTATTTGCAATTACATTAAACTTAACTAAACACATAAGCCGCCTCGGTGGCTGAGCGTGTTGAGGCAGTGGGTTAGCGCTCGAAGCGACCTTCGCCTAACGGATCCCGGGGTCGTGGATTCGATTCCCACCAGGGGCTTGGATGTTTGTACATTTATATGTACAATGTAATGAAATGTAACAATATAAATATAAATAAAGTATTTGAATAGGGCTATAACATAAAAATGTTGATAAGCTGACAAAATATTATTATTATATTATTATTATTATTATTATTAACTAAACACATAACTAAAATGTTAGATTGTAACTTAGCTTATTTCACTTGATTAACTTTTACAGACCCATGTTTGTTCTGTGAGAGTACAAACCCGAGTACCAAAAACTAAACAGTTATCACCTTCATGAAAGGATATCTGAGGAGAGTGCAAGGTGTAAGACAAACATAACTAAATATCAACCCTGTATGTAGGCTTGCAATAACTTCTATACTTGTCAACCAATAAATGTCAAAACCGCTGACATATACACTAAAAAGAGATAGCTATAGAAAAATGATAATTATTGCTAAACAGAATTTAGACTAACAAAGATAACAAGTTGAAATATTGTTCCTGAAACTATAATTTAGAAGAGTTTATAAAAAGTTATTTGATTACTACTCGCCTTTTCGCAACAGAAATTGACTTTTCTCTCAGGCATGGATTTTTTTTATTATTTATTTTATTAGCATCGCTAACTTCACCCTCGTTAAAATAATTCTACCTTTAGTACTTCACAGTTCTCAAGAGGCCAGGATACTTTTGATGATGTTAAAAGTAATTGTTCTTAACTGCTTTATCTAATTTAAAAGAGTTTAGTGTACGGAAACTTTCTCATTTTCTTTTACAATAAAAGTAGAAATGATATTATGCGTTTAGCAGTCGAATATATACAAAGTACAGATTAAGGTCAATTTCATGTCAATTTTTTGCAAATCACGTAAAATAAAAGTTAGTTAATATATTTTTTTATGGTTAAAATGTAAATGTTATAAATAAAAATAAAATTTATTGCTTTGTTTTTACAGTTTGACATTGTGTGTTATCTCAGTTTATAGAAAATGTTTCATTTCGTCATTTTCAATGCCAAGTACGTTACACGAGCTGAAATGTAGCAGCCGTATTCATAGTAAAGCAAAAAAAACTAGCTTTAAACCAGGTCTAAAAATGGTTATTCATATAGTCAAATTTATACCTGGTTTAAACCCAATCTAAGTAAATCGAACTCAAACCATTCTTTCTAGTAATGTTCTGCTCACGTGTAGTGAATACAATTTTGAATTTTGTGCCAACAGCATACAATAGAAATTATTTTTATCCATAATTTGTATGTTGATTGCGGCAACACATATTGATAGTTTTACTACATCAGGACTTGCAATGAAGAATGGATTTGTTGTAAATATAGACGAACATAATTCCACGAAAATAACGCCCATACTGCTTGCAAAAATTAAATATTAGTATCAGAATTAGTATATTTAAATTAAATGTTTAATATTCAATATTCAAATCCAAGTAAAGATCCCTTCCCCATAATTTACTTGGAAGAGATAATTTGAAATTAATGTCTAAACGACAGAATATCACTACTAAGCGAACTATGTCAATGTACTCGTACGTGGAGAAAATGTTTAGAGTTGTACGAAAGAAAATAAAACAACAAATTAAATATAAAAGAGAATTGCATAATAGAAGAGATGGGAAGAAAAAATATTTAAACCTATGTAAATATGAAAAGATGAAAAATGAATTAAATAAAAATACTTGAATGTTATGATAACAAAATAACTGGCTTGCAGTCAAATTTTATTTATTTATTTATTTATTTATTTATTTATTTATTTATTTATTTATTTATTTATTTATTTATTTATTTATTTATTTATTTATTTATTTATTTCAATCGGCCGGTTTCGTACGCCACATGCTACATCAAATGAGATTTTTTAAAAATGGTTTAAAAATTGAATACATTTAATAATAATACATAATAATCACAACATACATACATGGATTGCGACAAAATTATACTTAATTTTATATAACAATTTCATTTTACTAACGTTTATTTATTTGGGTGAAGTGTAGAAATTAGAGATATATTATTAATTAAAATAAATGTTTATCGAACTATAAATAATTAAATAAAGATAATAAAAATAACTAACACTATGATTATACAATTATAAATACTCATTTAAGACTAAAAACATTATTAAATACTTAAACACTAAGATTATTTATTTAAACAATATTTATTTATATAACTATATTTATATTCACAACTCGTAGACTATTTATTTATATCAACTTCATTGCTCAATGCTTGTCCATAACAGAATGTCCTAGTTGGCTTCCCTGGCCGTGTTTATGTAGCCGACGTCCTTTTCTGGAACATTTGACGTTTTAATAACATCGAATACAAAAAGCATGGCCATCGGATGTAATTAAACAGGTCTAGACGGGTGTGTTTACCTCGACCACGATTACGTCATCGCTCAGGGTTCTATAATATTCAACCAGCGGCGGCGGTCGCGTTCGCGCTAGACTCAGTGGCGTCGGGTCCACAAACGTTATAATATTATTAAATTTCTCAGATTGATACGATCTAAATAAACCTTATTGTTCCTTTTACGATGTTTCACTACGTTTTTAACGAGATTTTTAATATCTTCTTACATCATTACCATGATGAAATAATATGAGTTACAATTTCATGGCAGAGTAATATTATAAACATTAATATGAAATTATTTGACATACTACTTACCAAAAACATTATATGAAATAAATTTGCATTAAACACACAAAATAACTGAATCTGCACTTATGGAACATCAAAATACTCATTCATACAATTTCCGCGAATGGATCCACAAATCAAATAACTTTCAGAAGATAACAGGTTTAGCAGAAATCCCCAATCAAAAGCAAACATTCGCCGTCACTGTCTGCTAGTCCAATGGACTCCGGATTCCGGACTTTACAGTACAGACAGCGAACTAGAACAGAGGTTTACACAAGGGAGTAACACGTGGCTTGCATTTTACTTAGTTAAAGTTAATATTATTTATATAATTTTATATTTTATCTTTACCTGGAGTAAAATAGAATCCCCCAATCCCCAGATGCATAAAACATTGTTAACTTTAATTACGTTTTCCAATGTATTTTTGATGTCTATCCATTGTTGCAATGAGCAGTTAAACATATGATCAACGAACAACGATTTATGGAACTTGCCCTTAAACTTTTATTGATATATTTAGTAAAGTACAAAGTTTTACAGAATTAAAAGTTGCCTACAAAACTGTTTTTAAATGTTTTATTGTGTTTGGTTTCTTCACAATTTTAAAAAGAAATTTAAAAAGTTCTGTCAATTAGTAGCAATGACCATGACTTATGACATTATAAAAATAGTATTTTGTGGTATGAGGAGTAAAAGTGAGACTTTGTATACAAAGACACTTTTACCCAAATGATATATTTTTTCTTCAAACTTAAATATTTGAAAAAATTTTCATTACTTTTTACAATAATTAAAAATATTTTACGTAAAGTCCATTTGAAGATTTCGATTGCGCTGTTGCTATTGATACTTTCATATATGTTCACTTTTTGTTATAAACTTTGAAGTGAAAATGATGTTTAAATATATGCAGTTTTACATTCTCCTTGTGTGTAATTTTGTCGGAATTTGAAGTATATTACTTAATCGGATAGAAATCCAAGAATGTTGAAAAATCACTGCAAATCAATATAATCTTTTGTTATCACTTTAATTCTAAGTATTCTTACGCTCATTTCCGTCCTTGTAATTATAATGTGTAAGCCCACTATTATTTAATAGGTTATTTCGTTAAAATTAAACTCTATATTTCAATTTAAAGGGTATAAATAAAAAAATTGATAGGTGTTGATAATTTTTAGTAACTTTATTCTTAGGTTATTTAGTGTGTTATAGTGACATTTAGGGCAATATTACAGCTTTCTACTGTACAAGTTACTTCTTATTCGCTGATTCTATAAAGTTTCTATGGATATTTATCTATTTTATTTCTAGGCCGCCGGCGTAAAAATTAGCTACTCTACTCCGGCGGCGTAAAATTAAAACTTTTGAACGTTTGAAGAAAAACAATATTATTTTATTCATATCAATTTGTTTAAGAAGTAAATTAAATAATAATGATTGTTCGAATGAGGAAAGAATATTTATCAAAAAAAAAATATTCTTATGGAAATAATTATAAAAGAATAAGGGATTTATTTTCCAAAAGTTAGGTTGACGTTTGACGTTTATAAATAATTTATAAAAACCAGAAAAAAGCAAGTAACATGGCTATTGGTACTAATTGACAGAACTTTTTAAATTTCTTTTTAAAATTGTGATGAAATCAAACACGCAATTAAAAAATGTAAAAAACAGTTTTGTATGCAACTTTTAATTATTCAAACTTTTCAGTCTACAGTTTTCGCCGAAACTAATAACCCATGTTAAATCCCTATGTTCACCCCTAACCGCTACCACCCAGTATGTAAACTACTCATGGAAGAATTATTGAGTTTGAAAAGTTCTACAAAAACAAATAAACCTAATTACCTACCTATCTATAAAAGAGAGCCCACAAAAAGCGTTTTTATATTACAGTTTGCAGTAGGAGAAAATGAAAGTCATAATATTATGCTAAAGAAACATGAAGTGCCCTTCTGATAAAATATATATTAACGTCAATATACTTTCAACCGGGAACAGTTTTAAGCCTATTATTTAAGACCGCTTCCAAAGTTTTCCGTGAAAGTTAGAATTTGATTTAGCGGTTTTGTACTTTGCGAAGAGCTTCAACCTCACAATAGTTTCATTTATCAACGACTAGTTATATACTTGTTAAATCGTTCAAGAGATATCGATTTTATGTCAACGCAGGATTAAAATTTTAAAATGAAACTCTATTAATTGTTCGACGCTGTTATTGCTAGCGATAATTAGCTACGAATAATATTTACAGACTAATTTTCATCCGATTATGTGATACTGTGAACTAAATTGAAATGCACCAGGACAACATTTTACTGCCCTGGAATTTTCAATATGTCTTTCCATCAAAGGAGAAATTTACATTTTTATTTGTACACTTACAAGAAAAAATGTATGTTGTAAATGGTAGAATCGCGAGAGAGAAGACATTTAAAATGAATAAAAAATAAAAAATATAACCCTTGAAGAACATTTAGGTTCACGAAGAAAACAGTTTTAGATGAAAATTCATATTCGTGACGTCACATAATACATGTGCAAACTGCAAAAAGCAAATTGCGAATTTCTCCGTGAAACAAATAATATAATAAAAATTACAAAGTTACATCTAGTTTCACTAGTTTACAACTACTGAGTCAACTTCCATGAAGCCATCGTCAGAAGTCGTCCAGCACAACAAGTAACCACAGACGCGTTTCGCACTGAAGAGCACCAATAAGTGCAAAACGCGTCCGTGGTTACTTGTTGTGTTGGCCGACTTTTAACGATGGCTTCGTGGAAGTTGACTCAGTAGTTGTAAACTAGTGAAACTAGACGTAACTTTGTAATTTTTATTATATCGTGATGTCACATTTATTTTTTCAAACTTTGCGGAACCGTAACACCTATTAATATAAACTTTTCAGCAGATTTTTATTAATAATGTTATTTTTACTTATTGCATGAAATTATATAAAAATAAGTCTATGGACACTTAAAATGAAATGTACAAGCTAAAACATCGTCCCCGCTTATGACGTAAGTATTTAACGTACCTTTATATAACGTACGAAATTTACACCATGTACGTTAATTTATAGGACGAAATTGTATATTTCTCTAAGTATAACAACAACAGCCTAAACCGGGCCGAGTTTTTACAACGTAATTTTTGTGCGTCAGGTTAAGTTATTATTATATTTTGATAAATATACTAGCAAGATTGTGAAACATCGCTAAATCATCGAAGGTTTTACAATCTGGCCGCGTGTCACCCGCGTTTAATTAAAAGACGGGTTATACAATATGATTACACAATACAGGTGATACCAAAAACGGGACACTTAAAATAATTTATTTATTTATAATTATTTTTTCCTATCAGGCAAGCCGTGAAAACAGTTGAGATGATATTGAGTAATATTCAAATTAATTATTTAAATAGTAAGTCATTTTTGTAAGATTCTAAATTTTGTTACAAAAACAAAAAAATATCAATTTGTTATCATATAGTCTACCGAATAATGGCTTACCAGGTTAATTATTCAAGTTTATTTAACGTTTTTGTAATTTATATCGACAATAAAAATTCACTTCAAGCATATCACTGAACTAGTAACTTTACATAGATTTAAATATATAAACATATATAGAAAGGTGTTAAAAATTACTCGAAAGTTCAGTCAAACAGCATTTATTCTTACTACCAACGTTTCGGTGCACTTTGCATCTTCTTCAGGGTCTACAACAATTATACAATAAAAATGTAATACATACAATATAACATGGACATTATCACACTTACAGTAAGATCTTACAAATTGTTACAAATCATGTACACGAAATACATTCGTACAAAACATTCATTTAATTTATTAAAAATCGTACCAAAAAAATCGAAGATCATACACACATCCATTTTCTCTAAAAAAAAATGACAACCGAATAATACGGAAAATAGCCGGAAATATCCTGTGTACGATTTTTAATAAATTAAATGAATGTTTTGTACGAATGTATTTTGTGCATTTGTAAGATCTTGCTGTAAGTGTGATAATGTCCATGTTATTTTATATGTATTACATTTTTGTTGTATAATTGTTGTAGACCTTGAGAAGGTGCAAGGGTGCAACGAAACGTTGGTAGTAAGAATAAATGCTGTTTGACTGAACTTTCGAGTATTTTTTAACACCTAATCCACATCACAGTCGAGAAATTTACCCACATATATAGAATGTCCCATTTGAAATATTAAAGTTAATGACGACCCAGGTGGTGTAGAATGAGACAGAAATTTAACAAATATTATTTATGTCTGAGATGAGGTAACTTTTAAATGCTTTTATAGTTTACGTCCCGGCTTGTACTTTCCGATCTTAACTGCAGCAAAGTTAGGATAGAATGAGCTCCGTTCCATGTTTCACCCCCCACTACCAGTCTATGAACCATTGCGCAAGAGTAGACGGACTGTAGCTGCCTACGTCATAAGCGATTATGATGTTTTCGCGTGTTCCTACATACCGTATTTGATACACATTAACTTGTCATTTCGAGACCAAAAAAAGGAACAGCTTATTAATATTACTAAAATTGTAAAAAAATAATTTTGTGAAGTACGTGTCTCTATTCCTTCCAACGATATAACTTACAAAAATTATTAGGTCTCCGTTTCATAATACATTTTCATGAATTAATAAAATAATATATTTCTCTACATTTCGGCACTGAAGTAGTTTCAAGTCCATGAATACGAAACACCTATTTGTAGTGTTATTTATTGTTACTAGATAGTGTGATATATTCTAACGGGCTTTAATTTATTTTGTACATTGGAAATTAGTTCGGCTGGTACAAAGTTCAAATCATAATTCAATTGCAGTACCATTGAATAGTAATTGCTACCCATGTAACTACTTGTATTACAAACTATAATTTCTCATTTAAATGACAATGTACAACAAAGTGAAACAAATATTATATTTTCATTTACAACCGTTAAATAAAATGCATCAAATTATTAATCTAAACTGCAATTGAATTTTTATATAATTAAATCTTTTCCTATCTGTAAATTATTTTTTTACAGTAACTGTAATTAAAAACAATATTTGAAATGTTAATTAATATTGAAACATTGTGCTATTTCCCAATCGTGACCGCGTATAGCAAAAGTTAATTAATATAATTGTTTTGTATGTAATAAATTACCCTGTAAATATAAACACTGGATGAAAAGTTCAACCACGAATAAATTAGTGTCAATCCAATTAACGTAAATTTAATTATAAAAATGCATATTGATCGACATTTTTGTCAGTGGAAAACTTCACAACCTTTTACCATTGAGGTGATACAAAAGAGGAGCGTTCGCTTAGTAAACTACAGAGAATGAGCTCAAATTCCACACCCAAAAAAATATAAACCAGAAAAATACTTCCTATACAGGCAAGTCGAATGTACTAATTTCCAAGAATGGAAAAATAGTTATTTATGGTATAAGTTATAAAAAAAGCTATTTAGAAATTAGAAGAAATTATTTTAATAAAAAAATGTAGAAAAGAATTGTCAATGAGTATCCAACAAGTTAAAAAAAATATCTGTGGCCAGCACAATACCTCTCGCCACTTCCGTTTTTGGTTACATAAGTCTAGAGCGCGGCAGTCATGAGACATTGCTGGCCTTGACAAGCAGATATGGCGGCCCGTTTCAGAACGATAATTAGTAATTACGTACATAGATATCATATGTCAGAATTTTTCATTAAAAATTTCAATATTTTCCAAATTCACGTAGTTAATTTGTCACCAGGAGTGTGGAATTTACTTGTCGAGGAAAATAAACCACATGAAATTGGAAAATCACTAAATTTAGAATGAGAAATTATGAAATTTGACATCTATGTACATAATTATTAGCTATCATTCTGAAATGGACCCTCATATCCTGCTTGTCACGGCCAACGAAGTCACATGACTGCTCGGGCCCTATTGTATTTAACATTTCTTGTATACCTACACTCTATACACCAAAAATTCTACTTACATCTATGCCTTATATTTACATTGTTTAATTTTAAATTCATTGTATGAAGAAATTTTGTCCTACTCTTCTAATTTTTCGAAATGTTTCCAATTCATTGTCGAGATTGACAGTATTTTTGAAAGGTATATGTAATATACCTATAATTTTAAATATTTAACTATTAATACAATAAGAAATAATATAATGTATGTACTCCTCAGAAAAAATCTTCAGTAATGTCACTGAATTTTTGACACTGACATTTATCTGACAGTTACAACATTTTAATATATCTCTATCTCTAAATCTATAAAAAATATAATAGAATATTTATATATATCAGATAGAGAATTTACTCTTCTTTAATACTAGCAAGAATAAAAATGTATCAAAAAATAATAATTAATTTTTTTTTTAAGAATCTGTTACTTCCGGTTGTCCAATTATTACCAAAACCTTTTCAGCTCTTCCCAGTAATGTCCCGGTTGAAAAATATGTAGTTAAACAGATATTAAGTATTACAGTTTTTCAGAAATTGTCCTTCCAACGTCCCACACACATACACACACACACATCGTAAAATTATTAAAACCGGATTGTAGGGACCTTAAAACGTGCTTAATCATTAAAATCTGGATATGCGATTTTTTGGCATGAATCCAATAGGCGATGGGAAATAAGATCGCAGCGCTAAAGTGGAACTAATGTTAACATTTGTATTTTTTGCATTACGTGTATAATATTAAGAGATATTACATATGTAAACGTAAATATTATAAACATAATAGATAACACTTGTGTTTATACAATCAAGATAATGTCACGTGTATAATTTATCCCGTCAACTATAGTTACGCAAAATACCACCAGATGTCATATTGCTTATTTCCCATCGCCTATACCTCTCTTAGCTAGAGGTAAAAAATAAAGAAGACTTTATCTTTTCTCCAAACAATTCTCGTTCTAGTTTTAGGTTGCCAAAATATACCATTGAACACAGCGTGTAAGGTTTCCAATAAAACATCACAAATTCCTGCCCCAATGAATAACAGAAACTACTACAAATTGAAACATTTCTAACCAATTGAAATTGTTTCCCAATAATTTTCATCTGTTTCGATATATACATATGTATTCGAATAAAGCCCTAACTGGATTTACACGTACAAAGACATATTGTAGTTAATATGAAAAGGAAAATAGATTTTAGTAATTTTCACAATCGTTGCAGCAACCGGCAACAACTGTTCGTAATTGCAATACGGAACAAATCTGTTGATTACGAATTTGTATGCAGCAACATAACATTCAATTGTCTTCACGTGGAAACATAGACAGCATAGCATCGCATTACGGTTGCAATTGTTTCATACCAATAATACAGAGTTCGTCATGTCACTAATCATATCAGGATAATGACAACGTCACATTATTGTTAAAATAACATTCACATAGAGCGCAAATATAAAGAAAATTCATTCCCATCGTTCAAATAAATAACTAAACATTTATATACAGGTTACTCAATATTTATATCAATAAATTTTAGAGTATTAATATCTCTAGCTTCACGCTGGTCCACTGGAACCGTATTCAGCCGTGTAGAAGGTAGCCCAACTTACGGTCGATTAGGTCATCCGATATGTAAACCTCGTCCACTGCAGCCGAATTACATCCGACAAAAAGAGTACATATCGGAACTCAGAATTCTTGTAACTTTTCATAAATTCAAAAACGACGACAGCTGAACACGCTTTTCTATTGGAGAAATTTTTGAAATCCGTATTACTCAAATAACAACTATTGTTGAACGTCATGTTTAAAAATGTTTTGTGAAATTAATTACAAATATTGGCACTGTGTACTCGTACCAACGCCTTCCCCCGCCGAATTCGTCCATAGTCGGCTGAGTTCTACTCGGACGAATCAGTGGACGAACAACCTTAATCCATTTTATTGCAAGTTGTTGAGAAATAAAGGCTAACTCGAATTTATTAAATAAATCTAGTTCAGCAGGATTAAAATTCCAAGCATTTTCTCAAGCAATAGGCAGTCGATTCATTGAAAACAACATCTCAATCCAAGCATTTTATTTTTCACACTCATCGAATCCGGTCCGGAATCCATATCAATCTATTTACCCTTGAAATCACACCCTAATATACCTCCTTCTCTAATGTTCGTATTTCATTCGATCCTTCGACTCGATAAGCCTCAGCTATTTCTCCTGATTCAGAAAGTACGGCTTCGAAATTCCAATGCGCTACATGTAAGAGTAATTGGGGTAGGAGAATTTTCCCCCCTCTAAACCATAGTGGAATAACATTGTCAAGTATTTCACGTAATTTTCCACCCTGGATGCATTCCAACTTTTCTAATTTCGGGAGTGCATTCTTTTGTAGGGATTATAAAAATATTTTTCACTGCAGTTTTGTTATTCCAAACAGATGTTGAGATTGCGAGATTAAATTCTTACCTGCCCCTCACTTATAGGCAAGGGAGGCACTGTCTTTGGTCAAAAAATTTGAAGGTGATTTATCAATAGATATATAAGTACGTTTTATATGGAATTTAAATAAAACATAAAATATTTTCTACCTTTTAATCGATTTTTTGTTTTTTAAGCATAATAGTTGCCGCCAAAATTATATATCAGTTTGTTAAAGCCAAATGTCGTATTTACGTTTCTCCAGCCAGATATAATGTATTAATGGTTTGTTGAATCTACTAAATTCACTGCAGGTTTAGCAAAAATGTCGCTATTTCGTCACTGTTAGTGACGTCATATGATAACGTATAAGCTATGTCACCATTTAGTAACTTTTAATTCATTTAGTGAATTTTAATATTACACGCTTGGTACCAAGTAAGTAAAGAAGTGTCTACTAGATGGCAGTGCTGTAGTTTAAAGCGCTCATATTGAATTTCAATACAGTTTCATTTGTGATCTAGCACTGGTTCTCGCTCTTTTGAGTCGGGTGTTATACATTTTATTCTTATTTTCTGTATTTTAAAAAATTAAAGTAAGTTCTAGTTGTTTTTTTCTTTTTAGAGTAATATAAATTTAATTTAGTTCTTTTAGTATAATAGGTTATTTTTCAATAGAGAAGAGAGGGTAAATACAGACCTAAAGGAAACTTTACTTCATTTTATGATCATAAGGATTTTGATAATTTTTGGGGGCAGATGGGCGACACAATTGGAAGTCACTGAGAGCGGTTAACATTTCTTTTATGAAAAAATCGTACTTACTCTTAAATGGGCAGGAATTCGATTTGTATAACTGCCATAATTTAAAATATTTACCACGTACAAAGAAACTTCTTAACCCAGTCTAAAATTTTCAAGAAATTCCGTTTCGGGCAATTGAAACGGATTATGTGCATCCCAAATTAATCATCGAGCAATTCTAGCCTCTTCTCTTCCCTCCTTTACTTCAGCAGTACGCACAACACACGAAAAGCCATTGTTTAAAAAACAAAACACTCAATTCTTAGTTAGCGAGAATCGAAAAGAAGTAGCGATAGCTACTTTGGTGTCGACTACCATAGCGATGGCGAGTGACGTCATACCACATCATCATCGCATTTCAGTGGTAGGGACAGTACGTCATCCTCGCATTTCGGTAGTGGGGACATTACGTCATCATTGCAGAACGATAATGGGGTAGCGATAGCACACGCTTAGCGACTCGCTAACTGAATTAAAATAGAAATCCAGGGCAGAGTTATTCTCATACGGTTTCGCAAACAACCGCATGGATTTTATTAGCAGGGAATCTATAGCAATGGGACTCAGGCCTTCATGGTAATGAATATTTCTTGTAATTAATTGAATAAATATTGCTTTTAAATATTAACCTTTATTATCCTTGCTGATCTTATGAATATCTTCGTCCTCACAATGTCAAAGCCAGTGGGAATTTTCTATTTTTATATTAGAAATTTATTCTGTAAATATGGAATCTTTGTTGGTGCCTGGTACAGACAATGTTTTCCAACTCATCTTTCTTCAATGCATATAAAATCAATGCTGGCTGCTGAGATGTTACAGTCACGTATACTGTTGACAACTTTGTTATAAATAAAAAATATAATACGTGATGTGGTATCCTAGACAAAGTTCAAAGAAGTTGAGGACTTTTCTAAAATCTGTCTCCTTGAGCAGTATTTGAAATTTAAATAACGTGATATTTATTCAAGACATTGGGAAGAAATACATTCTATGTCTTTGAAATCAAGATACTGTACACTTTGTAGATATTTAATAACTTTTTAGTTCGGTCCACGAAGATATGATTATAACATCCGAACGCTTCAAGTACTTTTCAAATGGTGCGGTTATTAGAAAACTCGCACCGAATACATGTGGACAACATCTTTTATTCAAAGTCGGTGAGAAATATGTGCGTATCTAACTTTCAAATCAGTTTCAAAGTGAATCATTGTTTACTTCAATTTTCAGTTAGCTAGAAATATTTTTCTTTGTATTATAATGGCATAATCTAGCATACTTATTAATGTTAGAATGAGCTTCTTTCATAACTATTTTGGTGACATTTTTATTATTAAAATACAAAAAATCACTGTGATCCACATAACTAAATTACAAACAAGTTACAGAAGACAATTTCGGAACTTCTATCTCATGCTAGAATAGGTTGCTTTCTGTAATTTATGTTTTCATGTACGATTCTGCGATTCCGACTATTAAAATGTCTCGTCCCAACTACTAAAATATCGTGAACATATTTTTCAATAATTGCTGAATCAAACGAACACTTAAAGTATAAAAGCGAAAAGAAAAAATATATATTATAACCTGTTATACTGCTATGTGTGTCATCGGTACCGATTACGATTTCAGGATTAGTGTGTTTGTTACAATAGGCCAACTTGGTCCAAATTCTGCTTTGGTTGAGGCATTATGTTTGGACAATGTCCAGTAGTAAACATAACGTCCATCTAGACGTATTGAAGCAAAGCTGCTATATTGGTATTGTGTTTAAGCGTGATGCATGCAATATCCCTACACGAGACATGCCTTACCCACAAACTGAATTACGTGAGCATGTACTGCACCTATAAAATCAATTGATGACACATAAAGGGTTGCCAACTTTGAAAAAGTGTAATGAATATAATTAAAAGTAAATATTGCAACTCTCGCTACCCTTGGTAGAGATCGTGCTAAAAATCGAATATCGAGATTTTGGTAAATGGACACGGTTCAAGGTCCCTACAATCCGATTTTAACAATATGTGGGAACCTATAATTGGTTTGTAAAAACTGTTGGTTCTCCAAATTTCATAAATAAATAAATAAATTTGCATGATGTCCACATGTTTGTGTGTGTGTATGTGTGGATCTTCTGTGCGCTTTAACTTAAATACCATCATTCAAAAAAAATTAAACCATGTATTTCTACCTTATTCTAATATGGAAAGAAGCCATTAGATTTTGGTGTCAATCGGATAACCGGAAATGGCACTTTAATTGAAGCTCAACTCATGGGCACTCATTGCTGACGTGGAGAGTGCACCACAGGGGTCAATTCTGTACCATTTAAAATCCAAAACATTTGGCGTTGAATCAGGTTCCACAGATTTGCGACCAGACATCAGGCACGCGGCAACGAGACCCCATAGGTACGTATTTAAATTAATAAAAATTAAATTACGGGAGGTATTGTGTTGGTCACATCAGATGTTTTAGTTTCATTTTCGGAATATTGTATTGTAGTCAAAAGTTTATAAGTATAATAGAAAACAATGTAAGAACAAATACTAGAGATATGGCGTGGGATCTCGGAAACTATAAGAGATACGGGCCCACCTGCTCACTTGCGTCAACTTAGAAGAGGATACACCAACAGCTCTAAACTGTGCTATTTTCTAGAAATATATCCATGTCAGAGTTTTCCGGAGAAAATGCGTACTAGTCGTCCTAGTTAATGCCGGGCGCTGCATTAACCTTATTAAATCATACAGTGTGTTAAAAAAACATGTCAATTTAAAAATATTTAATTAAATGTTAATTTGACACGAGATATTGTTAAAAATGTTATCTAAAGAATTAAAGCTTTTCTTTTTGAATCTTATTTTAGAAATGAAAACAAATTAGAAAACGGCGAATGTCAATATACTTATTTATTATCTTTTCTCCTTACAATTGCATTTCAAGATCAATTTTGACAACTTGACTTTTGAATTGACTGAGTTAGGTTTTTACTTCCTTGTACGTAAGTAAAGGAAGTATTGTAATCGCGAAAAAATTCGGTTTGCAGATTTCAGCGGAAATATCCATTTTGATCATCCCTGAATCCATTTTGACTAATTTCGTCGTGACGTCTGTACGTACGTACGTTCGTATCTCGCAAAACTCAAAAACGGTAAGCCGTAGAAAGTTGAAATTTTGAATTTAGGACTCCTATAACATCTAGTTGTGCACCTCCCTTTCTAGTTATTACACAATTTCCAGAAGAGGCACTTTACAGGCACTGTTTTAAAATATAATCCAAAACTTTTCAAATTTGGTATACAAAACTTTTATGTCAATCGAAATAACATAATAGATTTTGGTTAAAATAGGCTAACCGGAAGTGGTACATTACTTGAAGTTGTTAACAGTTTTTCTTGAATAAAATGATTTTATTTTGATTTTAGAAATAAATGCTTCAAATAAAAGTTTTAGAGAATTAATTTCTGCGTCTAGCACATCAAGAATTATTAAATTAGCCCTTTGTATAAGCGAGATATGTAAATTTAAAAATTATATACTTTTTTGTTTTTGTAATAAAGCTTGCTATAGATTAGGACAAAAACATAAAAAAATGTTCATGTCAAATTACGTTAAATACGTGCAATTTTATGATTCGTACAATAACAAATATTATATTTTTATTGTGAAATTAGTCATATTCATTGTTGTAATCAAATATTTCTTTGTTGTAATCAAAACTCTCTTTAAAAAGAACTGGGTTAGATTATAGTCGCTATATATATATCATACTGTTTTGAAGTTAAAATTAATATTTTGTAATTTATTTATTAAAAAAATATGTATAGTTTAATAATCGTACAAGGAAGTCGTGTGGTGTCCACATCAGATTTTTTATTGAACACACTGTATTATAACCAAATTGACGATTTTGTGTTAGCTTATTTTGTATTTTAATAACTTTGGATACGATAAATAAGTTATAGTTTTTTACGTAGTTTATTTTCTACCGGTTTTTACGATGAGTAATTGAAAGAAGTTAATCGTAGTGCAGACGGCGGGTGAAAATATGAAAAAGTGCATCAATTGAGAAATCCGTCTTCGCTTCTTGTCGTAATCACGTGGAACAGGAATCAATATCCTTTAATCTGCGACGTTTCTCTTCCTTTCGCTATTTATTAAAAGTCGTGATAAATGAGAGAACGTACGGTTTGTTATATTGAGGGGCCCATCTACGATCCAAGAACGTTTCATTCACCAGATTGATGCAATTCGTTCGCAAAAAGGAAATACTGAATCCTCGAGCTGGATTTTCATGCGTTGATCACCCTAGTAATTTTTCTCTAGAAATAAATGTCCATTGTTATAAGCAGGGTTCATTGTGTACTTAAGTTGCCAATATTTTAGACTCAATAGCTTGGAATTACGTTCATTTTGTTCGGTTCCAGACAACGGCGGATGTTTGCGGAAGAAAGAAGAGAAATGAAAGTAGAGAGGTCGACAAACAGCGACTAATAGACGTCTCTCAAGTTTGGGAATCGTCTAAGTTTTAAGTCCTAAGAGAGTGCCGCAGAATTGCATTCATTAGCGATGTGGAATTACTTCAAGTGTATTTATCAAGTATTTTCGATTTGGTGCAAAAACTCTTAATCTTTTCTGCATCTTCTCATCCTCAAAATCTACGGGGATATTTGTACACTAGCTCCGAAAGAATAGTCATTAATCCGTACTTTGCTTTCAAGAACCATTATAAAATCAATATATTAAACAATAAATGGGGTCTTGTGGCCGTGTGCCTGAGTGTCTAGTCGCGAATCTGGGAACCCGGGTTCGATCCCGACCGACGCCAAAAATTACTTCGAATTTTAATGGCACAAAATTGACCCCTGTGGTGCACTCTACACGCCAGCTATAAGTACCCGTGAGGTGACGCCTGGTAAGCGCCCGCACGGTACAAATATTCCATCATTACCGATATCTGTACAAGTCAGATAGGCACACCCAGCAATGGGTAATATGCCGTGATGAAATATTTATTTATTTTATTTATAAATGTATCCTGGGATCAATAGTATTCTTTTTGCCGCGCAGAAAGAAAAATAAATAAAATTCACTTGTTTGTTTTGTAAATTAAGATAGATATAAAAATTTGAATAATTACAATTTTGGATTAATGAATTTTGTTTGCTGATTTATATGTACATCGTTTATTTGAAGTATTTTTATCTAAAATAATTTGGAAAGCAACGCGCAATTAATATATTCTGCTGTAATTATATAAAAATAAAAGAAACAAGTTCAACCCTCGTTTAATTAGATCTCCGTATCTATAATTTATCAATTGCTAATTGCAGTTGCACGCGGTAGAATTAGCAGAACAAAAAAGGGATAATAACTAAAATTCGTTGGGGCAAAACAGCTTGCATTTGTTTGTTTATTTGTAATAAGCAGTATGTTCTGCACTCTCTACTGTTTCCAACTAAATACTCCCTTCAGTATTGATTGTTTTATTAATTAAGCAAAACACGGTTTAGTTTTTGCAGCTTTTCCATTTTCAGATCAGTTGAATGTGACGACTCATCCCATCTATTCACTAATTATACTCCCTAGTTAATTACTTTTTTCCATAAACTTTCAGAATAAATTCCCATTTACTTTAAGTTGTATTTATCTTAAATTGAAATTATTTGTATTGTAAATTACGAATTAATTAATGGAACTTTTGGAAACGTACATTTTGATGAAATGGGCAAAGTAATTAAAATTATTGCTCATGATTGCAAGACCACGTAGAATACTTATTGATGCTACAAGAATTTTCACTGATGAAAAACATAAATATTTTCCGACAATCCTTCAGGAAATTAATCCAAAACAAGAAATAATTGGATATATTTCCTTGAAAATTCTATAAAACGAAATTTAATTTTAGAGATTTTTTATAACAAGACCAAGGCATATTCCATCTTTTGTACAAGTAGATCATTATTCGTTCCTTTTGAATATACACGTAAATTTTGTACAATTATTCGATAATCCTTTATTTGAGTTTCTTTCCAATCACTGCATTTAATTGAGATCTGCAGTTATTTCAATAAATCAATAATATGATAGTGAAGTGTAGTGAAGAAATGTGAAGTGAAAAAATGCAATGGAATATTTAAAAAATGCCCACAACGAGGAATATAACAGATGAAGATTTGGCAAACAACTAAAACACTATAGGATTCATCTACAGTCGACAAATCGAAAGTGGATAATGGAATACAGTAACACTTCTCATAACTGCAAATTTAATATTATATACGTACGAGTATATCAATTTACTTATGATAGAAAGATATACATATCAGACGTATCTTGTAAACCCGACTTTGTAAAAAATATCTACATCTGCCATCAAATAGTAGTAGTAGTAGTAGTAGTATTATATGAGCCAGTTTTTTCTATTACTTATAATAAAAAAGTAAGGGGGGGGGTCCCACCCTGTATAATGTAACCTATATTAGACTAATCTGTCAAAAACTCCCAACAATTTATTTTTGACATATCTTCTGTTTCTACTCCCAGTGGTGAAAAAATGTATTTTATTAGTACTAAACCCGGTTGAAACGCCTGCGCTTAAATTTTAAGTGTAGCTTAAATTGGCAATATTGTTATCAACGAAAGATCAAATAAGTAATTGAATATTGCTGTCAAAGGATGTATTTACATTTTTTTGACACTCTGATTTCGTAAAAAGTGTATTTTTTACAATTTAACTTTATTTTATATTCTATTCCTTTCAGTACTTCAAAGCGATTTTTCAAATATTTTTTAAGTGACAGTTTGCTCAAACCATTCTTCTACAATTAAGTCCTTTGAGCAATAAATATCTAAAATACTCGTATTAAAATAATCCATTTCCATCCGGAATAAAACCAAAAAATAAATTCAATGTGGGCAAATGCCCGTCAATTTATCTCTGTGGGCTTCCGTCATATTTAAAGTGCGTCAAGACGACAGTGATATTTTTCATGAGCCCCCTTGGATCGCGGTATGTTACAACTTATCCCATTTCGATGGAACGCGAGCGTTTATCCGATTCGCGCGTCGCGACGGCGGAGGAAGCGTCGGCAAGCGTCGCCACGCGTGAGACCAGAGCGGGACTGGCCCAAAGTAACGACTCACAATTAACTTATTTTCAGTTCAATGGCTCGAACAGAACAAGAATTGTATTGGATTGAGACGTAATTAGAGTTTGTAAGAACTATCGTCTAGGGCAGAACTGTAACGAGAAAATTGTTTCGATGGGTTTAATGCAATTATTTGCTGATTACTGAAACGTCCAGAAAATAAAATACAATACAAACTAATACTATCTTTTCTATAGAATAGACAACGCAGCGGCATTTCCACATGTTGAAGAATAGTGTCATAAGCAAAGATTAAACCAAAATTACAATACTTACACAAGGTGTTATTTAGGTAAGTGTACTACGCTTAACCGATACTAGAACTAACCCCATAGGTAGTAAATCTGACAATAATTATTCTTTTACATGTTTTCTACAAGAACTGGAGCCCCTTAAAATTGTCCAATTACGTCAAAGTTCCAAATTTTGTAAAAAAAAAAAAAAGTAAAAATCAATGTATTCTCTGGAGAAAAAATGTCACACCTGTCACAATTGACATAAAAATTGGTATTTTAAGATTATCAAATAAACAGAATATAAATTGTACGCCTATGCAAAAAACGTTTAACGGCAATTTTGACAATCAACTTTTTTTTCAGAGAACACATTGATTTTCACATTCTTTACAAAAATTTTGAACTATAACGTAACTGATCAGTTTTAAAGGACTACAGTTCTTTTAGAAAGCATGTAGAACAAAAACTATTGTCATGGAGTTAGTTCTACCATCGATTAGGTGAAGACTATTTACCGAGCGATTACAACCTATGATTGCTAATCAAGCATTACAAATGGAGTACTACGGACAGTCAAAAGAATCGCGATGCTAAATAGAATAAGAAACAGAGTTATAAGAAAGTATACCGATACTAGACTTTATTGAAGAAAAACAGGTGAGTTAATATTGTAAGGATGGAGTACAAGAGACCTGCAGAGATTTGAACACTGAAAATAACAGAAAAGAGAGGACATGAAAGATCCAAAAGAGATTGGGACGGGATCGCGCAGAAAACGCTGACGCAGAAAGGAGCGACAGTGGATGAAGCAAATAGATGTACAAGAGGTTGTTACTAAAGGTTGGTACCCTTTAAGGTGCATACAAACATGCAACAAAACTGCGAGTCGTAAAACAGACGCGTGACATCGAGGGGTCCCATCAGTTGTCGGTATTTGAACGTCACATCAAAGAAATGATACACGCTAATGTTACACCACTTGTTTGCAAATCTGGACAGGTCTGCATAGTACTAAATGATGCAATGACAGAATGTTCACTCATACGATTCGCGACGTCGTTACAATACGCTTTAATTCTCGGCACACAGTATCTTCAATACGCCACAAAAATCTGTTACGCGACGGTGTTACAAAACATGGTTTTGTTGCATATCTGTACGCACATTTATAATTTTAGTGTCCTAACACAGGGCTACGGTGAAGTACCAGAATAAAGTTCGGACACGAATACAAACACAGACCCTATACCCATAGTTAGGAATATACAAGGAGGAAGCGTGAAGCATGTTGTAGGCAACAACCTTGATGCCTAGTGACGGAAAGGGAATGAAGCGTTTGCCATATTGTACCATTCCATTTCTGCACCCTAATACATATTTATTGTTAAAATTTACTAAATATAATTAAAAAAGTTATTTAAACATAAGAGTTTATGGAACAAATTCGAAATAGCACACGTCAAAGAAAGCAAAAAAGCAAACAACGAATCAGAAATGGAATCGTACAAGATGGCGGACCATTCCCCATACGGCTTCAAGATCTCGGACTTGTGCTTCCTCTACTATACATTATTAACTCTATAGCTACACCCATGGAGGTAGGAATAATATGGAGAGAGCATAAACTTGAACTATGGCCAAGTGGAATTCAACCCGGTGGGGCGGAAGCAGGTACGGTATTAGTACACACTGTATATATAAAACACGAAATATATTAAAAAGTGGCAAACAGCAAACGCTTCTCCAACAAACGTCGACGTATAAAAACATTGCAGTTCACAATTGACAGCAATAATCTTGTAATTTCAAAATGACTTGGATCACATTGTAGTGGGGGAATCAACTTCACTAGTGATTGTAGATACTCCCTCCGTATTATTCCTACCTCCATACCTACACCGCTACACCTAACCTATACAAGGAGTATGCACTAACACTATTTTCTAATAAGTAATTAAAAGAGATAACAGATCTCCTCTTTTTAATTTCGCCGGTACGGATCTGCATGGAGAGTATCGATTCTGTCCACATTCACATCCCCATCGAGAGTAGCAACCCAGCACCAACAGCATCCGCTGACTTTATTTTTCAGAGTTGCACGCGATTGTTTTCACTGCTGATCCCTTTCGGATCTTCGGCTGATTTGGGGTCGCGCCCGCGTTTGCCAGCCCGCCAAGGCCACAACGAGACACATAAACCAACCGGGGAAGAGAATATAACGCGAATCCTACGTCAATCAAAATTGTTTTACAAAGAAGGGGGATCCCATGCGAAAAGATTTACAGACAATGGAAAGGAATATTTTGGCGAGTATTGGGTAATGAATTATCAAGATACTTGCCAAACAAAATACAGTAATACCAAACATTCTATCAATGAATACACCAAATGTTGTTTACAAAATTACATGTTTGGACTGTGAGAATTTATACATTGGACAAACTAGAAGATATTTAAAGACCAGATTATCAGAACATGAAAGAAATTCAAAGAAGAATACGAATATTACCAAATGTATATTAGTCCACCATCCACAGATCGAAAAACATGAATTCAATTTTAGAGACACAAAAATATTAAAGTATCAAAATAATTTAAATAAAAGACTTACATTAGAGATGTTAGAAATACTTAAACATAAAAACTCGATTAACTCACCGACAGATATACAAAATCTAAGTATCATATACAATGGCATATTGGTGAAATACTACAGAAATTTAATAAAATAAATACGTGTTGCACCTTGCTCCTCCCACTACAAGAACCAACCCTTCGTTAGTTTTATAATGACCTCTGATATGAGTATACGTGTTTTATATATTTTTAATAGTTTGACGAAATCTACAACCTTCTTTTTAACTATGTATAATTCATTATATTTTAAAATTAATTTTTTTAGATCATGATATTTGTACCCCGTTATGTTTTCCAGAACCCTAATGATGGTCTAATTGAGACCGAAACGTCGGTATTGTTTATGTTTCAATCTTCTAACAAAGGACCGAATCTCCATTATTTTCACCTCTCTAAAAATACATATTCTAACATATTATTCGACAATGCTAGTAAGATAATCAGCTTTAATCAATTGTTCATACTAACGGTCACAGACTTTATAATTTAGCTGACTAGATCTGCTTTTTATTTGTAAATTTCGGTAATGATGATATCTGTACCGTTGAGGGTGTATCGCAGGATTCTCTTTTGTGCTATTTAAAAATTGCAAATAATTTTAAATTTAACGTCGATCGAATTCAGAATCCTACCTTCTAGACCTATTTTTTATGCCAGGTTCAAACTTTTATTCGAGTATAACATACTTTTTTATGTTTACGAGTCATCATTTCACCAGCATCCCACTATAGCATCACCAAACGCACATCCAGCTATGATACATTTATTTCCGTACCCCAGAAGTTCTTAGTGGCGTCGTACCCCGCGAATATTGATATGCCAACCTGATATTAGATATTTACTGGTGGTTTTACCCAGACTTGAAAGGATTTTACTGCCGGATATTATTGTTCACGCTGTTATTCGATAACCACGTGACTTGCTTTCCAATCGAGCCTGCTATCTATTCAGGTTTACTGCAGCTTTCCACCCGATTCACTTCGCGAAACAGAAAAAGGAAATGCAATACGGGATTGTACTTACTGATGCTGAGGATGGGGAATTGGGATAGCCGTGGATGGTCACTTACCTGCAAAAGAATAGAATATGTTAAAACAAACAATATAAAGATTGAATACCTACAAAATAATGTAAAAAAATCTGAATCATAAACCCATGAGCGAATTAACAAGTTGGCATACATTTATCTCTCTCATATTTGCACTGATAAGAAGGGCGTGCGATAAGGATGGATATAACACACTTGTTTTCCAAAGTTCATATTGTTTCGACTAAGGTACGACTATATATTAGAAAACGATGCTTGTTGTTGACTGTACTGTGCTTTTCATTTATTATTTCGAATATATTAATTTTGCTACCGTACAGCGTTAACGTATATAACAAAAGTTTTGAGAAAAAGTTAGACCTCTTCATCAAATAGAAAGAATTTTTTATTAAACATTGACATTGGTGTAAAGATAATGCTGTGGTGCTTAACGCTGATAAAGCACAATTAGTGCAGTTCATGTTAAAACGCAATAATTTCAATGTTTCAGCCTCCCTTCACAATATAATGGTAAATCCTACTACAACAACTAAAAGTTTAGGATTACTCATAGATTATAACTTTGTTTGGGCCAATCATTCTCATCATCTTATAAAGCGACTAAATACATCTTGCTACGTTTTAAGGCATTTACGTAAATGTGTTAATATGGATATGCTCAAAATGTATTACTTTGCTCACATTTTCAGTATCTTGTCATATTGCATAATCTGCTGGGGTAATTCAACCCAAGCCATTAGTGTATTCAAAGCTCAGAAAAAAAGTTATAAGGGCAATTATTTGATGTTCTCCTGATACATCGTGCAAAGGTTTCTTCGTCAGTCTTAATCTGCTTACTCTACCTTGTATTTATATTCTTGAATGTGCGGTTTTTGTCAAGAAAAATCCTTCCTTTTTTAACAATCAAACAAGCTACTGGGTTTCATAACACTCGTAACATCAACAACTTATATATTCCTAAATTCAGAACAAAAATTTTTCACGACAATGTTTCAACATGTCTATCAAGATTTTTAATCATATACCCCAAGACTTAAAAGCTAATAATTCAATAACTTCTTTTAAATTTAAACTAAAACAATATCTTATACATAAATTGACGAATTTTTTGATAACTAATTGTTTGTTCTTATATTTCTGCTTATATATTGTAGATACCTATTTTTTATTGTAAATTTGTGTATGCGATATTTAGATTTTTTTCTTTTTTTTGCTATGTATTTATATATTTTTTGTATCTTATTATTGACAAGCCAAATGAATTTTTGTAATTGTCATGGCAAATAAAGATTATGATTATTATGACGTAAGGGGTTGTTTCTATAAACTAAGGGGGTAGGAAAACTAGTTTCGTTCAATCCTGGATTCTTATTTGGATACCAGTGTCTTCTATTACCTCTACCTACGCGAATTTTCTTACTGGTATTGGGGCCCGCTTCACGTTTTAAATATTTTTCTTCCAATTTTATCACATAGATCGCTGACATTCTTCTTTATTTATCATATTTTCAAAAAAATTATGTAAGATCTATAGAATGTAACAGCCAAAAAATATTTTTTTTGACAATTGCAAATGTTTTTAAATACAAACAATAGCAACGTACCACGCGGCCTATGTTAATTTACACTCCATGTATTAGTACAAATTTTTATATTTTTTCTAATATTTCAATAGCAGGATTGAACAAAACGCTATACAACACTCGTGAAGAAACGAATTCGCTCACTTATGTGCCTTTGACCACTCGATTAGCGCCTCGTGTTCAAAACTGGCACGTGTGTGAGCGAAATTCTTAGTTTCTTCACTCGTATTATAATATACAATTACAACACTGATAGGGGACCATGATCTTGAATACGACTCAGTTTTTTTAATACTTTGTCTCACTTATCTCTGAATGATATTAAATGCTATTGTTCGTTTTGGTATTCCCAATCATACTGTATATTTTTCTACTACAATAATAAAATCGTGCAATCTAGATCCTGAATTTTTACTCTCGTCGTGAGCAAATCTCGTGGGCATTACTCTCGTCTCGTCTCGAAATATCTGGCGAGAATAAGGTTAATGTCGTCTCGAAAATTCGAGACGAAATCTCGAAAATGCGAACATTTATTGAATGTATCACGGGGATATCTTTGACGGACTAATTTATTAGTCCAGCTCATTTTGAATCGAAGTATACTGAATTTGACAATATGAGCGAAGCTAAAATTTGAGGATGTCCTTAATCAGGCATTTTTAAAAAATTAAAAAGTTAAGTCAAAATTTTATTTAGAATTTAGAAATCCTAAATTGCGGCTCCAAAATTTTCTTAGGTTTATTGTAGCAAAGAGAAGATTTACTGAAAGAGATTTACTAACATTGTCTATTCAATCGTAACGACCCTAAATAATCAAACGCATAGAGACTACGCCCAAGTTAGCCCACCCTTTTTTCTGTTAAAGTTTCGTATAGAATGCCGCTGGAATAAATACACGTTCTAGTAATTACAGAAAAATGCAATATGTTTCAAACAAAAAACTTTTTAACTGAAATTACATTCCTTCTTTAATAAAGTGGTAACGTAGACATTCTTTCCTTTATGAAAAGATATTCTCTTATTAGTTCTCTACGAGCAAATAAATTTAGAGCAATTATGCATTATTAAGTTCCTTTATTAGTTGGTAACTTTTTAGTTTATGTCTGGTTAAATACATTTTAAGGTTAAATCCCCCTGGGGTAATATTACAGTAGAAACTAGGACTGTTCAAAGTTTTAAAGATTCTCAGACAATTAGAACTGAAGGAGTGATACCATTTCAAAGAAAAATACGGAGTACCAACTGCTCTTTTGTAGTTCTAAAATAAACACTAGTACCTCGTAAATGCTTTCGAATTCAGTTACGGGAGATTTAATTTTCTCTTGACAGTCCCTTGTCTTTGCTCTTAATTTTTACATAGCTTTCTTTCTTTTTCAATAAAAGTTCATTTGCAAGCAACTTTAAACACAGCACAATTTAACGCTTGTCAGACAAGCCAAGTGTAACATTTTAAAAAGCTTGTAATTTCAAATCAAGTCAGGCCTTCAACTATCAAGTAGCTTAGCTTTTTTAGGGTGCAACAGAAGAGAAATTTTATGGAATTAACGTACTTTCTCAATGTGTCAGCATGTTTGTGCGAATTTCTGAAAAACTAGTTAATTTCGTTACCTGGCAGTTTACTTGTCTTCAAAAATTTGAAATCCCTTGCAAAATGTTATTTATTCGACTAAGTGTCTGTGGTAAGAGAGAAGAAGTTTTGTTAGGAAGTTGTGGAATCTTGAGCAGCGGACAGTGTGGTGAAGCTAATTCGATGTTGCGTGGCGATGTTGCAAGTGACGTTTCGAATTACAGCTCATGACAGCGAATGTGTTATTCCGGACGATGTTTGCTCTTCTCCAACCAGCGTAGAGTTTGTTACTTGGATTAGAAACGGAGGGAGAATTTTAAGTAAAGGACATGTCAACAAAATGGAATCATCAAGCAGAGTTCTCATAATGAACGCGAAACTATAAGGTCGTGTATTACCAATTTTCAAATGGCACATCTTCCTTATCCATCACGAACTCACACGTGATCATTAGTCTGCGGTCTATCCATGTTTGAGATGTGACTGTTACTATGCACGTCGATGAGTTGGCGGCAATTTAAAAGTAACTTTTAGTTATTTGTTGACCGCTTATAGGCTTTACCAATTTTGTCATTGTATTAGTGTCAGTGTAGTTTTATACTCATCATATCTTCTCTGTATATCAGTACTTTCTATTTTTTGCCAAAATGTGGATTTCTTTCCTGACATTACATTTTGGGATATATTGTATGATTTTATTTAATAAAAATATTTATATGGCGCAAGAGTATAAACTAGCAAAATACTGCAATACAACACAAACACAATAAATATTAAATAAGCTCAAAGTAGTAAAAATTAAAAGAACAGTACACAAAATACACTAAGAAAGTCAAAAAATGCTGCAAAACAAAATACAACAAAACTTTAAGCGAATAGAATTGCCGCCAAAGCAAAGTTACAGTCACACGCCAAACATGAATTGGCCAAAGATCAGGTGTGGCCCGGGATCCATAGAGCCATTATCGTAATATTTTTTTATTGTTTCCGTAAATTATTTAAGTATTATCGGTATTGTGACAAGGCGAGGGCAAGAGCAATAACAAGTAAATAACATTTTTAAGAACTTTTCTAAATTATGGTTTCAGGAACAATATTTCAACTCTATTATCTTTATAAGTCAAAATTCTATTTAGAAATAATTATCATTCTTATCTTGCGTCACATACAGGTAAGGAAGGTACTGTCTTTGGGCAAAAAATCGATGGTTGAGTTTTTAATGAATAAGCACGTTTAAGAGTCCCTACAATACGAATTTACTGTTTTTACGATCATGTCTGTATTTGTGTGTGTGTGTGACAAAAATTTCTCCTTCGGTAACTCCATGCAATACTACAAAAAAAATATAATTCTTTTATATTCCTCTTTTGTACGTCTATATGGAAAGTTGATTAAATTTTGGTTATAACTGGTTAACCGGAAGGACCATACTTTAAAAATTTTAACAAAAAAAAACGCTGTTAAATATTATTTTTTGACGTTTTAGGTTATTATAAATAAAAAAATATGTTATTCTCTATTCGATTTAATTTTATTTTTTTCTTCATATTCAATGAATTTAGAGATAAAGAATTGTAAAGAAATATCTTGCAACCTAATGCTGCTGAAAGCTGCACCATTGAAACAATTAGAATATTCAAATAAAATTTATATAATATATTGTGAAATGATTTTGTGTTATGTGCTGGCCACATCAGATTTTTTTCTATAACCGTCTGTTTAGATGTCAGCGTTGAAGACATTAAGATTGCTGAGAATTATGGTTATTAACGTCATTAGGTCGATATAAAGCAAATAACAGACGCGGCTGAAGTTTTTAAAAAGAGGCGATAGCCATAATACCATAAAGCTCTTCACGATATGTATTTTTTTTTTTTAGAAAACTTTATCCTTAATAGCAGGCGCCTACTATTAACATTAACAGAGGGCGGCCGTTATAGACACCTTTTCACTTTTGTTTTTCGTTTGTGCGTCCATTATATATAACGGCATGGTATTACAAAAAGTCCTTATGTTATTGCAAGCCTACGTGCAGGATTGATATTTGGTTATGGTTGCCTTACACCCTGCACTCTGCACCCCCACAAACATCCTCTCACAAAGATGATAACGTTTTTAGTTTTTAGTCAGTCGGTATTAGTTGTCGACAAGATATGAAGTCTGAGTTTAAGTTTTGAACGCGGGCTAAACTCCAGCCCGCTAAGTTATAATGTATTACAATGTAACATGTTACATTTTCTTTATTTGTTTAATTATGTTTAGTTTAGTCGTTAATAATAAGTTAGTGTAAATGTAAATAAAGTTAGTATAAAATATCTAAGTATGACCGTGTCTATAATACAAGTGTTCATCAATATCCAAGTGAAAGCATAAACGTGTATTTGTATGTGTTTCTCTTCAATAAAGCAGTGTTCGTCCAATCATCGACCAGTTAGTTAGTGTCATCATTCTGTAAAAGCAGCATCATCCGTTCTTGATCCCCCTTGTGTTACAGTATCATTTGGTCTATGTTTGTACTGTACTTTTCATGATTAAATAAATAAATGAAAGATAAAGAAAATGAAATAAATAAAGACTAACAAATTTAAATATACAGAGTGTTCCAAAAGTTATGCTCGTCTTTTTCAAATTTGATTCAGAGGGCTAAAAAAGATATGCTTGAGGTCAAGGAGAAAATTTTCCATTATTTTTCTATTTGTTTTAGCCCTGTAATCAAATCCAAAAGCATAGGTGTCTTTCGAAACACTCTGTGTAGCTTGAAATTTATAAATTTAATTTAATCAATTAGTCTCCTTTTTCTGGTGCCCCGGCACAACTTAAATTGTTTTGCTCATATACTTAATTCTTAATGAAAGTTACAAAAAACAAAAAAAAACTCAACATTTTATCTTATTTTAGGTATTATTTACCTTTGCTTCCTTTGAACCCTGTCGAACATCTGTGAGCTGAAATGAAGAGACAAGTCATCAGAACAAGTCCACCAATGTTAAGCAGCTGTGGCAGAATTTGCAAAACGTTTAAAAATCAGTTTTACAAAAACAAATACAAAGAAAGCATACAGCATGACAAGCCGTTATCAAAGCCAGGGGAAGTTTTACTAAATATTTTATTCATTAGTTAAATTATTTGTCGAATAAAATACCATTTTTGTTTCATCAACTTCAGCTAGTAACTATTCGACGAATAAATCATCTATTCAACTATTTTGGTTGTTGAAAATATCTTTGACTAATCCATTAATTAAATTTCTCGTTAGATAACTATTTGTGAATCTGCTCAGCTAATGGTAAAACCAGACATAAGTAATTTTTCTCAATTAAATTAAATGATGTACCTAGTAATTGTATTTCTCGTAATTATTAGATGTACTTCTATTTTTAGATGGTAGGTACCTATACTGTAAATACGAGTAAAAAACCAAGACTCCCTGGGGAAAACAACAATTCAATACAATCTTAACGTATGTTGAGAAAAATTTTACGCTACAAATTTTATTACTAAAGATGGTCCAATATGGTTGTCAATGGATATAATAAATATATAATAGTTGTTTTATAATATCCATGTTAAAATTGCCAGTTTATTTGGACAGATAGCCAAAACGTGAAATTGTTAAAGTTTTTGGGGTCAAAATATTGGACAGAATTTACCGAACTAGAGTAAGGGCGGGTAAGAGTACGCACTTTTCGTTTTTTTCTTATAACTTTTATATTTATTACAAATGTAGTTCAAACATAATCTTAAATTCTTCGAAATATACACTTTAAAGAAATAACAAAATTATTGCTTTGGAAGGTCTCATATTTTTATATGTAAAAAAAAATAACAACGTTCGGAAAATGCGTATACTCTTGGACTCTAAAGGTCTGTTCGTTTGTTTTACTCTTTCTACTCCATGCGCATATCCGCGTTCGTTGGTCACAGATCATTACTTGAATTTTGTTCGGTTTCAATCGAGCAATTGCGCATATCTGCTAGATAGATCATGATTTTCTTACTCCATGTAGAAAGGAGGAGTAAGAAAGAGCAAGCAAATATATTGGGTAATTCTCTCAGTAAAATAAAATACAAAATATTTATAGCACGAAAATATTATTAATGAATAAAATATTTTTATTTTTACTTGTAATTTTTTCAATTCTTTACGTTATATTTAAATGATATGTTAATAAATAATTTAATTTTTTTTGAACATTTTTATTTTTATTGTTACTCTCCGACGATATATTATCAAAAGATCCAAGTTTTTCAACTATTTGTTTCTCTATAATAGCTCTAAATTTTTGACAAATTCCTTGCACTACACAAAAATTACGTTCGTTTGTATACGCTCCGAGTAATTGCTTAAATCTGTTCTACGCGAATAAGAGAAATATATTAGAGTACTCCTACATGTTTAGAGTAAGACAAACGAACAGACCTTATGAGTACGCAGATGTATACTTTAACAGTATGCACGTATTAAACGGATAATTTTCATTAATTCTTTGCAAGTATGTAAAAAATCTTGATATAAATAATTATTGAAGATTGGGATTATACCAAAACAAACAACAGTTACAGACAAGAATATTTCTGACGAACCGGGAAGTAGACAATTAAGAAAAGGTATTTAAAAAATTGCGTCGCATTGAAAATAATAGTTCCCTATCAGTATTATAAAATTAATTATCTTATCTCCTAAATATATAGGAACAACACCGTCATGCCAATGTCTCAATAAAAAAAATCTATTTGATGAAAGCAGTCTAACTTTTTCTCAAAACTTTTATTATATACATTATTTTATTAACCAACAAAATATAGAAACCTTTCTGTGCATATAATCTTAGTGCTTGTTTGTTTCATATATGGCTTGGAGTAGTTGTTTGGTTATAAAACAACAGTTAACAACTTGATAGAGTTTGCAAAGCTCCTGTGCGCTATACCAACAATCCTGCAGCCTTACAGGCGCCCGAGCGCTACTTGCTTGATTTATTGGATCCAACTAACTTCACAAATTGAGAGATTGCCGCTTCTGCTTTATGTACTGGATTGTTTATCTACTATTGACGGAAACTGCCATTGTACCACATAATTCTCTCAACAAGAATGAACAATGTTTCGTGATAATGTCTTTTGACCAAGAATATCGGTGTGACCAAGTATTTCACAACTTTATTCTTCACGTAAGAATATATAATCTTGGCTGACTCATACTTTGTAGCCCTCGGTATTGGCCCTACTGTTTGGAATAACGAAATAATTTTGACAGATTCTATTGGTTGCTATAGTCTATAGTCAAGCGCGGTTTACACAAACACAATTTAAATATTATGTCAATAATTATGATTTCATTCTTTGCAAGTGTTGTATTTTATTTGTTGTTGTATTGTCATTTATTAAGTTTTACCTCGATATTTCCCTATTCTCTTACAGAGTCAATTGGCGCTTCTTTTTAAACTCGAAAACAAATTCTTAAACCACCATTTTTTTATCCTTTCAACAATGTGTTAGTTTTTATTAATGATTTTGAAAAAATTCGAGAAAATTAAGATAATATATATATATATATATATATATATATATATATATATATATATAATAACAAATAAATAATACGTAATAATAAATAAGGGACAAACAGATGTATACTTTGAAGGTCTAATAGGTGATTTACTCCCTAACGTTTCGCCTAACATCGATTATCTGCAATCTAGTTTTCAAAAACTAATCAAGAATTGACATTTTTATCTGTCACCCGTCAAAAAGGTAAAATTTTCCTTAAATAAAACAATAATCCTCTGAAGACGATTAACACAATGTTAGGCGAAACGCTAGGCAGTAAATTACTTTCATATACCCCGGCCGTGAAAACTTAAGTATTTATATAGATGTTACATTTTGTTTATTTTCACATTTCACATAGCCACCTATAATATTTGAATAAAAATTATTTTTATACTCCGATGTATACTGATACTTTACACACTGCAGACAATGTGTAAACGATTTTCGTATTTTATTTGATTTACACATTACAGAGCTACCACATTCATGTTGGTAATACTGATAGACCTTCAAATCTATTATCTGTTAAATGTGAACTGGGTAATTGTCGTTCGTCTGTCAAATTTCTAATTTGTTTCAGGAATTTTATTTAAGGTCATATAATAAAAACTAATTCATCGTTAAACACAGAAAAGTGGCGGTATATATTTTAGTAAAATAATTATAGATTGATATTTATAAAATAAAAGTTAATAGTTGTATCTTGTAAACCTGGCTTTATAAAAAATATTTACCTACGCCATTAAATAATATATTTAAAATAATAATACTTTTATATGAGCCATTTTTTTATTACTTTTAATAAAAAAAGTAAGGAAAGGGGCGTCTTTCCAGACTCACCGTGTATACTATTTATGTATTATTAAAATAGTATGAAAGAAACAAGTAAGCAGTAATTTTCCACAAAGCAAACAATAAGCACAATCGAGTGAGTGACAAAGAACAAATTACCGCAGCTAACAATAGCTAACTGAAATGATCGGATCCGCGTACGGGGACAGTGAGATTCAAAAGCCGTCACCTTGTGTGAGTGCGATTCCTCCCGGAATCAATATTCAAGTGTTGGAAGTGAGTTCCGCTCCTTTGTGCGGCTCCGGCTCCGGAGTCGCTAAAGACGCGGCCGGAACTGGAGTGGGTCAACAAAGACCGAGACTCAGTTACAAAGTGCCAAACGCAATAATTCAGTGCGCTGGACCGTGCATTCAATGCGGCGCGGCTTTTCGCCACACTCATTACAGGAATGTAATACGCCGACCAACAAATTTTTCATTAAAAATAAAAAAAGCTTTCTTTAAATGCTACACGGAGCGGAGATTTTTTACGAATGTGTTTTAAGTACATGAATTGTAACAATTTGTAAGATATCACTGAAAATGTGATAATGTCCATTATATTACATTTTTGTTGTATAATTGTTATAGACCCTGAAGAAGGTGCACCGAAACGTTGGTATAGTAAGAATAAATGCTGTTTGACTGAACTTTCGAGTAATTGTTAACACCTAATCCACATCACAGTCGAGAAATTTCCCACAATTAATATTAATAGTTGTGTTTTGTATATTGAATATCTTAATCCCAGAATGTCTAAAGGAACCTCGTCGCAAATATTTGCTCAGCAAGACATTGCAAATGGATAGAAACGCACGCACCAAAAATGCAAAACTGACAGTAATTTATTGGTTTTCGTTTATTTATTTTTTTCTGTCACCTTAGAAACGAGAGAAGTGCACTACTAGATATTTATAGAAAATCAGATGTAAATAAGTATTAAATTTAAATTAATTTTTATTATAATCAAAGGTTTCAGAAAAAAATTAATATATGACTTGGCAGTACAATGCCCAAAAATATTATATGGATCGAGCCTGGGGATGGTTAGAGGGATTGTCGTTTTACGGAACAAATAATACGTGTTCTTTATCGATGTACCTTTGACTATTCAAGGCCTCACCTCACTCGGCCCACATAAGGCCTGGATACACCCATTGTAAAAATATCTGACATTATTAGGGGCCTCTGTAATATTGTCAATTTAAAAACCTTCATTTCCCTTAATTTCTGAGTTGCTCAGTTCAGTATAAAGTCCGAGAAAACGATTTAAATGTCACCCAAACCTAATGCTAGGTAGCTAGGTGTCCTTAGAAACTTGCGCCTTAAAGAAGAACACGGCCCTCTTTATTTAATTTAAATTCATTATTTTAATGTTCATGAAAAAGTTAATTACAAAACATTAAGTAAATGTATTTTTTTTTTACAAAAAAAAATTGTTGATATTTGTGCCAAAACTTATGGGACATACCTTATAACAGATATAATTATTTACTTTCATATTCTTCGAAAGTAATTTTATAAAAGTACTTATTCTATCAACATCGATAAAAACAAGGAGAAAATAGCAAATGGAAGGCGATTAGAGCATCATCCTCCGGTAAGTCCGACGAAGTCCGGAGACTCCGGGGAGCTGTTGGCGCCGGTCCGGAGTCTGAAGTCCGAAGTCTGTCACGGAAATTGATCGCGCCGTCACATAACGGCGGATGCACGACTGGTGATTGCAATGGACAGCTCATTGGAAACTACTACGCTAACGGGAAAAATAACACCCCTAGAGCGCAAGATCAAATTATGTAGGTAGACTAAAATAATAAGTTTTTAAAATATATAATTGAAATTATTAATTCTTCGAGAAAATCTTCTCTGGTTTTGAGAAACTCTAGAAATTCGTTGTATTAGTTTTTGTATACCAGAAACTGATTTCCAAATAATTTGTTTAATTCCTCACAGCCCATTAATAGTTGTATATTTGTTTCTCTCTAGAGAAGTTCAACAGAGTTCAAAGGACAGACGAGAAACAGTTACAACAAGAAGATAAAATGTTCAAGTTTTATTGTACTTGGTAAAATGGTAGCATCAATAATTATATGAGAGAAACTATAATTTCAATACATTGATTTTTACACATCTGCAGTTGTATCCATATGTTTGGACCGTCCTGTACTACTGCATAATTAAATACGAAAATAAATATCATCTATTCTAAGACAAGCACTTTCTCGTGTGATGGAGAGTCTTAAAAGGGTACTTGTAACTAATTTAGGACGATATTGATATGCATCAGTCATGCAGAAGCACCAGCTTTGATTATTCTATAATTTGGCAGACAATTTAATAACGAAGGACACTAATTGCATTAGGTGTTATAGATTGAACGTCAAAATTTATTACGAAACACGAGTGTTCTCGGAAAATACAGAGCTAATAGTAATATCGATGTGAACAAGTTTCTAACTACGAGAAAATGATCCCTAGTAATTTAATACCTTTGAGATAATATTTCATATAATAAAATTATTACTCATAATAGAAACGTTACTGTGCACACAGTTTAAAATACACAGTGAATTTTCTATGAACTATACAGGAAACTTTTAAAAATAAATCCTATTTCAATAGTCCTACTAACTTCACAAAGTTTCTTTGTTGTTGTATTATAAGTTTTTCAGAGTAGATGTATATTGTAAAATTTGGTATTGTTGCTTTTTTTCTTTAAAATAAATTGTAGTAAAATACAATTCATTACTTTATTTTTACCTCTCGCTAAGAGAGGTATTGGATTCAAACTAAACATCGCATATCCAGATTTTAATGAATAAGCATTAAGGTCCCCACAATTTGATTTTAACATTTTTACGATGATGTCACTCTCTCTCTCTCTGTGTGTGTGTGTGTGTGTGTGTGTGTGTGTGTGTGTGTTTGTGGACGTAGGAAGAACGATTTCTCAAAAACTGTAATAATATCTGTTTAACTACGTATTTCTCAATCGGACATTACTGGGAATAGTTGAAATGTTGAAAAGGTTTTGATAATAATTGGTCAACCAGAATTTTTTTATTCTTATAAGTATTAAAAAACATTAAATTCTCTATATCTGATACACATAAATATTTTATTATATCTTTTATAGATTTAGAGATAAAGAATTATAATATATAAAATAATCTGTTGTAATAAATCTCACAATTAAAATATGTAATGTCATGGAAACCAATAGAAAAATTAAAATATTTGCAACTGACAGATGTCAGTGTCAAAAATCCAGAGACAATACTGAAGACTTTTTCGGGGAAGTACATATATTATATTATTTCTTATTGCATTAATAGTTAAATATTTAAAATTATAGATATATTACATATACTCTTCAGAAATACTGTCAATCCCGACAATGAATTGGAAACATCTCGATAAATTAGAAGAGTAGGACAAAATTTGTTCAAAGAATGAATTTAAAATTAAATATCTAAATATAAGAATAGGTATAAGTATAATTTTTGGTGTAGAGTGGTGTAGACATACAAGAAATCTTAAATACAATACTTATGTAACCAAAAATTAAAGTGGCGAGAGGTTTTGAGCTGGCCATAACAGATTTTTTAATATTGTTCAGAAAATTGAAACTATTAAGTAGAATTTACTCTTCGGAAATAGTGAACTTGCGGCGAAAAAATTGGCCCCTAGTGGCGTAAAACATAACTATATCAATAGTGATCGCACGAGAAACCTATACATAATAGATTTAATATTTGCGAATTTAGCATTCGCGGGTAAATTTGGAACGTATCCCCGCGAGAGGGTTCACTGTATTACATTATATCCTTTACGAGTTCAAAGTGAAATCATATCTATATAAATATAAATATATAATATATATATATATAAATTTGTAATCTATCTATATGCTTTTCATTTCGTCTGAAAGTATCGGCAAACCCAAGGCCAAGATACAAATATACACTTCTGTTTCGGCTTAAAAGTTCTCAGAAACTTTGATATAAGTTGGAAATAAACTCCGAAATCTTGACACGAGAGGAATAAAAGTCGCGGACTCGTATTAAGACAACATTGTTGCTAGTAATATCGTATGTGTTTGCTAGAGAAAAGCTGGAGCAAATTGTTTACATTAGAACGCATTATGTTTTTACTTATAGTAGATGCATTATTCTCTATTCATGAAAGTTACTTATTTGTTATTTTCCTGATGGAATACATGAATATCCTTTTCTTCAATTACCTATAATTTGTACATTTTACAATTTTCTGCAAAGGGTTTCTTGCTCTAAAATTTTGTAGGGACATATTTGCCCGTACTACGATCACGGTTTTAACTAAAACGTTGTTTTAAAAAATGTCAAATTCAAATTTCAACATTTAATTTTGCACGTATGTTTGAAGATAGATTTTTTAAAAAATATTTGTTTGAATACAAACTATGTTCTGCTTTTAAATCATATTTTGATAAATTCGATATTATTTATTATTGTTATTAAATAATGATATCTGACACTTCTTAAAACAGCGTTTTAGTTAAAACCGTGATCGTAGTACGGGCCATGTGTTTTACGGCAATGGTGTTCTACCTTTCGTACTATACGAGTTAATTTTATGCCATATTACAAGGATCATTTCACAAATAAAGCACAAGTTGGCAACACTACGAATTGGATTATGCAACACCAGTGACATTTACGTCAGTTGTAGTACAAGGCTTGGGGAATAAGAGCGTGTTTTGTTTTCAACTACAGCGTAATTTGTTTTTCACAAACATCAGCTAGAAATGGAGCCTGCAAGTATCTTGGGTATTATGACTGTTGAAGATTAGAGATACATTACGATCGAAACTTTACAGGGCAGAAACCCAACAGAAATCCACAGTGCTACAGTGATTCGTTGGGCTAATCATGTTGGTCGTGTCAGCATAAACAATAATCCAACCAGGAAGACCGAAAACAACAACAGCTGAAGGAAGTGTAATACGTTGAAGGTCAAGTATTCTTGTATCGAATAGTCGCTATTGATAAAACGTGGGTTAGAGATTTTGAGCCGGAGTTGAAATCACAGTCCAACGAGTGGAGAGGTCCAAATTCCCCACGGTCAAAAAAATTTCGGGGAGCTCAATCAAAAGTCAAACAAATGATGATCTTTGCTTATGATTACAAAGGAATCATCATGACAGACAAAGTTCCATGTGGAACAAGTGTCACAGCAGTTTATTATCGGGCCTTCATGCAAAAACTGCGCAGAAATTTGCATAAAACCCAATCGCAGTTGCTCGAGGCTGGGCCACTCTTTCTCCATAACAATGCTCGCCCCTACATAGAAAATGTAGTAACCGAAAAACTGCGTGAATACGGTTGGGAAGTGTTACCTCATGCTCCCTACAGTTCGAATATGAGTCCACCTATTCCCAAAACTGAAACAGGCTATGGGTGGACATTGTTTACCGTCTCTGGAAGAGTTTCATGCTGCCGTTACCCAAGCCATTCGACAGATGAACAGAGATGATGTCTTGGATGGAATAGTAATGCTTCCCAGACGTTGGGACTTGGTCATTGAGAAGCAGGGAGGATTGAAGGATTGTAAAGAGATAGTATAATAAACATAAATAAATGAATAAACTAGCAAATGTCTGCAATATTTATGAAATGTCCCTCGTATTCTACGATTGACTTTGAACCGACCGGCTCAATATTCACTTAGGTTTCGCGATTAAGAATTATTTTGTGTTTAGAAAATTATCATATTGCGATTTTTTGTTAATATTTTGGGGCATTACACTTTCACTTTGGGAAAATTAAAGAAAGCGAGAATATTCAGGTTTAAATTAAAACAAAATTATTGAAAAGCGAAAGTTCTTCATTGAAAGTTAGATTCCATGTTTTGTTACCCCAAAGATTATTATGTAACTGGAAGAGTTATTATTTGGGTAGTAGGCTTATTTCAACAGTAATGGTGATAAATTATAGCTGAAGATTGGAAAGTTTGTAATCCTTTCTGTTATTCGTAGCGCCAAGACATTCTTTGGATCTTACTCTCTATGAAAATTAGGAAAAAACATGGTCGAATATATTAAAATGACAAATTGTAGTGCGAGTCTAACTGATCGAACAGCATAAACGTGAACTCTTTGATGCAGTCTTCACAACAACTTTAATAGCCTGTGAGCTAATTACTGAAATCTGAGAATGGAAAGCAGATTGGCATACTCAAAAAATGGGTAATAAGCCACACATCACTGTTCCACTCTTCCTTATGGATCTAATATGTCACATTTAAATAGTAGGTACTGTTGGAAATTCATTCTGTTTACTGTTCAATCAAATTAAATGTGTATTTGGTTTGAAAAGTTTTAACGGTAGTTTGTAACGACTTCGCGCTCAACGACTACAATTTTTCCCGAAGAAGATTTATGTATCATGAAATATGAAAACATATAACACTTCCGAAATGTCAAACTAAAAACTCGATAAATATCTTGGAACGTCTCTTCGTTGAAACCATTTTACGGAATATGGAATACTGTACGTTAAAGTTTTATTAAAGCATGTCCTAATAAATGCGCTAGATTTACTTTTAAATAAAACAATCCTTTCTTTGTTTCATCTATGTATTTTTTTATTGAATATTAGGGTATATACACATTAATCGATTAATTATGGCGTTTTCACAATAATGCGTTGTTCTTTCGTGAAGCGTACCATCTTTATTAATCGGAATAATGACAGTTTACAAATGTTAAAGTTTCAGAGATACCAATCAAACAGTAAAAGAAAAGTGAAGCAGCATTACCAGTAAACAGGATTTATTTTTTTCTGTAACATTTTTTCCTTTCGCTAAGAGAGGTAATGGATTCATGCTAAAAATCGCATATCCAGATTTTAATGATTGCTCATTTTAAAGTCCCTACAATCCGATTTTAATATTTTTACGATAATGTATGTGTGTGTGTGTGTGTGTGTGTTTGTGTGTAGATGTATGTGTGTGCGTGTATGTATGTGGGCAGGTTGGAAGGACGATTTCTCAAAAACTATAATACTTAATATCTGTTTAACTACGTATTTCTCAATCGGACATAACTGGGAAGTGCTGAAAAGGTTTTGGTAATAAATGGACAACTGAAAGTAGCAGATTCTTAAAAAAAAACTAAATATAATTTTTTGAAAAATTTTGATCTTTAGTAAATTCTCTATACGACACGTATAAATATTTTATTATATCTTTTATATATTTAGAGACAAAAAAAATACAAGGTATATAATAATCTGTTGTAATAAATCTCACAGCCCAAATAATGTCATAGGAACCAATTAAAAATTAAAATGAATTGGAAACATTTCGAAAAATTAGTAAAAGACAAAATTTCTTCATAGAATGAATTTAAAAAAAAAATCTAAATATGAAGAATAGATGCAAGTAGAATTTTTGTGTAGGTATACAAGAAATGTTAAATACAATAGGGCGCGAGCAGTCATGCTACTTTGTTGGTCTTGACAAGCAGATATAGGGGCTAGTGTCAGAATGATAGCTAGTAATTATGTCCATAGATGTCAAATATTCTAAATTTAGTGAATTTTCCAATTCCATGTGGTTTATTATCCTCAAAAAGTAAATTCCACACTCCTGCTAACAATTAACTACGTTAATTTTGAAAATCTTGAGAGGTATTGTGCTGGTCACAACAGATTTTTTTATAATTATAGGGCAATACTAAAATCCGTGACTTTTCCAAGATTCCTTGACATTCCCTCACAGTTGGTCACCCTGGTAAAATTCTTGTGAAAAATTGTGAATATACTGAAAATTATCCATGAAAAGTTTAAAAACTTATTTTACAACTTTATACAACAGCTAAATTCTCAATCATCAATTCATTACTCAAAAAGAAAAACACAGACAACACTATGAATAATTTCCGAAATTTGCATTCAAGAATAATGTATCTTCCGAATTCACCATCTCGTTTGTAATTCAATTCAAAGTTATGTACAATAATTGTAATGTGATGTAAAATAGTGCAGTAGAATGAATTTGCTCAATGCTTCAAGAACGCCTTTGAATTCATATTGTAAAATATTCTTATCTACGCCTACAAAGCGATAAGAAAATCAGTAATAGTTTTTCTATCGCTTATTTTAATAATTTAAAAAAGCTGGTGATGAATAACAAAAGAAAGTATTGAGGTATAGCTGATGCTCAACTTTTTTCCTTCTCCACACCTTGCCCCTGGCCCTGCGGTGTTGCCGCTTCTTCATAACAGCATTTTCAACATATCCAGGGAATTGGCAACAATGTACTTATTTGACGGCAAGTATTAAATATTATAAAATATTGCAATTATTTTTATTTTTATAACTTTTCAATTAGTCTTGCTCAAGCACAAGCAATTAAACGAAATTAATACCTAGTTACAAATTGATCCAATATTTATATCCACATTAAGGAAAGCTTTAAAACCATTGCAGTTGTTTCATTTTTATTGTCGTCGTTAAAGAGTGATCTATTTTTAGTGCAGTGTTTGCATAAAATAAACAAAAACAAACGTTTTCATGCCGGCATGGACGGCAACAGGTAAACTGAAGATTTTCTTTTTAATAAAAGCATCTATAAGGCAAAATATAAACAGTATAAAAAGACTTGTACTTTAATTACGGAATAGATACAATGTCAACAAAGAAGATAATTTTCTTCACTTGCTCTTTGATTGAAGAGGAAATTTAATATGGAAAATATATTTTGCATTCTAGAGCTCTTTGAAAGCACAGAATAATAAAACTACAAGCAAATAATTGGTGTTGGTAAAGATTTATTTATATTTTCTTAAGTTTATAATTTTTACGTCAATGAAATAATTCAGAAACTAGGTAAGATTATTTCATATTTCAATACTCTAGGATCAGAACCCCTAAATCCACTTTAGTAAAAAATTTAAAATCACAAAAAACTGTACGATGAGAGACCCGAATTCAACCGAAGAACGGCGGAAATTTCCGATCGAATTCAATATGAATGTTCCGGATCGAAAAAAATGTTATATTTAAGGATTTTCTGCAATTCTATTCCAATCACAATTATAAACTACATAATAATAATAATAATAATAATAGTTTATTTACTTTATAGGACAAATCCCAATTACAAAGTAAAAAGTTACATAAATATGACAAAAAAGTAATATAAGTAATTATTGAATAACACGATGAATGTCATTAAATGTCCTGTCGAATATATCACATTGAGTACATATTTCATTGTAATACTTAGATAAATTAACAATTGGGAAACCATAATTAGAGAAAAAGCTCAACAATTTGCAGAAGCTTTGAGGTATGAAGATTTTTTTATCTAGTGTAGGGTAGTTACATAAGTTTTAAAAAATGCATCATGTATTTTCTGTAACTCGAAATTTCCGTTACTTTTTTTCTCGTCGCTTGAGATTCGATTTAGAGTAGTTCCACTGTATGTATCTAAGTATAAAGAAAACAAAAAAAAAATATTAAAATGAATTTCTACTGCTTCTAAGAAAGATTTAATTACAATGAAGTTACAAAATCTGTGTTTCTGTCGTTCATAAAATTAGTGAACAAGCTAAAAACAATATCACAACAAAAAGTATACAATTGTTCGGTTATACAAATACAGAAATATGAAAGACAAAGCGTTATTTTCATTGTCGTTATAATCCCACCCTCATAATAATTCCAACAAAAAGTGCCCCAATTAATCCTTGAACAAATTTTCCATTTTGAAAATCCACATTTGTTAGAAGGAACAAATCCCTCATTGAACAACTTACAAATCCGAAACAAAACCACGTCGCCGGACAGTCTTAACACGCCAACTAGGATCAACGCTAACACCTGAAGTTACTGCCGGCCTGCGCTTGCGAATCGTTGCAAACAAAAACGTAAACAATGGAGCAGCGGAACAAAGTGTGCGTTCTGCTTTCGCGGTGCCCTCTGTCGCGACGAGCTGTTTTATGAACGGAACCGGAAACAGGGACACTCAAAATGGAAACAGCGAAACTTTGATGCAGTAATGCAGTAACAAAATCTACTTTAGTAGAAGAACTCTTGCTAATAAATGTGGATAACTGTTTAAAATGATAGTTCAAATTTTGTTTACCAGGGCATACCTGATTATCTTATTTTTAATAATTCTGGAGTAGGGTTTCCACTCGTCCCGGATAATACGGGATTTCCCGTATTTCTTTACTTTAAATTTAGTGACCAAAGTACACTTCAATTACACATAAGATAACATGCGATAACAAAATGACAAAAGAGAGAGAGAGAACTACTTAATATTAGAGAGAGGGACATTTCAAGGGTTAATTGCAAGAAAACCCTAAGCGCCAAATTTTTAAAATTCTGATAAAGTAATATCTACTATTCGAACACAATTTTAATATATCTTCCCACCAAAATATTTGTGTTTTTATGCAGTAAATCCCTATGTTCATAAGAAGTCCCTTTGTTTGAATAAGTCCTTATGTGCGCAGCATATGCCAATCTAATAATTATTCATGTCAATGTAGTGTTGTTTCAAGTACATAGTTGACTTTATTAATGTGATTTTAATGAGTGACTTCGTAGGAAGCATTGAAATGTAGTGCCACTCAGGTTTTGTGAAAATAAAAATGTATACCAAAGTTATTCTTACATGGACTTTTCCTTGTACAAAGTAGGCCAACAACTATTTTTACAGGGTTCATTTCCAATATGGCGTATCAGAAGTTTTTAAAGATTAAAGATAAAAAGTTATACAATGTTAAATTTTTAGTGCAGCATATTAAAAAAATCTGATGTGGCCAGCACAATACCTTCCGTCAATCCTGTTTATTATGTATAAATTACATACATAAATTTTCTTGCAAAATATTCTAAATTTCCAGTAAAATTATTTCATAAACAAACTATGCAAATTGCACTTGACACTGACATCTTCTTCTTCTTTAGCTTTTCCCATTCGTTAGGGGGTCGCTATTTTTTATTTTCTTCTTCCACTCATTTCTGTTTTCCGTGTCGTTCTCATTCAGTTCCTTTTCTCTCAAATCATCCGCAATACAGTCCTTCCATCTTATCTTTGGCCTTCCTCTGTTTCTTCAACCTTCTATTACTAAGCTATTCATTCTTCTTGCAATATATTCTTCATCTCTCCTCATGACATGTTCAAACCAATGTAATCGTCTCTCTTGTATCGTTCTAGAAACATGTAACACTAGAGTTATTTCCTTACCGTATCTTACCGTTTCTCTGTCCATAGCCTACTCCCAGTTGGGTTTTTATTTGAACACACTGTACTACCGGAATATTAAGCATAGCCAACTACACACACTGTATTAAAACACAGTACTCTAATTAATATAAATTCAGGGCAATATTTAAATTTTAAAACGCAAATAAATCAAAATGCTGACATGTCACTTACGGACATCTTGCAATAAACCCTTACACAATAATTGAAACAAGCCAAGTTGAATTAAGAGTAGGTATACATATGTGTATACTACAAGTAGATTATATGCCACGATTTGCTAAAAATGTGACTATTTTGTAATTTGGTGATTTGCAACAATTTATCTACTTTTCGAACTTCAAACTTTGTTTCTCAATTTTTAGTAAAAAAAAATAGTTCCCTCGGCGAGGGAAGAAAAACAATCTTGTTTTTTATGCACTACAAAATTATTTAAGCCCCCCCCCCCCTCTCCCTGAATTCATCTTCTTTTCAAAATATTATGCTAAATATATACTGCCCCGTATTCCAAAAGCTTAAAAATGGCAGCGCTATTCTAGAGTGACCCTCGCATATAAGATTTTTTTAAGAAAGCTGTGACCATAAATTACACCTCTCAAATTTTGTTGGTCTTATTGTACACATTGCTATGCACCCTAAATAATGTGTATATAAATACTTTTGTATGAATTGCGACGCCCTGTTTGAGAGCTGCTGGTCTCCCTAGAGGGGCGCCTCGACGCTAGGGCGACTCGACACTGCTAGGGGACGCCTGCTAGGGAAAGTGCACTCGCACTCTCATTGTGAGCGAAAGGGAGAAAGGGAAATTTATGCACGTTATGCTCCATGGTGCGGGGCTGTTTGAAGAATTGCCAACAATGCTTGACTGTAATTAAGGAGCACAGGAACTCACACTTAAACCTGTCTAATGTTACCAATTTCAAATTAGTATACAACATAAAATTCCTATTCTACTCAGATTTCAGACATTTAACTGTTTCAGAAAATAACTGAAGCTAAAGTAAATAACAATTCTGGTGCTTGGAATTAAAATAAAATCAGAGATATAAAGCTTAAATTACCGGTTAAAGTACCAAATAAATTACAGTAAATTAACCAAATTTTGTTGCCCTAAATAATGAGAATTTTTTTATATACTAAGGGCCAATCTTATAACCTCCAACTAACATTTTACTGTAAGTTAAATAAAGAAAACTGAAACGAAATGAACTGACAAATGACAAATTTATAATTAATTTCAATAATAGGCTTTAATAGGTAATGTTTATCTATCTGGAAGTTAAAATTTTAACTGCGGATTAGCTCCAAATGTAATAGATATTTATAACATTAGAATAAAAAAAAATTATGTGGCCAGCACATTACCTTCCGTCAATCATGTGTATTATATGCAAATTCCATACATAAATTTTCTTCAACAAATTCATTTTTCCAGTAAAATTATTTCATAAACAAACTATGCAAATTGCACTTACACTGACTTCATCTTCTTTAGCTTGTCCCATTCGTTCGGAGTCGCTGTTTTTTATTTTCTTCTTCCATTCATTTCTGTTTTACGTGTCGTCCTCATTTAGTTCCTTTTCTCTCAAGTCTTCCGCAATACAGTCCTTCCATCTTATCTTTGGTCTTCCTCTGTTTCGTCTACCTTCTACTTCTACTAAGCTATTAATTCTTCCAATATAATAATTTCTCCTCATGACATGTTCAAACCAATGTAATCGTATCTCTTGTATCTATCTAGAAACTTCTATTACTCAAGCCATTTCCCTTATTCTTCCATTCCTTATCCTATCTTTCCGTATCTTCCCCAATATCTATCTCAACATCTCTGCCACATTCATTTTCTTTTCATTGACACTAACATCTGTCAGTTAGAATTTTCTTAATATAGTAGCTGTTTCCATGGTTAGCATATCTGGCTGATTTATAAGATTTAATTTCTTTATTTTAACTCTATATCCATGGAATATGAAATATAAAATGCAATCAATTCGTGTAGATAACAATATTCTTTAATATTTATAATAACATTAAACGAAAAAAATATATTTAACAGCGTTTTTTTAAAAAAGCTGTTAAAATCTTCAAATAAGGTTACTTCCGGATGACCAATTATAACCAAAATCTAATCAAGTCTGCATATGAAAGTAAGGAAGAGATTGTAATTTTTGGAATTCTAGTATTGGAGATATCGCGACCGAAATTATAATCACACACACACACGAACACACACACACAGACACACGCACACACTCACACACATACATACAGACATCATCGTAAAAATAGTAAAATCGTATTATTGGGACTTTGAAACTGCTTATTCATTGAAAACTCACCACCGAATTTGTATTGTCTATTTAGAAATATTGTTGAAACAAATAAATAATTTATTGTGCGCAAATTCGTTTAGGAAAATTCTTCAGTTATATTTAGGAATGTAAAATTACCGTATTTTTTCTGTAAATTAATACGATACTTTACCGAATTAAATTACCGTTTAAATTTTCGTAAAAGATTTACAAAATATTCACATTTAAAATTGTATAAATTTCAAATCGACTTCCAAATTTTATTTATAAAATGGATCAACTAGGTAATTCTGTTTATTTGAACAAAACAAATATACGTTACAAATTCAACACAAAGTGTTGGAGATTAAACATTGTGCATTGCAATTTTTGTTTGTAAACAATTTAAATAAATCGCATATGAAGTGATCATCCTGTGGATTCATGACATGTGTTTTTCCGGCACAATTTTTAACCGAGCACTGGCAGAGCAGAATACATGATAAATAGCTTGCAGTCAGTATGCACATGAGCAATTAACATTGTTCATACATAAAAAGGGCTTTGTTGAAATCAGTAATTTATTACATACACCCTACATACAACAGAGATGTTTACACGGTCAGACAAAATCATTTGAAATTAGGGTTACAACTCGCCTACTTTCGGTAAGACAATGATATAGTAACTGCAAAATGAACTGAAGTAATAAATCAAAATTTGGAAGGCTAGTATTGGTTTTTGTCAGATATGGGATCTTGTGGACGCGTGCCATGGCACAAAAGGGACCCCAGTAGTGCACTCTCCACGCAAGCAAAGAGTCTCCTGAGGTACAAATATGTCACCCTTATTACAAAGGGGAAAGTTAGCGTGATTGAAATTATACGTGAAATATTTTTTAATATATATACGAGTATATATGAATAATTATAACTTAAAATGTAATTGAAAGTTAAAATTATATTCTCATTTATTTATAATTAATAATTACACTACACACTTCTGGCTAGTTCACGTGGGTTTGTTTACGTTTTCGCGGAGTGAGGTTATGAGTTCTTAATTTGAATTAGAATTGTATTTGTTTTCAAAACTATTATACGATACTTAATTTTTAATATTAAATAGAATAATACACTAAATGAAATAAATAGAACCAGATGTTTGAACAAGAAGCACAACAGGACTATAATAATCACAACACAAAACTGTCACTGCTTATGAACGTCAAAACATGTGGATGCCATTTTTAAAACTTCCTGTTGCCATGTAAATCCAGCGCGCACCTGCTCAAGGTAGACTATACGTTCTCCGTGAACTTCTGTGACGTCATTATTTTAGAAAATTTCATTTTTTGAGAAATATAGGCATCTTTGAGTGAAATACAATATATTATATCACTTTTAAAGACACAGTAAACTTCCCCATTGCGTAATGGCACACACAGCAACGGGTAGTATGCCGACATGATATATTTTTTTAATTAATGATAGACAAAAAAAATACCCATAAAAATTTGGAGTGGGTATAGTGACGTCAGCATAGCGGTGCAAATATGTACTCAGGTCATGCTGACGTCACCATATTCCTTCTCCAAAATATTCAATTGCAAATATAGTGAAATTTCCATCGCTTTCGTTCTAATTATAGGAATATTTTTATTTCGCGCCTTAATAAACATTCATAATGTAACTTTATCTATGTTGATGCCCTCTGTTTTAAAAAAGCTCATCATCTTCTATTGTGGATTAACATGTGAATCAAATATTTTCAATTGTTCTGTCCGCTTTTTTATAATTTCACCTGCTTGAAATTTCCTCATATTAAACCACGCTGCTTACTTATATACACTTGAGTTTTTCTTTATCCAATACTTTAATATCTTGTAGCTTTTCCTGCAACGTTAACATACATTCTCATTTTTAAAATGTGAATTTAACACGTAACCCAATACGTAGTCGTGCATATTGAATCAGTACCGTAATAAGAACGACTGCTTCTAATTCAAGACGAAATATATCGCGAATGATTTTCACTAACGTCCGTATATAAGAGGTCACTTATTAGAAATGGGATCCAAAATTATTGACCGTGTCCGTTTAATAACGTGTCCTCTTAAAAGAGATATATTTTTTTACTGTAACTAGAAACTAGATTAACGAAATAATATTAAAAAATTTAGAGTCGTACAAAAATTAAAGATACAAAGGTACAGGTGGCCTGGGAAAATTTTGTTTCGAAAAGTTAGCCCCAATATTCCCCATTTTCCAAACGAGTGGTCCAGTAGCCCTCTAGAGCGAATTGTTTAGCAATAGCAGCAGTTTGCAATGCAGCATCCTCTTCACTCTCCCGCCAGATGCAAGATTCGCTCGGTTATACGTTTTCGGTGTATCTTCTGTGAGTACGGATCACTACTATAAACCGTAACTTTGAAGGGCGATCCAGAACCTAAGGCAGATAATGTTGACTCGCAGCAAGTGTGTTACACGATAAAGTCTACCCTCAGAGCCTCACACAGCGCGAGTCAGTAAAACTTTATTGGATGATTTTGGATGGGCTGTTGTGGACCTTCCATCACACAGTCCCAATCTGGAACAGTCTCTCTTCCTTCATTTAAATAAGCATCTGACAGGAGAAAAATTTAAAAACGAAGATGAGGTAAAAGAGGAGGTGGAACGTTGGATAAAGGATCAAGCGGCAATATTTTCGACACTGGCATAAAAAAATCTCATGCTGGTCTACAGATGGTGAAATTAACAGGAACTATGTAGGAAAATAGTTCAGACACCCCCCTTTACGAATTATAAAAATAATATCTTTTTACCTCTCGCTAAGAGAGGTATTGCATTCATGCTAAAAATCGCATATCCAGATTTTATTGAATAAGCACGTTTTAAGGTCCCTACAATCCGATTTTATCATTTTTACGATGATGTCTGTGTGTGTGTGTGTGTGGATGTGTGTGTGTATGTGTGTGTGTGTATGGGATGTTGGAAGGACGGTTACTCAAAAACTATAAGACTTTAAATTTTTTTAACTACGTATTTCCCAATCGGACATTCATGGAAAGATCTAAAAAGGTTTTGCTAACAATTGGACAACCGGAAGTAGAAGATTCTTGAAAAAAATCTTTTAAAGAATATTTTTTGAAATTTTTTCTTGATAATATTAAAGAAAAATAAATTCTCTTTCTGATACATTTAAATATTTTACAATATATTCTATAGATTTAGAGATAGAAGAAATATAGTATGTAAAATAATCTGTTATAATAAATTTTACAGCCGAAAGAATGGCCATGGAAAATAGTTGAAAATTTAATTTGTTTGTAACTGACAGATAATGTCAGTGTCAGAAATCCGAAGACATTACTGAAGACTTTTTCTGGGAAGTACATACATTATATTATTTCTTAATGTATTAATAGAATTGGAAACATTTCGAAAAATTAGAAGAGGACAAAATTTCTTCATCAAAAATGAATTTAAAATTAAACAATCTAAATATATATGGAATAGATATATGCGTAAGTAGAATTTTTGGTGTAGAGTGTAGGTATACAAGAAATGTTAAATACAATAGGGAGCGAGCAGTCATATGATTTTGTTGGCCTTGACAAGCAGATATGGGGGCCCATGTCAGAATGATAGCTAGTAATTATGTATATAGATGTCAAATATCATAATTTCTCATTCTAAATTTAGTGATTTTCCAATTCCATGTGGAGCAGAATTAAATGTTAAATATCTAAGGCATACAAGTAAACTTTAAACTCCTGGTGATAAATTAACTACGTAAATTTAGAAAATCTTGAAATTTTTAATGAAAAATTCTAACATTTGACATCTATGTACATAATTACTAATTATCATTCTGAAACGGGCCCACACATTTGCTTGTCAAGCCCAAAAATGTAACATTACCGTTCGCGCCCTATACTTATGTAACCAAAAAAAGGAAGTGGCGAGAGGTATTGTGCTGGCCACAACAGATTTTTTTCTATTTTTTTTCCGTATAGTTAATTTTATATTTATTAAACTATCTATATAATAATTATATTATGCAGAAATACATTAATTTTATTTTTTCTATACATCATCGATATACGAGTATTTCATATACATAAAATATTCAACAAAAGGCAACAATTTCATGCATGATAAATAAATAATATTATTTGAGTAATCATACGTTGTGATTAAAATTTCAATTGGTTGTCGGATGTTGAAAATTTATTACTATTTCATATAAATTACTCTCATCTCTGTATCTAAAATATACATTACTCTATGAATGAAATTCAATTATACTCGTATATCAGAATCAGAAATAAAATATTGTTTTTAATTTAAATAAATGTAAACACAAAAAGTCCATATGTTGTTTTTATTATAGTATATTGCAGATGTCCACAATATAAAACATAAAATCCATAAAATTCAACTACGACTACAACAATTCCTTATTTAAAATTCTAGATCCTAAAATATCCCACCCATAAAGTTAAATAACATTTTTACGTCCGCTACTTGTTCATTTTTACTCCAACTTTATAACTGAGTAGTACAAACATGCCCTCTTCGCCAAAGTAAATAAATTTAAAAAACTATTCCGATTTTCAACTGTCACAGGCCACGCTAAAAATGTTGTCTACATCGTGAACAAAAACCTAACGAAAACGAACAAAAAATATACGGAACATCTATTTCCGGTTAGGAGATGCATGGTCCGGACTTTCGCACGATTTAGATAAATTTCGACAGAGTGCTGTTCGGAAAATAATTGTCGATAAAAACTTTTTTGAATATGGATTTCGATAGCGAGGATATTGCGTCGATATATTTTCCATTGAAAATAGTGTGGATTATATTTATTACAATATTATTCATTTGCGTGGCTGAGTACGATAAGTGATTCGGACAGCCCGGATTAAATTCCGATCGACTTCAAACTTGGACCATATTTCCAAATATGAAGAACGATTTGTGTGAAAAATTCATGTCGAGTAAATGCTCTACAAACTTTTCTCGCCAATATAATATATTACTGACATTATCAATTATAATTTTTTAAAAAAATCTAGTATAACTTTAAGAGAAACATGTTTACTTCTCGATAAGAGAGGTATTGGATTCATGCTAAAAATCTCATATCCAGATTTCAATAAATAAGCACGTTTTAAGGTCCGTAGAATCCGATTACAACATTTTTACGATGATGTCTGCGTGTTTGTGTGTGTGTGAGTGTGTTAGGATGTTGTAGATAAGATTTCTCAAATTCTATAAGACTAAAGACCTATGTAACTACGGATTCCTCAATCTAACAGTAATGGGAAGAGTTGAATAGGTTCTGGTAACGATTGGACAACCGGAAGTGGTAGTTTATAAAAAAAAATCTAAATATTATTTTTTGAAAATTTGTTACTACAAATAATAAAGATAATTAAATTTTCAATCTGACACATTTAATTTTTTTATAATATCTCCTATAGGTTTAGAGATACAGTATATAATAATAAATAAAAAATATATAGTTCCATTTAAAATAACAAAGTTGGTATACAGTTTGCGAAATACTGGCCGAAAAAAATAATTTTATGCTCATTAAAATAGTCTTGTCAAATAGAAATTGTTTACTAATTTAACTGACTTTGTATATCTTATAGTTCTCCAGATAGCAATGTGGACAAAATACACATAAAGCCGAACTATTATGAGCCTGGGGTCCTAATTAATGAGAGTAACACCTCCCACAAATAAAATTTTATGCTTTGAGGCATCCCAAAATAAAATATTTAGATTTTCATTTAGTGTGGACATGAATAAATGATGACGCCACACACACATATATACCTCGTTTTATACAGTAACCTAATTTGATTTTCTCGTGTGAAACAGTAAACCAAGATAAGCAAATATTATGGGTGTAGCAACTGCCTACACACCCTACTGGTGACGTCACTCTTGCACGCATATAAAGGGCTCTCAACCGTTTAATTGGAAAACAGAAATATTTTGAGAAAATAAATTACCATTTGTTAATTATACTTCAGAAGGTTTGATGCAATAATGGGATACGTGACTAAATTTTGATTTCATAATAGACAGAAAAAATACCCGCATTTTTTTAAATAGATTAATTATTTATAGTATACGAGAAATAGTTAACTATCAAGTCCACACAATTTAGAAAAGGACAACAAATTTTTAGAAAGTGCGAGCTGATACATCTTGGCCGATTCTATCAATTACTCTCCCCTTCAGCACTTCTCCCCGTTGATCCCATCATTTGTTGTTGTTTGCCAATTGTGTACTTGTTTTTGTTTATATTCCATATTCGCTATAATAGTTGAAAAATGCATTCCTCGAAGAATGAAGCATAAAGCAAGGATTCAGGATTCGGTATGAAGTTGAAATTTGAAAGTCCTAGGACGATAAAGTGAAATTTTATAGGTCTAGGACTTTAAAGATTCAGGTGTTAACAATTACTCGAAAATTCAGTCAAACAACATTTATTCTTACTTCTTCTTTCTGCACCCTTGCACCTTCTTCAGAGTCTACAACAATTATACAAAAAATGTAATCTTACAAATTGTTACAATTCATGTACACAAAATACATTCGTAAATACACTCAGTTAATTTATTAAACATCGTACAAAAAAATTCAAAGAGCATACACACATCCATTTGCACTTTGATGTTTAATAAATTAACTGAATGTTTTTGTGTACATGAATTGTAACAATTTGTACGATCTCACTGTAAGTGTGATAACGTCCATGTTATTTTGTATGTATTACATTTTGTTGTATAATTGTAGACCCTGAAGATGGTACAAGGGTGTACCGAAACGTTAATATAATTTTTGTTTTATAAATCATTCAAAACACGTTGCTTTAGAAACCAGTACGACATAAAAATTATTAAATATTTGGAGAAGGGGTATAGTGACGTCACTTTTATTATTACAAGTATAATGCGAAGGTATAGTGGTTAATTTTTATATTTTTGGCACATGTATAGTAATTCCATTATGGTCACAAATCTCAGTCGTATAATTAATTATTGAATGCAGTTTAGACTAAGAAGTATAAGGAATAGAACTGTAAAGATTAAAAGGTATTTCCCTGGCGATGTCAGGTATAGAGTACAGTATTGTTAGAGCTACAATGCACGGCTGTTGTTTGGGTTGCAGACGTAGTTGCTGTCGCGTTTGTAGTTCCGGGAATCCGGTGACTTTTATGGATTTGTTTTGAACTGCCATTCATGTTTGTTGCTCCTTTGTTTTGCATGTTTTTGTCAAAGGGACTCGCATATATTGTACAGTCAGACCTCTTCGAAGTTTCAATATTCAATTCTTTTAATGCCATGGATACTAAAGGAATTTCAAATTTGAGACACGTAATATAACAATACTTATAGCCAATGGCACAAGTATTTCTTATGCCCGGCTTTCAGTTACGGTTTAAACAAAAAATTGGTTCAGGTTCGGGGTTTAAACTGTTTTTCAGTTAAACCATGAACTCAGCTTAAAATTGCCATGAACTTGAACCGCCAAGATTTCTAGCTTAAGTTTTGAATTTTTGGTTCAGTGGAATGTTTTGGCAGTAATTTTATAATTCATTTATTTATATTAAAAATGGAAACATAATATTATGAATGAAGATATTGTTAATTGATCCCGACCGACGCCAAAAATTACTTCGTATTTTAATGGCACTAAATTGACCCCTGTAGTGCATTCTCCACGCCAGCACTGAGTGCCCGTCAGGTGACGCCTCAAATTAAACGGATATTATGGTCTTAATTTTTGTACTTCTCCTACCCATTTATTGGGCTACGGCCAATGTATGTGGGTATGTATTTTAAATAATAAATAAATAAATAAATAAATAAATAAATAAATAAATAAATAAATAAATAAATAAATAAATAAATAAATAAATAAATAAATAAATAAATAAATAAATAAATAAATAAATAAATAAATAAATAAATAAATAAATAAATAAATAAATAAATAAATAAATAAATAAATAAATAAATAAATAAATAAATAAATAAATAAATAAATAAATAAATAAATAAATAAATAAATAAATAAATAAATAAATAAATAAATAAATAAATAAATAAATAAATAAATAAATAAATAAATAAATAAATAAATAAATAAATAAATAAATAAATAAATAAATAAATAAATAAATAAATAAATAAATAAATAAATAAATAAATAAATAAATAAATAAATAAATAAATAAATAAATAAATAAATAAATAAATAAATAAATAAATAAATAAATAAATAAATAAATAAATAAATAAATAAATAAATAAATATCTTGGCCAAGATAGGGTACCAAAAATAATATGATCTAGAATTATTCAGTTTGTTCAATAGGATGATTTTGATATTTTTGTAAGACATCGATTGAAGAATTTAACAGTTAAACGAATACTACAAGAAATTGTACCAAAAACGTTGTCGTACTAATTAGCCGGTAAAGATGTATAAAATAAAAATACATACACATACACATATTAATGAATATATAGAAATTCAGTGGCGTCACCCACACAAATGTTACTAACATTCGGTAGATGAAACTGCATTTTTCGTTTACAAATTTTTATTTTGAGCTTTTCTTTTAATTTTCATACTTTTTAAACACTATAGAATTTCGACACATGTTATTTAAAATACTTTTCTTTGAGAATGACAGAACTAGAAAAATAAAATTTAAAAAATATTTAATATTTCTTATTTAACTTTAAAAATATTTATGTTCATAGAAAAATGATGGTCACAGAATGAACCATTAATTTTGTAAATTTCATTCTTCTTTCTTCCTTTTGAGGCAGTACCAAGACTATTTTTTTACTATTATTACATACTTCTATTTGGGCACACTAGCACAAAACTTTTTTGTACAACCATGTTTGAGTCTTTACAAAATATAAAAATCAGTAATATGGCTAGAACTAGTAGCTAGTAATTCACAGTTGTCACGACTGTTACTCGTTTAAAGAGCAAAGAAAAAAAATCGTGCAACACCTTATTGTTGTAGCTTTTGTAGTTTTTTTGTTTAAACTTAAAATTTAAAGCGGTATAAACAAAGATTTCCTGGAAACAATAATAACATTTGTGAAATTCAACAAAGATATATTTCTTTGGAAAAGTCATTTTTACAAGTATATCTATCACACAAAAATGTAATGTCGAAACTAATTTAAAGCTTTTTATCTAATCTTATTTATTTTATTCTAATATGATAAACCTTAATTATCATGTATTTACTTAACAACAACGTGCAACTACGAGTACAAATATATTACTAAGTAATAAAAAATATGAATTAGTTTTTGTTGTTATCATAGATTTTTTAACAAATATATCTTTAAACTTTGCTTTAATTCCATCCTTTTTTTCTTGTTAAGTATTTATAGTATGGATGGTTGCATTGTAATTGCTTAACAATCACACAATTATAAAAAAAAAAAACGAATTGCGAACAAATAACAAACAAATGTCCTTGTAGGTCGTGCAAAAAGCTGTAGAATAACAGAAAAATGCGTTAGGTTCAAAGAAACAATGATTCCTACACAGCAAATAAATGTGAGCAGGGTACGCTTTACCTATAATCGCTCCTCAGAGAGACCTACGGTCGGAGACCACTTAAAAATTTACACCGTATCAAGAAAAATAGCGAAGAACTGGCCATAAAATTTGTTTACCAAAATGATATCTTGGGTTTCGAATTTTGTAACAATGCCTCGATGAAAGAATTTAATACATTATAATGCACATATTTACACACATTCATTTAGGAAGGTTCTTCAAAAAGTAACTTGAAAACTAAAATGATTTAAATTTATATAAATTGCCATTATAAACTATACTGGCGTAGTATATTTGTGCAAGAAAGTATAGCACTTTTATAAGAGTAATATAATAAATTGAAATGTTATTTACACTACTGATTAGAATAATCGTAATATCAAAAATTATCATCACGTATAATTAATTAATATTATATTTATTATATTGGCGCAGAATTTTTGTACAACTATGTAGGGTAGTTTTATAAGATTAATATCATTGAAATATCATTTACACTACTGATTGTATTATATTCATTAGACTAATCACAATATCAAAAATTACCATCAGGTATAATTAATTAATAATAATACTTTTTACTATTTATTGTGAAATTATTATGTATGTACACGTGAAATAAACAAACTACTTCATATATTATCATATTTTTTACTAAAAAAAACTAAGTACATCTATTGATAGAGTTTAATTATTTGATGCATTTTTAAAAGAATATCATCGCAAATAGAAATTTCGTTATATTTCATTCCTTAAGATATTATCAAGTAATATCAAGAAATTATGGGTATTAGATGATATACTGGAGGATTCAGAAGTCTAATCTTTTTTAATAACTCGCTTATTTTAAACATTATGGAATTTTTTATTTTATATTAAAATATCTATAAAAATGTGGTATATTTTTTTCTACAGGTCTACCGTTTTACGCAATACTATGTAACTTTATATTTTTAAATTTGAAAAGTACATGAAATATGCTACAGTTTGATTCATGAAAAATGACTATCCAAGGTCAATTATAAGCCGTATGATATATTACTTGCAGATAACTTCACTTCATTTTGTATGCATAGGCGTACATCATGAAATATTTATGGATACATTTTAACTGAAAAAATGGGTGTAATTATGTTTCTTTTTAAATAATGCGTTTCGCAAAGATTTATGTTTTGTAAAACACAAAAACGTAGACTTGACATAAAGCAAGGATTAAGAATTTGATTTAAACTTCACTGGCTAACAGTAGCACAAAGGGCTGTGTAATAGATAATTAGATATCTGTAACTCTACGACACACGTCATTATTATTGTAGTGTGTTAGAAAGCAATGTCACCATTTACGTACATATTTCACTTTCTAACATGAAATATTGCTAAGCAACTACCGCATAAAGTACTGTGTATTCTTTCTTCGATCCATTGGCCTTGAATAGTCATCTTTCGTGAACCAAACTATACGCAATAATATAAATACAATCGTATGTTATATGATTAAAAATACAATGGTTAATGATTAAAATATTATATTTTTAATAAATACAGAACACTTTACAATACTATTTTTTGAATTAGACATCCGATAATATTAAAATGACACGTAATAATATATCGGATTGAAATACATGAAATATTTAATTAATCAATTTTCTTTACATTTGAAAGGTGCAATGTTATTGCAAAGCCTTCTATATGTAATAAAAATGTAATATTTACATCATTCATCATTTTATTTTTTAATAATACAATATACGAGTGTGGATTGAAAAGTTTCCGGAATCACGGAAAAGGCCTTAGTTTTTCGAACGTCGTTGTTTTGTTTAACTCTTCATATAAACTGTCAACAAATTTCAGTACAATCTGTCCATTAGTCTAATTGTGAAAAGCGTCTTTGTTCGTACGGTGATCAAGTTTTTTTATTTAGAAGGAAAGACGGCAACGGAACCAGGTTGCATGCTGTCCTTGGGAATGCTTCGCCATCGTTTTCCCCGGTGAGTATCTAAATTTCGGAATTTATGACGAGCCACGTTCAGGTCGCCCAAAATCGGCTATTACACCGGAAATTGTGGATAAAGTCCATGATATGGTTCTGGAAAATCGCAGATTGAAAGTGTGTGAGATTGAGGAAGCCATAGGGATCTCTTATGAACATGTATTTCATATTTACATAATGAGCTGGGTATGAGAAAAATGTGCACGAGGTGGGTGCTGTATTTGCTTAGTTCGGAGCAAAAGCGCATTCGGATACGAACTTCAGCCGAAAATTTGGAGTTATTTATGAAAAATCCGGTCGATTTTAATAGACGTTTCATAACCATGGATGAAACTTGGATACACCACTACTCTTCAGAGACGAAAATTCAGCCGAAAGCGTGAATTGGACATGGTGAGTCTGTCCCGAAGAAAGCGAAGTCAGTTCAATCGGCAGGAAAGGAGATGGCGATAAAAAATAAATAAACACCTCATTATTGATCCCGGAAGTTATTTTATATTTTTATGAGTATTGAAATTGAACTTCAATTATTATCGAATTTCACTATTTCAGAACATAATGTGCTTAACATCTACGTCATAGATTATTTTTAAAAAATATTATTGTACCGTACGTCACTTTTTTAAATATTTTAGATCTAATTTAAAAGTTTGTCTTCTTATAGTACAGGAAATTAAATTATGAAATTTTTTCAACAAATTTTAAGAATTGATATAAGCAGGAATTATTAAATTGATATAACCCATATTGTGAGACGGAGGGGATGTTCCATTTCTTAAAGTTTTGTTTTAACGTTCGCCGAAAGTGACTGATTTTGCGTTATTTTAATAATTTAAGGGCCGGTATTATAAATCTCCAGTTAAATTTTAGTTCCATACTAAATGTAACAAAATCTACAAACTGAAATCAATTTCCCTGTTCTAATAGCTATTTAACTGGACGTTTATAATACCGGCCCCAAATCAAGGTTTTCAATTTACTTCTCCCATTTTAAAAAATCTGATGTGACCAACACAATACCTCCCGTCATTTACCTATGGGGTCTCGTTGCCGCATGCCTGATGTCTGGTCGCGAATCTGGGGAATTCGATTCGATCCCGATCAACGCCAAATAATTCGAATTTTAAATGGCATAAAATTAACCCTTGTGGTAAACGCCCGCACAATACGAATATGTCATCATCATTACCGAAATGTATGTACAAATCAGATTAGCACACTCAGCAATGGATAATATGCCGTGATAGTATATTTATTTATTTCTTCATTTAAAAACATACCTGCATATTTACTATATGCTAATGAATATTAAGTTCCTTTCCATATTACAGTTTTCCTTTTAAAACGTTACTATTATTAATTTGGAATTATTATTTTTTTAACAGTGACATTTATCTGTCAGTTACATACATTTGAGCTGAACTTTGTAACCATGGAGATGTGTTCAAAGCATAAGCTCCGAGATATAATTTTTATATTCCTTTATAAATTTATCCATAAAATATATAGAAAAAGTATTAAAGCAAACCTGTAGAAAATGAATTAATCTTTCATTTTTATAATAACAAATTGCAAAAAAATTACATTTAAAGGTATTTTTTGAAGAAAAACTATCTTGAGCTTCAAGTAAACTGTCATTTCCGGTTATCCGATTGCCACCAAAATCTAATATTCTTTCCATATTAGAATAAGGTAGAAATACATGGTTTCAAAACTTTCTGAATAATAGTATTTGAGTTAGAGCGTAAAGAGGATCTACACACACACACACACATACACACGAGAAAATGTGAAAATTGGATTGTAGGGACCATAAAACGTGGTCATTTACCAAAATCTCGATATGCGATTTTTAGCACGATCCCTATACCTCCCTTACCAAGGTTAGCGGGAGGTAAAAAAGGTTCTCGTCAGAGGAAAATTTCTTGATGGATATAAAATTGAGCGGCGTTAGAGTATGTTAAATCTGAGGGTGCAGTAACCCGTATTTAGCAGCAGGGTGGTTTAGTGTGGTAAATTGCAGCAATGATTTCCACATGGGTGATCTCCACTACCACTGTATCGATTGACCCGAGCCCTTGTTTCTCTGAACAAACTCTCCACACGTTCCAATACATGTATCCAACCAACGCTTTGTTATACACTTTCAAATTTGAATAAAGCAGACCCAAGACAATTTCGGAGATTTTTGTCTTCTATTATAAATCAATGACATCAACGGCAATATTGAAAAAAACACAATAGATAGAGTATAAATGCAATGAAGTGAGTGAATATAAATTGATGCTGATGTAATTTTATCGATTACACCATATTTTCACGGCGAACACTTACTGCTGGACAAGAGTTGTACATCATAAGCTGTCAAAAAGTTCATCGTCTAGCTGCTACAAAATATAACACATCTATTCGTCCTTTTTACAACATATTTCACTATAAAATGTTGTAGAATAGTTCCATCTATAGTATTTTAGTGCAATGTATTTAAAATTATATCTGACCTATAAATTAAGACTTATCTAACTCACTATTTTTTCGCAAAATAATTTCTTTCAAGGTAATGCGATAACAAAAAATCAATATAGGAATGACAGAGTAATAAACAGTAATATTTATATATGAAACAAATGCAGAAATGATCAAAAATATGTGCATTTTATTATATCGACTGTACCAGTCCGATTCAAATATTTAATAGTTATTAAAGTAATTGCGTTAAGAGCAGTACCGCTAGACAGGGTTGTTGTAATTTACCCAGCCAAAAAAAAAAACTCATGTAACTAACACAATACCTCCCGCCATTTATTTTTTATTAATTTAAATACATACCTGTGGGGTCTCGGCCCGTGCCTGATGTCTGGTTGCGAATCTGAGGAACCCGATTCGATCCCGATCAACGCTAAATATTTCGAATTTTAAATGGCACAAAATTGTACCCTGTGTTGCACTCTCCACACCAGCAATGAGTCGACGCTTGGTAAACGCCCGCACGATATAAATATGTCATTATCATTACCGAAATCTGTGTACAAAGCACAGTAGCACACCCAGCAATGGGTAATATGCTGTGATAATATGTTTATTTAAATACATATCTGCATATTTACTAATGCTAGAAATTATGTATATTAAATTCCTTTCCATATAACTATTGTTCTTTTTACAATTTTTGTTTTAAAACGTTATTATTATTATTAATTTGAAATTATGTATATTCAGATCATTTCCATATAAATATTGTTCTATTTACAATTTTCTTTTTAAAACGTTACTGTTATTAATTTGAAATCATTATTTTTTCGACAGTGACATTTATCTGTCAGTTACAAACATTTGAGCTGAAATGTATAACCATGGAGATGTAGCATAAATAGCATAAATTCCGAGATATAATTTTTATAGTACTTTCTTTATAAATTTATCCATAAAATATATAGAAAAAGTATTAATGCAAACCTTTAGAAAATGGAATAATCTTTAATTTTTATAATAACACATTGCGAAAAAATAACACTTATACTTTGGTTCACGAAAGATGACTATCCATAGTCACTTGTTCGAAGAAAGAATACACAGCACTTTATACAGTAGTAACTAAGCAACATTTCATGTTAGAAAGAGAAAGATTATTTGATGCATGTCTATACAGTTTATGTTGTGTGACAGATATACGTAAATGGTGACATTACTTTCTAACACATTACAAATAATAATGACGTGTGTCGTAGAGTTACAGATATCTAATTATGTACTGCACTGCCCTCTGTCCTAATAGTTACCCAGTGACGTTGACATTTAAATCAAAATATTATTCCATGGTTTTTGTCAAATCTTATGTATTTGGATTTTGCAAATACATAGATGAGGAGCATAAATCTTTCAAAAAGGCATTATTTAAAATGAAACATAATTTTCAAATAAATTAATTTATTTTTTTCAGTTCAAATATATCCATAAATATTTCATGTTGCACGTCTATATATATATATATATATATATACGAAATGCAATGAAGTTATCTGCTAGTAATATTATACGTTACGGTTAATAAATGACCTTGAATTGTCATCTTTCGTGAACCAAACTATAAATGTATTTTTTGAAGAAAAACTATTTTGAGCTTCAAGTAAACTGCCATTTCCGGTTATCCGATTGACACCAAAATTTAATGGGCTCTTTCCATATTAGAATAAGGTAGAAATACATGGTTTCAAAAGTTTCTGAATGACTGAGAAACCCGATCGGTTAACGTTTAAAAAACCCGATCATGCAAAAATATTTATAAGATATTTCTTGAGAAATTTTTAGATGTACGAATTATGAGTGTACCTATACAATTTTGCAACATGAATAACCGCTGGTAAAAAGGCGTTCCGGATGTCATTTGAGAAACTTTTTGCATTGGGAAAAAACGCAACACTTGTATGGTGTGAAAAGCGCGTGAGCTTTAGCGATCTTGAGCCGAGCTTTTTAAGATGGGTCCGTTAGCGATATTTCTAGCTCATCGGCCACTTGCAAAGCTCTCCTATTCATCGAAAAAAATAACATGGAAAAAACTTAGTTTTTATAAACGTCAAGCAAAACTACACATGTGAATTATGATCGTGCTTATAAAAATATTACAAATTATTAGTGATCAATATGAAATTTGCTATTAGCAATAGTAGTTTAACATAAGAAAAGGTGCTTTCCTTCATTGTTTGAAAGTTACAATTAATTATCAAATAACACTAATTAAGTAAAAGTTGTTTATGATACAAGTAAGAAAAAACATGTTTTATCCACAATGACTAAATAATTAGGCCAATTTCCGCGAATTAATGAGACATTAGGCAAGTTTTTTTTATATACAGGTGTAACAAAAATAAGTACATTGAATTTGACCGAACTGAGGTTTGAAATCGTCCCCCATCCACCGTACCCGCCCGATTTGGCTCCCTCGGACTTTTATCTTTTTCCGAAACTCGAAACGTTCCTCGCTGGAAAGAGATTTCGATCTAACGAAGAAACTATCGAAGCAATAAATGCTTATTTTGAGGACCTCAAAGAAAACCATTTTCGAGAGGAAATCAAAAAGTTAGAAAAACGTTGGACCAAGTGTGTTGACCTCAGAGGGGACTATGCAGAAAAATAAAATGCAGTCCGTGCTAAATATATAACTTTTTTCATGTCATTCCGGAAATTTTTCAATTCACCCTCGTATACATTTTTACCCTCTTTCTCAAACTCTATTACTTGATATTTTGATAAAAAATCACTTATCATGGAGATAAACTGATTATAGAATAATATTATACACAGCTGTCATTATATATACAATTCAGTGTAATCAATTTCTTCAATACGAAATAAAGAAATAATTTTCTTAGTAAGTTACCTTCACTTTTTTTTTATAAGTAACAATAGAAATTCATTTTATACCTTAACATAAAAAAAAGTGCGCCAAAATTCATTCAAAGATTTTGTGACAATATATCTGTCACCACAGGATTTTTCAAAGACAAAGCTATCGCGAAAATAAAATCTCAGGAGTCACTTTTGTGATAATAAAAAATCTGTTGTGGCCATCACAATACCTCTCGCCCTTTCTATTGTGGTATATATAAGTATTGTATTTAACATTTCTTTTACACACAAAAAATTCTAATTATACCTCATCTTTATATTCACGTATTTTCTATAATTTTAAATTCATTCTATGAGCAAGTTTTCTCCATTTCTTCTAAATGTTCGTTTTTCCAATTCATCAACAAGATTGGCGGTATTTCTGAAGGGTTCGTGTAATATACCTATAATTTTCAATATATAATTAATAATACAATAAGAAATATTAAATATCGTTCCCAGAAAAACCCCGCAGTACTATCTCTGAATTTTTGACGCTGACATTGGTGACATTTATCTGTCAATTACAGACATTTAAATTTCTCAAGTAGTTACCATGAAGATGTTTGAGCGGTGAGCAGGCTGTGAGATTTATTACAACAGATTATTTTATAGATTATATTTCTATATCTTTAAATCTATAGAAGATATAATAAAAAACGTGCTTATTCAATAAAATCTGGATATGCGATGTTTATCATGAATCCAATACCTCTCTTGGCGAGAGATAAAAATTAAAAATAATTTTCCGGATCGAAAAAATCCCAAACTTAACATATAGTACTCGAAAAATACATGAAAACTTAAATAATTGTATTTAATTTGTGCATATTCACTTTTTCAGATATGGAAGCCGCTCAAGAATGGATCAGTCAATTCCTCTCGGAAGAGCAAACAACACAACCTAAATGTGGCATAAAAAATTCGGCATGCATTGTTAATACAAACAACATTATTATAGCAAAAGAACACGAGGAGCAACTAATAGGAAAATTTTGTGGTATACCATTAACAATAAAGATATCAATACACAGGTGTTAATAAATACGTGTTACAGATTTATGGGATATGTGGGGATGCAAAATAAACTTTTACTAATAAACTCATATCCAGGAACGCACCGTTTTGCGCTAGAGGGGCTTAAGAGAGTAACTATCTACCTTAATTTTAGTTGGCTGTTGCTGTTGATTTTAACTTCTAGCATTGAATTTTTTAAATTATTTTCTTCATTTTTGTAATACATTACAATTAATTGCTCAAAATGAGCAAGCATTGCACCTTCGCCAAATATTTTTACGCATTCGTTTAAAAATGCCAGGATTTGTTTGAATTTCTCGGCCGTACACTAAACCATGTTTGCGTAATCGCGAACAGTATGCTCATTTATAATGCATTATTGCGTCTGCAATTCAACGCTAAAAGTAAAAATAAACAAAACAATAAATGAAGTGTAGGGCACAGCTAACTAAAATTAAGGTAGATAATTACTCTTTTAAGAGCCTGTAACTCGAAAACGATGCGTTTCCGGATATGAGTTTATTAGTAAAAGTTAGTCTATTTTGCATCCCCTACATGCTGTATAAATTTGTAACACATATTTATCAGCACCCTATGTAAGTTGCAATAACAAAATAAATATCAACTTTATTGATTCTTATAAAAAATCACCCTTGTTTAGTAGATACATAATAATTTATAGCAGATTTTAGTAATCATCTGTTGTAAACTGTTAATCACAGAGAAAATTAATTTGTTTTTTTTTTAGTCCTGCTATGTCATGCAACAAAAGTTGCTATAATAAAAGCGAGGCAGAATCTAGAGGGTTGTTCTCTCTTTCTTAAGAATTTTCCTTGTAATGAATGTGTCAAAATCATCTTAGAAGCAGGAATAACGGCAGTCTATTATAGACAAGACAATGATGAACCTAGAGAATTGTTAGACGAAGATGTTGTTAAAGCTAGGCTTACTGTACATAAATTCTAATTTTTCAAATAAAGTAATACTTTTCATAGTTGTTTCTTCTATGAAAGTCTTTTAGAAAAATAAATACCTACCAATTTTATTTTTACCTTCACCTTTATCATCCCAATGTAATAATAAATAATATAAAAAAATCTGATGTGGCCAACACAATACCTCCCGTTTAATTTAATTTTTATTCATGTAAATACTCAAAATTAAATTAAATTTAAATACCGGGTTCGATCCCGCCCGACGCCAAATATTTTGAATTTTAAATAGAACAAAAATGACCCCTGTGGTACACTCTCCACGCTAGCAATGAATATAGGTAGGTATATAAATAAATAATATAAATATATCACCACGGCATATACCCATAGGTAAGTAATAATAATAATAAATGAATAGCAAACAAATGTATACTTTGTTGATATTAACATTGTTAGATTTGGTCTATTTTCACATAGCCACCTATAATATTTAAATACAAAGTATTTTCATATATCTCAATTATCTTATTTATCACGAACTTTTTCATCGTTCAAAAGAGAAAGAAATGGAGGTTTATATTTTAGTAAAATAATTATAGGTTGCTATTTAGAAAACAAAAGTTGATAGTCGTATCTTGTAAACCTGACTTTATAAAGAATACCTACATCTGCCATAAAATAGTATATTTAAAATGATAAAACTTTTATATGAGCCATTTTTTTCTATTACTTATAATAAAAAACTTAAAGGGGGGGTCTTCCAGACTCATCCTGTATATTAATAGTTATGTAAGACTCCATATACATATACTATAAACTTGTATTCCAGCATCACAAAATTGCAAACAATTAATATTTTCAAGTTCTTTAATGAGGAATGACTGCTTTATAATATTTTTTGTTACACTTATATAAAACTTTACAGCATCCTGAAGAAGGATTAAAATAAATCCGAAAGCTCGATGAAATAATCCAGAACGAACCATATTTTTTACCCTTTCACATTATATAAAAAAAAATATTGAGTAAAATTTAAATAAATTTTGTTTGTATTTATTTTTCAGTAGACTATGAATGAAAAAAAACTGTTATTTGTCAATTTGAATTATTTATTGCATAATTCAATATTCGATGGTTTTAACGATATTTATGAAGTTATTAACAAATATTTAATTTAAATTTAATTTTTATTCATACCTTACTGAAAATAAGTATAAAAATAAAATTAATTTAAATTTCAATTGAATTTTTCGGAACATTTTTATGGTTGAATTCTGAAAAAAATACTCTATCTAATGGGCCTAAAAATATATATACCAACCCATTTAAAAAATATAACTTTATGTTATAGTTTGAGAACCACTGATTAAAAATAGTATATTACATCCGAGGTGGTATATGTAATGAAACTCCCACCGAGGTATGTATACTATTCACAATCATTCTCTTTTTAAGTTAATAATTTTCAAAAAAAAAATCAGTAAGTTATAACCTTTAATTTTATTAATATTTTTGACAGCTCTATTATAGGGATCTAAGACAATGTTGCTAGGCAACCCTTACATTAACATTTCCAACCCGTGGGGTGGAAGTGAAATCTGTTATTTTCCACTCAAGAGATTGTTAGGAATAGGGTATTTCCCAATCTCTAAAAGGTTAGGAATAAAATTTCTTTTTTCTTCAATACGTGAATGTCCCCCTTGATCTATAGTACAATTTTTATTTGAATGATTTTCTTCTATTTCCAATAATAAATAATCGAGGTATCCCATATCCGAGAAACAGCCTATACGAGTACAATTAATATTTCATTTTAGTAAAGTAATAGGTATTTCTCCCTCCACGCAAAAATTTAAAAAAATGAAATATGCCAAACCAATAGAATTTTACTAAAAATAAATTATGATATGATATTATCAAATAAGATTACTATGAAGAATATTTATAAATTCATGAAATTACATTATAATACTCAGTATTTCGCATGAAACAATATCATAAAAAAAGTTTTCAGGAGAGAAATATATACGAGTACATACAAATATGGCTGAGTAAGTAATTATAAAAGAGTACAATAATAATCATACTTTTTCATATTCCGTTCGTACCTTTTCTTTTGTGCTTGGGAGCCATTTTCAAAAATTCACTCTAAGTTATTTTACCGAATTTTATATTTTTTCTTACACGCTCCTTCCTATTCATTCATTGAGAAATATAATCTTGCGAGTTTAATATGAATATATTTCACTCAAATATAACCAGTGTCGGCCAAGTTCACTGGCAGGCCCGGGTGCGAAAAACGATTATATTACAAACCATAAACAAAGGAAAAACAAGAATAAAAACATTGTTAGACTGAATAAGATGATCGACTGGTAGTAGAATGGAAAAATTGAAAAATAATCGGACACGCAGTCTAGTGAAAAATTATTTATTTCCTGGACTACGTTTCGACTGTAACTACAGTCTTCTTCGGGGCTAGAAATGGTCATCTTCAGGCTGAAGAAGACTGTAGTTACACCCTTTAATCCGTACCCACGTTAATCCGAACATCTAGTAACCCGAACATTGGGTAGAAACGGGTAATCCGAACAAAGACTCTTTCATCCGAACTGCCGGATTTTTTTCAAAATTAATTATTTATTATTCAACAGGACACTTACATCCCAATTACAAAAAAAAAAAATCTGTTGTGGCCAGCACAATACCTCTCGCCATTTTCGTTTTATGTTGCATAGGGCACGAACAGTTATGTGACTCTGTTAGCCTTGGCAAGCAGATATGGGGGCCCCGTGTCAAAATGACAGCTAGTAATAATGTACATAGGTGTCAAGTATCATAAGTTTTCATTAAAACATTGATTTTCCAAATCCATGTGGATTATTTTCCTCGGCAACAAGTATATTCCATACTATTGATGACAAATAAACATCAGAATATTTTGAAATTTTGAATGAAAAATTATGACATGACAATTGTGACATCCATGTAAATAACTACTAACCGTCATTCTGACACGGATCCTCATCTGCTTGCCAAGGCCAACAAAGTCACATGACTGCTCGCGCTGTATAAGTAACGAATTTAACATTTCTTGTACACACAAATAAAAGTAATTGTATCTCTTCTTTCGTTCTATGAGAAATTTTGTTCCACTATTCTAATATGTTCAAAATTCTTCAAAATCATTGACGGCATTAGCGGTATTTCTTAAGGATATATGTAATTAACATACCTATAATTTAAATACATATTTATTACATAGTATATCTCCAAATCTATACGAGAGATAATAAAAAAATTAAATGTGTCAGATTGAGAAATTAATTTTCTTTTTTTCAAGAATCTGCTACTTCTGGTTGTCCAATTGTTACCTAAACCTTTTCATATCTTCCCAGTAATGTCCGATTGGGAAATACGTAATTAAACAAACATTAAGTCTTATAGTTTCTGAACAAACCTTCCAACGTCCCACACACATACACACACACACATACATCCACACACATACACACACACACATCATCGTAAAAATATTAAAATCGGATTGTAGGGACCTTAAAACGTGCTCTAATTTGTTTTTCAATTACAGTAAATGCAAAATTGAGCTACTTTGTTAAGAATTCTGTTTACACCATATATTATAAAATGGATAACCATGTTTTTGAAAGAGTCACTCAATTCAAGGATCTCGGAGTCATATTTGACGAAAAACTAAATTTTGCTACTCACATTCACCATATTGCCAAATTTTCATACAGAAGTCTGGGTTTTATAATCCAAAGTACTCAATTCTTCACTAATATTTCTACTTTACAGAAACTATATTTCTCGTTTGTGAGAACAAAGCTGGAATATTGTCTACAAGTTTGGAGTCCAATCTATAATAAATACCAATGTATACTGAGTCCGTTCAACGAAATTTTATGAAATTTTGTTATTACAAACTTCATAGACGGTATCCCAGTTTTGACATTGATTACAACATCTTACTTGAAGAAATTAACATAGTGTCTCTGAATAAATGGAGAAAAATCCAGTCATCTCTTTTATTGTATAAGGTTTTACATGTCATCGTAAATGATCCAGTTATTCTTGAGAAAATACCAATATTTGTTCCTAAGCATAATTCGCGTATTAAGAGAACCTTTCATTTCAGAACAGCGCGTACTAACAATGAATTAAAATCACCAGTTAGAATGTTATGTGAAAATTTTAATACCCTGTCATATTACATCGACATCTTTTTTGGCTCGTTCGTGAATTTTAAGAACGCGGTATACATATTGGCTGGTACCACAAGCCTGGTTTTAACTAAAACGCTGTTTTAAGAAATGTCAAATTCAAATTTGAATATGTAATTTCACCCTTACGTTTAAAAAGCGATTTTTTAAAAAATATTTGTTTGATTATAAACTATGTTCTGCTTTAATATCATATTTTGATGAATTTAATATTATTTATTGTTAATATTAATAATCAAATTTGACATTTCCTAAAACATCGTTTTAGTTGAAACAAGGCTTGTGTGATACCAGCCATAGTTTCTATGAGATATAGGTAATGCTTCAATTATTTTGTTATTATGTGTACTATGAAAACAGATATTATCTTCTAAGGTATTTTTTTTTTGTTGTTGTATAATCTACCTGTAAATTGGAATATGAAATCCTGTAGGTCAGATTTATAATATATAAATGTACAACTTTACTTTTAATACTATACTTTCTTGTCAAATTTCTATATAATGTATTTATTTTTTTACACAATAAAAGCGTGAAAAAAGTGGACTTTCTTAAAGCAAATAGGTGACAAAATTAAACGACATATTTTATTTACGGTTTTATCGTAGAAGTAAAAAATATTTGTATGCAACTAGAGTAAAAAGTTTCTTATTTCACTCAGAATTTGATGCACTCACCTTCTATTCGTAAAATAAGACTATGACTATTATATTATCATCTAATAAATAATAAACTTTAAACTTTATATCATAACTTGTAAAAGGTGACATGTATGTTAGTAAATTATAAAATATAGAAGAAAACTGTTTTAATTACTTGCAGTGAAAACGACAGGAGGTTTATGCAAGCTGCTTGGCAAGTAGCTAGGTATATTTGGCAAGGAGAAGAAAGGTACTACAAAGGCGCATGTATAGTAAATGAAAACAATGAAAAACTCAGTACACAACGCTCAAAATATGCAGTACTAGATTTACCAGCAGGCGATAACGTACTTAATCATACAAAATATGGTAAAAACAAAAATACACATATTTAATTCGAATACAGTAAAAAAATTGAAAGATGTCCGATCAAAGTCATCTGTATCATGAACGAATTAACAAATTGGCATACATATATCCCTCTTCTTTACAAAGGCTTTAAGCGTGTGCGATAAGGATGAATATAACACGCTTCGTCTTTCAAAAATTCATATTGTTTCGACTAAGTTAGGACATTCCATTTTAAAACGATGCTCGTTGTTGATAATATTTTCGCTGTAACGTAAGTTTATATATTAATTCAGATACATTACCTTGATTCATAGCCGTACAAATAATGTTATTTCCTGCCAGTGTCAATGATATTGACATTGTGTCAGTATCTTAATTTTCACATATTTGGTTTTACATTTGCTAATAAATTTACCAGCTGATTTATTTTTAATTTTAATGCTGTTATTGTAACATATATTTTTATAATAATAAAACAACAGTAGTATCTTACGTACCCTCATAAAATATAAGCAAACGACACTACTGAATTTATCAGAATGGGCGGAGCAAAAATCTGAATTCATACAATTCGTAGATAACCTTGATCGGACATCTTTCAAAAATTTTACTGTATCACCATTAATAACTGGAAATTAAATTACCCAAAATACGTATTGATAATACATTTTATCTTCCTCTCGATATTCTTTAAATTGAACAAAATAGAAGATTGGAAGTCAGATATAACAGATAACTAATAAAAAGATCCCGAGTTCAAATCACGACAATGTTAGTTACATGTTATTTTAGTGAAAGTTATTTTTTCTTGCAGTGTGCCATGCAGAATTAAAAGCCATTGTTGAAGTATTGAAAAAAGGAATAAATCTTCAAAATTGCACCATATATTGTACGCACTATCCTTGTCCAGAATGCACTGCCCTGATTTTACAATCTGGTTTGAAAAGAGTAGTGTACGAAGAGGAGTTAGGTGGATGGAGACATTTGCCATCATTTTCAGAAAGGATTATAATCCATAAACTAACAACCCATCAATAATATACTGCCAAACAATACATAAATAATTAAATAAATGTATGTAGTACACTTTGGGAAAATAAACATATAATAATCAACAATAAATAATAATTTGTAACCCTTTTTTAACGCAAATGTAGGGTATTGACCGCGATACCACAACATAGGACTTAAACATTTAAAATCATTTTTTCGGAATTTCCTGTTTCCCTAATAATTACTTTAGGTAAAAATACTTAAAATTATGCATCTGAATCAATTAGAAATTTTTTACATGCTTTGTAACGGCAAAAAATTGGTATAAAAATGTCGAAAACGACTCCAAAAATAGCGTCAACCATGAAATTTTACAGGTAAATATACTTTTTATTACGCATTATTTGTAATATCTGTTCAAGTGAACAATTATCTATTAAATAAATTAAATAATTAAAATAAAAATAAATTAACCTAATTTGAGAGATAAAACGATTCATTTGTTAAATTTTAATTCCAATTCCATGCAATTTTCAGGGTGATTTTCGACATTTTTATATCTAATTTCTACTGGGATAGCGCATGCAAAATTAATTTTATTTATTGACTCTTATGTAGAATTTTATGGTCTACAACGTTTATTTGAAACTTTTTTATTTAAAATAATTACATGTTAAAGTTACAATCAACACTAAGCAGTAAAATACGATCAATTAAACAATATACCTAAAATAACACTAAAATGTTTTTTCTATGCCGGAGGGTAAGTCATAATTTCTATGGTATCAAAATTGAAAAAGAATACACCATTTGGCTCTGGAGGCGAAATGTAGGCATTATTCCCCTAGGGGAGTTTTTATTATTTTGATATAACATTTAATGCTTTATCTTGCAATTCTCTGGATATCTACAGTAACAACAGTAACAAGATGAAAACTGCCGCAACGGCAGCAATCTGCATCAACTATTTCTTCCGATTCTTCAGTACTGAACTAAATTACAAATATTATTGAAAGCAACATTCAACAAATTATTAAAATATTTCTGCTGTCATGTGACTTTCAATAAATTTCTGTTTTCTTGTGCAATGATTCAAAGGCTATTAGACGTTACACAATAAAATTTCAAAATTATAAATTATAAATATAACAGTACAAAGATAAAAAAAAAATTGGGCAAATTCGAATGTACACGAAAATCAAGTGAGATGATGGAGTGGACGTTTCTGCAAAAGGAGGTATTGTTGCGGATCGCTAGGCAAATCGATCTCCCTAGTGATAACAGACAGATAAGAGTGGCACGAGTGATTATTCACCTGTAACACACGTTGCAATACGTCACGCCCACCGTTAATATACACATTATAAAACATTTCATTGCCCCACGCTACACGTACGCTGCTAGGTTATCATCTCCTACCGACCCGTCGCGACGGTTTCCTTCCAACAGAATCCCTCCGGAGAACATAGAAATTATTTTGTTTTCTGGAGGAAATAAACAAAACATGACGAAGCAACCGTATCACGTATTCACTATACAATTCGACTGGGTAAATCACCGCCAAATTGCAGTGGAGCGCCGGCGGACTTAGTTAATTTTTTTCATGGCAGTATTATTGAAAAAGTAACTCACCAAATGCAGAATAGTGTTGACAACCTCCCGGTTAGACACCTGTCCCACTTCGATAAGTCCTATTAACACGGCAAATTTCAGGCTGTCATTCATAGGCATCCTGACAACCTCTTCAGGTCGTTTGATGTCACTAAACGGTGGATTTTTCAAATCCGCCATCGTTAATGTTTTATTCATTTAAAGTTTATACAAAAAACACAATATTTTAGCACGAACAATTACTTAGACACGGATTTTTAACCATCACATGATAGTACCACAAACTACAAACCGCCATATTGGAAAAACATAGCCGGGTCCTCTTCTTTTACTTCTTCGAACTCCATCTCGGCGTGAAATTTCCAAACAAACATGAGTGACAGTTGACAGTTATTCCTTTCGTTTTTATTATATAATTTTACTTTTATTTGCGTAACTTAAATCGTAAATTTATCTCTGCCTAACTACCCACAACAATATTGTGATAATAATTATTTGAAACAATAAAATGGACAGGTTGGTTATGTTTTACAAATAACAAATGAAGGATAACAATCATATTTAAATATATTTCATTTGTTTCTCTGTGCGCAGGGATGTAAACTCAAAAAGAACTGATTATATTGAGTGGCACGATTATTTTATGGCTACTGCCTTTCTAGCGGCAAAGCGCAGCAAAGATCCTTGTTCGCAAGTTGGTGCTTGCATAGTAAACAAGGATAAAAAAATTGTTGGTATAGGATACAATGGAATGCCAATTGGATGCAGTGATGACGAATTTCCATGGAAAAAAGAAACAGATAATTTGTTAGAGTCCAAATTTCTATATGGTATGGTATTTTTATCGTCTGATTTTATACATATTTTAAATTCGTGTTTGTGTTAGTTTGCCATGCTGAAATGAATGCGATACTAAATAAAAACTCTTCGGACGTTAAAAATTGTACAATCTACGTTGGCCTATTTCCCTGTAATGAATGTGCCAAACTTATCATTCAGTCTGGTATCAGAGAAGTTATATATTTGTCTGATAAGCATGCCCATAAAATTGAAACAATTGCTTCGAAAAGGATGTTCGATGCTGTAAATATTAAATATTGGCAATATGTGCCCAAAACAGAGAAATTGGTTATAGATTTTAGCGAAATAAATTGGAACTTAATGTCTCAATTGCCTCCGTCTCCTTTTCATTCTGTTGCCAAAACAAGTGATGTAGAAGAATCTCTATAAGAAAAACTAAAAATTGTGTTGTAATTTTATAATTTTAATTAATAAATTGATAGAAAGTATATTTCATTTTTAATACATTCGTGCAACATTAATATAGTTTTTACAAACTTTACAGAAATTATAATACGTCGTTAGTTAAATATTTATTTTCAAAAAAGAAATCAAGTTGGCCTGTTTGTATTCCCGTAATATAACTTTAACACTTACCCTTTATCCTTATGAAATATGTAAGACCTACCTATATAGTGTCTCAGGTTGAGATCTTATTAGAATTTTCCAATTTTTTTCATTTTGTCCAGGTGTTATTTTATTTATTTTTATATATAATAATTTTAAATATCTGAAAACAATCCTTGACAATACTAAATATTTTTATCTATAAAAATGTAAAATATTGAATCTTAAAAAATTACAAAGTCGATATCTAAAACAATGTTAAATATTTCTTATTTCTGTGGAATATATCAACTGACGATATTTTTTCACTTTAATGCGCTAGGTGTACATTATAACCAATCAAAAGTCAGAATTTATTTCCATATGTAAACCATCTTCGTTTTTTTCATACTTGAAACGCAATGCAAAAGGAATGTTATATAATTTAATAGTTATAATAAATAAACATTCATTTATAATTAGATTTTCCAAAATAATTGTTTAATATTTGCTAATCCTATCCTGACCGATGAAATAGATCATCATTAGGATTCTGTAACTCGTCCGATGTCAAACAGTATCACTATAGCGACATGTTTTCTATAAAATGTTTCGCATATTTACGTCGTAAATGTGAACTAAAATGTAATTTTCAATATAGTGATATCGGTACCGATTACTATCGGGCGAGTTACAGAATCCTACACAATTTCCAAGGGGATGGGGGTTAGTTGATCATTAGTGAAGACAGTTCACTATAAGTTGAAACATGTTATTTTCCTTTCTGAAAATTCACGTATTAGCCTGTTTCATTCACGTCACATCATAGTGTGGTTATATTTCGCACTTTTTCTACCTTATCCGTCCTTGCGTACTTCCCTTCCGTTTCCAAAATGTGTCCCTATTTCTTTCGCATATTTTCATTAGGTACATTTCAATTCTTGACATTTCGTAAGTTGTGAATTTAATTTATTTTGCAAGCGGCGCTGCTGCATTTGAAGGTTGTACTTATAGTCGTCATAGTTCCTCAGGCTATCCCTGGAAGTTACAAGTCCCATTGGTGGTGTGCCCTGATTTATTTTAATTAATTTCTCATTATGCTCTTACTGGTTTAAAAGTTACATTCGACAGTCAAAGATTTCTTCTCTCAAAAGTGTTGTGAGATCCACTTAAAACGTTATCGTTCAAGGTTAATAGGGTTAGGCTTTAAGCTCTCAAAATTGAGGACTGGATCCGCATAAGTCATTATTTTAGAGAGTTGAATATTCTCTCAGAATATTCCTGGACTCAATAACTTTCACCAGCCTTTTTCCGACTAAAACTTTTTGTTGACCCTTTTTCTGTTTGGGCTTTTATGTTCAGTCTGAACGTTGTGTTCATCACATAGTCACTGCTATCATTATCTTTGTCCGTCTAAGAGTTATCCTTTTCCTGCGCCTCCTGGTCATCGTGCATGTTGGAGATTTTATTGTTTATCTCAAATAATTAAACATATATTTTGTTTATTTTTATACTTCGAACCATTTGTTACTTTGAATTATATCGTATGACTTACATAAACTGTTATTTTTTATTTCACACCTAAAAAATGGAAGGGGCCGATCTGTTTCTCGACTCCTCTGCCCAAAGCGCGCTCGGGAACTAACCCCCACGTTATATACTTATGTTCATCTTTTACTCTCGTGGCCGTGTGCCTGAGTGTCTGGTCGCGAATCTGGGGACCCGGTTTCGATCCCGACCGACGCCAAAAATTACATCGCATTTTAATGGCACAAAATTGACCCCTGTGGCGCACTCTCCACGCCAGCAATGAGTGCCCGTGAAGTGACGCCTGGTAAGCGCCCGCACGGTACAAATATTCCATCATTACCGATATCTGTGTATGAAGCAGATTGGCACACCCAGCAATGGGTAATATGCCGTGATGAAATATTTATTTTATTTATTTCATCTTTTACTATTAAAAAAAAAAACTAAATCTTAGTAGGCTATGAACAAAGAAAGGCATGTCTTCATTTAAGAGATATTGTCAAAAATGTTATGTATAAAGCTTTTCATTTTGATTCTTAAGTTGGAAATGGAAATAAACTTGAAACCCGCGAATGGCAATATTGTGACCAGGCATGAAACAAACGAACGAAATTATACCCGGTGTTGATAGTTATTTGAACAAGCCCTAAAGATTAGTGAAGTGCAAGTGTTGAAGGTCAAGTCGTCTCTCCCAGCAAATCCGGGTTCATTGTCTGGCACGGGACAATTAAAATTATCCTTATTTCTCCCGCTCCCATTTGGGTCCAACGCCCACGCAATAGGTGGTTGTGGAACATTGCTAACCACCAGAGCATAAAGAAATAACCTTCCTTTGCTACATTGACCCAGTCGGTAAATTTAAATGTTACATTAGGCAGCAGACATACCTACGTTTCTTTGTTCATAGCCTCTAATTCATTAGCTTACATAAATGATGTATGCTGCCTCTGTACATGTAAAAATAATAATTGGTGTAACATATTTCTAAATAAAGATGTATCAGTTGTTGTAGTATAATTTATTTAATTTTATTTGACATAATAGGGTTTTGAAGGTTCATAAATAAATAAACAACAGTAATGATTTAATAATATAGGTATTTGTTTTGATATTTATAATCAAGTCGGATTTTACGTCACAATATCCAAATTTTATTTTCGAGGTAGTTACGCCGGAAACTAAAACTCATATTTTCCCAATCAATTGTATAAACAAGTAAATAACGTTAAGTCCTTCAATGTATATAATTTTAATGAGATTTTTTACATAATTGTATCCAACAAATAAAACAAACTTTGAACTTTGCAATCTATATAATGGTCTATAAACAAATATATACCTATAAGAAATAAAATATATACAGACAATGACTGTGTCGTTTGAATGATCAAAGTCAAATTCACAAATGAATACAAGGGAGAACTGAAGATGGAAAACAGCAAAGACTCAGTGATAAAACTGCAAGCTATATTTTGCCACGGAACGAAAACGGTAACTATACAATTCATGATGACTGAATTTAAAAATGATTTAATTTATATGACGCATGATGATTGATACAATATTAAAAGACTTCCGCTTATGAACGATCAGTACTCATACAAGCATTCTAAATACAACATTTTACCTAATGATGAATTCAATATTTAGTTAATATAGTACAAACAATATTACCAACCCAGAATGTGGTAATAGCAAATTCAAATTATGGCGCGTGCGTCGCATCGACCAGGTTTCCAAGTACGACATAATAATAGTAATGATGACAAGTGATAAATTCCGAGTGCGACAGAACGAACAGAAGTATTTCCAAACGAAACAAATGCATCATTCCATCTCGCTCTAGCCGACACAGACCAATCACGGATCCACACTTAGTAAAAAACTTTACTACACAAACAAATTTACTATATATGTCATGTTTTTAGTTATGCTTATCACTGAGACACAGTTCACAGTCGCAGTCAGATCAGCAATCAGCCCGAGAGCCCGCGTGAGATGGCGATGGGCGGCCACGCGCGCCATCAGTTGCTGCTGTGGCAGTTCTCCTTGCCGTTGTCTGTGCCGGTTACGTGGTTGTTTTCACTGGCCGGGGGTGAATCAGTTGTTGACACCACCGTCACTGCTGCGGGCGGCCGGAACGCCGTGGCGTACGGGAACCGCAAGTGGCTCTTCTTCACGAACTCCTCTATTGCTGACTCGCACGACCCGAAGTCGTCTGCCTGCAGACTCTCCAGTACTCTCGTGCAGTTCTGCAAAATACCACATTCACTCTTTTCCCTCAAGATTAAAACTCATTCATAATGACATATAAATTTATGTCATTTATAATCCGAGCTAGGCAGTAATTAATTTCTTTTGTACTTGACATCTGACACTTTTAACAGCCCTCGGTCCTTGGATGGTTAGTCCTTGCGGGTTTACACTGCTATTCGGATCTGTGTGTGAATAATAAGAAAGACAAGCAGTTTGCAGTAATTAAAGGTGAGAGGTAAAGCTGACAGTCATTCTAATTATTATACAGGAATAGCGCTCAGGTGTGGAGCACCAAGTGCTTGACTGATATACACTGTTTGTGTATTTGATATGCTGGTATATGTGGGATATACATTTGTATTATTTCCCTAATTATCGGAAAGATTGTTTGGGATAACCATGGGTCCACAGAACCGTGCTCTGAAGGTGGGACCTACGTGTGACCGTAAGCTAAGCACTTATACATGTCTTGGATATGTGTAAGTGGCTACGGTACCGCTAGTGGAGAAACACCAAGTGAGAAGCTGGGATCCACGAGAGATCTACGTGTAATCGTAAGATAAACTCTCATAATGGGTTTGGGAGCTCAACATGTCTGTTATAAACACTTGATATTCTTAAATACAATAATAACCCTTGGACCTTGAATGGTTAGTCCTTGCGAGTTTTCAGTGCTATGTAGATCTGTGTATGAATGTGTCAATAAGGAAGACGAGCAGTCTGCAGTAATTAAAGGTAAGTGATAAAGCTCATAGTCATTCTAATTATTATCACCAAATGCTTGATTAATATGTTTGACACAGTTTGTGTATTTGATATACAAGGTATATGTGAGATATAAATTTATATTATTTGTTTGTGGCCGCAAACATATGTAGTATTTTCCTAATTATCCGAAGGGTTCTCTGAAACAATCCTGGGTCCATACAGCCGTGTGCTTTGAAGGTGTGAGAAACACCAAATGAGAGGCCGAGAGCCACGAGAATTCTGAGATCTACGTAAGCTAAGCACTCATACATGTCTGGGACATGTATAGGTGGTTACGGTATCGCTAGTGGAAAAACACCAAGTGATAGGCTGAAATCCACAAGAGATCTGGAACCTACGTGTAATCGTAAGGTAAGCTCTCTTAATGGGTCTAGGACCCATAGACCTCTGGGAGGTCGCGCTAGGGAACTCAACATGTCTGGGACATACGTAGGTGCTTCGGTACTGCTAATGGCTTGGATGTGACTATTCACTGGAGCCGGTTAGTAGTACCGGAACCCACGAGATATTGGACCGCATGTGGGAGGCCTGCCCAAGTCTGGGACTTGGGAATGACCTTATCACTACCCTCCTCCCCTTATATCTATCTTATTAGATGATAATGTACAACAGTGATAATTGTTGTGATGGAACGCCTCCTAGAGGACCAGTCCGACGCTGACAAGTTTATGTATGTGTGTCGAAGAGGACGCCGATTACGGGTCAAAAGGAATGTGAAATGTATATTAGATTAATGATTTTATAGATAAATAAAGTACACTACCTGGATGTTAACGTCGTCCATGTTATCTGAGAAATTAGTGACCAGATCCAAAGCAGTCTTCTGCTTACTGCTGTCGAGATGGTAGAGCATTTTGGCGCCTTCGAGGACAGCTTCTAGGCACTTGGCTTTCTTCTTCAGAAACCTATCGTTGACTTCACTGGGACCCCTGCCGTCGAACATGGGCCGCACTTCCTTCTCCACGACCGCGCGCACTGCTTCGGGCATTGTGCCACTAGTCCGTGTCATATATTCGTGAAAACGGATCAAACAAGAGTGAAGTTTACAGTTTTCTGGGTCTAGACGATTTGCTCTTTTGATTGATTGTAGCATAAGGAGAGTTTTCTCTGAAAAACACATAACTCATCTGTTTTTGATAAATCTTAAAGGCCTTATCATACTGCGATCATATCTCCGACTCTTTTTCGCTGACTTATTTTGTATCACCAACTCGATCTATCACACTGCAAATTCGAGCAACCGTTTTCTCTAACTTTTAGTGCATATTTCATACTTGAGATTGATTATGATATAATTTCTTTAATGCCAACATATTTCAAATTTGTATGGCGTAACAAAATATTTCTAGTAAAATGATTCAAAACGATGGAAAAATAATACAATTATAATATAATAAACAGATTCTATTTCATCTAGCAACAGGATCGCTGAGTTCCTTGTAGCTTTCACACAATAATGTAAAAGGGCGCCAAATTTGATTTCTGCCCGGTTCAATATTTTATGTTGCGCCGGCCCTGCGAATGACCTGGCAATATCTCCTATCTGCCGTGGTTAACGAAAATAAGTGCTAAGAGAAGTAGTGCGTACCCACCTTTCCTATAGTAGATCTCGAAGGCCATAAGATGAGTCTGTATCTGTCGTGCAGCGAGCGTCTGCAACGGTTTGAGGAACTTGATGGCCTGGTCGAGCGGGTCTTCAACCCGAGCGAGCTTCTCGGGCACTAGCTCATCCAGTTGTGGGGCGTCGGGTTCGACGTCGCCTTGCTGCCGGGATTTATTATGTTGCTCACGCTTCACCTGAGCTTGTGCCGCTTGTGCACTCTCTTGTTCAGCCTTGCGTCGCGCTTTGCGAAGCTTGTTGCGGAGTTTCTTCAGCTCGCTTGGCGCCAGATTTTCTGCAATAAGATAAGCGTAAGTGTGAAACATATTGCCAGAAGGAATGGATAGGGGCATATATTATATATTTACAGTCACATGGAGAGTTAACATAATAACATAAAAGAGTATATCTTTAGTGCGCTAATTGGATAGTAACTTAAATAATTTTACGTTTTAAGAGAATTATGAATTCATAAAAGTTTTGCCGTATAAATGTATCATGGCCTCAACAGTAGTCCAGTGCGCGGCTCGGTTTTAAAGTCAGGTAGCCAATCACATTGCTTACGATATAAAACGTTATATAAACTTTCAAACGCTTGTCATTTATTTGCGAATGAAATAATAATTAACTTTTTTTTACTAATACACAAAAAAATTATGATCAGATTTTCTGTAAGCTAACAAATTTTAAAAATTGTTCTCGTAAAATGTTAAAAAAAATACTTATTTGCTTTTTTCAAAATACCACAGATATAGTTGTTAAATCATAGTTCAAGTTCGGTAATGATCCGGAAGATGTTTCGTCCTTGAATCTGCCGGAATCCCCATGAATACCATTACATTATACATATAGTTGCGGAGTTACAGCACAGCACAAAGCTGTTGGTAGCGAGTGTGTTGAGTTACGGAATGTGTCCACGCCTAAACCGGTCCGAATGACCCTGTCGTGGTCGCTGGACGGACCACTGCCCCAGATCATGTAAGAGCAATACCGGTAAACGAGAGTGAATGAGAATGGTTGGCATTATAACCCAACAAAGCTAAAACCCCACAACTAAAATACATAACGAGTATAGTTGATTTCCCCATAACTGGACACTATTCTGTCTTTGACTTATGAAATAATACGAGCCCAAAATTTTTCGTTCTAACAGTAAATAATACAATACATATTTATATTAGTATTATCTATAAAACTGAGGGTAAAGGTAACTGACAATATACTCAATTAATTGCCATCTTAAATTTTATTACTTTAATAAAAAATATTTGCGAATTATTGAAGACGAAAACATTTGTCACATGCAGACAATGGTTTATTTGCAAATAAATTATTATTAAATCTAAGAAATTTTATTATAACAATGTATTCAAGTTCTATACACTCTATTAATACACCATATCAAAATTGAATTGGCGTAATAATCATAGCATCCAGAAGTTTATTTATTCTTGTTTTTAATATAATATCACTTTACAAATAATTTTACTAAAAAAATAAAATTTAATATAGTAATTAATTGAATATATTGTCAGTTTCCTTTACCTTCAGTTTTATAAATAGTACTAACATAAATATTGTATTATTTACTGTTGGAATTAAAAAAATTAGCACGTTTCTGTTGTCATATATTTGCCCGTAGATTATTGTTAAAATGATAAATTTAGGTAATAATACATTTAAATCCAGTACACTTTATTAATACATCAAATAAAAAATTGTCCAGATATAGTCTTAACTATTGTAATCTAAAAATTTATTTCTTCTTGCTGTTAATATATTTTTTTCAGAGGGTACGAATACATTTGGGGTTGGGCACGAATATAATATTAATATACTCCCTACACAGTTCAATAAACTGAACTAATCTGGTATTTAAAAAAAGTCACATATTTCTTGTCAAATTATTTACAAAAATTCCTGGACTCTTCCTTGATTTCCTGACTATTGACCATCCTGCAAATACACCGCCGTATGGGAACGTACAATCCTGTGCGAACCTCGTACCTCGTGAAAGCAGTGACTGTATTTACATTTTTATTAATTGCTGGTAATATTTTGGGTTTTTTAGAAAGGGGTGTATTTTGTAGATTTTATTTATCTCCGAATTGTACGCAAATACATTAAAAGCCTCGTTCCATTGATTCTGGTATATTAACCATATCATGCTTTACATAAGTAGCTTTTTGATTCTTACGAGTTTTATTTTATGTGTAATTTCAATATTTTATGTACATTTAGCTGTTTAAATTAGAGATAATCTTGCTATGAACTCTATAAAACGTAGTTTTATAGAGTTTTAGTAAAAGTTAGATGACCGCATGTTACATGCCTAGCCAGGGTATAAATATCAATAGTATTACTCAATGGCACAGACTAGGGGTGGGTATATTTGTTCTTAATTTACTAAAATAGAAACCCTTATACAAAATATTACACGTTTTGAAAATATTGAAAGCCTTCAATCAATTTTTAGTTTTATAAATTACCATTTACCAATTACATTGAGGCGATTACATCAAAAATTGCCAGTAAATTTTACTTACAAATCATCCAATTTAGATGTTAACAATTACTCCATTTTAAAATTAGAAAGTTTATTCAATCAAGCAAGGGCAAATGAAAAAAATATATTTTGGACACTAGTATCAAAAGATAAATACCCCTGTTTGAATTCGATTCATTTATGACCGACTTAGTTCTTCGGCTTCACATATCTCTGTGAAGCTTCGCAAATGAAAATTATAAAGTCCAAATATAAGAGCTGCATAACTGATAACCATTTACCAGTATTTATCAGGCTGTGTTTAAGTCTTTAGTTGCCTAAATTGTGAAACTGTGAAAACATGTAGTGTCATGCGTCAACTTCCAACATAAACGATTAAAATTTGTGTTTCATATTTTTGTTTTAGGCCCGATCTTACCATATCTAGTTAAAGTGATAGTTTATTAACCATTAGTTAAGAATGATACTGAAGGTTAGACGCGATGCAAACAACAGTTTTAACTTCCAAATAGCTCAAACCAAAGGTGGTAAGAACAATTTTTGGTTATCACTGTCACTTTAACTAGAGGAGCAGGCTTAACTCGTGTTATCTTTATATTTTTTCGTAATTATGTGTATAAAAAATAAATAATTTGTCGTGGTATTATATTCGTGAGAAAGTAATCAGATTTTAATATAATTTTTATATAATGTGAAACCCATCAATTCTAATTAAGTAGATCTTCCTACTTTGAATTTGCCCACCTCTAGATATACAAATATTTCAAATATTATGGAAAGAGATCAACAAACTATATTCAATCACCCCAATTCTGAAATAATGTGCAATATTGCTACTACTACTACTATTACCAAATAATAAGTATTGTTCAATAATAACAATAACAATTGAATAAAATTTTGAAACCTATAATAGCAAGTATCGTTTATTCAAAGTGAAATGCCAAAAATATCACCTTGATCTGAAGTCAAGGGAACCGTAAATTTCAAGCATAAAAAACTATTATAAATGTAGCATAGTTCATTTTTATTCTTTGCTTTTATTACAATTCTCAGAACAGAAATAAATATCAAATATTAGTCATCTGAACTATTACACATTTACTTTTATGTTTCTTTATTTCCCGTAACCTTAACTAATGAATAAAAGAAAATACGAAGTAACAAATAAAATTTAAACGGTTAGAAGCAAACTTGATTCTGATTAAAAAAAAATGAGTCACTGTAATCTTGCGGGTTGCAAAAAATTGATGTGACATATAAACAAAGCTAAACAGGAAACAGGAAACAAGAGAAATCAATAAGTTTCAATGAAATTTGATTACGGTTCCGGATTTTGTTTGAATAGTACAGTGTTTAAATAAATATCTGACACTTGTTAAATGATTGTTAATAAGGGTAAAAACCTGTGTTAGTTTCACTCTCCGTATTGTAACGAGCGCAACGGAAACGGATCAGTTTTTATTGATTAATTATTTGCGCTGTTATTATCGCACTCGACAGCCAGAACTGATATTCTAAGCAACTTTCATTTCCTTGCGATGGGTACCGCACCCGTTGTTCGTACCTGTTACCTTTGTCAACATAACATACCTACTAGATCGAGCAATTTAAATTGTATCAAACCTACTTGTAAGCAAATCTATTCGGCTTCAATAAAAATATATGTATGTATTTGACTAAGAAAGGAAATTCGTTGACTATATTAGGAGGCTCACCTCAATTTAAAGAAGAAATGTATATACTTATATAATTTACTACATTCACCATGATTCAGTACGTAAATAAGAAATTCAGTATTGGCAGACACACAATGGGGTTCACCACTATTTTTGAATTTTTATCAATTTCATCTAAATTGAAGATGATATGTATGTAAGCATCTTATAACCTAAAATTAGATATTACATTTGTACGAGTAGATAAAGCTCATAACTGTCGTATCTAAAATCGTTTAAAATTAGTCTTCAGTTTTCAAACTCAGTGTATAATTAGTTGTTAACAATTACTCGAAAGTTCAGTCAAACAGCATATATTCTTACTACCACCGTTTCAGAACACACTTGCACCTTCTTCAGAGTCCACAACAATTATACAATAAAAATGTAATACATACAAACTAACATGTACATTATCACACTTACAGTAAGATCTTACAAATTATTACAATTCATGTACACTGGCTTGCAAAAAAATCGCGTACACCTTAAAAATCAAGTAACCGAGTTTTTACTGTTTTTGAGCTATGTAAATGCGATTTTTTAATCAACTGTCAATGGAACTGTCACTGTTGTCACTATCACGTCAGTATTTTATCTATTGTAGAGCAAGTTCTTTACTGTGATGTTATTATTAAGTTACATATACATATATGTATACCAGAAAAATTAAAGAACAACCAAGTATGTATTTCTCGTTTTCTTTTAACTTTGACATCTTAATTGACACTAATGACATTGACAAGTTAAAATTCAAGACACACTCAATACAGTTAAAAATAGGTGTACGCGATTTTTTTGCAAGCCAGTGAACACAAAATACATTCGTACAAAACATTCATTTAATTTATTAAAAATCGTACCAAAAAATTCAAAGAGCATACACACATCCATTTGCTCTAAAAAAAACGACAACCGAATAATACAAAAAATAGCCGGAAATATCCTGTGTAAGGATTCTGGTGACATCATTAAAACGGACTCCTATTGGTCGTCTATAATAATAATGTAGCAAATTGTAGGAAGGAAAATTATTGAACCTCAGTTTGGTCTGAAATTTGTCTTTTCCTTTTTGAACTTTTCCAAGTCCTTGAATATCAGTTCTTGCATTGATGTTATTGCAATCATCCCTGATATGTAACATTTCAAGAAACATAAGTTTGGAGTAATTCTGCTCTTCCTCCAAAGTCTTGAAATTTTCCGAATCAAAAGTGTGTTTTAGTGTATTGGAATATTCAGCCAGAGCACATTTGCCGTGTTGTTCTGTGGAAATATCCTGTGTAAGGATTCCGTATCAATGATGTCACCAGAATCCTTACACAGCATATTTTCCGTATTGTTCGGTTGTCGTTTTTTAGAACAAATGGATGTGTATGCTCTTTGAATTTTTGGTACGATTTTTAATAAATTAAATGAATGTTTTATACGAATGTATTTTGTGTACATGTAAGATCTTACTGTAAGTGTGATAATGTTCATATTATTTTGTATGTATTACATTTTTGTTGTATAATTGTTGTAGACCCTGAAGAAGGTGCAAGGATGCACCGAAACGTTGGTAGTAAGAATAAATGCTGTTTGACTGAACTTTCGAGTAATTGTTAACACCTAATCCACATCACAGTCGAGAATTTTTATCCACAATCAGTTTATAATTATTTAAAAGTGGAACTCTGAATATATTTTCTATCTTCCCTGGAATTAATGTATGTAACAAAAGTTTTGAGTAAAATTTTACGCTTCAAATTTTATTAGAAGTAATGGTCTAATCTATTTATCACTGGCAATAATAAATACATAATATATGTTTTATAATGCCATGTTAAATTTGCCAGGAAAAGTTTTGAAAGATGTTATGGGAGAAAACTTAAAATACCCAAATCTATCTACAGGTTAGTTGGACAAATAACCGAAACGTAAAATTATTGACGTTTTTAGGGATCCAAATATTGAACAGACGGCTATTTATCGAACTATACGGGAATGTGAAGAAGGTGTAGGGCGACCCGAATTTTTACCCCCAAAATGCATCAGACTCATTCAAAGTGCTCAAGGCAAAGATATAACGTCATCGCACAAATTCTACAATTTACAATTGCTAGCAAAACTTTGGTCAGAAATGATTTAAAATTTCGAAAACATTAAGGAACAAACAGAAACGAGAATATAATCCCCCAAATGTTTCCAGGCCGACTGATTGAAGACTTTTGGGCTTTTCTTAGCAGAAAAGTGTACAATAACGCTGGGAATACCAAAACGAACAACAATTACACACAAGCTTATTTCTGACGATTCGGGGAGTAGACAAGATATTAAAAAGATGCATCACGTTGAAGATAATGGTCCCCTATCAGTGCTGTAAAACTAGATTTCTTATCCCCTTAGTTTATAAGAACAGGCCCTTATGTTAATATTTCAATAAAAAAAAATAATTTGGTGAAGAGGTCTAGCTTTTTTCTAAACTTTTGTTATATACATTAGCATAATTGACTCCAAGGTGGAATGAGTTGAACCGAAGTATTTACATAAGCCCCGACGAAGTTCCTCAGATGTTTCTAATGAGGATACCTACAACGCTTTTGTTCGTTTTCTCTCTAGTCAGAAAATAAACCAAAAGACTCAATTTGTTCCAAGTAATGATCTAAATAAATCCGCGAAGATTTAATTAGACTAGCCTACTGTTTTTGTTTAAGTATACAATTTTATAGTTGTTCAGAAAATACGAAACAATTAACTTTCCAATGTATAACCATTTCAGTTTTACGGTAATGTCGATAATAAATGTCACAATGAATGACATTAAATTATTTTAGTTTGTGATTTGCTACATTATTTTAATGAGAATATATCCGTGTTTTAATGTATAGGAAGAGAATCAACAAATGCACTCTATATAAATATCTACGAGCCCCGTTCTAATAGCTAAAATCAATTTTCATAGTTAAAAATATAATATACAATTTTTGGAACTGTAGTGTTCATTCCATAAGAAATTATTTCATATAATCGAGGCATTTATGTTAGAGGAACAGTAATATTATTTTACTATACACAGTAGGCAGGATATCCATTCAATGCATGTTTTCATTTCAACAGAGCGGCACAAATAATGGCATGTTGACATACAATGAAAAAGCTAGCAATTACAGCTCATGCTGCCTTATCATAATTACGATGTTTATAATTTTATTACTGGACCCAAAAGAGTCAAGTTTTACCTTCAGTCACCTGGTAAGGAAGGTATTGTCTTTAGTCAAAAAATTTGATGGTGAGTTTTTTAATGAATAAGCACGTTTAAGGGTCCCTACAATATGAATTTACTGTTTTTACGATGATGTCTGTATGTGTGTGTGTGTATGTGACAAAAATTTCTCCTTCGATAACTCCAGTACTACAATTTCAAAAATTATAATTCTTTCATATTCCTCTTTCGTACGTCCATTAAGAGTTGATTAGATTTTGGTTATGATCGGTTAACCGCAAGAATCCTGATTTGAAGATTTTTAACAGTTTTCCTTGAAAAAACGTTGTTACATATTATTTTTTGACCTTTTATGTTATTATAAATAAAATAATGTTATTCTCTATTCGATTTAATTATATTTTTTGATCATATTCAATGAATTTAGAGATAAAGAATTATAAAGAAATATTTTGCAAACCTAATGCTGCTAAAATCTGCACCATGAAAACAGAATATTCAAATTACTAATTGACAGACGTCGGTGTCAAATAAAATGTACATAATATCTTTGTGAAATGATTTTACTGGAAATATAAAAATGTAAAATAATTTAAGGTGGCAAAAACAAGTCACATAATGTAATAAATCAGATTATAGCTATAAGCCAATTCAGCAGATTATTATGCTATAAATATAATGCTATATACGTTTTTATTTTCTACTTCTTATTTTAAGAAACACACTGTATTTTTTCTAGGAGTAGTTCAGTTCAGTACGAGGTAAGACCACTTCATTTTTCCCCTAAAAATAATACACCCATAGAATAGTTCACAAAAGAAATTCTGTGTGGAATTTATACAAAATACGTAGAATTGATGGAAGGTATTGTGCTGGCTACATCCGATTTTTTTACTAAAGAAAATATATTCTATTCAAACTGAAAAAGTTTGGAGGTTTGAGCACAAGGAAATGAGGCAAGTGAAACAGCGTAATACTCGTAAAGGTGTTGACAAAAGATAGCATTGGATATTGGATTAAAAATGATCGATGAAAGGATGATTAGTGTATATGGGCAAGTGTACCGACATATGTCCCATCTACATTTTGATGTAAGCAATTTCTATTTAACTGAAAATCGGCTGTAGATGACCCCCAACTGAAGCAAGAACGAAGGAAAACATCAAAAAAGTTGAAGATTTGATTTGACAGAACGAAAGAAGCAATTTCTCTTGTATTTTAAAGTTTCTTACAATTCTACTCCATCCACAACTTCTAATTTCAACGTCAACTTTCTTCTCTTGACAAAGTATACCTCCCGACTGATCCAGTATTCCGTATGTGAACGAAGCCAGCGGCAGAACTAGTCACGGACACCGGCGATTTCGTTTTCATTAACCTTAGAACAATTAAATTACTATCACTTGCAGCGCGTGTGTGAGAACTACTTTCAAGGTTAATTCCTCCTTGTATTGTCCCGATCCAACAATGAGTGTGAACAGTGCGAACAACACTGTCTCCCGCATATTGCGGATTCTTTTTAGGTCAAGAGTTTTTAAAGCAAAGCTTTTCTCAGAACTGAAAGAAAATCTTCAATCTAGATATTTATGCTTTGTTTTCTTTGTCGGGGAGAAATGCTGACTTGGGAGAAATAATTACTATTTACAATAAATATGTTATCCTTATCATAAAAGAATCCGCCGACGTCAAACACAAAATGACCTCCGTGGTACTCTCTCATCGACCATTTTAAAAGTCCGTGAGGTGACGTCTGGTAAGAACGCTCAACGGTACAGATCACCATTACCGAAATAAATATATAAAAGTAGATTGGCACACCCAGAAATGGGTAATAAGCCGTGATAATTTATTATAATGAAAACAGAAGAAAGCAAACATCATATTTACAACTACAAAAAATAAGTCTGTTTAATTTTAAATTATTAAAGTGCTAATTTTTCTAGGTTCAAATTTTTATCATTTACAACCACTTCCACAGGAAAATGAACAACACGATTTAATCATCTGTCATTTATCATATAAAGCAGGATACAGTAGTACCATATATAAAAAATACGTCCGTTTTGAAAGTAAGCTTTTCATCCTTTCAAATAGTGAGAACAGGTAGTTAACGTAGGCAGTTGACAAAACGATTTGCAGTAATTTTTTCTGATAAAATGCAAACCAAAAATTTATTGCTTGGAAACTTTCTAGCACGGCTAACTGATAAATTAAATCATTCAGAGTAAAATTTGAAGCAAAGTGTTTTTAGTATATTTTTGGTCAATTTTAACGGAAACAAATAGTGTCTGTGTCACGGCCGTAATGTGCCTTTGAATGACTGTCGCGCTTGCGCGTTGTGTATCAACTTTCCTGTATTTATTTATCAATTTTAATCTAAATTTTATTTATTCTTTTTATTAAACTTAATGGCAAGAATAATCAAAACGATAAAGTTCGTAAATAACATACAAATATCAAATTCACTTGAAATGAGAGTGAAACCTTACAGTTTTCAAACTTTAACCGCATGTTCGGATTCGGGAAATGGACTCTCCGTCTTTCCGGACAAATTTTTAATGAGAACATTTTGCCAACTCGTGCTGTAGAATCTCACAGAACAGTGTACGCTGCTATCATTTTCCGTCACCTCTAGGTAAGGAAGGTATTGTCAAAAAATTCGGTGGTGTTTTTAATGAATAAGCACGTTTTTAATGTCCTACAATACGAATTTACTATTTTACGATGATTCTGTGTGTATATATAGGTGTGTGTGTATTGTGTTTGTAAATGAGTGTGTGTGTGTGTGTGTATGTGTGTGTGTGTGTGTGTGTGCGTGTGTTCTTGTGTGCCTATAACTTCGGCCGCGATATCTCCAGTGCTAGAATTCCAAAAATTACAATTTTTACGTACCTATTCCTCCTCGTTACATATATGCAGACTTGATTACAACTGGAAGTACCCTCATTTGAAGATTTTAACAGTTTTTCTTGAAAAAACGCTGCTAAATATAATTTTTTCATTTAATGTTATTATAAATATTAAAGAATATTCTTATCTATACGAATTGATTGCATTTTATATTTCACATTCAATGAAATAGAATTAAAGAATTATAAAGAAATTAAATTTTATAAATGGTATGGTATAACCATGGAAACAACTACTATATTAAGAAAACTCTAACTGACATATATCAGTGTCAATTAAAAGAAAATGAATGTGGCAGAAATGCGGATGTTAAGATAGATGTTGGGAAGACACGGAAAGATAGGGTAAGGAATTAAAGAATAAGGGAAATGGCTCGAGTGATAGAAGTTTCTACAAGAGACGATTAAATTGGTTTAAACATGTCATGAGGAGAGATGATGAATATATTGGAAGAATGAACAGGTTAGTATTAGAAGGTAGACGAAACAGAGGAAGACCAAAGATAAGATGGAAGGACTGTATTGCGAAAGACTTGAGAAAAAAGGAACTAAATAAGGACTACACGCAAGACAGAAATGAGTTGAAGAAGAAAATAAAAGAAGATGTCAGTGTCAAGTCCAATTTGCATAGTTTATTTATGAAATAATTTTACTGGAAATACAGGATCTTTTGCAAGAAAAAATATGTATGGTATTTGTACATAATACACAGGATTGACGGAAGGCAATGTGCTGGCCACATCAGATTTTTATTTATATTATTGCATTTCAGAAATTATTTTAGTTTTCAATATATTGTCGGTTCGGTAGCACATAAAATTATGTATGTAACACCACAAACGATGTAGTACCACGTCCTAAAAATATTTTACTGTTACTTTCAAGATCAAAATAAAAATCTATATTCAAGAAAAATATATATGCAGATAAACTGAAATAAATACTTGTAACATAATTGTATTGTTACTTTACTGTTATTGCTGTCACTTATCTCCGATAAATATCAGATTTCACTAGTTAAGTAAATTTATTCTGTGATAGTAAATAGAACTATTTTTGTATTCTTCTCACACAATGTTACTTTTATTTTTATGTTACTTTTAACTTTTACTAACAGAACTCTATGTGCTCGTGTTTAAAATAATTAAGTACTTATACCACACATGAACTAGAAACGTAAGAATGATGGTATAATGATGGCAATTGGTATATAGTTAGATATAATTAAATAAAAAAAAATACTAGGCATATGGTAATCAACTGAACTTGAAACAAGTACTGAAACTTTTGCTTTTATGCTCAGTATAGTGTTGCATACAAATCATAATAAAACATTAATAAAGTAACACTCTTATTTTTCACACGTATATATTTTATTCTTTTTAATTGAGCTATTGTGTACTATGCGAAAAAAATACTGAATGTTGATAATTCAACTTGATTTTGATACAATTTTTTAATAGATTAAACAGTATTACTATGTTTCTCAAATCTATAAATAGTGTTTGACAACTGACAACTAACAATGGATTGCTTTATTTCATTGTTATATATTTTTATATTAGTTCTAAATGGTAAAATTGTGAAATGATTTTGAAATGTCTGACAATTCATAGCTATTATTTTGCAAAACCGGGAGATTGGTCATTTATAGTTAATGTCAAAGTTAATATAACTTTACATAAATTAAGATTTTTATAGCATATATATTAACTTCTCCTACCGCAAAAATAATAATACTGAACCATTTACTGTTTTGATTGTAATAAACAATAATATATTTCTTACTTATTTGTTTATTCTGCCGCTCAATACATATTACGTAAGTAGTAGTTAAGCACTCAATAAACCAAGAACTCTTTTTAAAATTATCAATAATAAAGTACTCAGTGTGTATTCTAACAATTGCAAATCATGCAACCATTCACTTCCTACGAGATGTCAGTCAATTTACTACTTTTCCTATTTTTAGAACAATACAGTATAACTGTAAACCTAATCTAAGTTTTTGTAAAATCTATTATGTCTACTTCTATTATTTCAAGCATCAATAAAACTAAAACACTTTTAGGCAACCAAATATTTGCGAAGAAGCGATGTTAACAATTAACATCTTATCAGGCATCATCTCACGGGCTCACAAAGCGCAAAGCTGTTGCGGAGAGAGTACCACAGGGATATTTTTTTTTTCAATTTTCATATTTTAAGTTTGACGCTGATGAGAATCGATCCGGGCTGTCCAAATCACAAATGTCAGATATTATTATTGACAGCAAAATTAAATAGCATTTTTGTCAGTGTAACAGTTACTTAACTATGATTGCTAAAAAATTAAGAGTAAAGTTGCAAAGGACATACAGATTATAATTATATTATAGCATCAACGTAACTTAAATTTTAAGCTTTCCTTAAAATGACAATTTCTCATCGAAATGAAATGTCAAATGAATTATGCATTACTGGCAATTTTTTATTTACGGGTAGCTTAAAATTTAAGTTTAAGAAAAGCAATATAACAATATACAATTCAATATAACTACGTAATGATATATTTTAACATACGGCCGTGAATCTTCAAGCACTTGAAATGAAATATTTAAGTAGAAAGAGTACTAGGAGAAACACCACGAGATAGAATCAAAAATGAAAATTTGAGAACAACTACAATGTCTGTATGGACTTCATCGAAGAGAGGCAGCTAGCTTGTTGGGGCCACGGCCACATGATGCAAATGAACAAATATGACTAGTGAGACAAATATGGATGACGAACCTGATAGAAAAAAGAGACCGAGGAAGAACTAAAGATAATTGGGATAAGGTAATACTGAGGATCTTCGAGAAGTAAAACGCGATGATTTAAAACGCTAAGAAAATGGCAAGGAATGAGAAACAATGGGCGAAATTTGTACACTATTAAAAATTACTGTGAAAACGTATTTAACAATTATATATTTATATTTAAATTAGTGTAACCAGGCATTAGAAAGTTAAAAATTAAGTGCAATTTTTAAGTAGATTAATAAAAAAAAATGTGGATCGCCATACGTGATTTTATCCATCTTCAACACTAAAACAATGTATAGAAGCGTTTATTTTATGAGTAAACATAGGGAATAGTCAGGCTCGTCACATTTCAAAATGTTTTTTATACAATAATACAATTGAAAAAAAGTGCAGATTATAACATAGTATAAAGCAATAACTAAGTTTCAGATGTATTTGCTGCTACATTTAATAATCGACCCAAACCCTGTTTAGCAAGAATTCGAAAAATCTATAAAAATTATAGCTTGCACCAAATGATTTTTTTTCTTTGAACTTAAAAAATGTGTACAATGATGGGAGAATGAACATTGAACAATTAAAAAACAGAATTAGTGCAGCTTCACAAAATATTACTCCCCAGCAAATAACGAATGCTATTAATTCTTTTTATAATCGTTTAGAATATTGTTTAGAAGTTAATGGTGCCAATTTTGAGCAATTGTTAAGTTAAAATAAAAATTCCTCACTAATTTAATGTACTTCTTAAATGTATAAACATAAATAAATAATTGTGGGTAAATTTCACGACTGTTATGTGGATTAGGTGTTAACAATTACTCGAAAGTTCAGTCAAACAGCATTTATTCTTACTACCAAAGTTTCGGTGCACCCTTGCATCTTCTTCAGGGTAGTAAGATCTTACAACGACAACGTTTTTTAGAGCAAATGGACGTGTGTATGCTCTTTAAATTTTTTGGTACGATTTGTAATAAATTAAAAGAATGTTTTGTGCGAATGTATATTGTGTCCATGAATTGTAACAATTTGTAAGATCTTACTACCCTGAAGAAGGTGCAAGGATGCACCGAAACGTTGGTAGTAAGAATAAATGCTGTTTGACTGAACTTTCGAGTAATTGTTAACACCTAATAAACAAATAATTTCTCATTTCTTTAATTCGTTTTACTTATAAAATAAACGCTTTAATACATTGCTGTCTATCATTTTATACTGTACTCGTAACTATGGTACTGCCATATCCTATGTTTACTGAAAAAATAAACTCCCGGTATTGGGTGTTATTTAAAATGCGCATTTTTTTTTTCTGATATGCCAAGGATAATAATAAATGAGCCATGTCTGAATCTTGTTGAAAATGAAATGAATTTCACGTATCAGAAAGCGTTGTAAGAGCAACACGGTCGTTGGGTGCAACAGAATGCTCGAACCGAACCAAACCAAACATTTGCATATGTGAAAGTACAGCTACAGCTCACTGTTGGGCAAAACGTTCTAAATGTCTCGTGCCCAGTGCCCAAGAAAGTGACGTCATCCACTACTTTGCGTAAAATTTTGCCTTATTTGCATACATTGTAATCATACACTGAAAAATACATACAGAACAAATTTCGACACAAAACCAGCCAAGACATAATTCAGGAAGGATGACTATGATGTAAAGGGCATTTACAGAGAGTGAGAGAAAAAAAGAATAACGAAAAGAGTGCACGAAGCCAGGCGTACATAGAAAGGGAAACGAGGAAGACCAACAAAAACTTGGGATGAGAAGTTTAAAACACGTATAGAAGTCAAAGGTCTCAAATGAAACGAAGCAATGCGTTTGATTGAGGATAGAACAGCCTGGCGCAATATCTAGAAAATAACATCGACAAATGATCAAGAAGAAGAATGAGATACCATAGCCTTACACTGCAAGGTAACAAGGCTTCAAAATTAAGTATTTTTCTCTTAAATAATCCATACAGTATTGACAGATAAAACAATGCTAGTTAGCTGGTTGCTACATCCTTAACCAGTTGTTCATATTATCGGTCAATATAAAATTTATATATTTCAATTGCACATAGTCATTATGAAATATCTACATTTATTAATATAAGAAATATTCTCCACCAGATGTGAGCATAAAGTTCTACATGATTTATCTCAATATAATGAATTAGAAACTGCAACTCTATTGGTTATTAATCAAAGGAAACTGAATCAAAGTAGGTCAGTTAATTAATTATATGACAGGAAACTTAAATTGTTCTTGCACCTTACACTCGATAACGGATATTCATAATGTGATAGTTTACAACAGAAAGAAATCCTGATATCCTCATAAAAAGAAAAAACTTTGCAAAAAAATGTTTGTTTCTAATGAGGAATAAATATAGAAGGGAAAACTTTGAAAATTCCATTGTATTTCAGGGCCACACATTTTTTTCTATGATGAAATATTGGGCGATTTATTTTTCTATTGTATTTCATCTAATTTTTTACAAGATTTTATAGTGTGAAGGTTATTAGTATTAAAATCCAACTATGTAAACAGAATTTACATTTATTTGCATGAAGTTTTATTTGAGAAAGAGAAACCCAGTTAATTTTAATTAGACACATTAACAAAAAAAAGATATACTAGAATATTTCATTGCTATTTATTATTACTAATATTTATGTTCAAGAATTTACACATAAAATAAATAGTAGGTACATTACTTAATTTCTCAGATTTAAATTTAAAGTTCGCGCTAGTCTTCAATAATCAGACCTTAGATATCGTCGTTAGCCAATAAAATTCAAATATTATGTGCATGCGCATAATCAAGACTTTAAATTAAGAGAGATAGACTTATGCAGCAATGATATTTCCATCTCTTAGTCTAGGTTTCACCAAGAGCAAGGGACCCGCAATATATTAGTTAATAGGTATATGAATATGTGATACATCGTCGTAACGGTTCCTTTTCAGCTTCTGTTTTATTTTGGGGAAGGAAAATAGTCAGCCGGGGCCAAATTAGAAGCATACGGAGGATGATGCAACACAGTGGCATTTTTGACGCACGACTGTTGCTTTATAGGCTAATGCGTCATCACGTGCGCACCTAATTTTAGATTCTTTTTAAATCTTCGATGATAGTCAATCCAGCTGTTTCTTTGCCGATGTTCTACAACCATTTTAATAATAGTACGTCGATTGAAAACCAAAAGTTGTCGAACTGTTTCCATGTTTTCGGTGTTTATGCGGAGCGGTTATTTTTTGGGTAATCCTTGTTTACATGCCCGTCGCGACTACGCTTTTGCCTGCCAGCCAAAAATGTTGCAACCAATAAAGCATCCTCAAACCCTTTTTAGGCGAAAACAAACGATTAGATGGGCACCGCTGTTCGACGGATGTATCCATGACGAGGTAGATCAACAAACTACGTCTATACGAGAACTGTATTAAACCAATATTAATAAAACTTGAGAGGGATGTAGATGTACGTTGGACAAAAATAGTTTGGGTTCCAATTCATAGATGGCGTTGTTATTTGACACTACAAAAAATCTTCTTTATAGCCACATTGTGTACAATTTTATCACAAACTACTGACAGTTACAAAAAATAAAGATGAATGTAAAACCGCACGAAAACGAGGACGAAACCCCATTTTTAGCTCTTAAACAAATCACAGGCTTAAGTGAAATTTATCTAACTCATGAGTAGATGATTAGAATTGTTCTTTTTATAAAACACTCTCATAGTAAAACTACAAATAAAATATATCTTCTTGATCTGTTTATTTATTATTATTGTATCAAGCTTGGTGGTATTGTTATATTAACAAAAGAATCTCTTAGTAAAAATGATTTCCATTTCATTCAAGTTCATTCAAACGCTAATTACACGCATGGGAAAACAAAACAAATCATAATAAAATGTAGGTCGCTAACTCTTTCAATCATGAAAGCTAAACAAAACATTTGTGGAAGATCGTTTACGCGTTCCTTGCGTAGTTTCTCTCTACACTACACACGCACCTCTGGGAAATCCCACGTTTGAATATAATTACCATCCCTGCAACCCACAGGAGGGACTGACATTGTTCATTAATTCATTGACGCTAGCAAATAACTATTCGACGTAGGATGGTTACGACATCAGATGAATCTACACTTCTTCTTAGGAAGTGGAAAGCATTCTTTGAGTTCTTCCAGATAAACCTATAAGGTAGTGGAAGATAGAATATCTGAATAGAAAATATACTGCTTTATTACAACCAAGGGCGATGCGTGATTAGATGTACGTAACTCAACCAAATTTGGAATATGTGATTCAAGTTTCTTCTATTCAAATTTCTTACTAAACTTACTACAGAAAACTGAGTTGTGTAATTCATTTAAAAAAAAACTGTTATATTTTTTAACTCAACGGATTGTCATAAATGGATTAAACACCCCTGTACAACGGAACTGCAAAAAAATTTGCTGTTACTATAAATTGCTTTAAATCTGTAAAATTAGTACAAAGACTCAAAGTTGGATTATAAAATTGTTTTCTTTTTGGCATCATAATATACTTATTCTGCATCCAAAGTTGCACTATTATCACCCTAATATCTAAATCCTAAATTTATATGTTCTAAATTCTAAATAATGTTGTTATTTAGGATATTAGGAATTAGATTTATGTGAAGTAGAGCTAAATACTAAATACTAAAATGCGACATCGGACAAATAGTAGGGCCTATTCTGTAACTCAGTGTTTAACTTTTAGTAAGTCGTTAAAAAGTTTCACCAATCAAGTAAGTTGGTGTATAACAAATACTTGGATGTTTAGTTGTCAAAACGATATCTACTGACTACCAGTTTTAAGAAGTTGTTAAAAATTAACCAGTGTAACAGAATAGGTCCTATTATTTACATAAAAATATTTTCTTATGTCAATAAACATCCTATGAATGCTTTTTTTATTTAATGTTAGGTACGTAAGATTCATTTTTCGGTGGTACGCTACTGGGTTAAAAGCGCAGGCAAAAACACTTGACAATCCTAAAGCAAATGACACCCCGACCCTTGAATGGGTAGTTTAATTGTGTTGTGAATACAGTCCCATGCGGATGGGTGTGGTAGTGCCCATAAGAAAAGACAAGCAGGTTGCTGTAATTAAAAGTGAGTGATTAAAGCTCACGGTTATTCTAATTACAGTACAGGTACGGCGTTCAGGTGTGGTTCACCTGATGCTTAAAGCTTGATTGATATGTTGTACACTATTTGAGTATTTGATACGCATGGTATACAGTTGTATAATTTGTTTGTGGCCGCAAACATATAGATATAGTATTCTCATATTATCCGAAGGGTTATCTGGGACAACTCTGGGTCCATAGAGTCGTGTATTCTAAAGGTGGCTAGGGTACCTAGTAGAGAAATACCAAATGAGAGACTCTTGCAATGGGTCTGGGACCCAACATGTCTGGGACATGTATTGGTGGCTATGGTACGGCTAGTAGTGAAACACCAGGTGTGAGAAACACTAAATGAGAGGCTGAATTCCATGAAAGGTCTGAAAACCTACGTGCGAGCATAAGTTAAGCTCTCATAGGTCTGGGACGGACCTTATACCTATCCCCTCTCCTGTCTATCGTATTAAATGGCAATGCACGCCTGTAACAATTGTTGTGATTGGAATGACAATGTGTACTTTATATCACTTGGGCGAACGCATCCTAAAGGGCCAGTTCGACGCTGACGAGCTTGTGTGTGCGTGGAAGATGAACGCCGATAACAAGTCAAAAAGAATATGAAATGTAATATTCGTTTAATACATGTATTTCCGCCCATATATTCTTGACAATAAATAGTTCTATAGAAATTAACCCAACTTCGTGGCCGTGTGCCTAAGTGTCTGGTCGCGAATCTGGGGACCCGGGTTCGATCCCGACCGACGCCAAAAATTACATCGAATTTTAATGGCACAAAATTACCCCTGTGGTGCACTCTCCACGCCATCTATGAGTGCCCGTGAGGTGACGCCTGGTAAGCGCCCACACTGTACAAATATTCCATCATTACCGAAATCTGTAAACAAAGCAGATTGGCACACCCAGCAATGGGTAATATGCCGTGATGAAATATTTATTTTATTTTATTTATTTTTCACATTAAACATTAATAATCCTGACTATAAGGGAAAGAGAAAATTATAGTATATTACAGTATTTATATCAAATCTCTGTTCTATATTCAAGTTAAATAACAATTGATAAAAATGAACTAATTAAAAACTTATATATTTTAGGTATTATCATTCTAATTTACTGGGGATAAAATCAAATACATCACTTAACAACGAATGAGAACGTACAATCGAATGAGCACTGTTTAACCATTAACCGTGTTTAAATTTTTATTTATTTTGGTTAATACTTTCGATTTCTTTGCAAACGTAACTGAAAGACGTTTAATCGTTTTAGGCCGATCTATTGGTTTAAAAAACACTATACCCGGTCAACTCACCACGGAACTCACAAATTAAAGAGTTCGAATATTATAAAAATTACTTTTACTGTCTTATTTGCAAAAAATTATCAAAGTAAAAATCGACCCACATATTATAAATAAATCCTCAGGCGAAAATAACACTATCAGGATCAATAAACTCTGAAATAATAGTCGTAAAGAAACACCTAGTTGCAAAAACTTGTGTCGCGGGTTTTGTTTTTGCTTCGGTTAAAGTGTCAAAAATGGAGCAAGAGAAAATAAAAAGATAAGTTGCTTTCTAAACGTGTTGACAATGGCATCACGTGAACAGAGCTCTTGATATTTGTTTACCGGAGATAAAAGTAATTGTTAATTTTATGTGTACTTTTTTTTGTTCAGCTCATAATAAGCGTTAGGATGGTACTATACAAGTTAATTGTTACTGTTTTTATTTCTGGGAAATGAGAAATTTTATTCGTTTTTAGAAATCATGGATTAGTCATGCATGGATTTATTCATTATGGTTTTTTCACCCTTTGCTAGACCTGTAACTATTATAATTCGTATCCAAAGCATCCTACTTGAGTTCGGCGATTGAGTTTTCAACTGGGCCTTTCTTGGTGGTGGGTTTTCATTAGAGAATTTACCTATTGCTCTGTATTCTGCTTTAAATAAAAATTAATATGGCTCACTGTAATATTTTGCGGAGTTTTGATTCGATAAAAGAATAACCATTTTCAATACGAGGGTAAGGTGAAAAGTTCTCGGCCTGACCCAGAGATAGCGTTCTAATCAGCAAAAAATTATGTTTCCTGCCTGGGTGCCCGTGTCATTAGTTCGTATGACAAGTTTCAACTTGTTGTCTCAAGTTGTTTGTTTACACGAATTGTTGCAGTGGACGTCATGCGTGTTTTTCGTTAAAATGGATAAACTTGAATATCATGCGGTCATAAAATTCTTCGTTTTGGATGGATTAACCCCTAAGGAAATTCATCCGAAGTTGACAAAAGTTTACGGGGACTCTGCTCCTTCCATGTCAACCGTTAAAAAGTGGGCAGCTGAAAACCGCCACCACACCGGAAACCATCGAAAAGGTGCATGATATCGCGTTGGACGATAGGCGAGTGAAGGTGACTGAGATGGCTGAGGCTTTGGGTATATCAGAAGAAATGGTACGAAACATCTTGCACAAAGAATTAGGGATGCGAAAGCTCTGCGCAACATGGGTGCCGCATGTGCTGAATGCCGATCAAAAGCAAGTGCGCAAACGACATTCGCAGCAATGTTTGGACCGATTCAATAAGGATCCGACCGATTTTGTGCGGCGATTTGTCACCATAGATGAGACATGGGTCCACCATTACACGCCAGAAACGAAACAGCAGTCCAAGCAGTGGGTGGAAGCCGGTGGTTCAGCGCCAAAGAAAGCGAAGTCGATCGCATCTGCCGGAAAGGTCATGGCCAGCGTGTTTTGGGATCCTGTTAATTGAATACCTTAAAAAGGGCAGAACAATTACAGGCGAATATTACTCCAACCTTCTTGGCCAGCTGAATGCCAAAATTCGCGAGAAGAGGCCTGGAATGAGGAAGAAAAAAATCATCTTTCACCAGGACAATGCACCTGCACACAAGGGTGGGTTGGCGATGGGAAAACTGCGGGATTTGGGATACGATTTGCTAGACCATCTCTACTATTCTCCTGATTTGGCACCCTCAGACTTCTATATGGTCCCAAACTTCTGGGAGCGCTTCGCGTCCAATGAAGAAGTTGAAAGGGGGCCGTAAATGAATATTTTCACAGCCTTCCAGACTCTCACTTCCGATAAGGAATACTGATGTTGGAAAAACGCTGGACAAAGTGTGTTGAAGTCAAGGGAGATTATATAGAAAAATAAAATCATTTTTTACCTGAAAATCGCAGTCTTTCATTGTCAGGCCGAGAACTTTTCACCTTACCCTCGTAAAGGTGACAGTTTTGCGTTCACCAGAATCAGTATTCTAGTATTGGCCATATTTAGAATTATGTAAACGATGTAAAGATTTACTATGTATCCTTTACAAGTGCCGGAAACTTTGTAAACCTTATTTAAACAGAATCCTGTTACACTTTAAGACTTCAGATTGTATCTGTACTGAGCGGACACTATCTATTTCTGATTTTCTGCACGAGTGACCATTTCTACAACGTAATAACGTACACGATACAACATTCGATAGGTAAGTGCACTAAGACTTGGACAATTTAATTAGATTTTTGAGTATATAATTGCACTTTTACTCGTGACTAATTGTAATTGAATTATATAAAAGTGAAGTAATTTTGACTTGAACTTTGGTCATTAATTGTTTGCCCCAATTAAAACATGACAGGCAAATTTAGAAGCCATATTTGGAAGACTGTCAAAAAGAGAAATTGAGGGAGATAAATTCATTAAAATTGCGCAAAAAATCATTTTCTTATTATCTAAAATACCACTACTTAATTTTCATTCAATTAGTTGGTACACTAGGAATGCCGTATTATTGGAGTAGAATTGATTCGTAGTCACAGCCGAGTAAGAGTTTCAAATGTCCCTGATTTTCTACTGAAGTTTTGCTTTAGTTTTTGGAAGATTTTTTACCTCCCGCTACCCTTGGTAAGGAAGGTATAGGGATTGTGCTAAAAATCATTGTCAACAAACTAATCATTTCAAATAATAATAGTAACGTTTGAAAAAGAAAATAGTAAATGGAACAATAATTATATGGAAAGGAACCTAATACGGTTTCCAGCATATGTAGGAATATAGGTAAGTAAGTACCTATATAAATAAATAAAATAAATATATCGTCACGGCATATTACCCATTGCTGGGTGAGCCAATCTGCTTTGTACACAGATGTCAGTAATAATGATGACATATTTATACCGTGCGAGCGTTTACCAGACGTCACTTCACGCGAATCTGGGGAACCGGGTTCGATTTCGATCGACGCCAAATATTTTAGAATTTTAAATGGCACAAAATTGACCCCTGTGGTGCACTCTCCACGCCAGCAATGAGTATAGATAAGTATGTAAATAAATAAAATAAATATATCATCACGGCATATTACCCATTGCTAGGTCTGCTAATTTGCTTTGTACACAGACTTCGGTAACAATGATGACATATTTGTAACATGCGGGCGTTTACCAGATGTCACCTCACGAGTTCTTATTGCTTGCGTACAAAGTGCACCACAGGGGTAATTTTTGTGCCATTTAAAATTCGATTTGGCGTCGGTTGGGATTTAAATTTAATTTAATTTTAACTATTTACTTGAATAAAAATCTGATGTGGCCAGCACATAACCTCTCGCCGTATATTTTACCTGGCTGTATGCATAAAGCAAAGAATATTTTTATAAATACAAATAATATATTCATATAAATCTATGACGTATAAACTTCTTTATTATTCAATAATAGCATGTCTCAACATGAAGATATTTTACCATAAATTATGTTACAATAAATTACAAAGTAGAGTTTACCATATATAAATATTAGGCTGGTAACTGCAATTTTCAATTCGAACAACGTTGTTTACTTTCTCTTCATATTCTTCTAGTAAAAACATTAATTTTGGGCGGTCTAAAATGTATATATGGATTGTGCATCTATTCTTACATATCTTCTTTTACATTTTATTTTTTCATACATGTTATATCTAAATAACACTAATTCCCTTTAATAAAGTGACGGATAGATTGCACTCCGATTATTCTTATATCGATGTGTAATTTTGTCAATATTTACAACTTACTTGAGAAGAATTTGATAGCTTTTTCGCAATTCAAAGTTACTCTAGTCTATAGTACTGGTGTACATTGTCCCATAATGTTTGAAACAAATTTAAGTCCTTCAACCTAGACTTGTCATCTCCATAATAGTCACAGATCAAGAACTAAGGGATTCTCCAAGTACATTTTTAATTCATTACTCATTATTTCTGACACTGACATTTATCTGTCAGTTACAAATAATTTAAATTATCAACTATTTTTCATGGCATTCTTTCGGCTGTCAAATTTATTACAACAGATTATTTTATATATTATACTTCTTTTATCTCTAAATCTATGGAATATATAATAAAATATTTAAATGTATCAGATAGAGAATTTAATTTTCTTTAATATTACCATGAAAAATTTTCAAAAAATAATATTTAGAAGATTTTTTTTCAAGAATCTTCTACTTCCGGTTGTCCAATTATTACCAAAACCTTTTCAGATCTTCCCATGAATGTCCGATTGGGAAATACGTTGTTAAACAAATTTTAAGTCTTATAGTTTTTGAGTAACCGTCCTTCCAACATCCCACACACACACATACACACACACACACACACATCCACACACACACACACACACACAGACATCATCGTAAAAATGTTAAAATCGGATTGTAGGGACCTTAAAACGTGCTTATTCAATAAAATCTGGATATGCGATTTTTAGCATGAATCCAATACCTCTCTTAGCGAGAGGTAAAAATTAAATTAATCGGGAGGTATTGTGTTTCATTTAATGCAAAACTGTGAGATTACAGATCTGCAAATTTGTCAAAATTACTACAGTTACAATAAACGCCAGAATACGAAAGAGCTCACAAATTTGTTCAAATTTAATGTAATAATAGATCAAATTAGTTTTAAAGGTCTCCGCCTACAATTTTACAGATTTTACGATTGCAGATAAAAACTATAATATTGATAAATAGCACTATCAAGATATCAAGGCTAAAAAATGGAATAGTGAATGTAACCTATATTAAGAACAATTATTTTATTATATATTTGTAGCTATTCTTATAACAATACAACAAAAAACTGAAATTTCATACTTTCATTTTTGTACATGAACGTGGTTTAAATGTACACAATGCATACACTGCGAAACAAAAAGTATAATTTAAATTTAATTTGAACACAAAACCAAAATCTAATACAACCTATTACACAAATACCTATTATAACAGTTATTTAGGTATCACGGCACTGAAGTTCTACTTTTTATCACGAATGAGGAAAATAAAGCATATTTATGATGAAAAGGGACTTCAGTGGTCAGTGCCGAGGTGCATGTTAAATTTTATTTCAAATCAAAAAAATTTCAGTATGACACATGTGATAAGGCGCTTTCCTTTTACATACGGGTACAGCACTTTACAGCATTTATCTCCCCTATCGTTGATCCTTATAAACGGAGTAGACTACTCTGATCTACCCGCTTACCTCGTCCCTGCGCATATGCGTGTTTGTTTGTCACTTATTCAGTTTTGACCTTTTGTTAAATTAGTTTGTTTTTTTTAATTTTTAATTATTAATACACATTATGGATTTAACAGAAATTACACTGTTTGATTCAGAAACAAATAAATTTTATTGTTTACACGTTAATCCAGACGATAAGAAAAGAGCGGAAGAAGGTAACAGGGATATTTATAACGTAAAATGATGTTAATTTTATATATTCTTCTTGATCATGAAATAATAATAATAATAATAGAAAGAAGCAAAAATAGAGCAGAATATTCTAATTGTCAATAAAAATAAGTAGTCAAAATTATTCGGTGTGAGCCAACAAGCACTTTTTTTGTTCCTTTTATTTCGTGCAGGGGAAGTTGCGGATCAGTTAAGTTGAGTGCTACTTACCCTTTTCACGCATGTAGTAGGAAAGCACCTATAATTGTGTTATTATAAAGAAGACTCAAAATTATATGTTTTATCAGAAAATTTAGTCCGTTCTTCTTGCACATATTTTTTGTCATTTTATGTACAAATTTACTATTTTACATCGTATACTTGGCAACACTGCATTTTCAAGAAATCGTGATATAGGCTGTGGCAGAACCACCACCCCGTCCTTTTACTAACTCTACTCGTCTCACAATGAATTACTTTAGTGCCGATTTTTGAACTTTTAATAACTATTTTTATGTTTTAAGAAATTTCAGTGCCGGGGTGTATATTAAGTTTTATTTGCAATCGAAAAATTGTGAAAATGAAAGCAATAGCAATAATTATTATTATACGTTATATTGACAAATCTATCAGTTGCTGTCAGACAAACGAACGTATGTTCAGTGTTGCGAACTTCGGGACATTGAAGTTATCGTAATCGTAAAACACTCAAAATTATGTGTTATCTTCAACTTCTTCATCGGAATTTATTTAATTCGTTCTTCATGCACATATTTTTTGTAATTTTACTTACAAATTTACTATTTTACATAGTACACCTTCCCTTAATATATGTCATAAGGTTGGCAACACTGCATTTGTATGAAATCATCGTTTAATGGATCATTTAGTGCGGATTTCTGAATTTTTAATGACGATTTTTGTGCATTTTAGTGACGATTTCAAATAAAAACATTTTAAGCTAAATATAGACCAAAACTATTTCGAATTTTAAATGGCACAAAAGTGATCCTAGTGCACTCTACACGTCACGTACGAATATGTTATCATCATTACCGATATCTGTGAATAAAGCCCAGCAATGGGTAATATGCCGTGATAATATATTTATTTATTTATAGAAGTTTGTACAATATAATCGCGAAAAAATATTGCTGTGAGAATTTGCACAAAAAAATTCTGTTTCGCTAGATAATTCTCGCTTATAATTAAATTAAATGAGACGTCATGTATTTAATCTAAAAATAGTATAGGAAACTACTAATTACATTTAAATAATGAAAAATCTAATTACGAAAAACCATTACTTATATTGTTGTCACATTTCAATGATAAGTCTTAATGACGAGGTTAGAATTTGAGTCCACACTTTGAACTTCCTGCATTGAAAAGCGAATGGCTGTATTTAGTTCTAATTATTATTTCCGGCTGTTAGCGTCTTTGTAACGAACTGAATGTAAAAATTCCTGCATCCTGCACTCTGCGGCTAGCGAAAGAGGAATTCCTGCATGTCAGCAGGATTATATATAGAGCACAGGATGATTAATTACACGCAGTGACAATACCAAGCAATTAATAATGTTAATGAAACGTGAACCCGAAATATTGCAGTAGTAGTACAAATATGGATTGGTCCCAGCAATAAATTTGAAAATGTTATGTAACTGTTCCCTGATTTGAAACTAGGAAGAGTAAATTAAAAAGTTAGTCAATAGGTAATAATTAAAAAAAGAGTTTTATAAAACATGTTTTTTCCGCACGCGTCAAGCCCTGGTGAGTTCTAAATGACAAAAAAAGTCTTACACAATGAATCCTTTACACTATTTTTTTGTCTTTTATATACTAACATACTGTTTAAAAAAAAACTATATACCGTATAACTGGGCTTTTGCCTGTTGTGTATTTTATTAGATAATAAATAAATATATTCAACCGAGTTGATTTAAGAAAATTTGTATTGTAAGTCTGTAGTTGGTAACATTGGATTGATTTTTATTCAATTATTTAAAAATTCATGTCAATTCTGATTTATAAACATAAGTAAATGTCATCTACTTAGTATAAAACTTCTAAAACATAAAATTGCATATCAAAATTAAGGCTCTTTCGATAAGCAATTGGGTTTCGTAATGACTTCATTATGAACGCAAAATATAAAAATTATATTATTACATTGTTAAATTTTATCGTTGTGTTTAAAATTCAATTTACTTCTATAGCATACTTTAGAAAAAAAAAATATAATATTTACTTATCAAGGTACTGAAGTTCTTTTTATCATGAATATGGAATTTAGCTGTAGAGGCCTTAGGGTCGAGGAAAATAAACCATATGAGGAACTTCAGTGCTAAGAGGTATATTGAATTTTATTTAAAATCGAAAAGAATATTTATTTTTATAGGTTATGTTCATAAATCTATCAGTTGCTGCAGTTAAATAAACGAACTTATGTTGCGAACTTCCGGATATTGCAATTATCGTAAAGAACACTCAGAATTATGCGTCTTATCCCAAAATTCTTCATCGAAATTTCGGAATTATTTAATTCATTCTTCCTGCACATTTTTTGTCATTTTACGTAGAAATTTACTATTATATATCGTACACCTATCCAAATTATCTGATATGTACAATGATTATCATAAGGTTGGCAACAATGAAATTGCATGAAATCGTTGTGCATTTTAGTGACGATTCAAATAAATTAAATTATTATTTAAGCTTAATTTTAAAATTGAATATAAGTTGTTCTATTCCAATAATAGGTATATCTGATAACATTAATACCACAATTATTGAAGTTGTTATTAACACAATTCGTCATATTTAATTTAAATATAAATGTCAAACTTTTATGAATGTAAATATTTTAACATTCATAGTACTGTATGTATTTATAAACTTGATTATGAGTATTTATTAATTCAATAATGTATTCTCTTTGGCGTAGGTTTGGTTAATTAAATCAAGATGACAAAATTGCAAAACTTATTAATTTCATCCCACAATTTTCACGTAGGGAATTTGTTTGGGATCATTGCCTTGACAAAAAATATCTACTCCTTCAAATTTAATAAGTATAGGTGTTGATTCAAGTGATGTTGAATTATTTATTTACTTGTGCAATCTTTTGTCTATCGCTTAATGTTTGCGTATTTTATAATAATGTTCAGTAACACACTTTTCATGTTATTGTAATTGGATTTATTTTTCATTATGTTGTAACATTTACTTTTACTTCAAATACGTAAGAAAATAAAGTGCAGCCCTTCGGGGCGTTCACTGACATTGGATCATTGGGTACAGATTCCTTTAGGTGATTAAGCTCATTTATTGGTTGGTACCGCAGTCTGTAAAGTGTATGGCAGGTTTCATTTTTATTAGACGCGTTGTTTGTGTTTGACAGAAACTTATTAAGGTAGTTATATCGTTAAACCATTTTACCCAGAATTAATTGAAATTTTAAGAGCATCTCAACTGAAGTATAATCTACCTGCTCTCCATGTTTTAGAACAATTCACGCCGTACTTGAGATATTTGCAATTAAATTTGGCCTTTTTAACACGTGAAGAATAGGAAATGGCAAAATAAAAACAACATTTTAAATTAAAACTTTTATATCCATACCGACATTTAATCGGTAATCTAGTATGTTATAGAAAACTAATTAACGGATTTTATGGAAAAATTTGAAAATTATTTACCATCCAGATTTAATTTTATTGCCTGATTGAAAAATATAATCTCAAGATACCATAAATAGGTAGAATTATACTTGACAACCATGTACAAGCGCTCCAGATGGAGTATCAGTTAAGTTAACAACGCCCGCTTGGTATTAGCGAATAAGAGGTGATCTTTGGTTAAAGGAATTTCAGGCGTACATTCGACGGAAATATTTTTTAAATTGGTATTTTACGTGAAAAGTATGAAAGCTTCAAACAGTATAATACTACTTTTCTAATTTTAAGAAAGAAATATATTAATTTGTTTTGCAGTTTCTATTTGTAGTTTAGAATTAGTATTATATCTCAAAATATCTTATTACTTTTTATACCAGAATGTACCAATAAATGTCTAGGTGCGACGTTGCCACAGTTATTCTTCAACATTCATACTGTAGTGTGAGTATATTGAAATACGACACTTGTCTATGTGTTAGTGCGAGTGGTACAGTTAAAAAAAAACTTTTCCACGGAAAAAAATAAGAAAATTCATCTGTTACAGTGTTTGATATTAGCTTTTCACTATTTTCATGCAATCTGTGTATATAATATGTTAAAAAATACAAGTTATTGCAAATATAAACTGCATTAGCTTAATTTTTATTTTGAACATAGAACAAGTTTTTGAATAGGTAACTACCTTAACGCAGCATTGCTATTTCATACTCATTCGTGATTGTTAGGCCAAAAATAACACAGTTGTGACGCCCCAACCACCGTATTCACCAAACATAGCCTCCTGTGACTTTTTCCACTTTCCGAAGTTGAAGAGAAAATAGAAAGGACAACGTTTTGCAATTATAAAGGAGACAAATGTAAAATCTCTGCAGGAACTGAAGGCGGTATCACAAAGTGAATTCAACAAGTATTTTGCAGATTGGAGACAGCATTGACATAAGTGTATTATATCCAATAAAAGGGACAATATTAATATTGATGAATAAATTATTACTTTTTAAATTTTCGCGATTTTTTATCAAACTATTACACAATAAATCTTATATGAGCAGAGCTAATTCACTTCCTCGAGGTGCGCCCTAGCTAAAGCTAAAAGAACAAGCTCAAGTCGGTGACCAGACAATCTTCAGGAACCCCTGGTCACTCTACATTCATCTCAATAGCACAAACATATCAGTTTTTACAAGTACCTTCCGCCGTCACAAGTGGGGTAAACAAGACTCTTATATCATCTTCAAAGGTGGTGGACACCTCGACTAATTCAGTCTTTTCAAATGTTGCAACGATCCTGGTGACCCCATCGCAACAAACGCCAACTCCAACTACGATTTCGCTCAAAAAATTATTTTATTTTTATAACTGATATATTTAATTTTTATAATGATTGTACGCTATACGCTAAATAAATAAATCTTATATTAATAGATATTGGTTGTATTAGAATTGATGATAAGAGATGAATGCTGGTACAAAATTGTCTGCAGACAAGTTTAATATATTTTCTCCGTAATCACTTTTCTTTAGCATTATTACCTCGCTTGATACTTATGTGAAGCCGTGAACTTTATCGGCGTGCATGACAGGTAAGTCACGTGCGCGATGCGCAGGTGTTATGTCATCGTGCGCTTCAATTCACGCTCGGCGGATCATCCAACCGTGACTCTCCAATCCAATGTGAATGTGAATAGGAATTAGGAATGTAATTCGTGATCGACAATCAACAGGCACACGATTGTTGTCTGCTGCTAATGGATGATCTACGGCTGGATGTGAAGTATGGACTACGTAGATAACGAATTGCTGACAAGTAGGGAGACAGGCAATATTTTAGTTTAAAGTTATGAGTGAACTTGAATTATGACAGTCTATTTGGTAATGCGCACTTTTATTGAAAGATTTAAGACGAACTAAAACAGCTAGAAGTCAAAGATTGGTATGAGAGCTATTTCGAAGCATACTTTATAATTTAAGGTTTTAATTTTTACGTTTTTAACGTCAGCCTCAAATAATTTGACAGTTTTTAAGTCCATTAATTAGATTCATAGTTTTCGCAATTTTTTAAATCACCAGAAATTAATTTGGCATCTTTGACAAATTTCAAGTCTTCCAGAAGTTACTTTGAAAGTATTCAAAAAAAAAAAATCCGATGTGGCCAGCAGAATACCTTTCGTCAATCCTGTGTATTATATACAAATTCCCATACATAAATTTTCTTACAAAAGATTCTAAATTTTTGGTATTTTATGATTCCCTTTTTCGGCAACTGAATTCCATACTCCTGATAACAAACAAACCATATGAAATAAGAAAATCATGAAATTTTGAATGAAAAATTATGACACTTGTCAGTTATGAACATAATTGCTGTCATTTTGACACGAGTCCCCATACCTGCTTGCCAAAGTCAGCAGTCACGTCACTGCACGCGCCTATACATAAATTTTCTTGCAAAAGATCTTATATTTCCAGTATAATTATTTCATAAACAAACTATGCAAATTGCACTTGACACTGACATCTTCTTTTGTTTTTCCCATTTATTAGGGGTCGCTATTTTTATTTTCTTCTTCCACTCATTTTTGTCTTGCGTACAGTCCTTCCATCTTATATTTGGTCTTCCTATGTTTCTTCCACCTTCTATTATAATATATTTTTCATCTCTCCTCATGACATGTTCAAACTAATGTAATCGTCTCTCTTATATCTTTCTAGAAACTTCTAACATTAGAGTTATTTCCCTTATTCTTTCATTCATTTACTTTTTATTGATACTGACATATGTCAATTTGAATTACCTGAATATATTAGCAGTTTCCATGGTTAAGTTAGCATAGCTGGCTGATTTATGAAATTTATTATCTTTATAATTCTTTAACTATATATCTGTTGAATATGAAATATCAAATGCAATCCAATCGTATAGATAATAATATATTCTTTGAGTTATAATAATATTTAACTGAATTTTTCAAGAAAAACTGTTAAAATCTTCAAATGAGGATACTTCCGGTTGACCAATTATAACCAAAATCTAATCAAGTCTGCATATGGTTGTAAGGAAGAGGAATACGCAAGAATTGTAATTTTTGGAATTCTAGTATTGGATATATATATATAACCCGTGGTTAATGGTATCACACCCGATTGTGATCAAATGCCTGTTATTTTGACTTTTGTGCTATTAACACGCAAGAAATACTACATTTTATTGAACGAGATTTTTTCTTAATAATAAGTACGAAATCTGTGTCAAGAATTATCAAATTATTAATTTACCATTTACTTGTTCTGAAAGTCATTAAAAGTAACATGTCTTGTACGATAAAATAATTAAAACATCGGCCTTCAAATTGACGTTTGATCATTTTTAATAAAAGAATGGTAACATAGTTTCCTTTTTAAACATTGTATCTACAATGTCTCTAGATAATATTTGATTCGGTTGAACAAGGCAACAAAGTAATTTAATTATCTGTTCGATTTATAAACAGCAGGTACCACTCGAAATCGTGGACGAAAAAATGAGTTATATATGACGTTCATATTCCAGAGCAATTCGAGATAGCCGGAGGCCCTCAGTGCTGTTACAGTTTAAATGATTGGGAGCCTAAGCATTCCTTCAGCACGCGACCAAGTGGAGCAATACCCAAAATCGTGTTCTAGTAGAACAATCACTTTCCTTCCTACGTTTCGAAATTCGTTAATTACGGACTCGCTGAGCGATAACTGATTAACACATTTCGTTCGAAAAAGCGCGCAATGAAAACAGTGAAAGACCTGGAATGCTAACCTGATGCAGCTATGCATCGATGAAGCCGAGAATATTTTCAACTATGACATAACACACCTAAGTTGTTGGTTTTCTATCTGCTCTAATTTTTCTTGAATATTAATTCATAATTTCGATTTGCGTAAGATGGTTACCTTTAATTATTTGGTGAACATTAATAATGTAATTGTGCACCTCGTTTCAAAAATGATAATTTAATGCCGAATGAACAGCTACTTCCAAGAATAAAAAAAGACTTTATTACTGTAATCACAACAGAAAATTATAATAAAAATATACAGAGTGTTTCATATAACAGTATAAGACTTCATAGTATAAATTCTAGATACCAAAACGAGAAAAAAAATTCCAATAAACATTGATGTCATAACGCTTCCTAACAGAGTTACCGATGAGTTCATAAAAAAAAACAGGAAATAGTAGGTTATTTTTATTTATTTTTGGATATTTCAATAAGAATACAAACCTGGTCGCAAAATTTGGAACTAAATAGGAGCAATTTTATTTTTTTATTCACATGTATTTACATAGGCGCATACAGTTTATATAGTGGAACATAGATAATAGAACTATTATTTACAATTAATTAAACTACTATTACCTAATATTTATTGTAAAACTGGCAGTAAAAAAAAAAAGTATAAAGATACCTAATAAGAACTAACTAATAAAACAGTAAAAAAAAAAAAAAATATATCATCACGGCATATTACCCATTACTGGGTGTGCCAATCTGCTTTGTACACAGATATCGATAATTATGAAATATCTGTACAGTGCGAGCGCTTACCATGCGTCACCTCGCGGGCACTCAATGCTGGCGTGGAGAATGCACCACAGGGGTCAATCTAGTACCATTAAATTCGAAGTAATTTTTGGCGTCGGTCGGGATCGAACCCGGGTCCCCAGGTTCGCGACCAGACACTCAGGCACACAGCCAAAGTAAAATAATAATAATAATAAACACTGAAAGAAAAGTTAAAATACAAGAAAAATAAAAGAAAAACTACTGACAGCAATAATACACTTATCGAAATTAAACAAAAGTGTTGCTTTGTCGAAGGTTTGACGTTGTGCACAGCGCCATCTCTCTACGAAGTGAAATTTACCAATAAAAATAATCTTAAAGCAAATGATGAAAATGCATGCCATCGCATTCAAATACATGACTGCGCGACGAACAAGCGACCTCAGCTGCATTTCTTCAAGCTTCTCAATAAATTTCAAGTGTATCAGTATACTCTTCATTGAAAAACAGTTTCACATATAAGAAGTCGCATTTGTATCAAATGAAATAAACAAAAGGGATACAAGAATATAAGCCAACTATTTTCTGCTATTTCAGTATTACACTTCACTTAAATCCTCGGTATCTCTGTTAGGAAATTTTATAGTACTAATGTTTATTGGAATTGTTTTTCTCGTGTTGGTATTGTAACGTGCGCCCCTAACTTAAAAGAGTATGCGAGCGCCGCCACTGGTAGAATATTCCCGAGCGATGACGTAATCCCCGGAGGGGGAAAACCCTTTGGCGTCTAATTACATCCGGTGGACTGACCCTTTGTATTCAATATCATTGTAGCGTCGGAAAGTTCGAGTAGGACATAGCGCCATATAAACCCGTCGCCAAAGCCAGCGAGGACAGTCTGTTAGATAGAAACCACTAGGAATGAACAGTTGGTGATATACATAAACAGTCTACGAGTTGTGAACATAAATAAATGTAGTTATATAAATAAATATAGTGATATAAATATTATTTAAATAAGTAATTTAGTGTTTGAGCATTTAATAATATTCTTAGTCTTAAATTAGTGTTTATATTTATCGTTTAATAAACGCATTATTTTAATTAATAATATTTCTCTGATTTTTACACTTTTCCGAAATAAATAAACGTTACAGTATCTACAATTCATATTCGAAAGCCTTGTGCTGTTACATGAAACATAAAAATTGGGGCTAATTTTCAAGTTTCATCCACTAGCTCTTTCAAAAACTGTAAACCTCTTTGTATTTGAATTGATAATTAAGCAAGCAAACATCACAGTAATTTGGCAGGTAGATTACATTCTAAATTATCCTCGTACTAAATAATACAACTGCAAAACTTGTAAACTTTATGATTGTACTAATAATATGTATTATATACATTCACCTTCCTCGTATGGTTTTTGTGAATGTGACCAATTTGGTGAAGGTCCAATGATTTTTCCAATCCGTCATATCAGTTCCATGTCAAACTCGATGGATTTGTCAGGGTACACACATGAAAAGGTGTCATGGCCGGGTAGTTTATCGCAACCAGCCTTTGCCTTACTGTGGTTGGTGACAGGTCTTTTGTAATAATAACTGGGGCACTGGTTCAATTCAAACCGATCAAACACTATATTGATAAAATTCACTTTCCAATTGCATTAGAATACAGCGCAATAAATTCAAACGGATAGGTTGGTTGGTAAACAATTCCTTGTAAATATCAAACTCGGCGTGATTACCGCAAAGATGAGACTCATAAACCATAGGGAAGATTGCATAGATGGAAATTTTATTAACTTGTCATTGAATGCCACAAAGACTATTACTGTTTTGTAATTGTCATTTAAACTTCAAATTTCTCTTGCAAATTGTTGAGAAAATGTCACAATACCAATTTTTACTTTCTTTCATGTTTCACAAAACATTAAATACTTGTACTTTTTGTTTAATTTACACAAAAAATTGCATCTCTACAAAATTGTCGCATGGGTACATTTCCGAAATCTGCGAATAGAAACAGATTGGCACACCCACAAATGGATATTATTATATTGTCAAATAGTTTTCTCAGTTTATTTTTCGCCATTGGCATTCCACTTTTTATGTTCTACCATATGATGACGACCTTTTATCAGCTAATTAAGACAAAACGTTTAGTCGCTAACGGTTGAAGAAGCTGCGAACGCATAAACCTGAGCAGGGTCAAACAGTACAGGGTCGATTTCCGATAACGAGACCCGTGAGCTTCAACACGTACAATAACTTCTAATTACGGAGTTTCTTTTTAATCCGGAAAAACGCGAAAGAAAATTCTAATAAATACTGTTTCTTACGATTAAATTTCTCGACTGTTAGTGTATGCTTACATTCACTGTTAACAATTACTCGCAATCTCAGTCACACCGTATTTGTTCTTCAACAAAATCGATGTTTTGGTACACCTGTGTACGAGGGCCGTTTAAAAATTAAAGATACTGGGCTACCAAAAATTGAAAAAAGGAATTATTTTTAAAAACCTTACAAGGTGTAGTTACACAGGGTGAGAAGACGGGGCCCCCCCTTTAACTTTTTTATTATAAGTAATAGAAAAAAATGGCTCATATAAAAGTTTTATTATTCACCTTCTGCTGGTCAAGGCCAACAACGTCACATTTCTGCTCGCGCCCTATTGTATTTAACATTTCTTGTATACCTCCACTCTACACCAAAAATTCTACTTACACCTATACTTTATATTTAGATTTTTTAATCCTATGAAGAAATTTTGTCCTACTTTTTCCAATTCATTGTCGGGATGGACACTATTTTTGAAGGGTATATGGGTATATTATAAAAAGAAGTCAGAACTATTGAAAAAATTGAATTCACATTTTAATCAACAACAGAAGAGGAGCATGTTTAAAACTAAGGGCCTCAACATAGACAAATTTATTTATGAATTACTTATAAAGGCGCGAAAGTTAAGGAAATTTCGGAACATTTAAGTTACAAAAATTTCACTGCTTTTTGATGGAGTTTTTTTTTTTATTGACTAAATTTCAATTGTCATTTGAACGGACACCTTTTTTAACCGGACAAATTATCGACGACCAGTACTGTCCGCTTAAGAGAGATTGCACTGTATATTTGTTTTTATTCTCTAAAAGCAATATGTTGCATAAACGCCGTTTTTGCAAAACCAAAATGCACTATATTGTAGCGCGCACCGAACCGACGGGCCGCGAATGCTTGCGCCGCTACTGATAGCATGTTCGCGAACGATAACGTAATCCTTTCGCCGGAATTACCCCGATGACGTAATCCCCCGGGCAAAACCCATACGCGGTCAATTACATCCATTTGAGTAAATCTTTTGTGTTCAATGATGGTCGCGTCAGAGAGTTCTAGAAGGATAATGGGCTGTATAAATACCGGCCGAAAGAAAGCGGAGAGATAGTCTGTGATATAGAAGCAACGAGTAATGAAGTCGGTGATATAAATAAGTAGTCTACGAGTGGTGAACATAAATAAATGTAGTTATATAAATAAATATAGTGATATAAATATTGGTTAAATAAATAATCTTAGTGTTTAAGTATTCAATAATATTATTAGTGTTTATAATTATTTAATCATGGTGTTAGTTACTTTTATAATCTTTTTATTATTTATCCTTAATTATTCATCATTTAATAAACGTATTATTTTAACTAATAATATCTCTTATTTTTACACTTCACCCATATAAATAAAACGTTACAATATACTACCTAAAAACTTCCAACAAATAATGAATCACAAATTATCAACACCAAAATCACCTTAATCACCACATGAATAACATAATGTTATGAATATTCAAATAATATAAATATTTCAAAATAACATTCGTTACCACCGGTTCCACTACTATTTGTTTCATTTTTCACCATTGGTTGGACGGAGATAGCGCATACTCTTCTGTAACGCATATAATTATGAGATGGCGAATAAAAGTCTCATATATGCCACGTGTGTATAACAAAGATGATAGATAAAAGTTTAGTAATTCTTGCAGCAGAAATTGGTAACCTAGTAAGTATCTACTAGGGAAAATAGAGTGTATGTTTTGTGTAATAATAAATATTAATCGGTAAAGATATTGTCGATATTGTTAACAATAAAAGTTTTTTGTCAATTTAAAATGAATCATTCTCAAAATTACAAAATGCTTAATATTATTACTAAATTCAATGATCTGTAAAATAGCACGCATTTGCTTACAAAACAAATTCCGTATTTGATAAAAAAATTAACGGGTATTTTATAAAATATAGTCGAACATAAAAGTTCAATAACTATTCCAATAAATTATTCTACTGCCTGAAACAAATATTTTAAATATGTAAATAGCCAAACACGTTTTCCAGTTCTTAATGTATCAAATTCCATTCTAATTTGATTGAGACCACTTGAAAAATAGCCTAGAGTAATGTTCTTAATGGTCTACTATAAAATGTTAAGAATGATCTTTTTTAAGTTCGTAAAAACGTTATAAATTGACAATGAAAATATTAAAACGTGCTAATTTGTTACGCCATGTCCGTAGCAGGCCTTGAGATCCGCAAAATGTCACCTGTAATCTCATAATTTTCACGTTTGGTTCCACATAAACAGATACTGATTTCATTATAAAAATGAACAATAAAAATAATATAAAAACGAAGATCGAAGGTGGCTGTTGTTAAACAATTAATAAACAAAAAATAATATACAAAGTCATTATTTGCTAATAATTCTACGCTGTAAATTTAAGAAATATCTTTTTCATTATACAAAACATAAAAATATTTTTATATTTTACAACTTAATAATTAAAAGATGAGTTAAGTGTCGTAATCAATGGTAATAAAACGATTTTGGAAACGGAGTTTGAATAAGGTCAAGTGCATAATATTTTCTCCCACGTCAGAATAGTTTGTTTGACACAGTGATCTTTAATGTGAAGAGGATTCTTAGCACATTGGGACACTGTCTTGGATATTAATGGGAATTTAACTGTTTTGTAATTATCTTACGATTATCTAGATATTTCAAGTATTCATGACATAATAGAAACAAAACGTTCTATAATTTACATCTTTCTAGAAATTAAAATAGAATGTGTACTCTCTTATCTGTCTGTTGTTGAATACATTATAACCGTGTTTACGGAAAAGGATGACATTTTATATTTACATTTTGCACTCACACTTTATGACGTAGTATTTACTCTTAATCAGCGTTAATAAACTGACTAATACAACAAATTCAGTTGTTTTTTAATCATAACCATGGTAATTTCGTTAGGATGACTAAATTTTTTAGTAAATATCACTGTTTTTTTAAGGAATTTTATCCCCCAAATGTATTTGTACCCTCTGAAAAAAATATATTAACAGCAAGAAGAAATAATTTTTTAGATTACAATAGTTAAGACTATATTTGGGCAATTTTTTATTTTATGTATTAATAAAGTGTATTGGATTTAAATATAATGTTATTACCTAAATTTATCATTTTAACAATAATCTACGGGCAAAATATGACAACAGACACGTGCTAATTATTTTTTTAGTTCCAACAGTAAATAATACAATATTTATGTTAGTATTATTTATAAAACTGAAGGTAAAGGAAACTGACATTTGTCAAACAGATTTATAAAGAAATTTGTGATGAAATCGAACATCCTAATTATTGTCAAAACATTATTTTCCAATGAAACCAATTTGTTACCAAATTTATTAGAATTTTTTTTCATTCGGCAATCTTCACGTCGAATTCGAAAAACGTAACTATTTTGCAACTGCACACATAAATAGCTATTTTCTATTTTGCGTCTGTAAAGAAACTATTACCGCACCCAAAAGATTTCGTTAATAGCTCATTCGAGTGCTGTTATACATTAGTACAATTAATTTTATTATGGTTGGTAGCTATGAATGTCAAAAATATCAAATCTCGCTAAATAAAAGAACAGAACGAATTGTTAAGAATTTTATTTTTATATAATTTTGAATTTGAAAGAATAAGAGAAGAAACATAATAATAAAGAAAGAAAGAAATAAAAAATATATCGTAGATAGATGGTGTTACAAAAATAAGGTACAAAATAAAATGACAATTTTCTATAATCTCACTCAAAGTGAGTTCGGGAAATAACTAAAACATTAGATTTTTATTTGGTTGTAATGAAAGCTACTGTCATGATCGCTTAAATTAAAGAAATTTCGTTCTTTTATTATATAAGTAGCCTCTTTTCATTTAATTCTTATTTACTTTCTGTGATGATATTTCACTTTATTCTGTTTGTCTGATCTACATTTTGTCGTATTTAAATGTATTTTTTCAGTTATTGTTTTCTTTATTATAATTTTTATTTGATGTTTTTTATCCTGCTCTGTAATTGAATTTATCTGTTGAGCAGTGTATGTTAAATAAAAATAAAATAAATAAAAATACCATCCAAAGCCATCCAAGTAGAAAATGATATGTTAAAAATTTATTACATTTCCAAATTTTTTCTGTACGATTGCGGTCAAATCTTTATTTGCAACACATGCGGAAAACGTGATTTTGAAAGTCTATGCAAATTCCGAAACTCGCTACTTTTGTGTCGAAAACTTGAAATCGTCATAGAATCACTAATTTCCCGAATTTATTATAAAAATGACTATTTTCTACAATCGTGAGGGAGATGTGTTCTCAAACTTTAAATGAGCGTGGGAAATAGTAAATTCCCGCACTAGTGCAAGTAATAATTAAAAACATATATTTGTTTTAATTAAAACGTGATTTTCAAACTCCATGCATTATTATAAAAATAACTTAAAATAAAAAAGTGACGTAAATCTAATTGCTGTTCAGAATATAAGGGTAATAAATTAAGTGTCCAATTTTGTTGAATTACTTGTACATAAGAAGTTAAAGTTATGTCACATGCTCTATCTAGAAATATGTAAAAGTCAGAGATCAAACTATATATACATTTATTTCCTATATTTTACAACTATTAGCTATACCTATTCTGACTAATATCAATATAGCAGTGACTTTTAACTTGTATATTTTATGATTTTTGCTATATTTTAACACATTTCCTCAGAAGGAGATTAAAATAGGAATTAAATGACGCCGTAAATTCTAAATAATGGTACATACAACGAGTTTAATTTGTGTGAATTAGTATTTCCCCATTATTTGCCATCAATAGTCGCTAACTACTCAGCTGACACGTTTTGCAACAAAGGACACGAAACAGAAATAGAAAGACCAATAGCAATACGTTCTTTGTTGAAAATGTCACAAGATTTTTATGACTTATTGAAGATGAGCTCTTTTAATGCAATTTGCATTTTCTATTTCAATTTGAACTATTGGAAACGTATCCAAAATAGCCTCGAGAAAATTGAATTCAAATAAAAAATAAATAAAATACTAATATAAAATACTAAGCTATGATTAAAAGTAATGTAATGTACAATATTTAGTTAAATAAAAATTGCAATTTCGGTGAAATAAAGATATTGGTATAACGGTACGAACAGTGTATTGGAACTAATTTATATGTACGTCGTGCACTGTTAAATTTCTTGTTAGTTTTTGAATCAAATGTTTTACAGGACATACAGTTTGGCTATAACAGGGTGGCCAAAACTTTATAAGAATCAATTTCCATGACTTTTCCAGGTTTTCCAGAGAATGTTTCCATTTTTCCCTGACTTATATTTCTTCAATATAAAGATTTAAGTTTTGTGAATCGCAAAATATTAATTCAACTCGGTTTAATAGGAAAGATAAAATAAGTCGCAGCCTCATTATAATCAGAAGTAATAACAATACCATAAGAACGGTATAAGTGTTTAATTAAATATACAAAACGTATCCCACTTGTAACAGGTTAAGTGCATGCTAAACTTTTCTATAACTTATAATAGTACTGCGCGGTAGACGAAAATGCGTTGTAGCTTCTATGACTGACTGCATGAGTTAAAATCAGAATAGTTTTTTTTTTTACTATAATTCGTTAATTTTGATCGATATTACAATTAATTTAAAAAAAATGCACTTAATTTTGTAAATTTTTTTTCCAGACTAAAAATTAAATTCCCTGACTTTTCCATAACCAACAAAATTCCCTGACTTTTCCAGGTTTTTCCAGGTTTCCCAGGTTTTGGCCACCTGTATAAAGTTTTATGACCCCTTATAAATACGACAAAAGCCGTTATATCATCAAAATAACACTTTATTCTTCAATATACATTCACGGCGTTCTGAAAAACAGTGTTTGTTACATTGTCACAACGATTTCCTTTCAGCTTCTATTTTATTTTGGGGAATGAGAATAGTCAGCCGGGGCCATATCAGAAGCATACGGAAGATGATGCAACATAGACATATTTGGAGGACAGAAATTGACACTAAACTGTTGCGATGCGTTATCGTGCATGGGCCCACCTTTTGTTTTTCTTTAAATCTTCGACGATAGTCAATTCAGCTGTTTCTTTGTCGATGTCGAACTGTGTCAATGTTTTCAGCGTTTGTTTCTGCATGATGCGGGGTGGCACTGTTTATATTTTCTTTGTTTTCATTTCGCCCATCGCGACAGCGCTCTTACCACCCAAAAACGTTACAACGAGTCAATGAAACATCCCCAAATGCTTTATAAACCAAAGCCAATGATTAGGTTGGTTCTTTGCACAAACGAACACAAAATTTGATTGCGTATCGCTGTTCGACAGGTGCATTCACCACGAATTAGATTTAAGAGGACACAACAACGCCATACGAGAACTATACTGAACTAATATTAATAAAACTTAAAGGGGATTTTGATGAAGGTTAGACAAAAATAGTTTGGGTGTCAATTCATAGACGGCGCTACAGAATCTTTATATCCACACTGTGTATGCACGAGTTTATATGGTTTTTGCTTATGTGTAATATTAAGCTTTGAAGTAGCGGCTAATCATTATTGACATCCGGTATTACCCATACTTTGTTTTTTTTAGTCGTATTCTTTGAGTTATATCCGTAGAAAAACAAAGTTACCAGCATTTACAGTATATTTTTAATCAATTACAATTAATTTCTTGTACGTTTTTTATTTGTTTGTAAAGTCAGTCGCATTTTCTAATGAAGTAATCAGGTAGTACAAAAACATGAGAACACAAGTTAAGTCGACCTTCTAGAAGAAAGAGGAAACAGTAGACCGGAGACGGAAAATCGTAATACGGGATCTAATGAAACGTAAACCATATCATGCGAAATCGTTCAGCACCCAATGGTGCAATCATAGCGTTTTCATAAATCCGTTTCAGTGAATCGGCAAAATAGGCATTTTCATTTACTGACTTGGTATTTCGTTCCGCTTAAAATCAGAACTTACCTTCCACTCTGCAGAATTTATTGTGGTTTTGCATTAATAAAATTATCCTAAACACTTTTTTGGTGTTTTGTTATTGTACCTTCCAGCATCAACAAATGTTCTAGGGTAGCAAAGAACAATCATTTTTAATATTAACTCTTCATAACCATTTTCGATTTGACTTTTCGTTCAGCTCAAAATCAACTACTAACTGCTGCCGTTTTTCTCTCCAACGTAGCCAGATTGTAAAACCCTTCTTTCAACAAAACGTCAAATACGGCCAGATTGTCAAACCTTCTTTGACTTAGCGATGTTTTACAATCTGACTAGACGGTGCAAAAAGGAGGTAGCTTCAGTTTTATACAAATTACAACAATGTGGCTAGATATAGCAAGAAAAACATGCTTCATCCATTGATGCAAGAACGAGGTAGGTCCGATGATTTGTTGGGAAGTTATATAAAATAAAATACATGTCTCATTCATTAATTCAGTGTAAAAATGACGAAGTTTCGGGTAAGTCGCATAATTTTTCTTTGCTGTTTGAAATCATTGAAAAATGTCATGCTAAATTCTAGATTCTGGTAAAGCCTACCCAGTCCTCGGTAGCTTAACAAATGTCTAATACACAATACGAGCAGGGACCCAAAAATAACGAGCATTATTTTCTGGGGGGGGGGGGGTGTAGTAGGGCTCTAATTTTGATATCTCCCGCTAAGTATGTTTACACCTTTTTGGATCTTGGGGAAACATCTGTGCGATCAGTGTGATTTTTTCGTGGTTGGCGATTTTCAAATAGCGGCAAGAATTTCGCTGAGCCACGTTTCTTCTTCAAATTTTCAGTCAAAATTTATTCACATAAACTCAAGGATGAGTTCCTCCAATTCATCGATTGTTCTTCAACGATCAGACTTGATTGCATCACGATTTTGTCAGTGCTTTCAGACGTTCTGGAAGTCGAGGGACATCCCGACTGAAGGTAATTTTCAGTTGATATTCGACCAGTTTTAAAACGAGAAAACCACTGCTGCAGGAAATTAAATTTTAATGTCTACCATTGAAAAATCACCAACTACGACAAACAGCGCTTTCGAAAAAAATCACAATGACCGCTCAGATTTTTCTCCAATAATAACGTTTGGGCAATATATCCAAAAGGATATCTATTAAAGATACCTAACGGATGAAGTCAAAACTGGCACCCTACCACCTGCCAGAAAACAATTCTTGTGATTTTTGGGTACTCTCTCGTTTAAATAAAAATACAGGATTTCGTTTTAATAGCATATTATTTAGGGGTTGAAACATTTCAAATTGTCTCCCGGTGTCAAAAGAAGGCAACTCCTCACCTTTTTTAAAATGCTGCATTTTAACTTAATTATTAAGGCCCTGTTATTTTCATTTCCGGTTAAACAGTCTGCTGACTTAACTGTCGGTTATAAGAACAATGTGGCATCGAAAGATTAATACAAGTATAATTTTTACAACTTACCTATGCTATAATAATGATGTTATGTTTTTCTTTTAAATGACAATTAAGTTAACAAACTGTTTAATCGGGGTTGAAAATACCGGGCCTTAAAAGTGTGAACTTTTGATATAAAAATGGAGGTGCCTCTTTTTACACCGTGTCTTCAATTAGAAAATTTAAGTATTATAAAAACAAACAGAAGGTTCATGTTTTCTGATATCTCGTATATCTAATTGTGAATAGTAAAAAAATATTGAAAAGAAGGATTCGAATTAAAATTAACCTTGACAATGTCCTTTACCAGGTAAAGAATTTTTTATCATTTAATTAATTTAATAATAATGCATTGTTTATAATGAACAAGAAATTATTTATATTCGTTTTTTTTTGTAAACAATTCGATGAGATATTATTTTCTTATTATTCTATAGATATCACTAATATACAATTCAAACTATTTCCCTTTTTTGTACATTTTTTTCTTAAAGTATATAATTTAATAATTGTTGATAGTTTTCACAACCATATTTCATAATTCGAAATTTCTACAAAAACTGACAGTATGCCTACATTGTGTTTCGCAAAACAATATTTTACGTGTATGACAGTATAATTTGGGCGTTTGATCCCGGATTTGAGGTCAAGTTTGTACGAACCTACACACTGAGCACATGAGAAGCAATACTGATCGATTAGAGTTAATTATACAGATTAATTGTGACTGCAATGCAGATGTACCTGACCTTGAGATGGTTCCGCAATGTTACCATATTCGAAACAATTGACGCGTAGATTGTTTTCTTAGCAACCAGAGAAGAAAGGAAAAACCAGGGTTATATAAGGAAGTATATGTAATTTACTAATTTTAATTTGATCTTTTTGTATATCTATGATTATTAATATGTATCTTTCATTTGCAACCAACTGGAAAATTTACATTTTCCGCACAATTTTGTAATGGGAAAGTAATGCTTTACTGCACATATTATAGTTGTACGAAACTGTATTTGGAACTGACTTATATAGGTTTTATAACCTTTTATTGATGGTTGGGTAGCTTAGTGGTCAGACGCCATAAATTATGAGATCTTGCGGGTATCACTTGAAGGATGTGAAATGGACAACATTAAAAAAAAATCAGTTCAATAATATCAAAACAAAACTTCTGGTAACACCTAGTAATCATTTCTAAAATAAGATTAGCATATTACATATATATTTCAAAAATTGATTGAAATTCCCGCTGAATCTCGTTTCCACGTTTATTAATTCCATAAAAAAAATTCTACACCAAATTCACTTCGATTTGAAACAACAAGCAACATTATAAAAATAGAACTTTGGTTTATGCAAGTCTCTTGCACCCTAATATTAGCATGCTCTGTAAAACACAATTTTATTGATATTTAATTTTAATAATAATAATAGCGTGTCCAACCAAACAGAATAAAATAACATAAAATAATACAAAATAAATATAGTAATTTTTATTTATGAAAATTATGAAACGAGGCTGTGTGCTGGTGCTGCCACGCAGCGGCTAAAAAACAATATAATTATTTTCTATAAATGTAAATACACACGTAACACACACAACCAAGATCATCGAATGTTTAAATGATTTATTTTTTAATAAAATGTTGCTTAATAGTCCAAATAAATTTGAGGATTAATGAAAGAACAACCAATGCCTATATATGTGATGAACTTTTTATACATTACAAATTTATTGTCATTGTCAATATCCGCATAAAGAAAATTGATAGAGCTAGTAATAAGTAAAAAATCGTGATAATATATTTATTTATATCTAATAATAATCTTCTAGAAAAAGAAAAAAACCTGGAAATACCAATTTACGATTTGTTTTCTGTTTTGATATTTTCTAACTCATTACTTTCCTCTCAAACTTATTAAAATATTCATGATCGGATACGACGTTAATGATCATTTTTTCATTATCGTATACCAGAAGGAAAACTTATAAAGTAAATTGTTTAATTATAGAATAATAAAAAGGAGATAAGTAAATTCCCATATTATTAAATCTTTTCACTTTTTACTTTCGAGTACATTATGAGTTCGTACTAAGTACCAATAATAAAAGTTTCTACAATTTTTCACACATTCTAATGAAGTAATTTTCACTAAATTGTAATTATGTTACACTTCAACGCACTGCAATTAAGTGAGCCTAAATTTTCTACTAATTAAAACAGGTAGAATAAACTTTAGTATACAAACTATTCTTTTTAGTAAAGCTACCTAAAAAAAAACAACAAAAACTAAAACAATTCTTTAACTTTATGATTTCGTTACGGAAAAGAAGTTTACAATTTATTTTGAAATTCCACAAAAGTTCATTTTTTATATTCAGAAATTAATGCATAAATAACAACAGCATTTTTCATATGTTTTGAATATTCATACTTTTCTAATAACAGTTATTTATGTTACAAGCGGAAAATTTAACATACAAGGTGTTAACCGACACTGTGAATTTCCGTAGGTAAGGAAGTTATTGTCTTTGGTCGAAAAATTCAATGAGTTTTTAGTGAATAAGCATGTTTTAGGGTCCCTATAATACGATTTTACCATTTTTACGATGATGTCAGTGTCAAGTGCAATTTGCATTGTTTGTTTATGAAATAATTTTACTGGAAATTTAGAATCTTTTGCAAGAAAATTTATGTATGGAATTTATACATAATACACATGCAGGATTGACGGAAGGTATTGTGCTGGCCACATCAGATTTAAAAAAAAACTATTTAATCTCCTTCTGAAAATCTATGTATCTTTTCTTCTTCTGATCCATTGAAGATGAGGTGACCTTGTTTGTCGCGTGCCAGAGCGAAAGTACAGCTCACTCTCGCTGGCTCGCGAAGCACTTTGTGCCATCATGTGTATCTTCTTCAGCATAGCACAGCGTGCTTGGAATTCCGGCCCGGCTCTTAAGATTACAGCTTCACTTTGCGTGACGCCGAATGATAGACCGTACGAACGGATCGAAAAACGAACAAACTTCAAACAATTTATTAGATGTGAATAAAGTTCTCGATTTTGGTGTAGATTTATTTATTATTTAAAAAAAAAGAAATAATAATATCATGCATGAAACATAAGGATGATGCCAAATTAAGAACTAGAATCACTTAACGAGGACAGAACAGAAGCAACTTGGCTAGCACGGTTGCAATAAGAATGGATCAAAACAACCTAGTAAGAAAAGTAGTAGAAGTAGTGGCGTATTATCCTACAAGCCCAAGAAGCCCGGGATTGTGGCGCAAAATATTTAGGGGTGCCCGGACGGCGTACCGCATGATTTAAATAACTTACTATGTTTTAAATAAAGGCGCTGGTTGGAGCACACTCCTCATAAGAATATAATGTAAAAGCACGCTCCATAAACTTTTATTTTAAACATGCGCTTGTAATACGGGCCATTATTGTGGGCTGCACGTGCGATGCCTTTAATAGACAAATTAAAGACAGAATTGTCAAAGCGTCGAGAAGCTTATTTAGAAGTAAAGAAGGACTTTGGATTCCTTACAAAACTGACTACACTAAGCAATATATACCTTCAAGAAAGCTGTTCTACTAACTTAGCGAAAACACACAAAAAACGATCTTGAAGAAAATCAGTTGGAAAATGAAATTCTTCACCTGAACTTACTCGACACTAAAAGCTAATAATATAACAAGCGTATTTCTAAATGTGGAAATAGCGTTAAAAATCTGCGCCTGCAAAGCAGTTACCAACTGTTCGGGAGAACGGTCATTTTCAACTCAAAATCATTGTTTAAGCTTCGTTTACTCTTTTAGTTAAATTTTATTTCATAAGTTAATCGTTCCTTAGGTAGGTACGTTCTGTAATGAAAATAAATTTTGTTTTTTTGTGATATTCTGTTACTAAATACCGACCTATAGTCTCTATTGTCTATTGGAATACTTTTTTTTTATTATTGTTGATTGAATGTTTTCATTTTGATTATTGTAACTAATTTAACTATTATTTTAAAATTAGTATATTTATTATGCATAAAGTTAAAGTTTGTGTCTACTTATTATATCCAAAAAAAAAATAACTCATATTCGAAAAGGGAATAAAATGATACGGGCTTTTGGCGCTTATACAGCTTAATGAGTAGAAGCCGGAAGCACGAATGACAAAAAGGCAAAGAGCGAGATCAAGGTAAACATGGGAAGGAAAAACATGCATATGAACTCGGAAATAAAAGAGGTAAAAGGAAATCCCACATCCGACTTTGGGTACCAGAAATATGAAGAAGAAACGTACGTGCTTCGTGCTTCCATTCGAATATAGCGACAGACAAATATTTCATTGCCTTTAAAAATTACTATAAACTGTAGGTTATAAAGGTAGATTGAAAAGTTTCGAAATTACAATGAAACCAAAATAAATTATTCATTTTAAACCCCTTCGAATATCAACAATCAACTTGGTCCAATTTCTTCAGCTTATCGATTCTGGAAATGATTTTCTCCAAAGTCCCCAACTAACATAACGTCCTTTCAGTGAAAAGTATTTGCGGGAAAAGGTAGAAATACAAAGGAGACCCAATCAAGTGAATGTAGAAGGATTTATAACATGAATATGAACAAATGCATTTGAAGGGTGCACTGTCGTGGTGAAACACTTTTTTTTCTTGTTGCTCGAAGTTGGTCCAAAAGTGTTGTCCAGTAATAATTTTACTTTACCAACGACATGAATTAGCAAGAGTTGTAAAATTTCCCCTGCTGTCACCCTTTCAGACACTAACAACATGCATCTTTACTTCAATCCATGAATCGTTAATCTATTACTCCCCATATTTATATTTATAGATACAAGGCCATTATCCATTTACAAAGAAAAGAAAAAACAATACGTTCATACACAACTTCCACTATATTACGCCCATACAATCTAATCCATCCTAACCTAACATAACCTAAAAGTAAACCGCTACTCCAAGGTAACTCCAACTCCGAGTCTCACATCGACTTCATTGTAGTGGTTACCAGCGAGGCTATATTAGCAATCATATAGTGGTTCATGAACATGACAGCTCGTTGCTCGGTTGTGAGGTGGTTACCGCACAAGCACTGAACACAGACAGTGAAAGTGCCCGTGCTCGTGTTCGAGCGCGTGTTTGTTCGCTCTGTTTATGCTATGACTGCTCGAGTTCTAACTTGTTACCTTTATTGTTTGTTACATACGAGCACGGGGCTTGTTTTTTGGATCGCGAGAACTTGTTGCGTTGGGTTAGGTCTTTCTGTTAGAATAATATGAGAAGGTTGGAAATGAACATTTATAATCAAGCAATGGTCATTTGAAAAATTCAATGGTTGAGGTTACTTCCATTTTTCCATAAGGTCTCCATAAATTTTAATGCACTTGTTTCACTGATGTTCCGCTGTTTTTACTCCAACCAAGAATTTCATACTCTGGAGCTTCTCAAAATAACTTTATTCTAGTATTAAATTCGTTATCCGGAGAAAACCGGCAACCACTAGGATTTTTTTTCAATTTTGAAAACAGGTGGAAGTCCGAAAGAGAATAATTATTTATTTGAAATAAACCAAAAGTTGCCCAATTAAAGGCTTCCACTGATTAACAACATATTATACAGGGTGTTTCCTTTAAAACAACCAGCGCTGTTTTGGGCGAACTTATGACTTTAGAGAAAAATGTTATATACAAAAAATTACCAGGAAAAACGGCTTAATTTATGAGAAATAATAAATAAAAAATTCAACCAGTGGTTCTCAAACGGTAGAATAAAATTATATTTTTTTAAATGGCAACCTATATAAATTTTTTGTCCATTAGATAGAAAAAAAAAATTCTGATTTCAACGATATAAATATGATATGGGGTTGTATAACTAATTATTTCGAGAAAAATGATATTAAAAATCAGAAATAATTCTACAATATTGAAGTAGACTATGCAATAAACAAATGATACAGATGACAGATAGTTTTGTTACTTACGTTATTAAGTTATTTTAGATATAACAAAATAATATAATATCGTAACCTAGGCAATAGTCGTATTAATAGTTGTTTATTGCATAGCCTACTTCAATATTGTAGAATTATTTCTGATTTTTAATATAATTTTTCTCGAAATAATTAGTTATACAACCCCATATCATATTTATATCGTTGAAATCAGAAAAAAATTCTCTATCTAATAGACAAAAAATTTATATAGGTTGCCATTTAAAAAAATATAATTTTATTCTACCGTTTGAGAACCACTGGTTGAATTTTTTATTTATTATTCCTCATAAATTAAGCTCTTTTTCCTGGTAATTTTTTGTATATAACATTTTTCTCTAAAGTCATTAGTTCGCCCAAAAAAGCGCTGGTTGATTTAAAGGAAACAGTACATAGTCACATAATATAATATTAAATAGTAAATAATCCTAACAAACATGGAGAAGCATGAGTAGTATCGCTATGAAGTACACCTTTAAATAAGCTAAAGATAAATTAAATATGTCTATTGTCTATATGTTGATACAAATGATTATAATTTCCCAAGATTTTGTTAAATTCATATAATTATTGGTATTAAGTTGAGGAAATAATTCGTACTTCTATTTAGCCAATTTTGTCACGGAGTTGAACGCTGGCCTGTGTTATCATGATGAAATATGATTTTCTGTTATGACAATCTTGATCCATCTATTATTGGGACCCGCAGAATTTTAGGGAAATAAAATAATGATGGCCAGTAGGACATGTCAATATATAAACATCAAAAACTATCGTTTCTTTTAACAGAAAAAGAAGTTCTCACGCTCTGATTTTATAACTTCATTTAAAAATATATGAAAAATAAGCGAATTAAAAAAAATGAACATAATTCCTGTGGCGACTATTAAAACTTTTTTCGAAAAATTGACCCTGGAATGTGCAAACGGTTTTGCTCTATCGTTTATATTACTCAAGATAAGTTTAAAAAAAAAAACAGCGAAAATGAGACCTGTACACCAAAAGATGCTGTGTTAAAGGTTATAAAAGTACAACAAAAATTCCATAATTTTTGGCAAAGAAGACTGATCGTATGGAAAAGGTGCCTAAGCAAATATTCAGCAAAACTCTAATCTGATAAATAAATATGTACGTAGTTTTAATATAATTATTAACAGTACTACAAGTACTGTTAAATAAAATTTATAATTTTATTGATTTTTACTAATGTGTGCCTACAGTCTGCCGTTCCATAAGTTAGAACTTTCGTAAGTCGAGTTATATTATAAGTAGTAATTAATCTTAAATGTATGAATTGTTGACCCTCCATTATGATTCTTGATAAAGGTTCGACCAAACAAACTTAAAAATCATGTTAAGTTGAACTATTAACAATATTTTAGATCAGAAAGCACTCATTCAGAATGTAAATAAATATGACATATCCTACTGGCCGCCATGACAGATACGCTTATAGCGCCGCCAGCGGATTCTACGGGTCCCAATAATATAGATTATAAATCATCTTTTAAGCGTTCGTACTATCCATATCGGTAATAATTTAAGTTGAGCAAATTTTTAAACATTAAGTGGTTTATTATTTTAATATTAAGCCATGACATATTCAACTCTACAATTAAAATGCAAACTATTAATTTAACCTATAATTTAATCTTTTATCTTCCTAAAAAAGGTTTTAATTTCCGCATTGTTGAAATTTTATTGTGATATTTAAATTTGTATGCATCTGTCATTACCTTAAACAAACAAAAACATAATTTACAAAACGAGATAACATTGTTTTTCATCCAAAGTGTAAAAAAATCTTTCCACTTCCTTGCAAAAAAAAAACATAAATATCTAACCATTTAATAATTTTTGGAATTTCATTGCATAATGTCAATATTACATGTTACACATTGTTTCTAATTTTTTTACATACCTCATTGTAATTCAATATAGTGTCCTGTTTTAAAATTCAAACATTTCTCGTAATTACATAACAGTCATTCTTAATTAACTACTGCGGAAAATAAGACAAAAAGTTTTAACTTATTCATTCATCAACATTCAACGGTAGGAAAATTATTTCTGAAATCGAGTGGCATGTTTCACCATTGTAGGAATTTGATTAAAAAAGCGTATCAAAAAAGTAGAATGCGAAAATTGTATGAAAAACTCACGAAAAATTTTCAATTATGATTATCTGGCATTGTTCAAACGAAAGAATTCCAAACATACGCGGAGACAATATGGAAACTTTTCAATTATTAAAAACAGTATTTCTTTACTGAACGATGACACTCTTCACTAACTGGTACTGGAGGTTAACAGACCACTTTAATGAGAAGGGACACACATTTGGACACACATGGACATATCGTATAAAAATATGACAGCTAGAATAAATACCGTCATTTGTGTTATGGTTTCCATTCTACATTTCTCTCTTATTCGACGAATAAGCTATTTAGAGATTTATTTGATGCTGGTGAAACCGACCAATAAACTAATATATTAATAAACAAAATCAAACTAAATTGTAGACTAGGCACAAATTAAGACACGTATAGCGCGTGTGAGGTGGTGCAGCACAACACGTGTTTTTGTAATCCTGTAGGATTAAATATAACGGCGCAAATTGGGAACATGACGCTACGTGACACGACTCGCGTCTACCCAGTTGCGTGGCCTTGTGGTTGAGGCTCAGTTTCTCGGGTGTCGTGCTACACCTGTTAACAAGTTGTCTTATTCAGTTTTTCTATTTTTTTAGTTTCTACTTTAATACTTATGGCAGTAGAAAAGTTGATAAAAGCGGTGTAGGAGCACAAGAGAGCTTAGTTAAATTCTCCACAGCTTTTCTTTTTCGACAGAATACTTATATGATGCTTTAAAGAAATTTAAATTCATCAAGGAATTCGACTTCAGTATCAATATCTAATTATGATTCGGAACTGAAATTCAATAACTAATGTTTTCTTCGCTACACATTTTTGCTTGTGGGTAGTATGCGAGTCATTTGGAAACTGCATCTTAAAATGCGGATGACCACGCTACGCGTTTTAAGTGTCTCAATTTGTGCCTAGCCTTACTTCTAACCAATGTTTCGAACCCGAACCTGAACCGAACCAAAACCGGAACCAAACCGAACCTCAAATATATTTTTCAATTGAACCCGACTCGGAACCGAACCGGGTATTAAAATTCGGGTTCAGGGTTAAGCTCCGGTTCAGATTTATTTTGAGTTGGAAACGTAATCGTAATACAGCCAATTATCGACGCCTTTGTTATCTGTTTGTGAAAATTTTGTTCGTGTTGTCTTGCGTAAATTTCGGCTCGCATTTTAAATTATTTCTATATAAAGATTGTTATTCAAAACACATTAATACGATTTTCAATAGGTCGAAGAACCGAACCTGAACCCAATACTTGAACCCGGAACAAAACCGCAAATTTTATTAATGTTTGAACCAGAACCACACCCGAACCCATCTCTCAAAAAATAAATTAATTTGAACCTGAACCGAACCCAGTTTTCGGCGGGTGCGATTCCCTGCTTTTAACCCTGCGTGCTGGCGTCTAGAACCCACTCAACTAAAACTTGACTATATGTCTTTTTGATATGAGATACAAACATAGATTGCCTAAAACTAAAGGGTTTACATCGTCATGAGAGGATATCTGAGGGGGTGCAGAGTACATATGGCATCCTTTACCAACTATCAACCCTACAAGGCTATCGCCTCGGTTTACAAACTTCAGCCGCGTCCGTTATTTGCATATCGGCCGCGTGGCGTTCAAAAATTTTCGTAATACCATAAAGCTCTTGACGATACTGTGATTTTTTTAAAAATACTTTATCCTTAATTGCAGGCGACGGTTATAAACCTTAACGGCCGGGGGCCGCTATAATAACGGACGTCGGCCATTTTAGACGCCTTTTTGCTTTTGTTTTTCGTTCGTGCGTCCGTTATAATCTTTAACGGCCGGCGTCCGTTATATATCCCTTTTCACTTACGCGTTTTGTTCTGTTAAATCATAGTAACAATATGGTATTATGAAAAATTAATTAACACTCTAAATGCATAGACCGCTGATACCTAGACTAAACAGAGACAGTTAGAAAAAATTATAATTGTTTCAAAACAGAATTTTGACTTACAAATATAAACAAAGTTGAAATATTGTAACTGAAAGTATAATTTAGAAGAGGATTTAAACGTATCAAACAGTCGTCTCCCTTTAAGATTCAAAATGCTATATTTCCGAAAAATCGTAAATAAGCATTAAATTTTGCCGTATTTTGAGAATATCTAAAAAAGGACAAAATGGCCCCAAAACGTGTGAACGTGTTAAGATGTTTATGAAGGTTTGAATCCAACTGTCAGCAAACGTAGAAATTATTCACTAAAGTTACGGAAATACTGAAAAACCTAAGTCTCCGTCACCTTGTTAATTTTAGTACCGGATTTTCCATTTTACAACCTATCACTCGTTGTTGAAAGCCGTAACTTAAACGTGTCTTACATTTTATGTAAATGACTCATTGTACTACGTCAATTTTTATTGTTTCATTTAAAATCTTTAACAGCCATTTAAGTATTGCTCTTTTTCCCGATATCCGTGTATTTCATTAGAAGGCAGCTGGTGTTCCAGTTGAAAACAATTACCTTATGTATTATTTTATTGGTGTTTTTAACCTTTTTTTATTCCTCGTTTAATGGAAAAGAAATGATTTCCTTCATGAGAAAGTTACTATTATAAATCATTTCACATTAATACACAATATTTAAAACTACAATTATACCTTCTGTAGTAGCAATTTCTTATTGCTATTATGGTTACAGAAAATTAGAAACGCACTTATACAAGGTCTGATCAAGAAGTAACGACGATTTTTGAATTTCACGCTCAGGTTTCATTCATATTATTTTTATTTAAAAATGACGAAACAAAGAATCTGCATTAAGTTTTTCATTAAAAAAAATGTATAAAGTGTAATGAAATGAGAAATGGTACAAATGTTAGGCAAGCAAGCCATATCGAAATGAAGAATTTATAAATGACAACGTTTTAAAGAGGACCGTGAAGAAATGGAAGATAATAAGAGAGCCGGGCGTTATAGAGTGGAACCTAGATATTCGTCTGCCGTCTGCTTTAAGGTGGTTCGTCAGGTATTCCCTACCCAATTGAGAATTGTACAAATACATGTAAAAAATGGCTATAAAATATTTTTTTTTTAATTTAACATTAAATTATAATCATGATATGCATTATTTTTAATTATTAAATAAAAAGCAAAATACAATAAGAAAGTGTACTGATTGAGTAGTACGGCACCACAATTTGGCAACGCCGGCTGCTATACCCTACAAATCGAATTCTATAATTTGATTCGCTCGCCAATATTTTCTTCTTCTTAGCAAAAAGTTACAATGTCGGTTGCTTATAAATATCACTTTTAACGTTAAATAACTTTAATATTTACATGGTTACCCATATATTGTATGGAATCACATTAAAATCGAGATATTCCAAGCTTTCAGAATCTCGTTTTTTATACACAAAAAAAATTGGTGCTCCTATATGACTTAAGTTAAAATACACGTTTTCCAACTATTTTTTCATAAATTTTTACACGGCTACCTACGCATAATGTGTGCATGGGAGATCAAAAAACGTAATGATACAAGTTTTATTTGGTTGAAATTACCGCCCGAACTTGAAGAACCACCTTAAAATATGTACGACTTGATATACGTACGTCCTGTTTGAACGCGAACATTTTTGTTTGATATACGATATTTGTTTGAAAGACGACTCGAATTTGATGAGTCACTACCCTTGTATACCTTTTTCGAGATAATTTACAATTGCCCGTGAGCGTCAGTACGCCTGTTGTTATTAATCAGTAAATAACCCGCGCTATAACTATGAATTTGTACTGGAAAAGTATGTTTGGTATACGTCCAGTCTAGTATAAGTCCAAGGATCTGAAACAGATACCGAGGTTCAATTGTTGTATGGTTCAAATGAAAAGAATTATGAGCAAATAACTCCCGGATTTTGCACCATGAAAACGTACCAGCTCATACGTACGAGGAACATACAAGAATTAAAGATACAAGGGTACTGGCGGCCTGGGAAAATTTTGTTTCGGAAAGTTGGCACCACTGTAGTATAGAGAAAGAAGGGTTATACCATAAAGTGCATCCGACAAGAGTATTGCAGATTGGAAACAACATTATCATAAGTGCATTATATATCGAATAATAGGGCATACTTTAAAGTGGTTAATATTAATATTAATGAATATTTTGTGAAATCTACAGGAAATACGTTAAATTAAAGAGTTATTAATAAAATAATAATTTGTTGCCGTTACCAAAGCTATTAATTTCGGCAGTTTTATGGACGGAACTAATTATTACTTAAGTTAAAAATCAAATCAATCGTGTCGAAAAAACCTTTCCAAAATTTATAACATGTAACAGAATTTTACTATCTCTGATCTACATACTAAATTACTAAAAATTTACTTTCCGCAAATTTCAGTTTTTAAAAGGAAGAAATCTACAAATTATGTAAAATAATCTTGACTAATTTGGTACGTAAATCTTTTACTTTTAAAAATGAAATCATCAAAAAAAATATTTACTTAGGAAATTAATAAATTATCATGACGAATATAATTAATTTTTACGCCGATGATGCAACTAGGCAAGTACGTTGACATTTTGATTTAAGTCGCCATTTACAATTTATAGTAAATTGTTTTTTGCATTACAAGATACAAGGTCTTTCTACGTATTAAGTCCACTTAAACAGTCATCTACTGAAGAATCTTCTTACCGATAAAAACTTTCAGAGCATAAAAGAGATAAATGTTAATGGTTTACTCTCCAAATATATAATTTTCCTAAGATAATATTGTTTTTATATCAACGATATAATCAGCGAATAAAACGAACAAAATTGATATAATTTGATTAGTAATTACTTCTTGTGCGATGAAATGAAAGTGGGTACATTTAAAAGAGGTTTACGTGAAGTAATGTTGTTAAATCGTAGCTTTAAGCTATTTATGAACAAAATAATAGTGGAGCAATATATCTAATTTAAATATTTGTTAGTTTTATATACTTTCTGTATCCTTATTTGAAATTATTATAATATATACAATGCATTCTATAAATTACTAAATTGTTACACATAAATTCCTTTCAGTAATTTGAACTCAGTAATACTTATAACAGTATAACAATATATATTATTTCAAAATATCACTATAAAAGGTGAAAATATAATGCACTTTTTCTTTGTCGTAATATTGCAAACGTTACGGCCAAATTCATAAACATTCCTGAAAAATTGTCTCCATTTATGAACAAATAAAAAGATGAGTTATTGCACATTTCTGGGTATTCCAATCAGCTTGCTAATCTGGCTATTCACGGATTTCGACATAATTCTGTTGATTTTTGAGAGCTAACAGATGTGTTTACTGCGAATTTTTGTACGATGTTTGTAAAACGAATAAGAACATAAATTTATATTTATGAATCTTTAAAATCTTGCTCGTATAAGTTATTAGAAGTAAGCGAAATGTCAGTTTTGTAAGAATGCGAGCTCAGGCTCATAATGGTTCTGTCGGCTTACATTTTCAATAAATTATAAGTATAGAGTTAAAACCTACAAAAACTGTGGACCAAATGACGAGTGATAATAGTTCCACCGGCATTTAACGGGTCATCTTCTAGTGCAAATTTATCTTATACTAAGTCCCTTTAGTTTTGGCACCATATGAAAACAATTTCGTAAAAATTCAGTGCGTGACTACCTTGCAAGACATATGGGACAATACTCTAAAATACCTAATAGAATTAAAGCCAGACCCGGATTGACCACTAGGCAAACTAGGTAATTGCCTAAGGCCCGAAATAAATAAAGACCGGAAATGACTAAGGCCTGTATATCAGAAATACAATATACAATTATTTTGAAATTTATTTCATAACCAAAATGTAATACATTTTAGCTAAAACTAACTGAAAATGATATTTATGTTAATTCATAGAACTGAATTAAAATTAGGGAATTATCGTATACAGGGTGTAACAGCTAAACAAGCTTCTTGAAATAATTACTATAATATATAAAATACTATAAAATAATTTTATAGAAGACCAAGGGGGACAAATTATTAGAGAAGAAAATATTTAAGTTATATATTTTTTTTAAATGGCATGGCATTTATTTTTAGACTCATTCAACAAAGTATTTTTTCTATATTCAACCATGTAATCATTGTATATCCTTTCATAACAAAAATATTGAGAAAAATTCTATTGAAATTTATTTTTATAGTAATTTTTCAGTAGCCTAAGGCCCGGTTTTTTCACCTCCTGATAAAGTGCCAGTTAACTTATCTGCCAGATAAAAGAAAAATATCGCATCAAATAATTGACGTGTGTATAATTTTCCCAATTTACACTGTAATATCGATGCGCAATTTTTATTTTATCTGGCAGTTAAGTTAACTGAAACTTTATCCAGAGGTGAAAAAACCGGGCCTAAGTATGAAAAACAAAAAATATGATGTGACCAACACAATACCTCCCGCCATTTACCTATGGGGTCTCATTGCCGCGTGCCTGATGTCTGGTCGCGAATCTGAGGAATCCGATTCGATCCCGAACAACGCCAAATAATTCGCACAATACAAATATGTCATCGTCATTACCGAAATGTGTGTACAAATCAGAATAGCACACCCAGCAATGGATAATACGCCGTGATAATATATTTATTTATTTCTTTATTTAAATACATACCTGCATATTTACTAATGCTAGAAATTATGTATATTAAGTTCGTTTCCACAAAACTATTGTTCTATTTACAATTTTCCTTTTAAAACGTTACTATTATTAATTTGAAATTATTTTTTTGACAGTGACGTTTATCTGTCAGTTACATACATTTGAGCTGAACTATGTAACCATTGAGATGTGTTTAAAGCATAAGCTCCGAGATATAATTTTTATTTTATTTTATAAATCTATCCATAAAATATATAGAAAAAGTATTAAATCAAACCTGTAAAAAATGGAATAATCTTTCATATTTATAATAACAAATTGCGAAAAAATTATATTTAAAGGTATTTTTTGAAGAAAAACTATCTTGAGCTTCAAGTAAACTGACATTTTCAGTTATCCGATTGCCACTAAAATCTAATGGCTTCTTTCCATATTAGAATAAGGTAGAAATAAGGCAGTCTCTCAAATACCCATATTTTGTTGTAAAAAGTGCCTGTGTAAGTACAATGGATGTAAAAAATTAAGTTTGTTAATACATAGAAGAATTATTGGAAACGTACGTGCGTAATTATATCGAAATAACCAGTTGCGGTTATAGATAACCTATTTATTTACATTTTTAACTTTTTTAAGTAAAAAAATGAGGGGAAGCCCATCCATTACTAATAAAGACAATGCAAGCCAATATAAATGGCGGAATACTTCAATAACATATTGTACTAATCGAAAGAAATTTGTAGAAATTTCTCACCTTGTGCGTAGGTTTTATAATTTGTTTGTTTGAAAATGCAAACCGACCGAACTATTATGAATCTGGGCTCGTAAATGCTGTATATCTGCAATAATTAAATCATAAACAATGCTCTTCCTCTTGTACCTAAAATAATTTGAAAACAAATCCTATATAAAAAGTAAATATAATTTTGAACTGTGTAATAATATTAAAAGTAATAGAAATGCATAAATTGTAATTATATTAGAGTGCTGTTGCTGTTGAATATTTCAGAACGGAGAAATAATTAAATTTAAATTGAAAATCTATATACAAGGTAAATAATTTTTCTGAGACAGTATCGTAGATTAAATCAACCTGTAATTATAACCTATAATGTGTATGTATATCTTATTATAATTAAAGTGGATAAGGTAGAATCTACCACTACCTGCGGCTTTATATAATAGTAACTTTTTTCTATTTCTTGTTAAACTAGGTATGTTTGAAACATGAAAGTAAGCAAACTTTTATATAATTCACTTCTAATAAAGGTCAGTTCTACTGCTGCTATAATTAATCTCGTACTAAGTTCAGTATCATGTACTGACCCTATAGTTTACACAATTATTAACAATTCCAAGAACTATGCATAAACAAATGTTAATACTGACAGTCATGCAATGACCGATGAGAAACAAAAATTTTACCTAAACTAATTATAATATAAAGTTTTAGTTTTATAGCTAACGTGAGATTTTCACAAAAATTCAAGATCAGTTGAAGTTCATTGAAATGGAAATCGGTTGCTCAATTAGTTCGATGAACCGGATTTTGGATTTTCGTGACGTCAGGAGGATAGGTAGTGAATCATGAAAAAACAAATCCAGGAGACACAATAACAAAATCATATTATGGATTAATTAAATAAATAAAGAAATATATCGTCAAGAATTAAATAAACTACCACCAGCAAATGTGCAAAAATGACCCATTTAAAAAACTCTAAATCGCATACGAATTCAAGTAGGAAAACGTGGAGGGAATAAGTTTATGTCATTGTGGTCAAAAATAAATAATGGCCAACCAGCTGACGTGCTTCAACTTAGAAGAGGAATACACGAGAGAAAATCTGGGCAAAGGAACACCAGCAGCTCTAAACTGTGTAATTTTCTGAAAAAAAATATTTTAGCTAGGCCCAATGCCGGCCCGTGTCTTTTCAATCGGAGGAGCGCAGTAATTAAAAATTTTGATGTATTATGTACACCATTCATTCCATACAAATAATACGTCACGTCATAGCAACGCGGGCCGCAGACGCTGGGCTTCCGAGGCACCAGCGCGGTGGACATTTCGCGTCATTTAACTATTAACTACTTCCATTACTATAGAACCGCTTTGTGCTTTATTGATTAAATTTTATTCTTAATTTTATACCAAATAAAAAGTTATTTTTACAGTTTTCTTGTAGAGAGGGGGCACGGCCATGCGGTCTCATTAACGAGCCGCCCCTGGTTAGGCCACTTCTCTGCCAGGGTTTTTGGACGGTTTTACACTGGCATGAATGAAAAATTTTCGTTATATGTATTTTTATAATTATTGAATTTCGGATATAACACTATACTGTATTTTCGACATAAAATTACCTGTGGAATACATCCTTAAGCTATTATGGCAGTCGATATGCGGGACACTCTGTATAATAGTATATTAGCTTATTGCGTACGAGTGGAATATATTACTCACGAGCCGTTAAACTCTCGCATAATACCACGAGTACGTAATTCCTTTACAACTTGAGCGATATAATATACCTTTTCTTCGACAATAACTTTAAATGAAATTTTATTTATGAATTCGTATTTTAGCTTTGATTTTGCAGTAAGAGTTTATATGATGTAAATTTAAAAATATGGCAATTATTATTATCTTTCATTGCAAATGTTATTATTATATCTCAAAACTAATAGCAACACACATTTCAAGGATATGTATTTATTCTTTAACCTAAAGTCATAAAGAGAATGCATTATTTGTCACTTCGTATAAATAAATATGTATCTTTAATATTCCCATGCAATCTAGTATAATTTAGCTACAAATTTCTCAATTTGTCAATTTTCTCTTGCGACATAAAATTGGTCCATTTTTTATATTAGGCAGATAAAAATAGATATTATCATTTATTTTATTGTTTTCCTGACAGTATAATTGCATACTGACATTATGAACAATGTCATAACTCGTAATTTCCAACAAATAATAACATACTAAGTGCAAGGTGACTTCAGTTTCAATCTCCGCGAAATGCAGTGGTCTGTCTCAACATACCGCCTTCAACCAATAGCGGAATACGTACTGAATGTTACAATTTCTCATTACCAATCAATAATTGTATAATTGAATCAAGGTGACCACTGGTGCAATTTTTAACAATACGGTTTGGATGAAATGCAATGGACGAGAATCAAAATTAAACGTTTCAAAACGTGACATTGGTATGTCACTTGCCAAAGATTCAGGTCAGGCATCAGACTTAGTTAATTAAACAATTTAAGAGACTTATTTATTTTGAAAGTCAGTATTTAAATATCTTACTGGTAATTCTAGAACTTCGTAATTCTTTTCTTGAATTTGGAAGTTTTAGTTTTCACTTACGCCTATAATCACAATATTGCCTTCTAAAAATATTGTTTTACAAAAATCTAAATAATTTATTGCTTTGTACATAAGTAAATAGAAAACTCGTATTATATTTATTTGAAAGTTTATTTTACTTAGATCTTTTAAATTTTTACTTCGGTGCATTCTCAACAACCATATGTTAAATTGTGAAAATGACAGTTGGTCACTTTTCTTTCAATTAAATATGTTATATATCGATAATTGTTTCATACTAAACTACATATAATGATTAATGAACATATGTAAATAATTGTCTTTTTAGATTGCTATTACATAAATAGTTGTATTACGTATTCTTTGACAACTGTAAAGCCAAAAAAATCTCTTTTCAGTGGTATAACTTTTTACTACGGAGTCCAAATAAAACATTATAACTTTTAAATCATAACTCGAAATCTAACAGTGATAAAAAAAAATATAGTAATTACGTCAAGAAAGTGATCTTTTACAGCTCGTACTGGAAACCTGCGAGCCCTGTGAAGACACCTTCATGTCAACGTATAAAATATAAATAATTGCGTCACCAGTCGACGGGTGCGCGACAGGGGGAAAGAAAATGACGTTGACGTTTATGATTGGCTGCGGCCCGAATCCATAGGTTCCAGTGGTGGTTCGGGGGTTGAAGATTTGATTTGATTTACTTAAGTAGTTTCAGAAAAAAAATGAGCCGTCGCGGGACGCCTGGCAGATGTGAAACATCGAAATTTATTTTTATTGAAGTATTTATTGCTCGAAACGACACTCAGTTTTTTTCAAAATTAGCTCCGATACACCGATATACACATAAATAAAGCGGTCAGTGTGTAGTATAAAAGAAACGATGCCGATATCAGTATATCGGCATCGTTTGTAAAGTGGCGAGCATGTAGCGCCGAGTGGAGGCGGCGAGGCGGAAAATGTCGACGAATCACGATGCTGGCCGAATGGCACGACCGTCGTGTCATAGGAATCGTTCTACCACCCCCTCCCCCCATATAGGCCCGCCATTAGTTGTTTCACATTAGAAATGTAGTTTATTAATTTTTTTAATGAATTGTTCCAGTACAACAATCTCAATATTTGTGCAGTGAAAGAGAAATTTGCTCAACATTATATTTAAGGTGTAAACGTATAATATTAATAAAAAATCAAATTCCTACCACATTTTCATATAAGTTTCACCTGAGAAAAGCAAAGTAGAATACTTGTAGTATCCATTCTCACATTCCTTTATGTATCGCTAACCCATATCAAGCATAGTCCATTCCATGCGTTAAAAGTGTAGCATTTGAAAGGACTTTTGCGGGGCGTGTGCTGTAGCTGTGGCTGTGTAGCTATCCTTGAACTGCGTCGCGGTTCACTACAGCCGATCTGTAACAGTTCCTGATCGCCCGGAGACTCAAACGCGTGGTTACGGCACCAACTTTGGGCGTGGGCTAACGTTCCCCGTACTTTGGGAGATTAATGGGCCATGGTGATCGTATAACAGGGTGCTCAGTTATAGAACAGTGCGAAAGAATAGGAAGAAATTACTTTTCTTTAAATACATTGACTGGTAAAAAATTGGGGCACCTACAAAACATAATATCTAACATAATGCGTTGAATTTGTTCTATAGAGCAAAACCGTTTACACATTCCTTAATCAATTTTTTGAGACAAATTTGATAGACATTTACAAATGCCTTTTGTTTTTGAGTTACAGGCTATAACTTTTTTTTTGTTACGCTGGATTTATACAGAGTAAGCCGTAACATAACACACCGTGCCGTGGCGTATTGTTACGTGTCGTAACGTGTGATTTTCGAAGCAATTTTATACAGAACTTTTACGGTTTTCGTAAAATGCTTATGCTCTAACGATATAAATGTACGACAGATTTGTATTTAACAGGTTAGTTTATTCTTAATACACTGTATTTTATACATATTTAATATATGAATCTAAATTTTTGACACATGTCACTTATGTCAGTGTCACAAGAACAGACTATTCATAATGCAGTATTTTTTATATTAATTTCTATTTAATATATTAAACTAAACTTTGACACATACTGAAAACACAAAAACATAGCATAGCACAGGATAGTAATAATTTTAGTAATACCGTGACATGCCGTTACGTCGAAAGATAAAAGTTGGCGATCTTTGAGTTTTAGAGAGTTTTTGCATAGCGTGCGTGAATATTCCGTCAACGTTAACGGTACGTTTTTAATAACGGACATACAAAATAACGGGTTTTCAAAAGTTTAGATTTTGCATTACTTTTTAATCACACGTACATTGATTTTGATTTTCAAATGACAGTGGATTCAATATCTGCCATTTTCATTGTATTTTAGTAAAGAAATCAGAAACTAATGGAAGAGCTATTTAATGTATGCTAAACAATACAAACATATATGATAATTATACAGCCGTATTACTTAACGTGACGTATAAACAAAAAATATATCAATTAATTCATCATTAGTATTTTTCCATTTTGTTGATAGCATCTATCAATAATATAAATAAATAAATAAATAAAATGTCAATTGTTCTTTGTTTAATATTAATTTTTGTTGTTTCCATAGCAACAACGTCATATTTGTATTAAAATAAATATATTTAAATTTCAACTTGAAATAACTCTTTTGCTTTTAATTTTAGAGGCATAGTGATAATGAACTTTTATATTCAGATATTTTAAATGGTGCCACTCTCAATATGGCATTCCATTTAAAAAAATGTTATTTTGTTGAATTAGTCGCGTATTTAATGTTCAACTGTTTTACATTTTTCAACGTTAAATTTATCGTATAATATCGCCCAACTTTGTCCATTTAACCGTCTATCTCTTCAAATAAGAAAGTTAGCAATGGTGGCCCGCTTATGGCAAACACCCTAAGTACTAAAACACCTACCATATTCACCTGATTTAGCAATCTGGACTATTGGCCATTTTTTTAACTTAAAAAAATACAGAGTAGAAAGCTTTGATGTAATTCATGATTATTTTGAAAGCATTACAAAGGAAGATTAGTTGGAAGCTTTAAAAGAAATGGTAGGAAAGAATAATAGTGTATTATTGTTGAAAGGAACTACTTTGAACACATTGAAATAAAATTCTAGAAAATATGGATTCTTAATTAATCTGGAGTGACTCTCGTATTTGGAAAACTACATTATCATCATCACTAGAATCTACAAAATTAGATTAAAAATGAAGTTAAGTTTACTTGATATGTCAACCGTGCCAGAGGTCCGAACAACTCTCAGGAACATGGCAATGAACTAGGAATGTACAAGGACAAACAGAAGTCAAGGGCGGTTGAATTCTTGAAAATTAAGATTATTAAAAGTTAAATCGTCCAACAAAGCTTAAAGCTAGTAATCGGAAATAACTGATTATACCAAATTAAATCATGTTGAATTTGTTATGGAACAGGAGTCTGTATTTATGAATTCATTTTTAAATTATTTATGTATTATTAAACTCACATACGGAATCTACGTTATTAGACGTATGTTTTAATAGTTAATTTAATGACTTATTTATACTTAATTTTATTCTTAGATTCATTTTTATTATACAGAGTGAACACGAGAATCTGACATTTAACATGGGAAAAATATTTCATAAATTTGTCCCGTACAATTTACGGTGTGCTTTATACAAAGAAATTTTATTAAAAAAATATTTACAATGTAATTAAAAATTTCATTCTTCTTAAATAAATGATTTCCAATATCTCCTAACGAATAAATTTAATTTAATAGTTTTTCAGTAATTAAAGATACAAGCGTACAACGTCTTAAGGACAATATTAATTATCAAGTTTATTACCAGTACCACTGATTACTTCGAAAGTAATAGAAGAAATTGTAATTATCTGACAATTAACGGATGTTGTACTTTTTACGAGTAGTTGTATTTAGTTACACTAACTTTTTATAATAATATGTTAATTTATACAAAATTACCATGTATATTATTGCTCAAAAATTTTCACCAGACTTAACAAACAAATTTTATAAGAGTTTTCGGCACTTTTTCATGAAAAAATAGACGATTCCAATTGTTTCATGCCAAGAACCATTGTGTTCCTATTTAATACCTATTTAATAATTGTTGTATTTTCGCTGTTTGAAACAAACGAACATAGATAAATTATACATCGTTGGAAAGCTAAAAAAATATCTTCAATGGTGTAACTTTCCAATATGGTGTCCATATAAAAATTAAAACTTTAACCTCATAACTTGAAATACAAAAGCAATAAAAAAAAAATAAAGCATCGCCATTCGAAAGAACATAAATAGCCCAAAAGACGTAGAAACCAATATCAAGTATTAATACCATATAAAAGTTACATATTCGCAAAAATAAAATCTGATGTGGCCAACACAATACCTCCCGCCATTTCATTTTTATTAATTTAAGTATATACCATATTTACTTATGCTGGAAACGGTATTAAGTTCCGTTCCATATAATATTAACTGTGTACATGGAGTTGTGTTCAAAGCGTAGGCTCCAGGATTTAAATTATAAATTTTTAAAATAACATAAATCTCGAAAAAATAGCATTTAAAGGTATTTTTCGAAGAAAAACTATTTTGAGCTTGAAATAAAGTGCCATTTCCTGTTATTTGATTTACACCAAAATCTAATGGTTTCTTTCCATATTAGAATAAGGTAGAAATACAAGGTTTCAAAATTTTCTAAACGATAGTATTTGAGTTAGAGCATAAAGAGAATACACACACACACACACACACACACACACACACACACACATACACATATACATACACACATCATCATGAAAATGTTAAAATTGGATTCTAGGGACCTTAAAACGTGGTCATTTATCAAAATCTCAATATGAGATTTTTAGCACGATTCCTATACCTCCATAGCGTGAAGTAAAAACTGCAAATTTTATTTATTTATCTAGTGACTTATGTATTTTTTTTTTCGGACAAAAAAACCATGACTAAAATGTTCTCCTAATGGGGGAACTTTTCTCTAATTTAACTAATCCTGTATCTCGTACAGTTCTCAAGATCCCCATGTAGAATACGTTATTTAGGACACCTGTATAACAGTACTGTTGAGGGTCACTTTCATATGTCAAATAATAATAACACCTTCAGTTACAGAGTTGAACAAATAATATCCTCATTTCTTAATTTCAATATAGGTAAAGGTCACGACACTTTCAGTTAGCCTGTAAAAATAAAACCGTTTATGTGAGCGACAAATTCACCATATAAAAATTACAGATGCCGACAAATTAATGTACGAAAAATCAACTAACATCGTCGATGGCCCGTAGCTCAGTGTCAGAATATTTTTGTTGTTTGCGAACAACAAACTACCAAACAATACGGGGAACCCTAATGTCCTTAGGTAAACACAGTCACTGACTTCATCAACTCATCAACAAAGCCAGCATTCTTCCTAACCATCCGAAACTTCCCAGATAGGAAAGTAAATCACATGTGACTCAGCACCGACTTCGCTCGGCGACATCAAGCACGTGGCGGGGCAGAATTCACCGCGAACCGCGACTCCGGAGCCCGAGAGTTGTGTAGTCAGTCAGTCAGTCAGTGTGAGACCGGCGCTGCACTCTAGGCATGTACACCAAGCTCCCGGAACGAGCTCACTAACAACACAGCCGACGATCACAAAGTAAGGAAGAAAACAGATATAGTGCGCGAGTGGAGTTGAGTTATAAGTGATCAACATGAGGATTATCTATCTATAAAGCAGTTGTTTAAGGATTATTGTTTTTGTATAGTCTTGAAGTTATTCATGGTAAATTTTATTATGGATCAAAATTCGATTTAAAGCTCCAGGATTGATTTTTATAATTGTACGATGATAACTGTATGTGTGTGAGTGATGCGTGTGCGTGAATTTTGTGTTCGCTTTAACTCAAATTATACAAATCTGAAAACAACGAAACCTGGTATTCTTACTTCATATTAATATGCAAATAATCCATTAAATTTTCAAGTTAATCAACAAACCGGAAATGGAACTTTACTTGAAGCTCTAAGTTTTTTTGGAAATATACCTTTAAATATCATTTTTTCGTGATTTATATAAATAAATAAATTAATATTTAATTACGGCATATTACCCATTGCTGGGTGTGCCAATCTGCTTTGTACAGATATCGGTAATGATGGAATATTTGTACCGTGCGGGCGCTTACCAGGCGTTAACTCACGGGCACTCATTGCTGGCGTGGAGAGTGCGCCACAGGGGTCAATTTTGTGCCATTAAAATACGATGTAATTTTTGGCGTCGGTCGGGATCGAACCCGGGTCCCCAGATTCATGACCAGACACTCAGGCACACGGCCATATTATTATAAAAATATATTAGGGCTAAATTTCTTAACGCTGATGTTAACAATTACACGAAATCTTGGTCATACAGCATTTACTTTTACAAAACCGACGTTTCGGTATATACTTATACCTTCATCCAGGGTAAATAAGATCTTACAATTCATGAACATAAATTCATGTAATCATGTACACATAAATACATACAATGTGTCTATTAAACTCTAAGAATAAAAAAAATGCTGTATGATTGAGATTTCGCGTGACTTACCACCTAATAAAAAACAAAGATTATTGAATGTTGTACTGTTTTGCGCTGGTATTTCTTTAAAAAATAAATATTTTTTTAAAAAATCTTGTAGTCACACAACGCCAGGGTTACACATTTGACGTATTTATAATATATTACATATAATTAACAAATATAAACACCAACTTTGGTAAAAATATTGTCAACATACCAAAACATACATATGTAAAGCAGATTAATGTACGATATATTAATAATAATAATATATAATTTTCAATAACAATACGAAATTTCGGCTCTACCTCTACTCAATAACTTTAACTAAGACAAGGGTATAGCGATTGACGTCAATGAAGTATATAAATTGTCGGGCGGGAACTCTACCACTCAGATTTTTGGTGCACTAAACAACAAGCAGTTGCTTAACTGACATCGTTTATGACCCACAGTGGTAGAGTTCCCGCCCGGCAAGTGCTAAGTCCCGGATTCGAGTCCCAGAGAGGTCAGTTGATTTTTCAAAATTATTCCAAGTAACTTAAATGTAATGTTTCATTGTTTCTTCATGTACTTAGTAAAAGCCGGTTATGACTAAATTATACAAACAATAATTATTTGCTGAAGCAAAGTTCAATTTTTTTGCAAATATTTTTAAATTGTGTTAAATCAGTGTTTCCCCAAATGTGGTACGCAAATTTTAAGAATTATGCGGTATTTTTCATCTAAATAATTTAAATTATTGTTTATGTTTATCAAAATTTAAAGTGGATACACAATACTTTTGAAAAACTGAGTTATATAACGAATCCGCAAATCCTATGTACAATAAAAGGTAGGAATGTCAGGGATGGTAATATGAACGCGGTTTATTTAAACCTTGGTCTAAAGTTCGTTTCTAAATATGTATTACAAAAACATGATTGACAGTGTTGCTATTGTAAATAAAACCAAATATCCTTATAATGTTTGTTGCAACAAGTTTTACTTATACTTCAATGAAGCATGAAACCCGCTTTTCACTGATTCGAAATCATTCAGACATGGTTGTATTTTTTTAGTTGACAGTTGTAGTCAAATATAAGATTTCAACAATTCAGTTTTAAAGTAGCCGTACTAATGTTCCATAGTGAATTATTTTGTCAAACATTTGTTCTTTGTAAACAATCTAAAGAAAGCAGTTTCAAAACATCCGTTGGTTAAATATATCATGGCAATTTGGAAATCAGTATCCTAGTGAGTAAATCACTCAATATAGTCTTATAAACTTAACAATATCGCGCTAATGGCAAAAAATCGTTAATAATAGAGTAGTGTGTCTCCACCGAACGTTGAAGTCTCCGAGAACAGTGCAGTGCAGTCGCCTCCGCGCCCGAGTACGCAATTATTAATAACACATTGTTCGGGCGAGTGTTGCATGATTTTCGCATGTCCCCGTTCGCGCAGTGTTGTAACAAACAACACCGCGCTGCGACTCCGTTTATTCAGAAGCGATAAATACAAAGAGTTATTACATTAAACGTGAAAACACGCTACTCACACAAGTTTCCTCACAACCAGCCAAACTGCTAAATGATAACAAAAACATATGAGAAAATATTATTTAAGGTGGTACTACCATGACAGTCTCATACAAAAGTTGCGCTAAGTAAAAGAAATTATAAAAATAGGCATTCTAAATTGTTAATAGCTTAGGGCTATTAAAAGAATTTAATTGTTGTAAATACATATATAAAAATATGAAAAACTAAACGCTTGAAATGTTTTTGGAAAATATGAATTATTTTAAAACTTTGTCAATTAAATTTACGTTTAGTATATACGTCATGCAATAAAACAGTAAATAAAACTTTATTGTATGTGAATATTTTAAATATGTTTCTTTTTTATGCTCCTATTGACAATTTGATTGTATGTTTACATCAATTTTTTATTGAAATCGGTGTCTGAAGAAAAAAAAAGTTTTTGTAAAATTTGAATAATATAATCGTTATACATGCATATATCTACATACGGTACAGTGGCATAACTAGAACTCTGGGGCCCTATGCGAAATATTTTCTAGATTCCCTCCCCCAGATTAACATTATGAAAAAAATTAAAAGCAAAAAAATCTAATTTTTACAATAATTATAATCTTTTTTGCATAAGTCATTTTCATTATTGTAATCAAATTTTCTTTGTTCAAGCATGTTATTTTACTTTGACTCGCATAATAGGCAACAATCACAACATAAAACGATCTAGTTTCATATAAATTAACTGAAAAGTTTAATAACTATTTACTGATGACCATACCACCTTAATTAGTGCTTAATACTACTCTCATTACTATTGTAAAATATGCCTTATTTGAAATAGTAAAAAGAAAAAGTTCCGTGGATAATAAAATAACGCTAAATTAAAATAGTTTTATGTTTGTAATGGAAAGTAGGCATTCATGAAAGCATAAAAAGCGTGCCAAATAAATAACATATTGAAATAAGTGCCCGTGTGTTACAGATGGCGTCGGCATGCCGATTACTCCTGGCGCTTTTGCTAATAACCTCAACGGCGAAAAGTGCCCGGATATCCCAACGCCTGGTGGGCGGACATGCCAAGGTTGAAGGTCCCACATCCAACAAGAACGATGAGCCACCAGAAGAAAAGAAAACCTTGGCACAACAAGTCGCCGAAGGAAAGTACGGTCTTATTCAAACTGAACTATTCAACAAACCTCCAGAACGACCGGGGGTGTTAAGTTACGAAAAAAATCCTGAAGTTCCAAAGGATAATGAAATCAATTTAGGAGGCCTCGGCCCCGATGAAATCTGGCTAGCAGAAGATCATTTACTAGTGTTGAAAGGTGGTGCGTATCATCGAACAGCTTCCGAGATGCCGTGGCCTCCGATAGATGACTACAGGGCGCCAAACCGGCAGGTGAAGATTCCCTCACAGCCGAAAGTGCCGCCGCCCTTTCCCGTCCAACTCCAGGAAGGTGGGCCGCTTCAGCTCCTGGGCTTTAATGTTACGGGAACGGCTAATGGCTCGCTCGCAATATCAGGTCCCGACGGCGCGACGTTCATCCTCCCCCCGCCTCCCGATCAAGATCCGGCCAACGCTTCTGCCGGGCGAGCTCCGTTCCAACTACCTCCGCACCCTGCAGCCCTTCCGGAAAACTTCTACCGGGGGAACGGACCAGGACAAGCGCCGTTCCCCTTCCCTTTCCCCCCGCCATCGCCCCAAAGTCTAAACCAAAGCCTCGACGAAGACGACCCTTCGATCTACTATCCGCCGCCCTACAGTTTTTTCTACCCCAAGGATAATACCAGTAAGGTATCACCTGGGCCTCTTGTACCTGGCATTGTACTACCACCTCCGCCAGATTTCTTTGGACCGTTGGATCAACCGACAACAACAACCACCACAACAACAACTACAACTACTACAACAACAACACCAGCACCGCGGCCATCTCCAAGACCTGTTGTTGTTCAGAAACCACCAATTCGGTACCTACCATACCAACCTCCAAAGCCTGTTACAGTTACAAACAGACCTATCATTAATTATCAAGAATCTTATGATGAGAATGAATTATCAGAAGCTAAACCAGTAACTCCTTCTCCTATTGAACCAACTATTAGTACAGTTCCAGTTTTACGGATTCCTTATAGAGAAAATTTTCAACAACCACAACAATATACGACGATTTCACCACCCACAGAATCTCCTATTTATCGTGTACCTTACGATGGAGAACACATCCCAAGAACACGTTTACGACCTACTGTAACATCCACCACAATTCCAAGTGTGTACGTTCAAGAACAATATAAAAACGAAAGACCTCCTCCTTCAAGAGTGATGATGCCTCCATACGAACCAACAGTATCTTCAATTCCAGTAATCCAAGTGCCAAGAACTTATTTAAGACCAACAACAGTAGGACCAATATCAAATAGTGTGTCTTCCATTCCGGTAGTACAAGTTCAATACGGAGGAAATGACCACAGACCTAGAACTTATTTAAAACCAGCTACTGGTACACAGACTGTTTCCCCGGTGCCAGTTTTGCAAGTCCCTTACAATGACCAACGTCCAAGAACTTATTTGAAACCGACCAATAGTCCGCAAGTGATTCATTCATCACCGATTTCTGTACAATATTTGCCGATTAATAGTAACAAAAATCGTGTGAAACCTACAACGGTTGCTCCAATACCACAAACCGTTTCGTCTGTGCCAGTGTTAAGAGTTCCTCCAAGAGGTCAAGTCAGTTCAACCACAGTTCCTCTCAAGGGATATTTCAGTAGCGTGGACGTCGATACTAACTCAGTTCAGCCCCAGGCTGAATATTATTTCTACGAAGAAGATAGGACGCAGCCCCCTCAAACACAATCGCAACGGTTTAGATATGTAGCGCCATCAAACTTTGAAAAACATATTAACCAATTAAGACAACAAATACAGTCTTATTTGAAACCGTCTGCCAGACCTGTATATGAATACAGTTTCCAAGCAGCAAATTACCGTCCGACTAAACCTCCAACGAGGTATTTGACTCCAGCGCCTCCTCAACAATACATAAATCAAAGACCACCACCAGCTAGATATCAACAACAATCTGGTGACCAAGCATATTATACAAAACAAGATGAAAGATATTTAGATGACATAACGAAAAAATATTTCACTGTTTTTGGACAAAAAATAACAACGCCAGTGACGCCACAATTGTCCCTACATAGTGACATTGCTGTAAACTATCGAAAACCACATCACCCTGTTAATCCAGAGGCGGAATATATTAACATTCGTCCGCAAAATTCCCAGCACAAGCCTAACGGCCCGGGAGCTTTTATTTCGTATGAATTACCGGGTGATGGTGCGCATTTCTATTTCCTAACACCGCAGTTGGTTCAACAACAACAGCAGCAACAACAGACTCAACAAAAAGCGTACTACTACGATAAACCAGATGATATTCCGCGTAGAAACCACAGATAAGGGTGTGTTAAACGGCCTAGACATTTATTTCAATTAATAACGTAAATTACGTTTAGTTCCCGCCATTTAGTTTTAATGAAGTGGACGAATTAGCTGTGGCTAATTTCATTGCATTTGTTTGTGATAAAGACCTGAAGTTGTGGACACAAGAAATGGTGATTAGTGATAAAAAAGACTATTGTAATTTATAAAATACTTTAAAAATGTAGAAAAATATATATTCTATGTACATATTATATTGAATAAAAGCTTTATCCTTCAATTGAACATAAATAAATTTCTCATTCATTCTAACCTATCATTTTATAATAAAATTATCCTTATTTCCTTCCAAAATTCCACAATTTCAGTCTCGCGAGAGAAAATTGAATTAAAATCGACTCACCAGTGCTGAGTTCCTGCTCCGCGCTCTCGTCCTTGGGCGGTTTGTCGTGCAGGCGCAGGTACACTTCAATGGCACACCTTGCGGCCTTGAAGTAGAAAGGATGTCCCCGCAGAACATCCTCGAGTCTTAAAAGCCCCACGTATGAACGTAACGTCATTTTACGCATACAATATGTGTGGAAGTCGAACTGGTCCTCTATTATTTCGGAGAAGTGCTGAAATGAAAAAGGAATAGACATAAAATATTGTCAATTTACTTATTTTTATTAATTCATGGGGTATTCTATTTTTTTGAAACTATCTTTTATATTTTACGATGTTTTCTATTTCTTTACGCGTTTCCCCGAAAATAACAGAAAGCGCTTGAGAGCCGACTGTTCAGTGTTTTCACATGCAGGCCCGGTATTTCATATTAACTCTCTGTTTATTTTGGATAATTCCATAAGTTATTAAGAAAAATGTCGCATCGAAAAATTGATATAGAAATATTAAACATGTATAATTTTTACTACTTAGATATAATATCGATGCAATATTTTTCTTTAAACTAAGAGTTAGTTTAACAGACATTCCTGGTGAAACTGTCTCTTAACTTATCTGTTAGTAAAAACCAAAAATATAGCACAAATTGTAAAAATTACACATGTGATGCGACATTTTTCGTTTCAGCCAACAGTCAGCAGACAGTTTAATCCTTGTTTAACCAGAAATAAAAATACTGGGCTTTAAATAAATAATTTAAATTCGTGAAACTAAAGTTTAATAATACTATTTTTTATAAGTAAAAAGATACAATACAGTTTTATTAAACATTAAAATCAATTTTATATTTATGTCCAAGACTGAAAACGGTTAGTACGTGAAACACATAACCACAATGTATTGTGGGTTACTTTACAGGAGACCAAAATCACATAATATTTGAGCGTTTGTTTAAATCATGTTACGGTTTGTTTAAGAAAAAAATAACATAAATTTCGGTGTTTGTAAGTTTAGATAAATCTACAAAGTGTTGTGGCTGTTTTTGTCTACTAACCGCGTTTGGACTTAACGCCTGACGTTTATATATTTATGAATAAAAAGTAATTTTTGTCTTGTGTTACGTAATTTTAATTAAATAAATACGTTCTTTAAGCTTTTATTGCTAGTTGTGTTTTGGACAACGTTGGAACAAGTCAAAAACATATAAGGTAAGACTTCATTTTTTATTAAATACGTTGTTAAAAAAACGCAATAAGAGTTATAAAATTAGAATAGACAATAAGGGAGTATCACTATGTGAAATTTAAATGTTTTGATAATATATACCAAAAGAATATAATAAGTACCCTAATAGTAAATATAAAAGTCAAATTCATATTATCGCGGGCTAAAATCAAAAATACCCACTCCTCAAAAAAAATATTTTGATGATAATATATAGTTGAAAAATCATTAAGAATACTAAATTCCACAAAAATTAGGGCGCGGAAAGCAATATTTATAGATTTTGATTTTTTTTTTCTGAAAAAAGTAGGTTAAAATTCCTATATAATGAATGAACTACCCGAGTTTAGTTAAATTGAGTTCTGTGTGTTAGGTTACCGGTACATAAAAGTATTTTTTGAAAATTTGCAAGCGAAAAATTCACATTTTTCACAAATACAGCCTTAAAAATTAATAATCATTTTGGCGCGAAATCCCTATAAAACGCATGCAACCACCCGAATTTCGTCAAATTGAGTTCTGTGATATGGGTTACGTTACATTAAAGTATTTTTTGAAAAATTACAAGCGAAGAAGTTATAATTTTCACAAGCACAGCCTTCAGAGTATGTCAAATTTTGTGTTTCTTTAGCTAAAAGAAGGCATTACAAAAAAAATGGAATTTCAAAGGAGGTGGGTATTCTAGAATCCAGCCTTATCTTATAATTAGAAATTGAAATTAAAACGTATCACACGTTTAAAACGGTAAGCTATGTAAAAATCCGGTTATCTGGCCCTGGATATTTCTCAAGATGAACGCTAGATGGCTTTAATTTACATATGCCTGTTTAGAGTTTAGAAGTGAAAATAGCAGTACAGTGGTAAAACAAAAATGTCGAATTAAAGAATGCATGTTTAATAATTCACAATAAAATAAAATGTTAAATACAGTATACTGACACTTTGAATGACAAATGAGAGATGTCAATATGATATTTAAGCCCTTCAATTCTAGGGCATAGAAACTTGGTAGAACTACAGTAAAAAAATTAAAGATGTCCGATCAAGGTCATCTACGAATTGTATGAATTAATATTATAGCTTCGCCCATTATGTCAAATGCAGCAGTGTCGTTTACTTAGTTTTTATGGAGGTTAATAAGATACTATACTGCTATTTTATTATTATAAAAATATATGTGAAAAATAAGATACTGACAGTGTCAGTGAAAATAACGTTATTTGTACGTATGTCTTTATAATTTATATTGTGTGACAGATACACGTAAATGGTGACATTACTTTCTAACACACTGCAAATAATAATGACGTATGTCGTAGAGTTACAGATATCTAATTATCTACTACACTGCCCTCTGTACTAATGTTTACCCAGTGACGTTGAGTTTAAATCAAATTATTATTCTACGATTTATGGCAAGTCTGTTTTTGTGTTTTGCAAAAACCTAGGTGAAGAACATAAATCTTTGAGAAAGACATTATTTAAAAAGAATCATCATTTTCAAACAAATTACAGATTTTTGCCAGTTAAAATGTATCCATAAATATTTCATGTTACACGCCTATGCATACGAAATTATGTGCAAATAATATTACATCAGACGGTTCATAAATGACCTTGAATAGTAATCTTTCGTGAACCAAACTATACCAACTTCCTGTAGTCCATTTATAAAAATACGTAGATTAATATATAATTTTTTCAAAAATTGCTATACTCCTCTATTATTACTCAATAATTTGAATTAAAAAAATGTTTATTTTGTCCTATATTTTCTATTTTTAACTGCGAAATATGTAACTTTTTTATGTGGACCATTTTATTTTAATCACCTGCAGATAAAATTATTATGTAATCATTTCAGAAAAATGAATAATTTCAAAACAAAAAATGTAAAAAACAATCACAATCCGTAATTTTAAAATGGACGAATACCAATCTACAATATAAATATTTTCATGCATGGTTTGATTTATAACTGCAGATGCAAAATTATCGATTTGTCCTTCAAATACTGTAGGTCCGGAAACTGTTGTTTACACGTACATTATCACGTAACAAATTAATTATTACAAGCGAAAATACATGCGCTTACCCTATCGACTTCATGGCACTTCTTTAAGGAGTCGCCCCACTTTTCGAGTCGCTGATACGCCAACGCACACTCAGTCTGGAACCACATGCACTGCATTTCATTTAAATTTTCCATAGCTGAAACTCCTTCTCTCGTGAATTTTGCGCAGGTTTCTTCCGCTTCTTTTATCATATTCGCCCTTAGCATATATTTGGCGCATTTGCTGTTTATATATCTATCGGCTGTGTCCAACGCTTGGGCTTCGTCCAACCACCGGAAGGCTTCGCCGGCATCGCCAGCGTGCTTGTATATTCTGCCTTTCACAACAAATAGTTCTATTAATGTTGGCGTGTGTTCTATGGCTGCGTCTATATAATAAACAGCTTTTTCAGTCTGATTTAAATGGTCGAAATGCTGGGCTAAGAAATAATAAACCCACAATAAAGCTGAAGCTGGTTCTTTTTCTTTATTGTCTTCTAAGCTAAAACGGCCGATTTTTTTCAGCGCGTCCACGTATTGCAGCAAAAGTGATTCAATGATACGAACTTTGTCTGGATCGCAATAAAGTGATCTCAAGTCCACAAATAATGGCGGAACTCCTTTATGAAGCCCCCGCCGCAGATATTTGTCGACTAATTGCTTGAATTTATCCCCAGTTGCGTAGTTGAGGGGAAGTCGCCTCGGAGGTATCGATCGGGGATATAACTCCTCGAATTCCAGGTACATGTTGACGATGTCCTCGGGGTTCGTGATCTGCTTAGCGTCGATTAATTTTTGGTAGTACTTTGTGTTTTCTGGATTTCGATCAATAAGACCCGTAAAAAATGTCACAGCATGATTAAACTTCTTTAATTTCAAATATAATTCTCCCAAGGTTTCTTCTACTGCTAATCTATCTACTATTTGAGCCTCGCATTTGTCCAAATGTTTTAGGGCGGCCTCTATATCTCCTGATTCTCGGATCACCATGTTTTGGTATAATAAAAGTTCACTATGTTCGTAGTCAAAACTCTCTTTCTACGAAAGTGTAGATTTTTATTAATAACTAACAGTGTTAATTTTAATAAAATACATACTTGTTGATCAAGGAAATCCTCTAAAATTGCTAATGCGTTTTTGTAGTCCTCCAGTAAATGAAATGACATAGCATACCCTATCCACGAAACTCGCTGCGTTGGCCTTAACATTAACAACTGATACCTTGTATCCTAAAAAAATATTAAAGCTAGCACACATCACAAATTTACATTATTCAAAACATTTCTATTTATTTGGTCAGTATTTTGTCAATAAATGATCAGAAAAAATATATATTGGTTGTGGTAGGTTAAGTTCGGTTAAATTAGGTTTAGTTATTAGTGTTTTTTGGTTAGTATTTTGTAAATAAATTATCAGAAAAAATATATTTTGATTATGGCAGATTAGGTTCGGTTATATAAGTACAATTATTATTTTTTGGGTCAGTATTTTGTAAATAAATGATCAGAACAATTATACTTTGGTTATGGTAGGTTGTTATTATTGTTTTTTGATTGGTATTTTGTAAATAAATGATCAGAACAAACATATTTTGATTATGATAGGTTAGATTCGGTTACATTAAGTTAAATTATTATTTTTTTGGTCAGTATTTTGTAAATAAATGATCAGAAAAAATATATTTTGATTATAGTAGGTTACGTTCGGTTAGATTAGGTTCAGTTATTATTATTTTTTGGTCAGTATTTTGTAAATAAATAAAAAAAATATATATTTTGGTTATCGTAGGTTATTTTCGGATAGATTAGGTTCAGTTATTATTATTTTTTGGTCAGTATTTTGTAAATAAATAATCAGAAAATATATATTTTTTTGATTATGGTAAGTTAAATTTGGTTAGATTAGGTTCAGTTATTATTTTTGTAAATAAATGATGAGAAAAAATAAATTTTGATTATGGCAGGTTACGTTCGGTTAAATTAGGTTCAGGTATTATTATTTTTGAACAGTATTTTGTAAATAAATGATCAGAAAAATTATATTTTGATTAGGGTAGGTTAGGTCCGGTACATTAGGTTTAGTCACAGTTGTATTATTACTTACCATTAAAATAAAATACTGACCGAATAAATAGTAGGCTATTGAAAATACATACTCTGTAACCCTCCAAATCCCGCATTTGAATTTGAAGTAAGGATAAATCCCTAAGAATTTGAATATTATCTTTCTCCCATTTAAGTGCATTTCGGTAACACTTGATGGCTTCATCATATTTCTTATCGGACCTTTGAAGAAGACCGTACACATGCCAACAAACATGCGAACGTAAATCATTACGAAGTCCTTTTCGTACACAATCATAAGCTTCTTCCTTTCGTCCCAAGCAATTTAACGTGAGCCCTTTCATAGCCAGAGTTTCTACAACACATTGCAGGTTAGGATCACTTCCACTTCAAATCACTCAATATTGTTTCAATATTACCTCCATGTTCTGTAAATTTTGGGTTTGATAGAATTTGTTTTGCAAATTTTAAACCATTTTTGTATTGTTTCTGTTCGTAACATCTCTGTAAGAAATGGATTTGTTATATATTCAAGTTTCCTGGCGGAACTCTACTATTTTTATTACGGTTATATATAGAAACGATTTAATTATGGAACAAATAATTTATTGCAATTTGGGGTTATCGGAACATATTTGTACAAACCTAAATATATGCATATAAAATAAATAGATTGCAAATCATGGTCTGTGGAGCAAGGGGTGCAAAATATCATTTGACGCTTACCAGTATCCGCTTAAATAAGGCATTTTCTTTAGGAGGTAGGGGATTACTCGATGGCATTTTTGATCTACACTTATATTTTGCTTTTTATTTAAACCTAATATTTTAACTCTTTTGAAATTAGAACTAAACCTCGTGGCTCAAACCAAGAAAGTCGACGTGATCACGTGACTAATCAAACCGGCGTCCCGTCGATAAGAAAGAGTACAAACTACCGGCTGTTTGGATTTGGAAGGTTTCGATGCCAGGCGGGAACTAAAAACTTTGTAAATAGAATTTTGAGGGATAAATAACTAATATCATATGTTTATTTTAAGAAATAACCAACGAACCAACGTATTCGTAATATTAATAAGAAATGTCCAGCGTGTTTAGAAAAAAAATATTAGTTTCCTCTTCAATTAATAAACAAATTTCGGACCAAAATATTTTCAATTTGATAATAACGATGTTTTTCTTTTAACTAACTGTTAACAGACTATTTACCCGGGTTTGAAAATATCGGTCGGGTTTTACTCGTAATTATCAAATCATTATATTGTTAAAGCCCCAGTTATATTGATAAATTCGCAGAAGCTTTAGCGGCTGCAATAAATTTAGTGAAATCTTTAATTTTATAACTCGCAAAAAATGAATAATCTGTCATAGTTATAATCAATTTAAAGAAACTTAACGGTTATTTTGACATATAATTTGAAAGTGGTGACAAAGTGATTTATATATTTGGAAATATACACAAAATGTGAAATTTGGTGAGTAATTTTATGCCCATTATTATATTTTTGTCAATTTAATAAAGAATTAAACAACTTAAAATACTGAATTGTTATCGTTTGTTATTCTGTAACATTGTATAATAGCGGATTTTAATAATATTTTATAAAATAATTAAAATATAGAGTACGACGTGACAAGTTTTTAAGGAAAAACAGTTTTACCAAATATTATCGGTCTCGTAAAATTTGTGGCGATGTTTAATATATAAAATTCTAAATATGTTGATGCCAAAATTTTTATATTTACGCCTTTGGTGACCGAGTGAACTCAATTTAAAATAATGATAAAAATAGATCTAGTATGCGTTTATTTCAATAAATGAACGTCGCGTAAACAAGTGCTGTTTGATGCTCATTTTTTAAATAACACATATTAGATCTACTTTTAACACATTTGTACAATAAATTTACTCAGTTTTCAAAGATGATAATTCAAAAATCAGGCCATCGAACCCGAACCTGAACCGAACTAAAACCGGAACCAAACCGTAAAATTTAAGCGAACCGAACCTGATACATTTTTCAATTGAACCAGTATCGGAACCGACTCGGCTATCAAAATTCTGGTTCAGGTTCAATTTCAGTTCGAAACGTAAACGTATTCGTAATATGTACTTATAGCCGATCATCGACGATCGACGCATTTTGCGTCTGCGTTGATTATTCGTGAAATATGTGCTCTCTTGTCTTGCGTTTCATAACTTATAAATTCCGGCTCGCATTTTAAATTATTTCTAAATAAAGATTGTTATTCAAAAAACATTAATTCAATTTTCATTAGGTCGAACCGAACCTGAACCCGGAACAAAATCGCAAATTTTATTAATTCTTGAACCAGAACCGCACATGAACACATTTTTCAAAAAAAGAATTAACCTGAAACTGACCCGAACCCTGTTTTTGGCGGGTTCGATATCCTTTTAAAAATACTGTGATCAAAAAAATTAAAATTATATAAATAAAGCACCCCATAAAGGACCGAAAATATTTGAAAAAAAAACTGTAAAATTCATTAAATAAATTTACAGGAAAAATTAAAAGAAAAATATAAACTGCATTATTCTTTATTGTATGCACAAAACATTTGGAATATAAAAATAGTATCATCTATTTCTAATTCAGCTAAATTTAACGTCTTCATCACTTTCCCTATTTTTTCTAACATTTCTTTTTCTGGTGGTGTAATCATTTCTTCAATCTGTAAAGAAATAAATTATTTCCTGAACTTAAAATTTTACAACAAAACTTACATCCAGTAATTGTTCTTCTGGAGCTCCTTGCACTTTTAAGCTCATAGTAATTGTATCCACTCTGTGCTTTTTATCAATTATTCTCTTATTTACCTGTTTATTATGATTTCTGCGAGTCATTGCGTTATACAAAGATTTATAACACATTTCTAGAGTCATTCTGACTACTTGATCGAGATCAATATGAAATAAAATGAAGGATTTATTTGGTGCCATGTTTGACGGAGCTTTTTTAAGTTCTTGCATTTGTAGGAAATTTTCTTCAAGTAGTTGATAGGTCAGTCTTTTTGCTTCTTTCGCGGGTATCATCGCTAATTGTTGGATTTGATCAGGTTCGATGAATTTTTTTATTTTAACTAATCTAAAAATTCTGGCGGCTTTAGAATGAAATTTTTCGAGAATTGTATTTTCTAAGACTGTCCAACATAATTGTGTAACTGCTTGTTTTAAATTAACACAATATTGTCCCCCACTGGCGTCGTCAACTTTTGTGATAAATTTACTTTCGTCGTCTTCAATAACAGTTAAATAATGTTCTAAATAGACATTCAGTTGGTTGTGAGTATTTAATTTTTTGATTACGTTTTTAATTTCTACAAATGGTATCGGATTTGAAGAATCGGCCCACGGTTCAGTTCTACTATACATTTGTTGCAACATAACTCTTATTAATTCACCCGCATTTTCGTCAAATCGTTTTGTAATGGCGTTTACAAATATTTTATCGCGAAAATCCTGATGAAATCTATCAAAATTAACGCACCAATATATATTTTTATCTCCAGGATCTCCTGGCTTTCCCTCTTTTATTTTATTTATTTCTGGAATATTTAAATCTGGAATCGCAAATAATTCCGATTCAGGCATCGACAAATTAGGCACCGGTTTTTCTTCAGTCGCTATTGCGTGTTTAATCAAGTATTTAGCAGTAACGAGTGATATAAAAGTATCTCTGATTTCCGGCAATGATTTTTGTGTTCCATGGCCTTCTCGAAGTCTTTTTTCGACTTTGATTATTAATTCTGAAGCAACTGCATATCCATGGATCAAAATTTCTTCAAGAAGTATTTCAGCATCGTCGCCGAATAGTTTTTTGATTTGGGAAACATATCTGTAAGAGTTTATTTGTAATATTTATTGCATATGTTATTTATACTTTACTTTGGGTATCGTAATATCAGTAAAACTCTTTCCGAAAGTAATTCGTATTCGGCATTGATTTCATTTTTACAAGGTTTGAATATAACGAACCCTTGTTTTATCAGAACGCAGAGAGCTAATTTAACCTAAAAATGTACCGGTTAAAAAATTATTTTTTGAGGGTGTAGAAATAACATACTTTAGAAACAGGTAATTCTGTATATTTTACAATTAAAGCTAATGGACTTGACCCATTTTTAAACAAATATATTGATACTTTTTCGACGATTTCTCCAAAGTGTTCCAAGAGTACGAGAGAAATTAGTTTTCCGTATTGAGTTGACATTGTTATTTAATAATATTTATTGGTTATATTTAAATAAATTAGTTAAACGTTTAATTTTATCGTAACATTCATTGTTCCGATAGTAAACACACGTGTTTTTTGAGGTTACGTGACGTTAAAATCATGATGTAAATATACTGAAATTTTGCGCAAAAGAATGGTACAATTATATTATTTAACAACAATTTATTCGTTTATTAAAATACATTCATATAAAATAATATAAAACATTTTTAAGAATCGTATTTATAATATCTGGGCAATCTCCGAATCTTTCTTGAAAACACATTCCCCTGCTATCCAAGTTGAGAACAAATCTAAATTATCATTTAACATAATAAAATCTGCATCTGCTCCAAAAGCTAAAGTTCCTTTTTTATCTGCTATACCCAAAACTTTAGCTGGGTGCAGAGATGCTGCCTCCAATGCATATTCAGTAGAACACGCTAAAAAGAAAAGTTAACAGCATATATTCATGTACACATAATAAATATATTCGTTTAAAAATTCAGTATTACAAAAATTCGTTTTAAAAATCGACAGCAAAATAAATCGAAAAACAGCTTGAATTCTGTTCTGGGTGTATTAAAATTTAGAGGTCGACTCTGTTCACATCTGTAAGTTTTACAGATCAGTAAATGAAAATAAACAAAATCGCATCAAAAGTTGCCCTCTTATGTATAATTTTATATTACTCAACAAGAACAGATGTGTTTTGTCACTTTTTTTACAGATTTGTAAGGCTTACATATGAACCAGAATCGAACCATTATTCTTTATTTTTTCTTCAATCATATTTAAAACTAAAAATGAGCACGGGAAATGATAATTAAACAAGTTTTTTTGTTATCATATAGGCCGAGGGCAGACACGTGACTCGAGCGACCTTGAAGAACTTGGAATCAACTGATTTGTGCACACTTCTTCATTTTGACAAGAGCAAATTTTGTTTGGTTTTGAACTGCTAAAAAGTAATTATTTTACAATTTCCTGGCAGTAAAACACATAAAAATAACTTTTTAGCAGTTTAAAGTCAAAATATTATTCTTATTCAAAATGATAAGCGCACACAAATTAACTGATTCCAAACAGTTCAAGGTCGCTCGAATCACGTGTCTGCTTTGTCCTATAAAAATACTACGCATATCCACCCAAGTAGTAGATGCATGATATGTTAAAAATATAGAATATATTTCGTTTTGTGAACGATTGCAGAAAAAAATATTGTTTGCAACTCACGCGGAAAATAGAATCACTAATTTCCCGCACTTGTGACGATAATAACTATTTTTTGCATCGCTGACACTTAAATTAAAGTGCTAGACTTGAACAAAAAAAAATCAAATTGAAATTTTAACAGCAATATTCAATTACTCATTTGACGTTTCGTTTCGATATTGTCAATTTAAGGAACATTTAATGTTTAAGTGTTAGTAGTGCAACCGGGCATGAATGTATTATTTTTGAATGGTTGTAGAACCCGATGAAAGTATAAGTGTATAACAAAACATCGGTTTTTTTTTATAATGTTGTATGACTTAGAATTCGAGTAATTATTAACACCTTTATACCACATTCCAGAATTTATACAACTCATGTCCGGTTGCACCGCTAACAATTTGATTTTAAGTGTTCTTTAAATAGACAATATCGTATCGAAATGAAATGTTAAATGAGTAATTGAATATTCTTGTCAAAATTTCGATTTGAATTTTTGGTTTAAGTCTAGCTTAAAATTTAAGTGTCAGCCGTGCAACTGGGCATCCAAACATTTTTTATTAAATTTTTATTTACCTGTGGCTTCCTTGAAAATTTGAACGCATTGGACCATACTGGCAATACTACCACATAAAGTATTTGTGCCAGCAATATATGCTTTTCTATTTCGAACTTCTAAAGCTAGTTGGCCTATATGATGCTTGCCTTCTTCCAATCCCAAGGCAGATATTGCATCAGTTACAAGAACTAAACCATCGGGATGAGCTCGATACGCGATTCTTAAAGCTGCGGGATGAGTGTGAATACCGTCCGATATTATACCGAAATAAACAGTCTTTCCTTTTGGAATGTTGTGAGATGTTAAAAGGCCAACTAGACCAGGATCGCGATGATGAAACTAAGAATAATTTAAAATAGAATAATGTGTAGGTGTTTATTTTGTAACTCACTGGAAGCATGGCGTTAAATAAATGCGTGATTAATGAGGCACCATGTTGAACAGCAGCCTCTCCATCGGATAAATCTGCCATGGAATGTCCTACCGAAACTATTATGTCTTTTTTGGATAAATAATCAATGACTTCTAAAGAATTTTTTAATTCTGGAGCTAGAGTAAATATTTTTACAGTATCTAAAGATCCATATACGTCTAACAATGATTGAACACCCTGTAATTTTATTAAACTAATTCTCACATATTATAAATTTTAATATATATTTACATTTTCAATTTGTCTAATACAGTTTTGAGGATGAGCACCTTTCTTTTCTACATTTATAAATGGTCCTTCAAGGTGTATACCAAGTATGGTCGCTCCATTTTTGCCCCCAGCCCTTTTAGGAATTCGAGGTAAAATTTTATGGTAAACTTCTTTAGGAGAAGTTACTACGGTAGGGCAAAATGAAGTCACTCCATGACTTAGCAAACCCTTAGCAACAAGATTTACCGTTTCTTCAATGTTTTCTATATCAAAAGAGAAATCTTTCCCGAATCCACCTAGAATCCAATGAGAATCCAGCCGTTATCATATATGGAGATATTTCCCAGGTTCTTACCGTTTATTTGCAATTCTATATACCCTGGTGCAATGATACAACCTTCGCAGTCAATTTTCTCATCAGCTTGTATTTTTTCATCAAAAAATATTCTTTCTGGGTTGATGACTCTGCCATTTCGAACCCAGAAATCTTCTCTGATTATTTTGTTATCTCTTAAAATTCTACAGTTAATAAATTGTGTCAGTTTATCTGTAGACTGCATCTTAAAGGCACTGATGAATTTATGATACTGAGCACTTATTTTTAAAACATGTTTTTCTGAATTTATTATTATTTGTTATCTTTTGTGATTGTAATATGAGATCATTGACCGGCCAAATAACAAATAAGTAGAAATAAAAAAAATCTTTGTATTTAACTGACCATTGTAATTTTTTTTATAAAATTAATGTTATTGAAGTGAAATAAAATTAACAAAAGCGAATCTAAAAGAATGTTTCAAATGTTTCGTTTGACATTTGTTTTCTCATAGGAATAAGAAGAATGCCATTTGACATTTATATGATTCTACATAGAAACACGTGTTTTTATTATAATTGTTGCAGTATTGTGTATTAAAACAATTTATTAAATTAATATACAGGTAAATATATTTTAAAATATTATATATTTGTACAAAATGCTATTTTTGTGTTCATTTCTTGGTAACCTATTGTTGTCAAAGTGTTTATGTTTTGACTCAGTAATTTCGTTGTTTATTAATTGTTAAATAAAGTATTTATAAGCATAATGGGTCTTGCAAGATATTTGTTGTTCCACAAACAATTGCATTCTAAAAAACAACTGTATGATGCCACGACAAAAGTGTTTTCATCTGTTCAAATTAAAAAGGTTAGAATGTTTCCAAATTACGACAATTCATATCCAAAAACAGTTAAAAAAATCTTTCCAATGAAACCATCAAAGCTTCAAAGCACAGAAATTAAACAGGAATTAAAAGAGACCCAAAAAGATAGTGAACTGAGAGTTAATGAAGTTAATATGCAAATGCTTTCCAAAAATATTTACAATCAAGTTTTTAAGAATTATAATTTAGTAGATAAACCAAATGATAATACAATAGATATTTGTTTACATGATTTATCTACACATGGTATGAAAACTCAAGAAGTTAATTATATGCCAGACGTTGAACTAAATTTACCGCCATTGGAAGGAAAAAATCTGGAAGAACATTTCCAAATAATTGGAGAGCAACAATGTGGCCACTACAAGAATTTAGTTAGCGAAGTAATAAAAGAAATTCCACCGAAACCTGATGTTTGGATCTTAACACCAGGATGGGTAAGGTATGCGCCGAATTGCAAACCGGAATCCGTTCCATATCCTTTGGAAGACGCGGTTGTTTTCGACGTTGAGGTTGCTGTTAATTTTGGTCCAATTCCAACTGTAGCTACTGCTGTTTCAAATAAAGCTTGGTATGGTTGGGTGAGCCAATCTTTAATAGATCCAACTGATAAACCATTAACTAGTAACCATTTTACTTTAAACGATTTAATTCCGATGGAAAGTGATACAAAAACCAAAAGTTATAATCTTACTCCGGAATTAAAGAAACCAAAAATAGTTGTAGGTCATAATGTATCGTATGATAGATCAAAAATAAAAGAGCAATATTGGTTTGAGCAAACTGGTACAAGATTCGTAGATACTATGTCACTGCATGTTTGTGTGAGCGGTATTACAAGTTACCAAAGAGCTGTTTTAAAATCTGGCAAAGAAGACGAAGAAGATGAAAAATGGAAAATGAACAGCTCACTAAACAGCCTCATTGAAGTCCATAAACTTTATTGTGGAACAGAGATCAGCAAAGAAACTCGAGATATATTCCTCGAAGGAACTTTAATCGATGTAAAACAAAAGTTTCAAGAAGTGATGCAATATTGTTCCAATGACGTCATAGCAACTCACAACGTTTTACGCAAACTCTATCCAATGTTCTTGGAGCGATTTCCACATCCGGTCACATTTGGCGGGATGTTAGAAATGGGGGTAGCTTATCTTCCTGTTAATAACAATTGGAGTAGATACGTAAGCGATTGTCAACAAACATATGACGATCTGGATATTGAAGCTAAGTTTTTATTGGCTAGACGAGCTGATCATGCTTGCCATTTAATGCATGATGAGAAATATAATGAGGATTTGTGGATGTGGGATCAAGATTGGAGCACGCAAGAATTAAAATTAAAAAAGACTTTGACTAAATCTAAAAAACAAGAAATAAAAGAAAATGAAGCATCTGTTATTAATAAAAATGATAAAGAGGAGGAAACTGATTATTTAGAAGAAAAATTTGAATATTTAATGAACACAAAACATTTATTACCAGTAAAAAAACCTCTTCTACCCGGTTACCCATTATGGTATAGAAAACTGTGCACCAAACCTGATTCCGAACCCAATTGGATACCCGGACCCCATTTAATAAGCACTTCAATGCAAGTTACCCCAAAATTATTAAGTTTAATGTGGGAAGGCTATCCGTTACATTATATCCGAGAAAAAGGATGGGGCATCCTTGTTCCATATTCAGAAGAATATGAGGGTAAAAAAATACCTATGAAAAAATTGCTAGAAAAATGTCCGGTTGTAAATATTAAACCGAATGAAGGCAACGTCTATATGATGGAACAAACTATGCATAAAGAAGTAGAAAAGAATTTAAGCCAACGAGAATATTGGAAGAAAAAGAAATCGAAAGATAAAACTGAAGGTCTGTATAAAGGAACTGGAGTTTGGTGCAATACAAATTTAGAAGATTGTTGCTGGTTCATGAAACTTCCTCATAAAAACGGAGTATCTTTTAATGTTGGAAACCCTTTAGCCAGAGATTTCCTGAATAAATTCTCTGATAATGTCCTAGCGGGCGATAGCGAAAGTGCTGAAAAAGTTTTAACAATCGCTCGAATGCTTTCGTATTGGAGAAACAATCGCGATCGAATCATGCAACAAATGGTTATTTGGCTTAAAAATAATGAAGTACCGAAAACTATTCGCAGAGATGATTGTCAATTCGGGGCTATTATTCCTCTTATAGTAGTTTGTGGTACATTAACACGAAGAGCTATGGAGCCAACTTGGATGACAGCATCAAACGCTCAGAAAGAAAGAGTTGGATCTGAATTGCGATCCATGGTTCAAGCCCCGCCTGGTTTTAATATAGTAGGAGCAGATGTAGATTCACAAGAATTGTGGATTGCGTCTGTTATTGGAGATGCCCAAGCAAAGATGCATGGAGCAACACCTTTAGGATGGATGACTCTAATAGGAACAAAATCTAACGGGACTGATATGCACAGCGTTACAGCAAAAGCTGTAGGAATATCCCGAGACCATGCAAAAGTTATAAACTACGCGAGAATTTACGGCGCTGGACAAAACTTCGCTGAACGACTCCTAAAACAATTCAATCCATCAATGTCTGATACCGAAGCGAAAGGAAAAGCATCCAAGATGTTTGCCCTCACAAAAGGAAAGCGCGTATTTCGTTTAAAAGACGAATACTTAGACGACTTTATTGATAAACCGTATAGTAGTTATCAAGCTTTTGAGTTGGGGAAATTACATGGAAAGACCACTAAAGAAATGTTTAAAAAGCCCAAATGGGTTGGTGGATCTGAATCAGCTATGTTTAATCGATTGGAAGAAATTGCCGGGAGCGAATCACCTGTAACTCCTTTTTTACATGGTCGATTAAGTCGAGCTTTAGAACCGAAAAACATGCCAGATGATCGTTTCTTACCTACTAGAGTGAATTGGGTAGTACAGAGTGGAGCTGTAGATTTCCTTCACTTAATGCTTGTTTCCATGCGATGGTTATTAAAAGACAAAGCAAGATTTTGTTTAAGTTTCCACGACGAAGTTCGATATTTAGTGCCAGAGAACTTGAAATATGATGCAGCCCTAGCAATGCATATAACGAATCTATTAACCAGAGCTTTTTGTTCGATTAAATTGGGTATTTATGATTTGCCACAATCTGTAGCGTTTTTTTCATCTGTAGAAGTTGATACAGTTTTGAGAAAAGAAAGTCATTTGGATTGTAGGACTCCATCAAATCCTCATGGACTGGAAAAAGGATACATGATACCAAATGGGGAGTCGTTAAATGTTCAAGAATGTATTAGGAAAACAGGAGGATGTATTAGTTTGTGGAATGACAAATCTAGGTGATGAATATTTTTATTTCGTAGTATTCATTTTTATTATAAATTTACGTCATTTTCATGTTTGTATCAATGATTAGTATAAGGTGAATACGAGAATGCGTGATATACATAGGCCTTTAACATTGGAAAACTTTTTTTAATACGTAAAATTTTATGGGGTGCTTTACTTTGGTAACCCAGTAAACTTAATTTAAAGAAATGTTACAAGTAGATCTAGTATGTTATTTAAATGAACATCACGATTTGACAGCGTTCATTTTTATATTACTGCATGCTAGATCTATTTTTACATAACAATAAAACAACCTTTTATTTTATGTTCTGTTCATTTTAATTTCAAACAACGTTTCGGCAGCATAAGAAAGTTAGGTTTACTAGGTTAATAATGAAATAAAATGATTTTTTTTAGAATAAATAAGTTCAGAATTTAAATAAAGCACTCCGTAAAATATTATGGGACAAATAATACTTGAAAAAAACGTTTACCCATGTTAAACGCCTGTATTTTTTTTTTTTTCGTGTTCAACCTATATGCAGGCTGTGACACCTATACGAGCTATCTCAAATAATTTTCATATTATAAAAATACAATAAAATAATACAAGACAGTCTTATAGAAGACTAAGGCAGACATCCGATTAGAGAAGAAAATATTTTTTTTAAATCAATGGTTCTCAACTAACAGAGTTATATTTTTTTAAATGGGATGGTATATATTTTTTAAGCCCATTCGATAGAGTATTTTTTTCTTAATTCCACCATGTAATTATTTTATATCCTTACATGACAAAAATATTAAGAAAAATTTAATTGAAATTTAAATAAATTTGAATTTTATAGTTATTTTTCAGTAGGCTATGTATGAAAAACAATTGAACTTAAATTAAAATGAAACAAATATTTGTTAGAAATTTTATAAATAGTTTCTATCCTAAATAATTCAAATTGGCAAATAGGGTTTTTTTTCATACATAGCCTAAAGAAAGATAACTATAAAAATCAAATTTATTTAAATTTCAATTAATATTTCACAATATTTTTGTCATTTAAAGATATAAAATGATTATGTATATAGTTAATTCAGAAAAAAATACTACTTCGAATGAGCCATTGATTTTATATATTAACGTAAACGTAACGTTTACGTTAGTGTATATAATCAATGGAATGGTCTAAAAAATATATAACATCTCATTTAAAAAACAACTTTTTGTTGTAACTTGAGAACCCTTAATTAAAAAAATAGTTTATTCTCTAATTGGATGTTATCCTTGGTCTTCTATATATAGTCTTAAAGTATTTTATTGTATCTTTATTAATATAGAAATTATTTAAAGTAGCCCGTTTAGTTGTTACAACTATATACAGACATTTTTTCATTCATTTATGTTTTCCTTTTCCTTGATACGAAAACTTTTACTCCTTTTACAACTATACTTCGTTTCAGTTAAGCATGTATAGTAAATTTAGATGGAGACATGATTTCTGCCCCCTGATTGGTCAAAATAAAAACCTAGTTCACAACATCGAAAAACTTATCAGCTGTAAATTCATTATCAATAAAATCGACATTAAAAACTGCGCCATCTACTTTATTCTTAGCTGAAATGATATCTTGATGTAACTAACTGATTCTTTCAATTTTTTAATCATAATTCTTCATACACCAAAATACTCATCATTATTTTACTTAATATTTAAAAAAATTCTTCTAGACATGTCCCGCGCAACAAAGCGAAAGCACGTCCAGATGGAAGTGTTTCAAGATGATTATTCCCTCCCGACTGAAAACCAAGAAATCGTCAAAGTTTTATCCAGCCGAGGCAACAACCTCCACGAAGTTGAATCCAGCACTGGAGAAACTTTTCTCGCTTCCATGCCTACTAAATTTAGAAAGAATGTTTGGGTTAAACGCGGGGATTTTGTTTTAGTAGAACCAATCGCAGAAGGTGATAAAGTAAAAGCAGAAATGGTGAGAATATTAACAAATGAACATATTAAGTGCTTTAAACAAAGTGACGTTTGGCCGGAAACGTTTGGGGGGAGCGGGAAAAATAAGGAAGATGATGATGATGAACTTTTTGTTAATACAAATAGGCAGTTTAATGATTTGGAGGAAGAGTCGAGTAGTGAAGACAGTGAGGAAGAATCGGACGGTTCAGAAGATTAATTTTTGTTTTTGTTATTTATAATGCATTTAAATTTTTGGAAAAATTGTACATAAATCTATTTTATAATGTATTTTAAATAATAAAATTATTTAATCATTTTGTGATATTTTATTATTAATGGGTCAATAACAAAACTTTTGTTTTCCATATGGATTTTAAACATATATTTCATTTTATACATCATAGTTTATAGCACAACAAAATATTTACAAAAAGCTTTATTTGAATCACAATTAGTCAGACTTTAATGCAATATACAGTGGGTCTATTTTTGGATGAAAATAATTTTATTGTGCACATATGAAAATATTTTTTACATACAGGAATATTTATGGATTACACTTAGAGATATAGAGGTAGGTTTTACAAAGTATGATATGTTGATGCAATTTTTACAAGCGTTTGACGTAGAAGAATAATAACAAAATCATAATTCGTTGATCTGTAAATTATTGACACTTTGTATGTGAAAAAATGTATTGATATAATATTATTACGTATGGACGACGCATTGATTTAATTAATTAGTAGGCGCGTGAGTAACTAATGTCCAATTGCGCTGACCCTTAAATTTTAAGCTAGGCTTAAACAAAAAAAATGCATATCGAAATTTTGACAGCAATATTCAATTACTCATTTGATGTTTCGTTTCGACACGATATTGTCTATTTAAGGAATACTTAAATTTTAAGTGTCAGCGGTGCAACCGGGAAGTACTAATAAAAATGAGAATGTAAAGTAAAATTCAGTACCCTTTCTCGCATATAAGAAAACCGTTAGTCGTAGCTCAAAAACTTAAGTATTTTCGTAGTTAAACGATTGATATTAACAAGAATTTATATATTAATTGATTCATTAGTCTATCGCGGCTATTTTAGTATATAATTTATAAAGTAAATAAAAAATTTCGTATTTTTATTCAAGAAAAAAATTGGCTTCCTTCCTGATTTGATGTACATAGAATATTTTAATAACTATGTATGTTATATTGAATGATATACATTCTGTATAATATAATGAATGTTTTGAGTAACTCAAAGACTATAAATATAATAAAATAACTTATTGTCCAAACTTAGTAATTAGGTCAATTTTAAAATTTAATATAAGTTATGGTTCTATTCTAGGAATAGATGTTTCTGATAACGTTAATTAATTTTGGCAAAACAATATCATAGTCCATTTTTATTTTAGTTAAAGAAAAACTTTTTAGCTTCCTTACTGTTAACGATTTCTGTAACTTAGTTCAACTCAGGATCATTTTTAAATATTAGAAAATTATTTACTGGATGTTAAATAGAAAAATAAACATTGGTCAGAAATTATTTCATAATAATTATACTTTTTTAAAGGACGTTTTTGTAGAAACGCTCAAACTTTAAAATGTAATAATTTGTGACCAAGATTTTAGCCAGAAACAGTTTTACCAAAATTGAATTTTTTACCAAACTGTTTCATAATATTGAAAATAGATGTTGCTATATGTAACTCAAACTTTATCTATCCTTACTTTAAAATATTACTTTATAACTCTTTAAAATTTGCTACAGAAAAATAAAATTATGTAAAATTTAAATATTTTTTATAAATAGTTTCCTTAAAGTGTATTAAATAATGAGTTTTATAAGACTTTTTTTTCGCACGTGTTATAATTTAGAAAATGAGTCCTGGCGAGTTTTCTAAATGATAAGTGCGATAGAAAGTCTTATAAAATGAGTCCTTTAAACTATTTTTTATATTTTGCGTCTTTTATACAATAAATTAAAAAAATTGCTATATTAAACCGAGTTGATTTAGGTAGATTTGTATGTGAAATATTGCAGTTGAATTTGATTGACATTTATTTAATTATTTGAAAGTTCATGTCAATTCTGAATTATGATCATAAGTAAATGTCATGTAATACCAATCTTCTAAAACAAAAAATTGCGTATCGAAATGAAAACTTTTTCGGTACGCAACTGAGTAATGACTTCATTATGAACGCAAAATATAAAAAAAACCATTGAGGAGCATGTATTTTCAAATATTTAACAGAAAAATAGAAAATATAAATAAAAAAATATTCTTGTCCTATAAATATAAAATTTAGTATAAAAAATTCTGGTAATTTACGCTTTTACATCAGATCTCCTGACTAGGAGTGCCATTAATGTTGGTAATCGTGTCTTGTCTTTCTAATACAGTCGTCCACATGTAAATATACTAGATCAATAATCCATACTATAACTAATACTTTGTGTGATTAAAATTTTCATGAGCGTACGAAAAATTATTGAATGAATATCTCAGCATGTAATCATATCGGCTTTGTTAAATCCTCGTCTCCACGTGGTTTGTTACCCTGTTGTTTTCCAAGTTATCTGAATCATGAGCTAGGATGTGGTTTTCTTCACTTCCATTCGCGGTGTAACATTTGGCTTTGCCGTTAACTGCGGGCTTCATGACGACGACTACATCAGTTCTTTTCACACTTAACTTTAAATCGTCTTCGGTTTCTTCTGTAAGAAGACCCACTTGTTGTTTTTTGATGTCTTCTTCCCATGAGACGCAGTTTTGGGGGCGAGATTTTTCCTTTGCGTTTGCTGTACTGCCGTAGCGAGAATACCTAACAGACAAGATAATATAATAATGGTCAACAATGCAGAAACAAATTCTACTGGAATTGAGATTTTGTTCCACTCTTTGTCAGAGCAGTAGAATATGTTTTATATCTATTTTGCTTGATTAACATGACGTCTTCTAGAGAAATTTAGAGGAAAAATTTAGTTCTAATAGAATGTGAAATTCATTAATTTAAAGGACGCGCATTGATTTGCATACTTCTGTCTTACCTAACCCTGACAATCTCTGGTAAGTCACACCGCGTGGTCTCCCGGAAACTGCTATGGTCTCTGCTAAGTCCATATCCGTTGCTCCTGCGTTTCCGGCAGCAGCACAGTGTCTCCCGGAAAGCCACCCGGTAGCGGTTTGACATTACGTTGTACAGGATTGGATTAACGGTTGAGGAAACGTAGTACAATAGGCCAGTAATGTAGAACATCCATTCGTTGATGACTTCGTAGTAGTGGGATTCCCTCAGGTATTTGTACATTAGGCGCTGCGCATGGAATGGGGCCCAGCAGATGAAGAAGGCCACGACTACCACGGCTAGAAAGCGACATTATTATTTTTTATTGTTTTTCTCACACTACATCTTAAATGAATCATAAATATCATATTTTTAAGTGTTTTTCATTTAATTTAAGATCAAATTTCAAATTTCGCGGGTGTGACGTAAATTCACTGGAAGACGTTTCGAAATGCATTCAGCACTGTCCATTAGTTAATTTTTCAGACTAGAAAACCATATTGAAGGCTAGGTATGCAGCGTCATAATTGTTTATACATCGCCCTGTTCATTTCTTGATTCGTTCAATTTGCTAACTTTCAAATCTTGACCATGAAGTTGGCGCAGATGAACTTCGCGCGCTCACAATTTAAAAAGTACACTTCGCTGTACAAATTTTAAATAAAAAATTGTAACAAATAACTATACCTACTGATTCAATAAATAATTTTCATGTAAATTTTGTACTCCGCAGTTACTTTTTAAATTTTGGGCGCGTGAAGTTCATCTGCGTCAACTTCATGGTCAAGATTTGAACGTTATGAAACAGAACGAAACGAGAAATGAACGGGGCGATATATGAACATTAGGGCGATAGCATATTGAATGTAAATTTCTTTCAAATTTAGAAAAATGTCAATCGATAAGAACAAATAAATATAAGTAAATATTAAAAAACAAATAATCTATAGCCGTCATCCACCCTCCGTTTTACAGTACACTCATATAAAAAAATTATAAGAAAAGTCACAAGTAATAATTTTGTTTATTGTTGATACCCACAAAGTCAGTATTTCTACTTATTTTCAAGTTTTATCTTTTATGATAAGGCGTGGAACAAACGAATGAAATCAACGGAGGCACGGGGGCAATTTTTTTAAGTCAGCAAAATTGCTGAGCTAAAACTGCTTGCAGATCGCAAACAGGAAGTGTGAGCTCGAGTCTGTCGTTAACCCGCGCACGTCGTTGTCATAACGCCCCAGTGTATACGTATTATTATTCATGCATTTAAGTAGTTATTTATCGTATTTGTAATATTAATTTTGTATACTTATTTAAATTTCTTTTAACAAAATTACCCTCGGCATTGATAGTTATTTGAACAAGCCCTAATCAGTTAATTACTAGCGAAGTGTAAGTGGTGTAGGACTAGTCGTCTCGCCCAGCAAATTCGGGATCATTGACTGGCACGGGTTAAGTAAAATTATCCATATTTCGTCCGCTCCCATTGCAGTCCAAACTGTACGCCCACGCAATAGGTGGTTGTGGAACGCCCTTTGACCCAGCGTTAACCACCGGAACAGAGAGAAATAACCCTTCCTTGGCTATATTGACTTAGTCGGTACAATTGTGGTCTGTAACATTGGCAGCAAACGCCAGGAAGGTGGTTTTCGTCTATTCCGTTACACTTCCAAAACTAGTATACAAGTACTCTTAGAAACAGTCCAATGTCCTGTTTCTAAATTTAATATTTCAATAGTTACTGAGATATTTGCGGTCAAACTTGGTTTTCAAAAATTCCATTTTTGGGAAATAACCCAAAAATGGGTGTAGATACATTCCTAACCGACTTCACCATTCGATTTTACGGACAAAATTACACAAGTCTACCAATTTTCAAAATTGTTGAACAACGGATACAATTTCTAGAGATGTATTTAAATATATTAAAGTGGAATTTCGAATTTTTTGAAGATTTTGGGAAAGGTGGATGACTTATTTGGATCGGATTAGTACCAGCGAAGGTCTCCCTTTCACAAAATAAATTGTATAATTACATATTTGTTTTTTTCTAAAACCTCTGTGCAGGCTTCTAATGTTAATTAGAATTGTGGAAAAAGATTAAATTTTGTCAAAATATGTTCTAAATTTAATAAAACATATCACTGTTTACTTTGTTTTTGAACTAGAATCGTTCCAAGGCAAGCTAATCTAATTTACTATATCAAATTCAAAACTCTCATGTCTTTATAGGAGTACAAGAATTTTATACAATTCCGTTTTGTATTTAAAAGAACATAATTAAAAACAGAAATTAGAAGAGGTCAGAATGCGAAAAAAAAAATCACAAAAAATGTATAATTAACAATATGCTTCCTTTATTCATTTACGAAACATTACACATTTTAAGCGCAAGTTGACTGATATATAAAAACGCTATCTTTGATTTTTGCCTTTGTTGGATATTTTGTGATGTGCTACTACTTACAAAGTAAATGTTCGGTAGGTACCTACAGATGCCGTTTATATATTTTAATTTGCTTACCAAGCATGCGTACGATGGCCTTTCTGGACTGAGTCTGTTTGCTTTCTCCATGGACTGATCCGAGAGAATGCAGGGTCCTTCGGCGAATTTTCAACCCCATACGGATGTAGAGGACCATTATAATCAGCATCGGAACTGGAGAAAAAAAATTAAATTTATATTTTGTACGTGGATAGACTGAGAACATTCGGACTGACGGAAAATAAATTTTTTATTTAGTTTATCTAAATCATTATGTCTGAAATTTGACTTATGCCTTTATTCACAAATACTCTTTTGATTCTATTTGTCAAATATTTTAACCAGCCGTTTTGAAACATTACGAGTGTTTATCAATATAGTGAAAATGATTAGGCAGAAGACCCACGTCACCAGCCTGAATAAAACCTTATAAAATAAAATATAACTTGTAGAAATTATTGAGTGTTTAATGATATTAATTATTTTTAAGTCAATCGTTATTCCTTTTACGGAATATAAAATTATTTGAAATAATTGAAGTTTATTTTTGTACTATACGTTGGCACTGCTGAGAATGACCATGTTGTGTCAAATAATTTTATATTCCATAAAAGGAATAAGGACTGACTTGGAAATAATTGTATATTCATTAATATATACTTTTCTTTAATACTAGTATATTTTTTTCTTCTTTTTCTAAAAATAAATAACAACTAATAATTTGTACAAGTTATATTTCTTTTTATAAGGTTTTTTCAGATTGATGACGTGAGTCTTATACCGAATCATTTTCACCATAAGAGCATTTGTCCATTTAAAAATGATTGAAAAAATAATTTCCAAATTAACAACCTGGGGTTCGGACAAAAAAAACCTTTTCACCTATGAAGAACACAATAGTGCTGATTTCCCAAAGGGGTACCGATAGCTCCAGCATGCCGCAGAAAGCGCTCTCGTTGATTTTGTGGCCGCTGTCCACTGGAAAGTCCAGGTAGTGCACGTTGGTGTAAACGGCAAACGGGGCAGCAGACACAAATGCCAGCACCCAGAGTACTGCGATGATGCGCACTGCCCTCTGGAAGCCGGACATGGCGTATAGGTGCAGGGGATGGCAGATGGCTAGGTAGCGTTCCATGGAGAAGGCGACGATTGTCAGAACCGACACGTAGGAAGAGCTGCAAACATATAGTAATGCAGTTGTTATTTATTTGTTCATTGTTCAACGATACAGGGACTAAAAACGAAACGGAAACGAAAACGAAATACCGAAATAAACCGACATTTTTATAAAAACGAAAACGAAAATGTAATGTATTTTGTTTTTCGTTCATGATTGAAAACAAAATAATTATTATCGGTTACCGGTTTTAACCGTTATTTTATTTAATATTTAATTTTATTTACAGCAAATATTTTACACGCAAATATTATTGAATTTTCAGATATTTGAGTTGTAAACAAGCAGACTTTCAAAGTAACTCCCCCGTGGCTAACCCTGTTACGTGTAGTTAAACGGTATACTATTGAACACTGACTGCGATAATTTTCATTTGCACATACTGGCGGTATTCGTCTTGTTAGTTATGTTAAGAGAACTAACATAAGGATTTGCTTGAAGACGTACTATTAGTTAGGTTAAATAAAATGTAATTAACATTTTATTCTTTATTGTAAAAAATTAAGACCTTAGCATAAGCTTTTCTTCTTATTTTTATATATGTATTATCTTTCCTTTATTATGTATGTTTTATTTTCATGTTTAATAAAAAAAAAACTTATTATATTTCTATATTTTCAATTGTTACGCATTAATAGTTATAACCAGTATTAACCGGTATTTAACTACTGTGAACGAAAACGAAAATATGTCAATGTGGCTCCTCGTCAGTAATGTACCCTTTTTCCTGACTCTTATGTAAATAACTATTATTACTCATTAATAGTTACAACCGGTATTTAACTACTGTGAACGAAAACGAAAATATTTAGGTGGGAACATTAAGAACGGAAACGAAATTTTTCGGTTTCGTTCGGATAAGAACTGAACGAAATATTTTTCGTTTTTAGTCCCTGCAACGATGTGTTTGTAAAAAAAATAACCTCCTGAGGAAGACACAAGAGGTGCCGAAGCAGGTAGAGGCCGAAAAATCAATAAACTTTTTCACTGATATTCAGAAATATTTATAATTATCATTCCAGTCAAGACATCAAATATAAGCAACATAATTATGTATAGTCGTGGAACTGCATATTTAAAAGGTGCCGTTACTGGTCCGTATAATATTCGTAGTTAGTTAGTCGACACTTGTGTGCTGCTTTTGTTTCAAAATTTGAAATTCAGTTCACACGCTCACGCGTTAATTGTTGAGATTATTAATCGCCAATTAACACACGCGTTTATAAGAATATTTTTCGTTCGCCGTATACTCGTACTATTAAAATTAGGAAAAACTTTTTTCTGAAACCGCAGCGAAAGTACTATTTTCGCGCCAAAAATGCGGTGCGAAAGTTACATTTCCCTAACTAGTCATGAAAACATTTAAAAGTTTTATTTAAAATTTTATTGAATTCTAATATTTAAAATTGTATTTTGTGTATTGGATATGATAATCCCAGAATGTCGAAAAATATTCCAAATGACAGTAATTTATTGGTTTTCGTTTATTTAATATTTTATTTTGTCACTTTAGGAACGAGAAAAACGCACTTCCAGTTTTTTAGGGATGTTCCAAATATACAAAAACATCCATTCGCGAATACGAATACAAATATTTTTTATACTATTCGCGAATACGAATACAAATACTATTTTTACCTCTCGCTACCCTAGGGAAGGGTGGAATAAGGATCGAGCTAAAAACTGTCTATTGAGATTTTGATAAACAAAAACATATCAAGATCCCTAGAAGCAATTTTTAATATTCTCACAATGATATCTGTAAATGAATATGAGTCTGTATGTGCGAATGAACCCGGTATATTCTTTAATTCATTTTCAACCAATCCGAAAATTTTCTTGCATTTCTACTCAATGCTAAAATGGAAAGATGCCACTAGATTTGAATTTCAATCGGAAAACTAGAACTGGCCGTTATTATTAGAGCTAGTAATAATTTTTCTTAGAAAATGTATTTGTTTTATTGTTTCGAATATCATTTTTTGATGTCTGGTTGCGAATCTGAGGAAACGCGTTCGATTCTGACCGACGCCAAAAGATATATTTCAAATTTTAAGTGGCCCATAATTAACCCCTGTGGTACGCTCTCCTCGCTATCAATAAGTGCCCGTGAAGTGACGCCTGGTAAACGACCGTACGATACAAATGTCATTATCATTACCGAAATCTGTGTACAATGCAGATTGGCACACCCAGTAATGGGTAAAACGCCGTGATGATATACTTATATTTTATTTAATGAATTTCCCGTAAGTTTGCGTTATTTTGATTTTGAATTGCAATTTAATTTCGAAATAAACTATTTTTGCTGCCCAAAATTACTTGGTTTGTTATTCGTATTATATTCGTGTATTCCACATTAATTTAACGAATACGTTTCGAATACTAATACATAGAAGTTGGCGAATATCCGCTAAAACAAATACGAATACAAATATTCAGAATAGCCCTACTAGTTACTTATAGAAAATCAGATTTAATTATTAAATTTAAAATTAATTTTTATTATAATCAAAGGTCTCAGAAAAAAAATATTATACACGACTTGGAGCCGTAGTGTGTCTCCTCGTAAGTAATGTACCATTTTCCTGACTCTTATGTAAATAACTATTATTCCATGACAAATTTTTCTAGGTCAGTAATGTTTTTCACTTAAAATTTTGACATTAATCGTTTCCTAATTCATCATTGATTAATAAGAAGGGATCATTAACAAATGATTTTTTATACACTTACGAAACCCATAAATTAATGATTAATGGAAAATAAATTTTATCCATCTTCATCAATAAAGTGCTGCTTTAATAAAAAGATTTCAATCGATAGTGTCACTATAAAAGTAAGAAGTGATTAATTATAATTTGTACGTCATAAATTTATGCACCAACAGAAATATATTACACTACCTTTTACTGTAATTACGGCACACTTGTTGATTTACTGCCGCTATAAACCCTTTATACATTTCTTTTGTAAAAGAGAATATTTTTACGTAGCCACATGAAAATATATACACTTGTGTAATGCTGGTTGCATTGTGCTGTGTCCATTACGACGACATTGAATAATGTTTAATACTTTTATGTTTTGTTTTACTGTTATTTATTTAATTGCACCATAATTTTTGGCGACTATTTTTAATGTTTTTCATGTAATAAATTATAAAGTTTATTTTTTCAGAGTTTATTGAGGGTATAGAAATGTGATATATAAATTTTATTTGTATTTGTTCAATATTCCCATTTTCACACCCTTTTTGTCAACTTGTCAAATTTCCTAATTAATCGTTTTTGCTGAAATGTACATTTCATTTTAATTTCGGCTCTCAATAAGCAAATTATCTGTGATGGAATAATCGACAGCTTTTGAAAAATGATGATCCTATTTTGTTACTAATTAAAACGCCTGCACAAATAATTAGAAAATTATAACACCAATTACAGATTAATATGCACCATTTAACTATTTGTAAGTTTAATTAGAGTTACCCTAATTTAATTTAGGATATAAACTGCACCAAAATATGAAAGACTATGCGTATATTCGCGATTCGTTATGCGCGATGCGTGGTTTGTCCGGTTCGTTGTAATTCGGAGTAATTCGTAAATCAAATTATTAAAAAAAAATTCAGAACTTAATATTCAATTAAAATAATACAACCATTTTAGTTTTAGTTCTGTTTAATGATATAAAAACTGAAGTTTTGGCAGCATGAATTGCTGCCTTCTTCAGGGAATAAACAACAATATATGTAAATAAATAATAACAAAAACATTAGCAAAAGGACACTATGATTGAGATTATTATTCTTGGTTTTGAAAATCTCAATGACTTCTCTAATTAACCTGTTGTTGAGTATGCTGAGGTATGTTGGTTGCGCTATAGTATTTTTGTTTCTTCGAATTTTATACGGTGGAATTCTTCCAGGACATGCTCTGTAAAATGAAGATTTTTCTGGCTGGTTCAATTTGATCGAACGCTGGTGTTCATTCAATTTTGTTACGTTTATATCCCTGATTTAAAATAAATTCTAAAAAATATAAACCATGTATCTTATTCTCAATAATTTTTCCGTGATTCTTGTACCTTCAATGAAGTATCTAATAAATTTTGAAATCTATTTTTATATTTGGTTACATTACAAGTATACTTAAATAGTTCTATTTTATTGTGTTATTTATGTTATTTTACGTGACGTGTTTACTTGAAAATTTATTACTAAGCTTAAAAGTTGGAATAAAAGCTCACTAAATTATGTGCTAGAATGCTACAAATGATATAGTGATATACTTGAAAAGTTTCAACATACATACATATTTTAACCGACAAATCTTTCAACTGTAAGGGTCGCTTCACACGAGCCACTTTATGGGGAAATTCATGACACCACCGTCGCTCGATTCAGTGCACAGTAGCCGACGTATCGTAGCCGTAGCCACAGAACAGCGACAGGTTGATGCGGACGCAATATTGCAATTTAGTACAAATATGGATTTTGAAGACGAATGTTTATTATTGGCAGTGTTAATTAAGAAAAGAAAACGAAAGAAGGTATTGAGTTCAACCCATGTTGTACAAGCGAAGCGAGTACAAACACGATAATAATAACAACAATAACCTCGTCTCATGCATTCCTTTTTCTAATTTATTGGAATATTGAGCGCTAGATGTACCCCAAATTTCTGAATTTGATCAATTGCAGTGATTAAATCTTCTGTATTGAAATTCATAGTTAAAATCACAGTCACACTAACAGGCCCAGATACGACCGAACCTTATAATCGGACCGGCCGGAATTCCAAATTGAGATTAATTTTGATTCGGGCCGGTCTGCCACTATTTGCACAGTCCGGCGTTAGACCTCGTATCCGGCCCTGTACACTAAACAAAATTTATGTTTGAGGTATTTTGTATTCAGGGTCGTGACAAGGTGGTCTGCGGTCGGCTACCGGCTGTGCCACCGTCGGAGATTGACACTCGAAACTCAGCCACTCTCAGACATGAAAAAGCAGAGGCAGTGGCTTGTCTCAATGCTCTCATCTCATTTAAATCACTGCGTTGCGCCACCAGGTCACACCATCAAGTAGTGCAATAAAGTGGCTCGTGTGAAGCGGCCCTAACATTCTTCTTCTTATAACAAAACTTTTTGTTTAATTGAGATATCTTCAAATCGTAGTTTTATTACAGCCAATGTCAAAACGGGCCACTCATAATTACTTTTTTATTTATAATTATTTCCGGTTAAACTGGAACCGCTACCATCATGCCAAATACTATGATTTGCGAGCCCCTATGCCCGTTTTTAGTGTCACCCTGTATATTAAAAGTTTTTGAACTATATATGTTGAAACATTAATGGCTGGTTGCAACATTATTTTAATTTTGAATTAAACTAATATTGAATTAAAATCAACATTTATATACCTACTATATTTTATATGTATAAAATCGTTGATTTTACTTTAAATTTTGTTTAATTCTCAAATAAATATTGATGCAACGGGCCATTAATCTTTCAAATTTGAATACTTTAGATTTTTTACTTACGATTCTGAGACAAGCGCCCTGAATTTACAGAAAAATTCTCCTAATGTCCATGGATACTGGTGCCAATATACTGTGACGTCGTTTGGAAGTCCTGTAAAAAAGAAAATAAACAAATAAATATATAATATTTTCTTCCAATATTTTATACATTAAAATATGTTAGACTAAATTGTAAATGACATGGTTTTTCACTAAAGAGGTGACTATTTAATGTTTCTATACAGTACAGATAATAATGTTAAATTAGTTGTGTGATTTTTAATGATTTTGCTTGAGTTTTGGGGGACTGAAGTTAAATTTACTGCTTTGTTTTATTGTACAGCTCATTTATCAAGAGTTTTTAATTGTTGAGAAGATAAATTAATGCCATTCCATGTGTAAGTGATTAATCTTCTTTGTCAACTTCATTTAGTAATTTATTTTGTTGCTCTACTGCTACAAATTTAATCTTGAGCTTTTAAGCATTAATTTGAGGTCAAAAAGTTACTTTTTGGTGAAATAAATTTAATGACATTTTCATGGTGTTACGTTGCAAATTAGTTTTGCTTTGAAGCCAGCTCAAATGATTTATTATTAGATGTTAGTAAAATTGTTAAGGACCTTTAGTAAGATAATAATTTAAAATATTTACTATGGCTTCTCAAGAGCTTTGATTTTAATCTCATATAAAATTTTGACAGAAAAATACAAAAAATTGAAGAAACGCTAAAGAAACTAGTATTATTTTATAAGAAGCTAAAGTGATACTTTTTGGACGTATATGTAGGGCATGAATGTTCGTTAATGTGAAGCAATTCTATTGGTTGCTGTGCAAATTTATTTACAGAAAAAGTGTTTGTCAGAAAAGTCAAACTTTAACTATTTCTATTTAGTTGTTAAATGTTAAAATTTCAGATAACGTTAACAATATTTTCACATACCGTATTTACACTTTATTTTATCAGTCTAATTAAAACGTTGTAGCTGTCTCTCTCTAAAAGTTAGGTTATGTTTGCTTGAACGTTAAATATAAAGTAGTTTTCGATGAACGCTATTTCTGGGCAAATAAAGTTAAACTATGTCTATATAAGGTGAAAAAGAATTAATAAATTAATTAATTCAGGTTCAAAGGAGAGGGGTTCAAGCGAGCACATAGAATTTTTGAAGTTTGAATCGGGTGCGAAGAATTTTTTTTTTGGAAAACACTGAGTTATACGGTAAATAGAAAACGGAAAACGTTAAAAGGAAAACGGTAAACGGAAAATAGGAAACGGTAAAGGAAAAATTATACTTTCTATAGATTTAAAGATATAGACATATCATCTATAAAATATAATTACATATTTAAAATTATAGTTATATTACATGAACCCTTCAGAAATACCGCCAATCTCGTTAATGAATTGGAAAACGAACATTTAGAGGAAATGTGTGTACAAGAAATGTTAAATACAATACTTATATACCACAATGGAAAGGGCGCGAGAGGTATTGTCATGGCCACAACAGATTTTTTTAAAGTAGAAGTGAATCTGCTAATTTTGTCATTGTGAATGAGATTTTATTATTCATAATTTAATGTTATAATTTACGAAAAAATAAACGACAAAGTTTAGTTAATATTAGTTAAACACTAACAGCTTTTATGTGCTCCATAAACGAGAAGCAAGCTTAAAGCTCGAACAATTGAGTTACTTTACGAGCTTCCTCACTTTAAAACTATAAAAGCTCCCTTTTCTGTAAACATTCAATTAAAATTTTGAATATTAATTTAATGAAAAACTGCTCTTGCTTCTCTTTGATAGCATCATAAACATATGTCTCAAAATTTAATCAGAGCTAAAGCTTATGAAAATTCTGTGTCGTTTATATTGTTAATACTGAATTAGCCAATATTATATAATGTATATGTACGGTCCCTATACATGTAATATGAAGTTTAGTCAATGTCTTCCAATCAATTTAAAAGCTATTCATTAAATAATTATTTATGTACATATTCAAAAATTTACTTGACGTGGGTACCTATAAATAATTATAATATTATTAACAAAATATTCATATGACAAACTAACACGAGGAACAAAATTTTATTTTACATACTAAAGTGTAACACGAATAAAGAATAGATTGTTAACAAACTAGAAATTTAACTACCAGTTAAACAAACAAAATTGAAACGAAGTGAACAGTCAATTGTGCAACAATGCGTGATACAAACGAACGAAATCAGCGGAGACAGAGGATAAGATTTTGTAATTCAGAAAATTTGCTTAGCAAAAGCTGCTTGCAGATCGGTGACAGGAGGGGTGAGCTCGAGGCTGTCATTACGTACGTCACTGTCATAATGTCCCCGTGTATAAGTATTATTACGCACGCATTTAAGTAATTATTTATCGTACTTGTTGTATTAATTTATAAACTTTTTCAAATTCGTTTATTATATTCTTACAAAATTACAGTCGTTCCTAGCAGATCCAGGATCATTGTCTGGCACGGGGTAAGTAAAATTATCTTTTTTCACGACATGTACAGAAAGCTCAACTTTCTTCTCCCGAAATAGTGAGGGAAATGTGAATTTCCTCTCTATAGAGGAAAATATAGAAGTGTTACCAACATGAATGTTATTTACAAAAAATATATTGTAAAAATTATAAATAAATACCTAATTTTATTGAAAATCCTTATTTTAGTAATATACATACTTTAAATTATCTTACAATTATGTCTTATATTTTTCTTTCTCTTGATTAAATCACAATTTGACAACTTTAATTTAGATTTAAGATTGGTTCATTGACAACACTGTTACATCGCCTTGCGTCTGATAACCTAACTTTTGACTGACTGTTAATTATCTGCTAAAACGGAAAATATCGTATTGAAAAATTGACATGTCTAAATCTACGCTATAATATCGATATTATATTTTTCATTTTAATTGGCAGTTAAGTTAGCAGATAGTTTAACCAGAGGTTAAAATACCGGGCCTATTATTAATTTGGAAGTTAAAAATTCAAATCCCGTTTTCCGCTTTTCAAATAGATTGGAACTATTTAAACATTGTGCTAGTTTTTGGTTAATTGCAGTTCGTAGACAATAAATATAATTATTATTAATGATTTCCTGGGAGGAATATACTTTGCGAAAACAATTCTGTTGTAAACGAGCACCGTAATTATAAAATATATCTTCGCGTATCTCATCAGGACTACTAGAGTATGAAAGCGTAGAGCAATCTATTCCTGAACATTTCTCATAATTATGACTTGAAATTACGCCAGTCACCCTCTTAATACTAATGAACTTCGTGTTGATATTTATATTCGTGTACAATAATTTTTCACGGGAAAAAGAATTCTAATTTTCATGGAGTGGGACAATTTGGGAAATGTTTCAATCTTTTTATGTATAAATAAAATATCTTCTTTGATCGATTTTTAAATCTTAATTAAAAGGTCATATTATGCTTGGAAAATAAATAAACGTTGCAGTATCTTTATTTCATAAAATAATAAGCTCAGGATACCGAGAAATTCAAGTGAATGTAGGACAATTTAAAAATATTATTGAAAATTCGATATCCTGTACGAATTTTTCCGTAAAAATTATTTTAATGTATTATCTCATGCTCATAAACTTTTACGCTCTTCATGTCGTTCACAATAAAACAAATCTAACAGACCAAGCCTTCTTGATCTTGAAAGAGTAACTATAGTGCTTTAAAGTGCACAACGCGTTAAATCAATATGATCTTTTATTCGGTCTCTGGTCTCAATCCAGAAAGGAACACCGAAACCTAAATTCCTCAAGGAATACAAATGCATCTTATGTTGTTTCACTTTTCGTGCGATCCACTCACTACAGTATGGAAATGCCAAAGGTACTTACGACTCAGATTCTTGCAAAGAGAGAGGAATTTGCAAGGATAAATGCTTTGTGGTTTTAAGAGAAAGAATGTTATATATAGCTGAAGAAAAAGAACAGTTTCTTTCATAATGCTCTCAAACAAGATTTGTCATTTCTCATATAAGAAAAATAGACTAGGAATTTCACCTTTTAAGGTAGAACTTTGAGTGTATTTCTATGGCACATAGACTGTAGATAAATTCCACAACATTTAAAATAAAGTTTATTCGAATCCTTTGTTTTAGTTATACTTTCATTGAGATATACATATTTTTTCTATGATTATAAAAGACTAATGTATATAACAATAGTTTTCAGAAAAAGTTAGATTTCTTCATCAAATAGAAAGTTTTTTTTTATTAAAACATTGATATAAAGTGTTGTTCCTATAAATTAAGGAGATACTACACCTGCAGGGGATTATTACCTTCAATGCGATGCAGTTTTTATTACAATGTCTCATTTGTCTTTAGATCATCAGAAATATTATAGTTTGTGACAGTTGGTTGTTTTGGTCTTCCCAGCCATTATTTTATACTTTTCTACTAAGAAATGCCCAATAGTTATTTACATATCAAGTGCAGGAACGCTTAGGTCCTGGATGAAAGTTTGACGGCGCGAGCTTGCGAGCGCTGCCATAGAACGATTCCGGGAACCAAGTTCACGCACGCGATTTGTGCAATATTTTATGTACGAAAAGTATGAAACTAATAATTAGTAATTTTTGTACAAATAATTTTATTTATTAAAACTTTATTAAATACACTGCTTTGTAGCTAATTTCAGAGTGAGGGGTGAAATATGGAACGGAGCTGTCCTAACTCTGCTGCAGTTAAGATCGGAAAGTACAAACCGGGGCATAAACTATGAAAGGATTTAAAAGTTACCGCATCTCAGACAAAAATAATATTTGTTAAATTTAAGTATCATGTTACACCAGTATGTAGTAAATAACGAGCTGATAAGTTTGTATGTATATGTGTATAGAAACAACATTTATTTTTAACAAAAACTTATATATCGGAGTGTATTTCTTGCGCGTACTATCTATCTCTTTCCCCCACGAATACTTTCTCTCTCTGTGCACGACACCAGCGGGGACTGTCACGTAAGAAAAGACGAACTGTACCTATTTCAAGTTTGTGTAACATCTTTCAAAACTTTTTCTGGAAATTTTAACAAGTTTAGTACCTAATAAAATTTGGAGCGTAAAATTTTTCTCAAAACTTTTGTTACCTAAGTTAATCGATTTTTAAATGTAATGAATAAAAAATATATATTACATATCTATATATTTTCTGCAAATCATAGTATTTTGTTGTTACTATTATTCACTTTCTAGCCTACTTTTTTTATCGCAGAACAAATATTTTTCTTTGAAATAACCTGGACACCGAAAGGTAGAAGAGGAGCGATTATGTATGTATGTAATATTTATATTTTAGGCCAAGTTGAGTCACCGGTCAAATGAGATCGACTAACGAACTAACCGATTGCAAAAGCAATTTTTGATAAATCGCGAAGATGCCTAGATTTTATGTTTTTTTTTTGTATTTTACGACTCTCTCCATGTTTATAAAACTTCTTTTTGTGACACATGGTAACATCATTCGTATAATTTTATTATTAATACAATTCAATGTACAAGTACAAAAACCACCCCATGAAATAGTTTTATCTCTTTAAAGTAATTTTAAAAGTAAGTCCTTGTGATTTAATTACGTGCTTTCCATTTGGAAGACAACAGATTTCAATTCTGTTTGAGGCAGTCCACTCGTGATATGTAATCTATTCAACGATCCAGTCGTGAAATGCAATTACCTGTGCTCGGTACGGAACAGTAGCCTGAGATCTGGACTTTAGACTCCGGAATCTTGTGACCGGAAACATCAGCCGATAGATCAAAAGAATCCAAGAGAGAAGACATATAACAGCGATTAATAGGCCTGGGAAATCTGTGAAAGTTGTGTGAAGTCAAAAGAAGGATTACTACGAGGTGTGTTTAAAAAGTATTGAGCTTTTTTGCGTAAATAAATAAAGTACGGGTGGTGTCTTTCATTGGGGATGTGTAAAGGGCACTCCTGTGAATTTTCTCAGCCGCAGATTGCGTGTGTCGCTGGCAGTCAGTTTATGAATCCATTGCATGGACTCTTGTTTCGTGGGAGGTTCAAATGGTGTACCCAGAGGTCTCATCCCCGGTTATAATTCTGTAGAAAAAGTCTTCATCTTGGGATAAAGCAGTCAAATTCTCCTCGCAAATTTGTCGTCTATACAGTTTTTGTTCGGGACTGAGCACTCTGGGAATCCATCGTGCCGACACTTTTCTCATTCCCAAATCTTCGTGTAGAATTTTAAAAACACTCGTTTCTATTTCTCTAGCAATAACTCGGCGGTCAGTCAACACCAAATTTTTAACTTTGTTGATGATGTCTTCAGTTCGTGCTTCCAGAGGTCTTCCACACTTTGGGTCATCATGAATGGATTCGCTGCCCCATTTGAACTGCTTGCACCAATATTTGACTTGGAAATAGAACGGGCTGTTTCTCCATACTGCCTTCTTTCGATAGAAATTTTGTGATGCTTCTATGTTCAGGTTTTAAATAACTCATTTTCGTTTCTTTAAACTGATATAAAAATGACAAATGTTAAGCGATTGGGGCCAAATTTGGAGATGACACTATAAAAAACATTCTTAAGAACAACTGAAATGAAAATATTGAGAAATATAGCAGGATATAGGTTAATAGGTAGGAAACGCAACAGAGAAATCAGAACAACATGCAAAACGCAGGACATTATAAAATGGAATAGAAAAAGAAGACGAGAGTGGAATCAACACATATCCAGAATGGGAGATGACAGAATAGCAAAAATTGCTCGCGATGGAAAACCAGAAACCAAACGTCCGATTGGAAGACCCCCCAAACGATGGAAAGACTCCTGGGTAACAACTTCCGAAGATAGTCCAAGATGAAATCTGGATATAACAGGCTAATAGCCTATTAAAAGAAGAAGACTATAAAATGTCACAAAAACTTGACATAAGAAAATTGTCGCGATAGCATATTGTTTTCATAGCTAGGTAGATTACATAAAAAATTCCCCTCGTGGTTATTGACCAATTGAGGACCGTCGTATCATTGTCATAGAACTTGCGAATAAGGTGGGGGGTAAGCATTGGATCGGTAACAATTGGCAGTACAATAATATACCCGCTTATTCTTCGCATTTGATTCGATATTTCCTATCAAAGCCAACTACATGAAAACTTATCACCCCGCCCTGGTAAATAATTGTTTGTTTTTATTTCATTTTGACATTTTATTTTAATATTTGAACCCTGAACGACTGAATCACAGTCACTTAACACACACACACACACACAGCCACGCAATTCTATAAAATATAATTAGACAAATTTAGTTACTAGGTCAGATTGGAATAACAAAGGAAATTGTATAATCCATGTAAATTTATTTGGTACAATCTAACTTTGCTAACTATGTTTATTGCAATAACGTACACAATATAAATCTGCTATAATAACACAAATATTAATTCAGTCTTTTAATTATCTGAAATTAAATATTCCATTAAAACTTCTAACATTTACCCGTCTTGAAAACATCCTGACCTAATTATCCTTCATTCCTTTTGTTGTTCTAATTCCTTCCATCCTAATAATCCTAGTCTTAGTGCACTCCCTTCTTCAACCGTCGCAGAATTTCTTCCTACAAACATTATTAACCGCCCGTCAAGTGTCGCAGGAGTGCAGCGAATTGCAGAAGAGCAGGAGTGATTGATGAATATTAACCTCAAACATACATGATGCATTGCAGACGGTTCATATGAGGAGCAAAGAGCAATTACAATGAGTAAAATGTATATTATAAATGACAGGAACATTGCTATAAACTCTCATGCATAATAATAATAAATTCTGTGCGCTAGAATAGGAATGGGTTCTTACTATTGTAAGTAATTTAATATTAAGGAGCCTATTCTGTAAAAGTTTAAAATATCAGAAATAAAACAAACATAGCCATGACAGAGTATTTAGTATATTACAAATTAAAATATAAGTTACGGAAGGTAACTTATTCAAGTACGAGTTTGAAACGAACGAGTATGTGAATAACCTTCTGTAACGGGTGTTATACGCTATTTTCTCTGATTCAGTTATCATTTCCATTATTTCTTTATAAAAATAGTTAACAATTTCCATTAAGGGAAATTTTTGACAGAATAGTTAGGTTGGTAACAGTAGTTTGTGATTTTATTCTGTTTGTTGTGTAACACGAGGGGGGTGTTACAAAAGGCTCTAATGATGGTGGTGTCCTTCTTATTGCTTTTCCAACGATGACACTTTTTCTATCACCGCTGAATTATGGAGGACAGAACACTGACACAATTTCACTTACACACTTAACTTTGATGGCTGATGAACACACTTTACATTATTATGGACACAGACATTATTTGGATTTTAACTAACTTCTTTATTTACATGATTAATATTTACACTTACACTAAACTTAACTAAGCACATAAAAACATAAACTAAATTGTTACATTGTGGTAACCTTGCGTACTAGCGTCTAGTATGCGCTCAAACTAAAACTCAAATTACAGGCCTCGTCGCTGAGTTTCTAAGACATACTCCATGTCTCGACGACACAAGAATCTAAAACCGACTATCTAAAACAGAGCGTTACTTTTCGTGAGAGGCTTATCTCTGAGGGGTTGAAGGGGATATCATATGGCACCCATATCATAATATCAGCCCTGCACGTAGGCTTGCAATAACTTCTACACTTAATTGTCAACAAACATCTGTCCAATGTTTCTGACAGCTAGACTAAACAGTCAGTTAATAAAAGATGATAACTATTTCTAAACAGAATTTTGACTAATAAAGATAACAAGTTGAGATATTATTTCTGAAAGTATAATTTAGAAAAGATTATAAAAAGTTACTTATTTGTTATTGCTCGCCTTGTTACAGTTGCTTCCAAGTTATATTGCATATTTTGTATAGTTATACTAAACTAACCCCAAAGAACAAAATGGCACCAAAAATTGATCAAAAATGAAGCTCCTACTATCAATGTGCGTGCTAGAATATAATATTCTAATTCCGAAACAGTGAAAAAATTTGTGAAACCATGTGGAAATAAAAAACAGGGTTTGGTGACCATGGCAACCGCCTGCTAGCAATAGACTTTACAATTTGATTTGAAACCGGAAGTAAACTGAATACGGATAAGCGGAGAAACAAAAAATTGGAAATACGTGCGTAGAATATGAAGAATATTTTCACGCGCGCTTATATTCTGCGTCATCAAAAGATTATTTCATTTCCTTTTTTCGTTTACACTGATATTATCAAGTTTTTTAACACAATTAAAATTTGGTCGGCATAATTTGTGAGAGCAAAATACGGAATATTTTATCCAAACAAAATGTAATTTGGTGATGGCACAAATTAATTTGATAAGTGGAGAAATTGTGGTAAATTATATTTTTTGTTCGATTGGGTTATTTTACATGTTTGCCGACAGAGTTTCCAAGGCAGTACTTAGGTTTTATTTACTCATATATAATAAGTGGTAAATTTTTGTCGGAATTATAATTGATAAGTTAGCAAGACAAGCGCGAAATTTGGCGCTTGGATTGCTTCCGAGCAACTATACATTGACTATCCCTGATGATGATTCATTTGGAATCGAAACGTCGGAATGTTAAATAAATGAAATAAACATTTTTCACTAGACTGCAACTCCAATTATTTATCTATAACCTTTGCAATATTTTTTAAATTTTATTCGATCAATTGTATAAAAGGTTACAAAATGTCCTATCGTGCAAAAAAATAAGCACCATGGTCGTTAAGTACTCGTACATTTATATAGTTTTCGGATAATATTGGATACCTTAACTTTCAAAACAATATGCTTATGAATCGAAAATCAATTAAACATATACGAGTACAAAAGTACAGGGACTAGTATTGTTCTAGGATTATTCGTTTCTAATCGCATAGTATGATTTAAATTTTTCATAATATGTGTTGCGGTACTAAACACCGCAAAAAAGAAATTTAAAAACGTTTTTTTCTTTTAATAAGCTTCAAAATACGAACCAACGAACAATTATTTAGACTTAAGGTTAAACAACACTGTAAAAAATTATTGAACACAAATTCCCACACTTTTCTAATAAATGCTTTAAAAGAGATATACTCGTATCTATCGTTTCATTCCAATGTTTTCTTTTGTAAATAATTTTCTACACTGCTGGAATTAATTAATGCAAAAACTAAATTCACTAGTTGCTGGTTGTTAAACTTGTGGAAAGTTTAGAGAATTTTAATCTTGATCCAGTGCAAATAGTTGAACGAGATTTACGCAAAAACTTATCCAGGTATCTTAATCCAAACTTTAGAAATAGGTAAATACCGTGAATAAGGACATACCGGCTGGAAACAAGAAAATGATGTTATTCTAGAACTTTATACATGTTCGAATTCATTCTGTAAGTGTAAGTTTACATATTTTCATGAGAAACCTTTGAATTGAGATTTATATGGAAACTTCAAACTTGTTTATAAACAAATAAACAAACATTAAAGTAATTTTTTTCTTGAATATTCTTGGGATTCTAATTATATTTGAGGAGTGTTAGGGTACGGCCTTAGTAATTAGGGACCCGGAACGAAAATATTTTTACTTTTCGTTTCGATTCAACTCCGATAAAAATAATTTAGTTTCGTTTTATAGTTTCTTTTTAAAAAAAAATTCGTTTCCGTTCAAACGAAAAATAAATTTTATTCCTTAGCAGTTATTTCGTTTCATATATATTTATACAAAAAAAAAATATATAATTATTATATTTTAGAAATACAAAATATGTATGAAGTTCCACAACATTAAGATTCAATAATTATTTTTCAAAGTATATATATCTTCTTACATTTTTTTCAATAATATTAGCTCTGTTAGGGAATAAATAAATTTTAGGGGCTCAAAATGCTCACTCAACTGTGACTTTAGTAGTAGGAAGAACATTCATTGCTATCAAATAAAATAAATTGTGTATTAGGAACAAAATAATAACGTTATTAACAGAAATTTTTATTTAGGTTATATCGTTTTAGCTCCAGCAATAAGATTAAGAATTTCGTTTCGTTTCTATTTCTGTTCCGGAATTTTTTTTTTCTTTTATTCGTTTTTGGTTTTCGTTTCTGTTCCGTTCCGGGTTCCTGTTAATAATCCATGGAATTTGTTTTACATTTTATTTGTCGAAGAATAGATAAAACGTTACGAATGTGAGTAGTCAGAAGAAAATAAATAATTATGACTATACGACCAAGACAACAATTTTGAAGCCATCGCTTCAACAGCTTCAACTGTAATGAAAATGAAAATTGTTATCTTGATCGTAACTATTTATTTTTGTAAAAAATTTATAACTTCGTCATTTTCAATAATGAAATGTAAATAAATTGAAACTGATAATGAATGTTTTCACATTTGAAATGTCTTTGTATTCTTCGGCAAATTTATTAATATGTTACTTTGTATGTGTAATAAAAATAATACAAATTTGAATTTTTTATTCACAATTTTCTAAATAGGACTCTGTGAAAGTATAAATTCTTCTTTACATTTGCACAAACTACCTGTCTATTTTAGAGTGGTATTTTAAAACGTAATAGTGTTTGTTTACTTGTGTTTACAGACCATTGTAACATAAACATGCCTACTTTAACGGTTTGAAGTTTAAATTTGAACTCAATTTCAGATGTTAGCATTCACATTCAAAATGAAGAATTGGATCCAGAATTAAAATTTGGATGCGGATCTGAAAACAAAACATCGAATCCGGATCCAAATCCAGATCCGAATCCAAATTCGAATTAAATTTTCGGACATCCGCTTCAATATTCGACCGTCGAATATCCGAGGATATTTTGAAATCCGGGTTCTCGGATCCAAGTTTTGTCGAATCCCCACAGCACTAGTATATAGCCAGTCGCCCTTCCACCACCCTTCCCTTGAGATATGTGTTCTCTATTTCCATAGAAATTAGTAAAAATCTAGGCATTACCATTTGGGCAGTCATTCAATTCAACAACATTCAGTTTTCGGCCTTCATTTCAAAATTACAAACGTAAATTCATTTCAGTGGGGATTCAGCATTCAAGTTTTAGTTTTTGATAGTTGATGTTATTGTTTATTTTATTAAAATATTAAAGCATTGTTTGTGTGTGGGTCGTCCCTTCAGGGAAGCCGTACGACAATGAATAATTATTGTAAGTACTTTTAATCAATTTACTGTATGTTCGTATTTTATCTGTATTTTCGTTTATATTCAATATTTTGTTATTTCATTGTACTCCAAAGTTATCTATTTTTAATATAATTGTTATTAGTTAAAATTACGCTGGAGAATTTGTATTTACTTAAATAACTGGTTCCTCCACCTCTTCGGCTTTACGTATTTATTCAGGTATTTTATTTTATTCGCACAATTTTATTTTTAAATGTATTCTGTTTTTTTTATTGGTTACATAAATTGGTTAATTGATGACTTCTGTAGGATAAATGTAACATAAATTGGTGACAGTGGTGTATTATAATTTAATTGGGGAAAACTGCAACAAAAACGTGATTATTTGTAATTCAATTATTCATGTTTTAATTATTACAACAAACTATGAAATTTGTTACAGATATTTAGTGGGGTAAACTAACAATTCATATTTGTTTCCATGTGGCTAATTGGATGTACTTAACCTAAAAGTGTAGAGTTCGGTTTTATTTACATTAGTATTCCGCAGATTTTGCAAATAGTTCCAGCTTTCCTTCAACTGTCAGTTTTAATGAGAGTTCACGTAGGTTGTGAAACGTGTCTCTTAAAACAAGGGTCAGACGTGAAGTAAAATCCCAATGGATCTTAGTTTTTAGAAATTTTCATTCTCCTCAGTCGTCGAAATAAATAAATAATGTCAGTAGAAGTATAAAGTCTAAAATATATTAGTTCAGAGTGTTGTGTAGATTTTATAATTTTTTTCCTACAAGGGTATATTTTTAATATAAGGTGCTGAAAATAATCCATCAACTTTCAAAAAGTGAAAGGTGAAAGTTAAACCTATTGACTTCTGAAACGTGTTAACAACATATTTATATTCTGCTAAGATCGATAGGCCTGCGTTTGATGTTTATTAAAATTTAAATGTTATCAAGCGTATTTATGATATTAAAATTACTGAAGGGGAAAAAGAACTCATATTCTAATGGGATGCTTCACTATTTTTACCTTCCGTCACCTTTAGGTAAGGAAGGTATTATCTTTGGTCAAAAAATTCGAAAGTGAGTTTCTAATGAATAAGTACGTTTTGGGGTCCGTACAATACGAATTTACTATTTTTACGATGATTTCTGTATATATATATATATATATATATATATATATATATATATATATATATATATATATATATATATATATATGTGTGTGTGTGTGTGTGTGTGTATGTATGTGACGATCGTTTTAGATCGCATAACTCCAATACCACGATTCCAAAAATTATTTTTTTTTTGTATTCCTCGAGTTTAGATCCATACGCAGACATGATTGGATTTTGTTTATCCACCGGAAGTACCCTCATTTGCAAATTTTAATAGTTTTTCTTGAAAAAAGCATTTAAATATCATTTATTGACATGTAATGTTAATAAATTTTAAAGAATATATTATTCTGTATATGATTGGATTGTATTTTATACTTCATATTCAATAGATATAGAGTTAAAGAATTATAAAGATATTAAATATCATAAATCAGCCAGCTAACCCAACCATGAAAACTGCTAATTGACAGTACAATGAAAAGAAAATGAATGTGGCAGAGATGAGCATGTTGAGATAAATGTTGGGGGAGACACGTAAAGATAGGGTAAGGAATTAAAGGATAAGGCAAATGGCTCGATTGATATAAGTTTCTAGAAAAATTAAAGGGAGACGATTACATTGGTTAGAACATGATATGAGGAGAAATAAAGAATATAAGTATTGGAAGAAGAATGAATAGTTTAGTAGTAGAAAGGTAGAAGAAGGACTATACTGCGGAATATTTGAGAGTAAAGGAACGGAATGAGGACGACACGCAAAACAGAAATGAGTGGAAGAAGAAAAAGATGTCAGTGTCAAGTGCAATTTGCATAGTTTGTTTATGAAATAATTTTATTGGAAATATAGTATCTTTTGCAAGAAAATTTATGTATGGACTTTGTACATAATACACATGATTAACGGAGGTTAATGTGCTGACCACATCAGATTTTTTAATGTAACTTCATCTAAATTGAGAGCGATATGGAGTTCTAGAAGTCTTAATAATTGCTATTCGTTAAGCTCTTATTTTGTGGAGGCACTAATATTTGGAGTCACATAAATTGATATATTTCAACATTACTCGTACTTAGTATATTATACATCGAGGTTGAGAAGACTGTCATTATTAAACTAGCGCCAAGAGTGTATCTTGCAACCGAGGGCTAAGGGATACAGGCACTGAACTCAATATATATTACTAGAATGCGTCGTAATCTTCATTTTATACGAAGAGAGAAAATATGACGGGGGGTTTTACGTTTTTGTTTTATACATTCTGAGTTGAACAATTATTTTCATTGACAAATATCAAAGGTGTGGTAATAGTTTTTTAAGGTTTATTTAATAATCATTCTTAGAAATTCTTTCTAAATTTATTTTCCTATGCAAAGTATTTGTCCTGCGCAATTAGCGGCTGTGCGGTTGTAAGGTTTTCATTCATCTTTTCTCATTTAATTCAAGTCATTCTCCCTTCGATCAACAACCTTTAATTAACAGCGAATAATTAAAAACAACGCTAGTATAAACATTTATAATTAAACCCATCAAAGCTTTCGTTTTTGCTTGTCAAATATTTCTCATTTTAATTAAAAATTAACAACCCTTTCTAACAAAAAATCTATTTTTCAACGTGGACTTAGTCCTTCACTCTACAGTGCGGGATAATTTTCTTGGGGTAGAAATTTTCTATTATGTTTTCCATTTACGGAAAGATGTTCAGGTGTTCCCATGTTACTAATATGATTTCCAGAGCTATCTTTTGCCTTGGTTGGTCCCATTTTGCATATTTTTACTTTCGCGGAGATAGAAACGCTTTGTTATAAAATAAAATAAAAATATATATAATGGAGTCATCTATCATAATAACCAATTTATATTAAAACAAAGTTTAAATAACTTATTATTATTTTAAAATGTTCTTAACATCTACATTTTCCAAATTCTTACTATTTTCAAAATTTCTACTATCGCTTTTATGAGATCTGGAATTTATAAAGAATGAAGAAAATACGGAAATTACGAAAGTAAACCAAAATAACAATTCTCTGAATATATGATGCAACATCACCGTGCGGTGATATGGGGCAAAGGAGCAATCGCTCCAGGCGTCTTTTGTCAAAAGGCGCTCATAAAATTGAAATGTAGAGTAACTTCAATGTCCGGAGATTCGCAACACGTTCGTTTGTTTGACTGTTTTGTCAACATAATCTATAAAAATAAATATTTCTTTTATTTTCACAATTTTTCAATTTCAAATAAAATTTAATATGGACCTTGGCACTGAAGTTCCTTTTTATCACTCATATGGTTTATTCCTCGGCAACTAAATTCCATATTCATGATAAAAAGTAGAATTTCAATACATTGATACATAAATAACTATTTCATTAATTATTTCATTAAATTTCCTATCCTCCATGCATATTTCTAATTATTGATCACAAAAGGAATTTTAACATTTATATTAGCATATTTTTCTGTGTTGAAATATATGAATTTATGTACTTAACTTTAATTATTAGCGAATTTCAATGTGTGAGAACTAAATAAGCTTAACATCTATGTCACAGAATATTAAAAACGTTTTTACGGCTTAACGAATACAGATTGTATTAATTTTAGATATATTTTTTTAAACAGTAGAGAATTCATTGTTAAGATATGTACCTATAGTGTGGATTGTATTGCTCTTCTTCGTAAATACAGTGTGTTAAAAAAATTACTAACTCGGAACAGGCTATTCACAGTAAAACGTATGATTGATCATTATTCATTTCAAAAGTCGAATTGTCAAAGGTTGATCTTGAAATTTAATTTTCCTGAGATTCATTACAACAGGAAGCAAAAGAATATTGCCATTCGCCGTTTTCGAATTTGATTGCTTTAGATAACATTTTTAACTCGTTATAATAAGACACACGAGCACTGTAGACTAGACTAGAGTAACATTGAACTGCAAAAAGCTATCAAATTCTTCTCAAAAAAGTTAATTGACAAAATTACACATCGATATAAGAATAATCGAAGTGCAATCTATCCATCACTTTATTAAAGGAAATCAATGTGTTATTTAGATACATGTATGAAAAAATAAAATGTAAAAGAAGATATGTAAGAATAGATGCACATATCCATATATGTACATTTTAGACCGCCCAAAATTAATATCTTTACTAGAGAAAGTAAACAAGAACCTTGTTCGAATTGAAAATCCCTGTTACAAGCCTAAAATTTATATACATATAGTAAACTCTACTTTGTAATGTATTGTACATAATTTATGGTAAAATATCCTATAGATTCTGTAAATATATGTGAAAATTGTTTTGTGTTGAGACATATTGACATTGAATAAGAAAGAAGTTTATACGTTATAGACTTATATGAATATATTATTTGTATTTATAAAAATATTCTTTGCTTTATGCATACAGCCAGATAAAATATACGGCGAGAGGATATGTGCTGACCACGTCACATTTTTTTTTTTGAACAATGAATACATACTGTATAAAAAAATATTCTTAAAGTTCTCTCTGTTATTTTTGTATCAGTTAAAAGAAACGTGAGTTTTACAGATACGCCATAAATTTTACTGCTAATACTAAACAAATATTTTATTTTCCCAGTTCGAATTTCTTTCCAAGTTTAGTCATTTTCCGCTTATTTCTAATAAATCTTGATGTATCGTTAAAACTCAGACGCACATCTCACATAAAAGCCAATAAAAATGTCGCATAAATTGGAATGAAGCTTCCCAAATAAAGAAACGGAAATATCCCTTTCTCGTCGGAAGCGACTGACAGACAGAAAAGTCAAATATTTTTTTCTCGTTATGCAAAACTTCAACTTATTATTGGAGCTAAATTCCCGGAGAAGTTTTACAATGCAACCTACACGATTCTAAGGCACGCAAATGAAAGAAAAGAATAAACTCTGATGATTTCCAGACGTTTAGCCAGACGTAATGAGAAGTCTTTGATATGTCTATCGTCGATGCATTATTAACTATTTCTACATCATTTTTCAGCTTTACTGTTGAAAGAAAAATTCCAATAAATTCCAAAGCCGTTTTAGAATTCAATATTAAAAGGTATTCTAATTTTTTTGATGTATCAATTGAATGATAAAATATAAGAGTTCTGTTCAATGACAATTTTTTTTTTCAGTCCAGACGATTTTTTGCCCATATTCGGAAGAAAAATAGAACAGTTTCGTTCAATGAAAAAGTTTGTTTTCTTTTAATATTTTACTTTAATCAACCGAGGTGAACGCCACTAATATTTACACAACCGAAAGTATCAATTTGATTTCACAATGCCTTGTTAATATTTATTTGATACACAAAAAATAGTTATTTGTTAAACTAGGCACTAAAATACCAGATTTACAGCAAAAGCTGCCGAAGCTGTAAATCTGTATAGTGCCGTGTTGATCACATTTTTTTGACGATTTTAGAATTAATATTAATTTAGTGGTTGTTTTTAATACCTATTTTGAAAGTTATCGCCATCAAATTATGTTGCTATGCGTTTGTTGAACGGTTGCTATGAGCTTGTTAAGTGGTTGATATGTAGGTACATAGTAACAATAAGCAGTAAAATTATTTTTTCTTCAAGTGTACAATAATATTTATATTATGCTACTATACACACACTATAGAAGATATTCATTTTATTACTAGTACAACAATGAACAACATTGTTGTACTAGTAAAAAAATGTTAGCTTCTTAGTTCACCGCTGGCGGCAGCAGTCGTCATAGCAACACAGACCATATTGAAAAATTGTTGACAGTTGTATGGTTTGTGTTTTGTAGTGTACACAGCCAACTATGGCTGAAATTGCAAACGCTATAATTAAAACAATTCTAGAAAAATATTAAAAAATCCCCAATTTTCTTTGAAACACTTGAAGAAAAAATAGTATATGTCATTCGGAGTAGAACGCCCTTTTTGTGTTTTACCCAGATTGCCTGGCCTCGGCTAGCACCTCAACACAAAAAGACCGATTTCTACTCCTAATAACATAATATACTACTTGGTACCTAGGCAGTAAAAGTAACATTTTACCTATCAAAAAATCGCACTTTTAACGTCAATCGACAAAGAAATATGTTTGAGTACTATAAGAAAATAATATGTATTATATAAAAAAATTATTGATTGACAAACCTTTGTAGAATTTACAACCACTGATTTTCTTATCCTTTAGAGAATAAAGAAAAGTGTAGGATTTATACAACGTATAACGTAACGTGCTGTAACGCAATGGGAAGGATAAAACAATGCAAACGTATGTGATAATTTATACAGACGTAAGCCGTAACGTGAAGTATCGTGCCGTAACGTGTCAAAAACCCAAAGATTGCCAACTACGTTACGTCACGTTACGGTACGTTGCGATATTACGAAAATTATTACTGCTCTGCGTTAAAGTCTGTTTTTGTGTGGCTAATATGTGTCAAAGTTTAGCTAATATATTAAATGGAAATAAATATAAAAAATACTGCATTATTATATTAAATGGAAATTATGGAAATATAATGAAATATAGTGTATTACGAATAAAATAACCTGTTAAATACAAATTTGACGTACACTTGTATCGACAGAGCATGAGCATACTTTTTACGAAAATGTACTGTAAAAGTTATGTATAAAATAGCTTAGAAAAAATCAGGCGTTACGATACGTCATAATACGCCACGGCACGGTACGTTACGTTACGGCTTACGCTACATAAATCCACCATAACTGTATTTTATAATAAATAAGGGTAATCTCAAATTAATACTTCATTCCTTAATCATCTAAATTAATTCATGAACGTTTGACATTACTTTTCTTCAAGGATATGAAGAGCATTATTGTCCTCGCGAATTATATCCCTTCATTCCCTCGGGATTATAGTCATTTCGCTGGGTCAGTAATGATCCTCTTCATGACATTAATGAATACATGATTCCAGGCTCATAATAGTGCTACGGGTTTACATTTCAACAAACAAATTTTAAAACTTTCGCAAATGGTAAGAAATTTCTACAAATTTCTTTCGACTAGTTTAAAATATTATAGATTTTAAACGTATAGAAGTTATATGTTATCCAAGTACTCCGCCATTTAATATTGGGTTAAATCGTCTTTATTAGTAATAACAGCTTTAATTCTAATACGAATTGTATCCATAAACGCAGCATAGTCTTCCGTTCGATTATTGTGCCATACGTTTTTTAGGATAGGTTTTACTAGACGTATTGAATTTTGCGATCCCGACCGACGCCAAAAATTACTTCGAATTTTAATGGCACAAAATTGACTCCTGTGGTGCTCTCTCCACGCTAGCTATGAGTGCCCGTGAGGTGACGCCTGGTAAGCGCCCACACGGTACAAATATTTCATCATTACCGATCTCTGTGTACAACGCAGATTGGCACACCCAGCAATGGGTAATATGCCGTGATGATATATGTATTTATTTTATTTTATTGAATTTTTCAAAAAAAATCATATTGTGCCAAAAGTAACGAGAGATAAATCTGGACTAAAAGATAACCCTTTAAATAACGGCCGAACTATAATGACCAATCATTTGGTCCACAGTATTTGTAATTTTCAAGTCTATTTAAAGTATTCGAAAAAAGTTTGTATAAATTTCTATAGGTAATAATTTGTATAGGTTTTATAATTGCTTGAAAATGTAAACAGATCGAGCTACATATAATGAGCCTGGGTTCGTATACTATTTTTAATAGAAAATTGAAATTGTTCATTGATAGCAGACATTAATAAATGATTTTCTATAGATTAATGAAATTTAGTAATAAACGGTCACCTACATTACTAAATTATCTTTTCAAAATGGAGTTCTTTTAGAACATTTTCAATTAAAGGCATAAGCTTACACGTAGTCTTTTATGGTACAACATAGACGAAACGTCTTTTCTATTCTAAAAATAAAATGAATAAAGAAAATTTGATCTGTGCTTTACAAGCTTTGCGGAGTTTTAAAACTTAATACTGTGTTTCACAGCAAATTTCAATTGAGAAATTTCTGAAAGTAAACACCTTTAGAAATAGACTTCATTTTATTTATTAGAGCTTTTACATTAAGCTCGTAAGCATCTTAAATTACAGTAATTATTTCGTGGTTATATTTTTAATTAAAATAAAAAAGACGGTAGGTATGTATTTTGGATGAAATGTAATATTTATACGAGTTCAAAATTATATTGGTTCGGCCGGCATAATGCTGAAATGCTAATATTTTAAGTTCGTCCATCCATGTCCCTTTGTTCACTAAATAAATATTAGAAGCCCTTCAGCTATATAATGTTGCTCGAACAATAAATATTGCGGGATTTATATAAACAACCAATAGAAGTTAGTCTGCAATATGTTCAAATATCCTAGAGAAATATAGGTGTCTCATTGTAGAATGATAGAACGTGTAAATATCAAATTTGGTTTTGTAATTCGATAAACAATCGCATGGTATTATTAATTTTCGCGATCAGTTTTAGAACGGAAAGTACACAGAAATTTACTACATTATTTTATTGGCGTGGGATGAAATTCAATATGAAACATTAATGAAATTTCAATGATTTTATAAAGAGTTCACATGAGTAACAATTGAAAATTGTATTTATTTCATAATTGTGAGAATTTATAATAATATGAGTTAGTGGCAATTGATATATATATATATATTGGGCGAACTGACTTTAGAGAAAAATGTTATATACAAAAAATTACCAGGAAAAAGGGCTTAATTTATGAGGAATAATAAATAAAAAATTCAACCACTGGTTCTCAAACGGTAGAATAAAATTATATTTTTTTAAATGGCAACCTATATAATTTTTTTCTGATTTCAACGATATAAATATGATATGGGGTTGTATAACAATTATTTCGAGAAAAATGATATTAAAAATCAGAAATAATTTTACAATATTGAAGTAGGCTATGCAATAAACAACTATTAATACGACTATTGCCTAGGTTACGATAGTATATTATTTTCTTATATCTAAAATAACTTGTTTTGCTAAGAAATTCGTAATAACAAATGAACTACATAACGAAGTAATTAAACAATTACGAAAACAAACACTTTATAACGTAAGTAACAAAACTATCTGTCACCTGTATCATTTGTTTGCATTTGTTTACTGCATAGCCTACTTCAATATTGTAGAATTATTTCTGATTTTTAATATCATTTTTCTCGAAATAATTGTTATACAACCCTATATAATATTTATATCCTTGAAATCAGAAAAAAATTATATAGGTTGCCATTTAAAAAAATATAATTTTATTCTACCGTTTGAGAACCACTGGTTGAATTTTTTATTTATTATTCCTCATAAATTAAGCCCTTTTTCCTGGTAATTTTTTGTATATAAAATTTTTCTCTAAAGTCATTAGTTCGCCCAAAAAAGCGCTGGTTGTTTTAAAGGAAACACCTTGTATACACTCTGTATCTCTAGTATGTATGTAAGACTGGAAACTTTAGGAACCTACCTCGCCTATATTATTTCAAAACGGAGTTAGAAAAAAAAAGAATATATACTTATCTCTCGTTGAGCTAATTAGTTTTCAGAATGTCTCTCCCCTATAAGTTATACAATTAGGGCCATTAAAACTTGTCTATTTACGGTATTGGCATCCGTGGAGCCGCATTTGATAAGTTTTAAAGTTAGTAATCTTTATGTAAATGTAGATGTGATAGTTGGTGGAAGTTTCGCTTACTGATCCTTGTCTCTCGGTTGGAAACCGACATTCACGGACATTAACATTCCGCGACGAGAATTTCTACGCATCTGACTGATCCTGATGAGATCGGACTCACCTACGCAGGTTTTCCTCCTGATTTTTTTATACTAGGCATGGTTTTTATCCACGTATCGGTTTCATCGACGGAATTTTGTTAACAAACTCATACAAAATGCAGGAGTGGAGTGTGAATTCATTAACTCTGATTTTGGGATTTGATACATTTCGAAAGGTGCCCTAAATAACTGGGTGAGACATCCCGCCGTATTTAAATTTGACTTTACATTTTATGATGGGGTCTTAGTTATATGGTTCATAACATTATACTCGAGGGACCAATAGAAAGCAATAAAATATCCTTTAATTACAACAGCTCTGAGAGCCCGTGAGGTAACGCCTGGTAAACGCGTCAACGGTATAGATACATATGCATATCGTTATTACCAAGATCTGTGAATAGAAACAGATTAGGCACGCCCCAGAAATGGGTAATATGTTGTGATGATATATTTATTTACGGTATTTAAAATTGTAACTAATATAATTCAAAATGAAAGATAACGATATTTTTGCAATTCAGGGAATGAAATAAAGTATACTGAATTCCAAAAATATCATTATCTTTCATCATCCATCCCAGTCAAGTAATTTACCAGATCACATAATTCAAAATGTTAACAATGTTACTAGTTCCATGAATATTTTTGTTACAAATATGCCATTTATTGATTTGATGTTTCTACGCAAACGTTAACATAACCTAATCTAAGGCACAATTGTGTAATTCTACACATGTACCTATTATTTTAACGAGGAAGATGAAAAGAGAGCCGGGCAAAGATCATTAATGAAAAAGTGGTAAAAATTGAAGATATTGGCCGCTAGTATGAACAGTGATTAAGGGTGATTAGCGAGCATTTGACTAGCATTGTTTTATCCTTGTCGTTCGTTTATTTATTATTTTAGAGTAAAATACTTGAAATAAAAGATGTGAGCAATTATTTTTTCTATAACTTTTATAAGAAATATTTTTCTCGAAAATAATAAATAAACGATTGACAGGGATAAAACAATGCTAGTCAAATGCTCGTTAATCACCCTTAATCACTTGTTCATACTAGCGGTCTTGGTGTTTAGCAGAGCTGGGCAAGTACATCTATTTAAGTACTTAAGGAGTAAGTAGAAATACCAGAGCTCAGATACTTAAATTTAAGTACTTAAGTACTGCATTAAAATACTTAAGTCTTAAGTCTTAAGTACAAGTACTTGTTAATAGTACTCAGTACTTTCTGTGTACAAAGCAAATAGACACACCCTAATGGGTAATATGCCAAGATGATATTTTATTTTGTTATAATTTATTTAATGAAAAAATTGTTTACATTAAAGATAAGTACTTAAGTATTTACTTAAAAAGTACTTAAGTGCCCTAAAAGGACAAATACTTTTTATTGGTACTTAAGTACCATTTTAAGTATAAGTATTTTAGATGTAGTACTTGGAAATCAAGTACTTCACGCAGTTTTTTGATAGTACTTAAGTACAAGTACTAAGTACCAGGTTAGTACTTATTTTGGTAATTAAGTATAAATGTACTTAAGTACTGCCCAGCTCTGGTGTTTAGTACAAGATACAACTATCTATTCCAGTGCTAATTTCGCTGAAATATGTTTTCTACGAACCTGTTTCTATATAATGCCTAATACAGGATTAACTCCAAAGCCAAACACATTTTTCTTAAGTTGTTAAAATTGAAAAAAAAAATACCGCATATTTTTCAAAATATGAGAACAATGCCTAAATAAATGAAAATAAATTATATACAAATAAAAAAAAAAAATTCTATGCATATTCAGTCTCTACGCTTGTCGAGTAAAACGTTCCCACCTCGCTCGAGGTAGGTTGGAATAGTTAACTCCAAGTAAAGTAACATGAATTTTCGAACGTAAGTTATAGTAAAGATGAATTGTGGTGCTTCAAACAAATTTAGGCCCCTGCCTTTACTGATTTAGTTCGTTTGTTTCAGCTTTGTCACAAAAGGACAACGTTCTGCAACTATAAAGGAGATAAAGACAAAGTCAATGAAGGGGATGCAGGCTATACCACAAAATGTATTCCACAAGTGTTTTTTTACCTTCCGTCACCTCTAGGTAAGGAAGGTATTGTCTTTGGTCAAAAAAAATCGGTGCTGAGTTTTATTTATTTCATATGCTCTACACACAGGACATATTATATCCCAATTACAGAACAAAAACTTGATATATTTAAATACATTTAGTGCAGAGATTAAATACTATATACAATAAAGCAATAATTCCCCAAGAAAACAAACAATATATAAATATATATGTAAATAAACATCTTTAAGTAATATAAATTACATGAAATTCTTACATTAAATATAGATTTTATTCAATAGTTCAGTCAGTTTTTAAATATTGAAAAACTACTAGATAAATTTTATAAATTAGCCAGCTATGCTATAACCATGGAAACAGCTACTATATTAAGAAAATTCTAACTGACAGATGTCGGTGTCAATGAAAAGAAAATTTATGTGGCAGAGATGAGGATATTGAAATAGATGTTGGGGAAGACATGGAAAGATACGGTAAGAAATGAAAGAATAACGGAAATAACTCGAGTTTTAAAAGTTTCTAAAAAGATACAAGAGAGACGATTACATTGGTTTAAACATGTCATGAGGAAAGATAAAGAATATATTGGAAGAAGAATGAATAGCTTAGTAACAGAGGGTGGAAGAAACAGAGGAAGACCAGAGATAAGATGGAAGGGACTGTATTGCGGAAGATTTCAGATAAAAGCAACCGAATGAGGACGATCCGCAAAACAGAAATGAATGGAAGAAGAAAATAAAAAATAGCGACCCATAACGAATGGAAAAGCTAAAGAAGAAGATGTCAGTATCAAGTGCCATTTGCAAAGTTTATTTATGAAATAATTTTACTGGAAATTTAGAATATTTAGCAAGAAAATTTATGTATGGAATTTATACATAATATACAGGATTGCGATTGACGGAAGGTATTAGCTGGCCACATCAGATTTTTTTAAGATTGGAAACAACGTTGGCATAAGGAATACTTTGACGGTGACTTTATTTTTTAAACCTCTAACATTATTTTAAATCTACCAACTATCTTTTCCACTGTTATTTATATTCTAAATTACTATATTAGTTATGGTGTAATAACGAAAGCAATGATACTTTATTTGCATTTAATTTAAAGTTTGAACGTCATAAAATTACTCCAACAGATTGCTAACATTTGCCAACTTCTTGTAATTTTGTAACTATGTATGTATCTGCAAGATGAAAAGAAGTATCTAATGTAAGTATCAATATTTGTTGACACTGCAAGAAAATATATTTTGATTTGATTCATAACTCACAGAGATTTTAATGTTATTATGAGTTATATTTGAGTTCAGACTGAAAGTTTTAAGTGGTGATTCCGGTCGCCCACGTATTATATTTTACGTGGGGGTTACAATAAGCTATAATAAATTGTTTTAATTTGTTCTACAGCTTATTTACGTTATAAGTATATCCAAATAAATTTAGTTTATATAAAATCTACTTGAAACTAATAGGAAACGGATTTGTATCTCTTTTGTTCATAATAAAAATGAAATTATAGTCCCGTATACTGTTTAACACAATGGCTAATCAAGCTTATGTTCTGTGATCTATGCTATGTCACGTGCAGTTTCCGGTTTTGTAGTACCGAACATGTGAACAGCTATAGTGGTGGCTAGGGTATTAAACTTTAATCTTGTTGAAAGTGGCAGCCCTGTTGACATCTAATGAACGTGTTACAGAGAGCGTTAACTATATAGGGAGATTATCTTCGCTTCAGAGTTTTGGAGAAATGAGAAGTAATAGTGACATTAATAACGTAATTTGGAATAGAGAATATTAAAATAAATAACAAATTCATATAATAGGAGTATATTTTGTTATAAGGATTAAAAGTGATATTTTGTGTGGCGAGAATGGAATTGCATCCGAGGAACATAAAAACTTTTACTCCGAAAGACACATTACATTTCCTCTTTAAACGTAGATATTTAAATATTACTATTTGACGTTACAATAATTAATTAATCTGTGTAAAAGAAGATTGGTACACCTAGCAATGGGTAATATGCTATGATGATATTTTTTTAGCTATTCACGTTATTAGGCCGGTAGCTAAACATTTAAGGGCGAGAGACACATGAACTAGCGAGATCGTAAATGCAGCTACCGGCCGTGCGTCGTATTCTTAAGAGCATTGTGTACTCCTATACTAAAATATGAAGCGAAAATTCAAATAAATTGTTCCTGTACCAGAACTATTAACATTTTTAAAAAATTATATTAGGCAAACATTCTTCTGATATGAACCTGCTTTAAAAAAAGTATTATTGAAATCTATCAGTATTTGACTTTGATTTTAATGGGAAAACAAGAAATGCTACTGAATTTTGGGTTTCCCATTAAAATCAAAGTCCAGTATTAATAGATTTCGATATATATATATATATTTTTAAATGCAGGTTCATATCAGAAATATGTTTGTAATAGTGTGTTACAGTGACACTTACAGCGATATTACAGGTGTATATTGTACAAGTTACTTCTTATTCATTAATTCAATATAGTTTCTAAGGATATTTACTACCTTGTGAATCAAGTCACAAAATATGCCACTTTTATGACATTTGACATTCTGTAATGTTGTTTTCATTAAATAAAATATTTAAAAAGTTATAGATACGTAAATAAAATGACAACTACAAATAATATGGTAGAACTAGAAAGAAAATGAAGTATAAATACTGAAGTTTAATTAAAAATGAATGGTTTTCTACGAAGTGCATGTATATTTTCTTGTACTTATATTACTATTTTAAATGAATAAATAATAAGGTTCATGGAATACGAATGTTCATTCGTAAACATATCATAAATTTTCATTAAACTTTTGCTCGTATTTTGCAGTTGTACTTATTTTCTATTTTCCTTAATATAATTTAAACACGACATATTTTAATTTGAAAATAATTATTAACTGCTCTACTCCACAAATTACATATTTACAAAAGAAAGAGTACGATTTTAGTTTTATTATAAAAAGAGAAAATTGTATATTATACATAATTAGAATAATAGAGGCGTACCCAGATGTGGTGAAACAGAATTTGATCGCTTTTTACCTCCTGCTATCCTTGGTAAGGGAGGTATAGGGATCGTGTTTAAAAGAGTATATCGAGATTTTGGTAAATGACCACGTTTTAAGGTCCCCAGAATCCAATTTTAACATATTCATGATGATGTCTGTGTGTATGTGTGTGTGGATCCTCTTTACGCTCTAACTCAAATACTATCGTTAGAAAAATTTTGAAACCTTGTATTTATTCTACATTATTCTAATATGGAAAGAAGTCATTAGATTTTGGTATGAATCAAATAACCGGAAATGGCATTTTATTTGAAGCTCAAAATAGTTTTTCTTCGAAAAATACCTTTAAATGTTATATTTTCAAGATTTATGTTATTATAAAAATTAAAGATTATTAAATTTTGTTCAGGTTTACATTAATACTTTTCTATATATTTTATAGATAAATCTGGGAGCGTGCTTTGAACACAACTCTTTGGTTACACAGTTCAAATCTCAAATGTATGTAACTGACAAATAAATGTCACTGTCCAAAAATTGATCATTTCAAATTAATAATAGTAACGTTTTAAATAGAAAATAGTACATAGAGCGATAGTTTCATGGACAGGAACACGATTTCCAGCATAAGTATGTAAATATGTAGGTATGTATTTAAATTAATAAAAAGTAAATGGCGGGAAGTTTTGTATTTTTTCATTTTATAATTAATTTTAAACTATCAGTAATCCAGAAAAATGTTACAAATAAAAAAGTTAGATATTTTTATTGTCTATCCAGTGGTGTACGAAAATATTTTTTTTATCGTGGCCGTTTGCCTGAATGGTCGCGAATTGGGTACCCGGGTTCGATTCCGACCGAGGCTAAAAATTATATAGAATTTTAGTGGCACAAAATGGACCCCTGCAATGCACTCTCCACCGAGCAATGAGTGCCCGTGAGGTGACGCCTGTTAAGCGCCCGTACGGTACAAATATTATTACCGCGAAATCTGCGTGCAAAGCAGATTGGCACATCCAGCAATGGATAATATTTAAAAGTAATTTCATCAAAAATCGATCAGATTCAGTTTTCCGCCATTATCTAGTAACCTATTTGGCAAAACAAAAGTACATCTAAGATGACTCCCCAAAGACGTACCAATCTCCCGTTTATCCGAAGTCGTATCTCATATAGTTATAGTTTCCGAAATCCTAATGGTGGCCTTTGAAATCCCGATATCCTGTATTACATTTGATCTTCTTAACATATAAATCCAAATACAAAGAACAAAGTATGCAATAATAAGCTTTGGAATTGTTGCAAATGTATATCCGGTTTTCATTGTGAATAGTGTGTGACTACTGTGTAATTGTTCATTTCCTTAATTAAACTATTCTATCTAATAAACGAATTTAATCCGGTATAAATTCCTTAATTAACAACTCCAATAGTGGGGCATGCATGTACTGGAATTGAGGATCAGTGTTGCGGTCCGATAACTCCCGGAAACCCTCCTGAGGGACATGCGGAAGTGTGATTCCAGCGCACTTTATCTGCCAAGACAGGATCTGTTCTTCTGGGAAGAAATTCTTAACCTACATCGTAAAGATGTGTCGCTTCCACCTCACCCATATAAGTTCGACTTAAATGTTATTAGGTGATTGAAAATAAAATAAAAATCTTTATGATTTAAAAGTTGTATTGCACAAATTTCTCCATAAGTCTAAAATATCTACTTGTGATTAGGTTAGATTATGTTTAGATATATTTAGAAAACTAATAATCACCATAAATGCTACCAATTTTACTTGGTTAAGGTAGTGGGAGCATGAAGTGAAATCCATAAAATCTTAATAATCTTTGGTGTACAGCTAGATTATTGCTCGATATAAATCCATAATTTTAGTTAACTTGTGCAGTTCCGTTCGGAGTTATTAAACTGCAAAATTGGAAGTTTTAACATGGCGAGTATAGGGAAGCTCAAGAAATCGTCGACATAATTGCCTCTAGAATCGCGAAAACCCATGAACTTTTGACTAAAAACTATATGAATATATATGAAGGTCTGGGGAAAAAAGTAGTTAAAAAAACATGCATGCCCATCTGGTTTCAAAGATATAACAAATTTAATTGGAAATTAATCACATATTTTCAATCTCTGAATTTTTCACGCGCATTGTTGGTAACACTGCCGCGCCCACGTTTTGAGAAACATCCGCGATGATTCCTAACTTTTGACATTTTTATTTACTTTCTTAACCTCGCGATTACAATTATTAGTTGTTGCAATACCTAGCAGAATAATCATAATATGCAAATAGCCATGTGACTTGAAGCAGGCAGGCAACTCTTGAGTTTGAACCAACAGAACCAACTACCTTAATATAGGTTTTACGTGTTATTCCGACACAAAACGAAGCGTGTTCCGTTGCCGTCGTTTTGTGCCTAACGCTATGCACTCAGAAATACGTGTAATGTAACTAGTGTGTCGTACGATTTAAAAGTAACTTCTGTGGTGCACAGATACTTATGACGTAATAATTATATTTGAGATAATAAATTATAAAACCTAGGCAAATGAGGAATTTCTACAAATTTCTTTCGACTAGTTTAAAATATAGATTTAAACTTAATAAAAATGAATGTTATTCAAGTATTCCACCATTTAATATTGGGTTAAATCGCCTTTATTAGTAATACCAGCTTTAATTCTATGGGTCACGGACTCACTTTGACCCTTAGGTCTGTAAGCATTGTATCTCTAAGCCCTGCATTATTTTCTGTAAGTATTGTCTTGCAAAGTAGGTTTAACTCTACGCACTGGATTTTTACGAAGTTGCTTTTCATTGTGCCAAAAGTAAATGGTCTCGGTAGAAGCTAAATATGGACTAGAAGATGACCCTTAAAATACCGATCGAACTATTATCACCAGTTATTTGGCCCACAGTTTTTTGGAAGTTTCAAGTCTATATTTAAAGTTGCCGAAAAAAATTTCTAGAATTTTCTAACATTTGTGTAGATTTTATAATTTGTTGAAAATGTAAATCGGCCGAATTGTTATGAGTTTGGGCTCATACATGCATTATCATTTCCAGACCATTCGTTGTGCTGAAATGTACAGAGAACTGAATTGAAATCGAAGCTGATGATTTCCATTATATCTGTGGACAATTCTAACCTCTTCATTCAAATATTCATGGAACTATTGTATGGTGAACGTGGGCTAACACATTGTCCTGCAAATGTCCAAGTATCAATTAATTAAAGTGAAGAATTTATATTGTTTCTGAAGTCTAGACGTTTCATTGAAATATTTCCAATTTCAACGAATTTCAATTTTCGGATTTGTAAAACCACTCGATAAATAGCATTTACTTAATTGACAACATTTTGCACTCCTATGTGTGTTGTATGTACGAGTAGGTAACGAGTTTTAATTAAAAGCCTTTTAACGTGTTTCGAAAATATTAATTTGAAAATTACACAAAAATAAAAGGCAAATAAATTTATACAAATACTGTATAGTTGCTCATTAAACAATTATCTATACTTTAATTTAAATTTATTGTAATATAAAATGGAACATATTGAGGTAGAACCAACCAATAATATATGTATCCTAATTTAGAGTTAAATTCATTTAAATATTTTAAAAAATCGTACTGTAACATTTTTAATTTACTTATTTAACGCAAAAACAGTGTTCACAAAATTGATTATAATAATAATTGTTACTGTATGTGTTGACTATAATTCGATCATATGTACGTAATATACGCGTATGTATCACATACATTCTGATTTGAATATTTATTTTATTGACAAATTAGGTTCTTTAGTTTTGTTACTAAAGGAATCTCGCATAATGGCGCATTCCAGTAATATAATATTGAGTTCAGTGTAACACGAGGGGGTTGAAACTGGCGCAGCTTATGCTGATGGTCTTGCACTTATTTTACCAACGATGACAACTTTCACTAACTGGTGGTCGCTTGGATAGTCAACCACCACTTGATTAAGGAGGAGGATCACACACACACTTGCACTTATCTTTGATGGCTGATGACCACTTACATTGTGAACACAGACATTATTTGGATTTTAACTAACTTCTTTATTTAGACAAATATTTACATTTAAACTAACTTATTATTGATTTATTACACTAGACATAACTAAAAACAAAACTAAACTGTTACATTGTTGTAACCCTGCGTACTAGTGTTTAGTGCGCGCTCAATCTAAAGCTTGAGACTACATGTCTTCCATTTGAGTTTCTAAGACAGACTACCTAAAACAAAAACGTTAACTTCATAAGAGGATTATCTCTGAGGGGTTGAAGGGGGTATCATATGGCATCCATAACAAAATATCGCCTTGTCACATCAGTGAGAGCGACAAGCGACACTTTAGGAAGCAAAAAAATACCCCTTCATATTATTTTAAATATTGAATTATGTTTTCAAACTTCTTACATATAATGTACAGATGTCATATTCATAAAACCTTAAGGACGTTAAATGAGTAATTTAAAAGTATCGTACTAAATTTAACAAGTACTTATGTATTCGAATACGAATGTGAGGTGCGACAAAAATACAGGGACTCTATAAAAATCTTATATGTATTTAAAAAAAGTAAATAACCAGAATAACAAATTATAAAAGAAACTTAAATTATTTCTCAACTATGAATTCTGCATGAAGTTCTCTTTCTTATTATGTATTACACAATTTTAGCGAATGAGTGGTTCACGAATAAAACACACAGCAATTCCAAAGAAATTTCTGTAATAAGTATATTGAACATATTCAAATCTACGAATCACTCATGAGAAACAATCTGCATGATTCATGATATGAAAGAAAAATTCATGTAAATTCAAACCGCGTTAGAATATGTCTTTAACGGCATCAGAGTACTGGATGAAAAATGTGCCGATATGAAAATGTTGAAAATATTAAATAAATTTCTTTAAAAATGCAGTATATTTTATTCGTGAACCACTCATTCGTTAAAATTGTGTAATACGTAGCAGACGACGTAGTTTTACTAGCAGGAACAGAAACCAAGCTACAACACGATATATATTGAATATTGAGGTAGCAAGATTTAATATGAAAATGAACGTGGACAAAACAAAAACAATGGTTATTGCGACAAAAGTAAAGAAACACAACATCAATTTAGATAATAAAAAGTAAGAACAAACGTCTCAATTTAAATATTTAGGCACAATGATTAAAAGTAGCGGAAAAATGTATTTAGAAAAACAACTTCCTAGGAAAAAGAGAAGTACCCAAAAATATTAAAGCAGAAGTAATAAAAAAGGTCGTGACTCCTTCACTAATCAATGGCAGCGAAACATGGACATAAACAAATAAGCATATGCTATGGAAATGAGGTTCCTTAGAAAAGTAGAAGGGAAAACAAGAAAAGACAAAATAAGAAACAAAGTGTTCAGGAAAAACCTTAACATGAAGCCCGTTAAAAAAATAATACAGGAAAGACAATTAGGATGGTTGGGACACATATACAGGATGCCAGACGAAAGATTAACGAAGAGAGTGTATGAAACAAGAACACAAGGGAACAACAGACAAGGCAGGCCAAGAAGAACATGGAGGGAGGAAGTGAAAGAAGCAGCAAACGAAAGACAAATACCATGGGACATTAAAACCGCAGCCCAAGATAAAAAGTCATGGGAAGAGAGATGCAAGATATGAAGTCCTCAACTCAAACGGTTTTTCACTTAGCGGTAGAAAGACCTACTATTAAGTAAGTATGTAATAAGAAGAATTTCATGCCGAATTCATATTCTGAAACCACATTTTCTTCTAAAATTGACAGATATATTTCATTCTGGTTTTTGGTAATATTAATAGTCTATTAATTAATAATTAGTAGTCATTTGGACTTTGGACCTTCAAAAACAATAATGCAATAATAATTTGTGTATACCTAAATTATTTTTACTTATTTAGTGAGAAACACAACTCTGTGGCAACTTTCCACATCAAATACAAAGTATTAAAACGTTAAGATATCGTAAATAATATGTCTGTATCTCGGCTCGTTAACAGATATGGTGTTCAGAATTGCCAAATCTGTAATCTGTAAATTGTATAGTTAATAGTTACAGATTTATCGTGGCTTACAGATTTAAGAATTTACAGTTTTACAGATGAATGTACAGAATTTCCTATTACTCTGGATATAAAATTAATTGGACGTTTATAAAATTTATAAAACGAGTTGAATGAAAGAGCGTCATTCCAGAAGCTGCCAGCACGGAAAAAATATTCACAGTCTGAACTATCTTCCTGAACCTCATTCGTATTGTTATTACCCTCTGCACACCTCATTGCCAATTCCCGGTTTGTTCTGCGGCTGTGAAGTCACGTTAGACGACATCTGTGAAATGAGATGGAGTTCGTGGTGGTGTCTATATCTGCACGTGTCTGCATGAGGGCGAAGCCCTATAATGTGCGGTGTGGGTACCTCGATGCGTCACGCATCGTTTACTTCACATGTCGGAGGTATTTGGAATCGCAGACTCGGTTGCTTGGAATTCAACGGGAAAGATTGTTGGAGGAATAGATGGAGTGAGTGGATCCTCTTAATTTTCTTGACTTTTTAACTGCCCAATTTGGTTAGAAGTTAGTACAGTAAAAGCCAGGTTTAAACTGTAATAAAATAACCACATTGTAGTACAGTTGAATACTCATCCATAAGATTTTGTATGTATCCAGGGAACAATATTTAGTAAGGGAGAGAAATGCAATACTTTTCCAAAGGTGTACTTTGTAACAAAAGGGCTACAAAGCACCGAAAACAGCATTCTCTCCTGAGGTCTATTTATTTTTTTCCAAGACCGGGAGGTGGAAAACGTTATTTTTACAAGAATCAAGAATTTTTAAATCGTATTGTATCATATTTAGTTGAGTAGCCTTTGAATCGTTGCAAAAGAAATATGTTGACAGATGAATCGGTGCACATTACAGTAATAATTTGTTGACAGTTTGTTGAAATTGCTGTCAATAGTTGTAATTTAATTCAAATTTTCCTTGTTTAGTTCTAAAGAAATATTTGATGCTGACGTTGCGATAGATTTGATCTTGTTACCTCCAAAATCCAGAGAATTGTATGATGAAATATTAAATGTCATTATTTGTCAAAATAATAAAATCTGCCCTAAGAGAATTATGTCCACATTTTGTCCCCAGAGGCAAAATGGTGAACTTATTTTTCAGTTTTGATACCAAGGAAATGATCTTTACCCTTGGTCATGGAAAAATGTATATTAAATATTTATAATTGTTTTACCTAAGATTAGAATTTGGTAACAAGAAACAGTCAATTTTTTATCTGGTTAATACAATAATGTAGCTAGTTTGACGTTTGTTAAAACACATAATATGTAAATTGCACTTGACACTGACTTCTGTCAATTAGAATTTTCTTAATACATTTTTAAATCTATATTCATTGAATATGAAGTATAAAATGCAATAAAACCGCGTAGATAATAGAATATACTTTAATACTTATAATAACATTAAATGTGAAAAAATAATAATAAACAGCGTTTTTTTAAAGAAAAACTGTTAAAATATGCAAATGAGGGTACTTCCGGTTGACCAATTATAGCCAAAATCTAAACAGCTCTTCATATAGATATAAAGAAAAGGAATACGAAGGAATTATAATTTTTAGAATTAGAATAGTGTTGGAGTTATCGTGTATGAAAGAATCCTCATACACTAGGGTACCTCTATATACAAGGTATGACCATGGGCCGAGATCGCTGCCATTAGCGGGCCAATGTTAAATGTCAAGTATACTGAGAATTGGATGAATTTACGGTTCCTATTTATTTGTAAGATTGTAAATAATGTGATATTGTATTACAACAAAATATTAAAGAATTATACTATGAAAAGATAATAAAAATTAATTTATATTATTGACAGATTTACTCCCATCTTATATTCCAGCAAAAATCTTTCGTTTTCCAGCGATTTTAAGTCTGTAAACTATAAATATACAAACAATTTTGTTTTATATATTATTAATAATAACAATAATGTTAGCACTTTTCACGTCTCACAAGGGATACATGTATTAAACATCACATTCACTTGCACTTGCATCACCATCAACGACTGTTTTGAAAGGCTTGAAGTAGTGTAAATTTCTGTGACGTGGATATAGAGATGAGGAAAATGTTATTGAAAACTAGATTATTGTAAAAACTAATATTTTTTTTTAATCTTTAACATACAGTTTTAATGTTTACTTTTAACATAAATGATTCTAATTTGTTCATACATTGGAGGGCCTCAATCTGCGGAGTTTCAGCATTCTTAAACCGCAAACTATATTCTTGAATCCTTGTTAAATATATGTGTAATGACTATAAAAATTTGTTACAGATGCGGAAAACAACCTCAACCTGATGAAAAGCTTGCTAACGTCTTCAAGAATTAGTTTGGGTGAGTTTAGTTTATTTTATTATTTAGTATATTGATATTAAAAGCTCGAATAAATCTAAACATAAAAAAGTTTTAATTGTTAGATCAAATGCAGTCTTTCCAGAATTTATTCGTTCTTGTGGAAAATCAAAGTGCAATTTATTTTAAATTATGATCTTTAGCAATGAACTTCATTTTCATATGTCTCATGAGTTCATTAGAAACATATAAGACAATTAGAAGTTGTAGTAAATTTAAGTCTGAACACACATGCCATGATGACTGGGAATCCAGAATACACGCAGAGTTCTAGTAAATGTAATTGAACTAAAACATTGCCAACATTTCTCAACTAAGTTTCCCCAAGTGTCGGTTCTTGTTCTCGCAAGAAGTTATTGATTGCAGACATCTGACATAATATGTAAATTATACAAATTTTGGGGTCGTTAGTATAACTACAAGGAATTTTAAATTTAATGGGAGCTAATTTAAATTTTTATTAATTTGATATTACTCGGCAGGAAATTTGAAAATCAGTCTGTGAATGAAAACATATTGGAAATGGAAAGGAAATTACGATTCTCAACATTGTGACATAAATGGAACGGTTTAGCTTATGACATTTAATACTCATTGACATTAAATCGAATTATCGAATGTTCGTTTAGTGGAAAAAACTTTAATGGAAAGAAAAATGATAAGAAAACTTTTTAAATACCGGTAGTGCTCTCCCAGCATATTTTCCAGTCAAGTTTTTATGCTTAATAACGAACAAAATGATTATTAAAGTTTTGGTGCGAAAATGAGGTGTAGCACGATTTTTTTTATTTGGTTTAATCGAAAGAACAAGAAAAAATATTTAACCCGTATTTTTTTTCTTTCACTCTCTACTCATGAGAAAATTGTCTTTTATTTAAATAGACGCCCTTTTGTCGCCTGATGACTTCAGAAAAATACTAACCAATGAGGAGTGGGTTACCTTTCCCGCCAACAGAATTTAAACGAGTGACAGCTGTCAATTATATACTAGCTACTAGTTTTATCCATATTATGTACAGTTCTGGACAAAATAAATCATACACCTAGCATTAATTTCAATTTCTCCTTGTATCTATTTAACCTTAGAAGAAGAAAAACATTGGTATATAAGAAAAATAAAGTCATTTTAAAATACTTCTATAATATATGTATGAAATGAAATACATTTTACCTTGGTCAAAATAAATCATACATTTAAAAAAAATGTAAATAAAATATATTCAAAAAATCCTTAATATTTCGTATGACCACCTATAGCTCTTATAGCTACTTCCAGTCATCGAGGCATACTTTCTACTTATTTTTTTCATATATTGCTGATCCATTTCCTCCCACTCCTGTTGAAGTGCTGCAAGGTATGACGTTTTGTTCGTCACATTTGATTTGTTAATATTTTGATCAAAATAACCCCATATATTTTCAATTGGGTTTAGATTCGGTTACTGTGGTGGCCATTCGAACAGTTTTTTTCGGTTCGACTTGAAAAAGGCAGCAGTTTTCTTTGCTGTATGTTTTGGATCATTGTCTTGCTGGAAGATAAAATTATTTTCTACGCTCAATTTTGAAACAGATTTCTCCAAATTTTCGCACAAAATATTAATGTAATCTTCAGCCTTCATATTGCCTACAATTCTTGATAAATTACCCACACCGGACCATGAAAAACACCCCCAAACCATTACATTACCGTCGCCGTGTTTTACTGTATTTTGAATATTGATTTCTTTTAGAGATTCATTCGATTTTCGCCACACCCTACACCGCCGTTTATGTCCAAATAATTCAAATTTACTTTCATCCGACCATAATATTGTTTTCCAAAAGTCTAAAGACATCGCTGCGTACTTTTTTGCGAACTCGAGTCGTTTCTTTTTATTTATTTTTTCTTATGACGGGACGTTTTGAAGCTAAACAGTTTTTTAACCCAGATTAACGAAGTCGACGACGCACTGTTAACTACCAATAGTCAGGTCCATAAATTCTACAATATTTGGTGATGATAAACTTGGATTTTGTTTAACCATATTCTTACGATTGTTATCAATGCAAGGAGTTGTAGCCCGCTTTCGACCTTTACCACAAAAATTGGTCACAATTCCATGAATTTCGAAGTTCCTCCGAATATGCTGAACTACTCCAATGGAAATGGAATATTTTTCAGCAATTTTTCTAATAGATACTCCATTCTGTCGATCATGAATGACCAAGTTGCGAAAATCAATGAAAATTTGTCTTACTGACATTGTTTTAACGACCAATACTTACCCAGAGCACATTACCAAAAAGATAGATTCCAGAGTATTATTATAACATAAATTTCTGAATAATGAATGATAATAGAATAATTAAATTAATAGTTTTATAAAGTGTATGATTTATTCTGTCCAAGGCAAATTATTTTTTAAGGAGAAGAAATAACATATTAAAATAATTTAACAATATTTTTATTCTATATTTAACTGAAGTACATTAAAATGCCTTTACATTTTTGTATGTATTAATAAATTTGCATATAATATAAAAAAAATACAACAGAAATTTGAAATTAATGTTAGGTGTATGATTTATTTTGTCCAATACTGTATGTGATTTATAAAAAGCCATAGACGTGGACGAACCTAATCTGAAATTTACTATTTAGGATTTAGGTCTGTATGTCACCAATATAGATAAGGGATGTATTGTCTTCGGTCAAAAAATTCAATGGTGAGTTTTTTTTTAAATGAATAAGCACATTTTAGGATCCTGATTGTTTTGAATGTGATTCTTATCGTATTTGTGCTTTTCAGTCGAATTATCTGAAAATTGAAGTCCGTAGTTTGATTGAAAGCTTTCATGAAACCATTCTGTATGAACGCTCTGCTTATTTTGCCAACCAAATGTTTGCTTTTACAGAAGTACGGTTACGTGAGCTGAGATAATCGTTTCGCTTTCGGTTCGAAAATTTATGGAAATATGTGTATGGGAAAAATTGGTGCTAGATAGCAAAAAATATTGGTTTTACCGAAGATTTAGCTTAGTAATTATGATTTGATTTGAAATCATTACACAGAATTATTACATTTATTTAAAGAATAATGATTGCAATCTATTTATTACTGAATAAAACTGAGGAAGTGAGGGATGATGATCTGTATTTATACGCATCACGATTTCATTTTTTCCCATCAAATATACGAAATAATGCCATCTATCTTGTATATAAATAAATAGAGTTATAAATCTCCATATAGAATTACGTGTCGTTCATAAAAAATAAATCAATTCCAAATTGTATTCACAAATCTTCACCTTTGAATCAAGAGTATAAAACAGCAGTAAAGAAAAAGAATGACGACAAATCTACAGTCACGAGCAAATCCCTTACCATCTGTCAGACAAGTGTAATGGGTCGACGAAATAATTCACTCAGTGGTTTAAAAATATAGTTTTATTAAAATATTAATGCAGAATGACGTGAAGTTTTGTGAGGACTGGCGTGAGGATCTAAGATCTACTGACTGTCTCTGATTGGGATATATATTGGTGGATAAGGGTTGTTATCTTATTTGTGATGTACAATTCACGTTCTAACAAAATGACTCAGAGATGGTTGGTAGGAAAGGTCAGTTGTATGGGAAAAGCTAACAATAGGATTATAGAAATGGACTTCAAGATAATACAGTAAATATTTAAAAGAACAGTAAATAAGAGAATTAGAATAACATCATAACATGATATAGGCACAATAACATGATTCATAGAATTACAACATAATAATTATAATAACTTAATAATTAATTAATCTCTAACATGGGTAGGTAGGTACATTACACCTCCCCCCTTAAAGAAAAGGAAAGCCTCAAGGGTTTTCTTTTAGTTGAGCGATTCTACTGCTCCTTCGGAGAGGCTTTTCAACTTCCTCATCGCTATGATTGTCTCTGTTACCTAATTCAACATTAGTTTTAACTGGGTGAACTTTATTTGAATTTTTAAATATATTTAGAGTTAAACAATTTGAAATGCTGTGACAACAGGTATTGTTGTTTCTGAAAAACCTTCTTTTAATTTTCTGATAAATTTTGTATATACAATAAAGGCTAAGAATTTTAAGTAACGTACAAAGTAAATATATGAAATAATTGTTATTGGTAACTCTAGAGAAAATAGAATCTTGTTGTTTATTTAATTCCTTAGTCATCCTTTCTATTTCCTTTAACTTATGGCTAGCTATTTCTAAATTATCTAAATTAATGTTTGAGTGTATGTCTACCATTTGTGGAATTGTAACATTTGGGTTTTTATTTTTTAAACAACATTCGTCCTGGCTAATGTCAAAATTTGGTACTATTGATAAATGGGAACTCTCTTTAAATATAGAAAATGTTGACAGTACCGTAGTACTGGTGTACCCACGACAGAATTTATCCATGGTAAGAATTCCTATCATAACAATATAATAAATTTAAATACCGACCAAATCGAGAAAGTCCTCGTAGAATTTCATTCAAATCCATCATCGGGACATTCAGGATTCCATAGAACATATAGAAGAATAAAAGAAAGATATCGTTGGCCCAGCATGAAAAAAGATATTGCTAATTTCATTAAAACATGTAGCTCTTGTCAAGAAAACAAATTAGTTCGGAATAAATCTAAGAAACCAATGGAAATTACAACAACTGCTAGTAAACCATTTGAAAAAATTAGCCTCGATATTGTAGGTAAACTACCGCGTACCGAAAACGGTAATGAATATATATTGACATTACAAGACGATTTAACAAAGTATTCTCAAGCCTTTGCAATTCCGCGACATGACGCAGAAACCATAGCAAGAACATTCGTTCAAAATTTTATTTGTAAATTTGGCATACCCAAATCAATCCTTACAGATCAAGGTAGAGATTTCATGTCCAATCTTTTAAACGAAGTTTCAAAATTATTTAAGATAAAAAAATTAAATACAACAGCATATCATCCCGAAACGAACGGCGCTCTCGAAAGATCACATCACACTTTATCCGAATACCTTTCCCATTACGTAAAATTAGATCAAACCGATTGGGACTCATGGCTCGATTTTGCCATGTTTTCTTACAATACAACACCTCACACATCCACAAAATACTCACCCTATGAACTAATATTCGGTAATAAACCCGAACTTCCAACTTCAATTACGAAAGACGTAGAATTTAAATATACATACGACACTTACTTAGAGGAATTAACCCTAAAATTTCAAAAATCACACGAAATAGCAAAAAATAATATTATTGAGTCCAAAAACACTAATAAAAAATATTACGATAGGAAAACCAAAGACATAAATTATAAAGTAGGAGATTTAGTGTATCTAGAAAATAATCAAGTAAAAATAGGAACTACGAAGAAATATTCTAAGAAATATACAGGTCCATATAAAATCATAAAATTAAACCCTCCAGTCAATTGCACAATAAAAATAAAAAATAAACATATGCGTGTTCATTATAACAGACTAAAACGTCATATTGTTTTAGGTTAGTCAGCCTCGTATCAGGGGAACAGCTCTTCAATCATACCGAGTTAAAGCAATCTCCAGGAATATATTACGACCACATAACTAAATTAAATTATTACGAAAATATTTGGAAATTAATTGTACATATCGATATTTCTGCTTTCGAACAAAAAATTAATCTAATCGAAAATACTATTATAAAAACTCGTAACCTTTGCGATCACGATAATATTGAAAAATCCACACTATGTGGTAGTTCACTACATACCTTAGAAAAAGCACTACCAATTCTTAAAAATAAATTTGGAAACTTTAACGAAATTATTGGGAACCGTAGAACAAAACGTGGGTTAATCGACGGATTAGGTTCTGTTTTTAAACTCATTTTCGGAACCTTAGATCATAATGACGGCGAATATTATAACAAAGCCATTGAATCTTTATCACATGATGAAAAAGAACAAATCAAATTATTAAACGAACAAACACAAGTAGTAAAATCTACTATTTCAAATTTTAATACCACACTTTCCAAATTGCAAGAAAATACCTTATTATTAAATTCAAATATTAAAATTTTCGAACAATTAGCTAAAGAGATAAATACAAAGTTATTCGAAGTAGAATGGAAACAGGAAACAGACGAACACATCTCGTTATTAACTATTATGTTCACTGAAGTCGAGAAAGAATTAAGCGATTATACGACGGCAATTCTATTAGCCCAGAATAGTATTCTTCACCCTATAATCTTAGGTCCTAAACAATTAATTAAAGAATTACAAAATACCTTACCATATTTACCCCCATCTACGAACTACGTAACTTCTTTAGAAACTCACAATTTCCACGCACTCGTTCAAGTAATGGAAATTGAAGTTTTTCGTTTTAATAATAGGCTAATATTTGTACTCTTAAATCCTTTACTAGATATTAATACATTCGACATTTATAATCTTATTCCTTTACCGATTCTAACAAGCAATCAATCTTATCTTTTTATACAACCTTCCACTAAAATGATTGCACTTTCTGAAAACAAATTACAATATACTGCTATATCTGATTTTAGTAAATGTAAAAAATTAAACGAATTAAAATTAGTATGTCGTTTGGAATCACCTATATATTCGGTACATGTTAAACCTATTTGCGAAACACAGTTACTGCAAACCTCTTCTAGAATCCCCGAAAATTGTGATACTCGCATCTTCATAACTAATAACGAAATATGGCATAGATTACATAATAGTAACAGTTGGATTTACGTTTCTCCAAAATTAACTTCGTTAACTTCGTTCTGACACCAAAATTATGTAATGGGTCGACGAAATAATTCTTTTATTCTTCTATATGTTCTATGGAATCCTGAATGTCCCGATGATGGATTTGAATGAAATTCTACGAGGACTTTCTCGATTTGGTCGGTATTTAAATTTATTATATTGTTATGATAGATATTTATAGTAATGTTGGTATTCTTAAATATGTACCTAATCATCGATCGAATTTTGTGCCATTTTAAATTATTATTGTGACTTTGGGAATTTAGATTTGGGATGTTGATTATAGATATGTTATTATTAATTAGAACGTTTTTGAGATTCAAAATGGAATGGAAAATATCTTCATATGAAGGCTGGTCCCAATAATATTTTTTTTGAAAAAACATAAATAATTATTTCATCAGAATGGAAAAAGTGTTTAGTTTCGAATAACTCAGGATTTTGTAGTGAATCTAAATGATTGTATTTTTCATTTATCTCTGTTAATAATGTGTTTGAATTATCTAGATCACAAGAAACAAAAATTGCTTTATTACCTTTAATAGTTTTAATGTCTCCATCGAATTCATTTAAAAGGTTATAGTTTAGAATAGAAGTCTTAAGGCAATTTAGAAAATCAGAATATGTTTCGGTATTGTTACTGGATTTAAATATTGAACAGTTGTTATCGTTGTTAGTTTCTAATTTAATACGACTAAGCGCATCAGCGTTTGAATTTAATCTACCTGGTTTATACGTGATTTGATAATCATATTCTTCTATTTTTAAGCGCCAACGAACTAATCGTGATCCAGGATCTTTCACGTTAAACAACCATGTCAAGGGTCGATGGTCTGTAAATATGTTAAATTTCCTACCATAAAGATAAGGCCTAAAATGATTAATTGACCAAATAATCGCGAGTAGTTCTTTTTCAATGGTGGAGTAGTTAGATTCTGCTCGATTTAAAGTGCGGCTTGCGTATGCGATTGGAAGATCTTGGGAACTAGGACCTTGTGATAGGACTGCTCCAATAGCAAAATTACTTGCGTCGGTGGTGAGATTAAAGGGTTGAGTGAAATCTGGATATTGAAGGATTGGTTCTGATATTAATTTTGATTTTAAGGATTCGAAAGCTTCTTGTTGAGTGCTTGTCCAAAGGAATGGTTCGTCTTTCCGTAATAATTTTGTGAGAGGTTGTGTTATTTTGCTAAAGTTATTGATGAATCGTCTATAGTAACCAGCTAAACCGAGAAAACTTTTTATCTCTTTAGTAGTCTGTGGAATTGGGAATTCCTCTACGGCTCTTATTTTATTATCGTCTGGTTTAACACCTTCGGATGTGATATGATGTCCTAAATAAATGACTTCTTTGCGTAAAAATTCGCATTTATCTGGTTGTAACTTTAGATTATTTTCTGCTAATTTGGAAAAGATTGATTTTAATTTTCTGCAATGATTATCGAGATTATCTGAATAAGCAACGATATCGTCAAGATATACAAAACATGCGGAACCTTGTAAACCAGTTAAAATAGTGTCCATTAGACGTTGGAATCGCGCAGGGGCTGTTTTCAATCCAAAGGGCATTCTATTGAACTCGTAATGGCCTGAAGGTACAGTAAATGCAGTTTTTGATATATCTTTTTCTTCTATTGGAATTTGGTGAAATCCGGATGCGAGATCGAGTGTTGAGAAATATTTTGAGTGACCTAACTGATCGAGAATATCGTTGATGTTTGGCAAAGGGTATGAATCACCGATACTAATCTCGTTAAGTTTACGGTAATCTATAACTAATCGCCATTTTTGTTTACCGGATGCGTCCTGCTTCTTTGGAACGACCCAAACGGGGAAATTCCAAGGAGAGGTAGAAGGGCGGATAATATTTTCGTCTAACATTTTTTTTATTTGATTATTTACTTCTTCTTTGTGGACTTCTGGAAACCTGTAGGTTTTGGATTGGACTGGTATTTCAGAATTAGTAGGAATTTGATGAGTTATCGCATTTGTATGAGTTAGCTCGTCGCCTGGTAAATGAAATATGTGATTAAACTCGATGCAAGTTTCTAAAATTTTATTATATTCTTCCTCATTTAAATGATGTAAGCGCAATGATTCTTTCAATAATTTTAATCTATTAGAATTACAATTAATATGTTGTTTGTAATTATTGTTTGATATGGAATTTATTTTGTGATTGTTTTCAACTTGTTCAATTTCAATTTTTACTTTAGAGATTTTGATTTTTTTATCCGTTGTATTGAGTACAGATGTAATGGCAAATTTATCACGGACCTTAACAAAACTAGGACATAATAAAACACCATCTAGGATTTTAGTAGGAGGAATAATTCCTTCAGAGATTTCAGGATTAGATATTTCAACAACAATGATTTGTTCAGATCTTGGTTCGATTGATATAGGATAAGTAGGAATTAGTGAAGATTTAGAATCATTATCTGAATTAGTAAGATTAGAACTTTCTTTTTGTAAAATGTTTTCTATATGACTTAGGGAGATAGCAGAATTATGAATATGTAATAAATCGTTCTCATAGTCGATGTGGCAAGTATTCTCTTTCAAAAAATCGTTACCAAAAATTCCATCGAATTGTATTGGAAAATCATCTCTAATTACATGGAATGTGTGAGTGATTGTTCTATTTCCAACTAAAATATTCAGATGTAGATAACCGAGTGTTTGAACAGAATTTGGATTAGCGTTATCAATGCCGTGCAGAATCAATTTTTTATCTTCATTAATAAGAGTATTTCCATTTAATTTTGAAATTTTGATTAAAGAAACGTCCGCGCCTGTGTCTAGCAAGAATGAATTTTGTAAAAGTTTTGATTCGCTAAAAGATACATTGATAAATGTTGTGACAGCTAAATTTTTTATTATGACGATTCGGCCTGAATGTGATTTGCAGTCCGTTGAGTGGCCGACGCAACTGGACTTTGCGAGTTTAAAGGATTGGAAGAGGTTTGAGAATTAGAACTAATATTGTTTCGTTTTTGGTTATTATATTGTCGTTTTCGACATTCTGAAATTACGTGCCCTAGATTTTTACAATAATTGCACTGCTTAGGATTATCGAAATTTTGATTCCTACGGGGAAAATTTTGATTTTGGTTAAAATTTGAATTTCTATTTGGAGAATTTCTATTTATTTGACTACTCGGTGCATAGTTTTGTCTTGAATCATTCGGTTGCCTAAAATGTCGAATGTTTGAATCACTTCTCGGTTTATTTTTTGAGTAACAATTAAAACTACTGTGTCCCGGTTTATTACAATAGTTACAATGCTTTGTGTTGGAATTATTAATAGTTTGAAACTTTTGAATTTCGAATTTTGATATAAGTTCTCGTTCTTCGTTTATTGCAATTGCTATGGCTTCTTCTAGAGACTCAGGTTTTTGTGCTTTTACAAGTATAATTAAATCTTTATTTAATCCGGAGATAAATGCATTTAAGGCTTGTGTTTTTAAGAGATTGACGCACGCTTGTCGTCCTTCTTGTGATAAATCGTTGTCTAAGGTATTTAATAGTTTAACGTAACAGTTTTCAATACGATTTCCATAAGAAAGAACATTTTCCTTGATATTTTGCTTACTTGAGTTTAATTCTAATTGCCATTGACCACCTGTTCGTCTATCTGAATAAGAATCTAATAAATGTTTCTTTAAATCTGACCATGAATCAAAGTTTCTGTTTTTTATTAAGAGTCTGGCGTTATCAGTTAATTTAGTTTTAATAATTTTTAAAAGAGTAGCTTTATTTGTTTCTGATACGAGAGCGATTGCTTCGTCGCAGTTATCGACAAATTCGAATAGTTTGGATTTGTTATTGCCATCGAAATTAATTAACATACTTCTGGCAATTTCTAAGCTTACGAAAGATGTTGAAGTACTCGTAGTATCAGGCATTTTGAAATTAGTTTTGACGAATGTTTTACAAGAGTATTTAAAATCTACACGAATTAATTTTTGTATTACTGAATTTTTGAATTGAACACTGGCACTTTGGGGATTGGTATTATTGTACTCACAGAAATAGTATAAACATGACCACAGTGAATGAAGACCCACGACGTTGTTGAACTGCTGCTCGCTGGACCTGGTGAACGATTGAACTGGAGTTCAACTGTGACCTGGTGGACTGGTTGGCTGGATCTGGATGGACCCCGACGTTGTCGAAGATGAGCCTTGAATTTGAGTAAGATCCGGAACCACTGTCTCGAACGCGAGTGATACAGACAACTTATTGGATTCGTCTCGACGGTTAAAGACTAAAGTCACCGGTTTCAAATTGTAGTTTGAATTTATTTACCGTTATTTCGAAAAACGATCCCACTTCTGACACCAAAATTATGTAATGGGTCGACGAAATAATTCACTCAGTGGTTTAAAAATATAGTTTTATTAAAATATTAATGCAGAATGACGTGAAGTTTTGTGAGGACTGGCGTGAGGATCTAAGATCTACTGACTGTCTCTGATTGGGATATATATTGGTGGATAAGGGTTGTTATCTTATTTGTGATGTACAATTCACGTTCTAACAAAATGACTCAGAGATGGTTGGTAGGAAAGGTCAGTTGTATGGGAAAAGCTAACAATAGGATTATAGAAATGGACTTCAAGATAATACAGTAAATATTTAAAAGAACAGTAAATAAGAGAATTAGAATAACATCATAACATGATATAGGCACAATAACATGATTCATAGAATTACAACATAATAATTATAATAACTTAATAATTAATTAATCTCTAACATGGGTAGGTAGGTACATTACACAAGCATCATAAAGACTTCGTCTGTGCGACTTCGACTCGAAAGAGTGGAATATACACTCATTTTGTTTATTTATCTTCTGTCAACGTAAATAACAAATATTTCTGTACTGTTTCCGACTGCCGATATCGCAAACTGAAAGATCTACGGTGGATTTTTCATCATGTAACAACTAACAAGTTATTTTGTCTGACAAGCCAGATGATGTAAATTTGAACTTCAAGTGAGTTTGTAGAAGGAAACTTACTTTCTTGCTACAGTTGGGTTTTGTAGATGCCAAACTTTTTATTTAGTTTCTTTTAACATTTCTTGTAAAATATCTTATTATTTAAAAAGTCTGCAATATAAACAAATAAACAAGTAAACAAATAAACATTGAAACAAATAAACAAATAAATAAATAAAGTTTATATTAAAATATAATACCTATCTACAAATTTGCAGTATAGGTTTTTGTACAAGGTGGTTAATTTTCCCGCAATGGCATGTAACATTATATCTTCAAAGGAAATACCCTATATATTTATTCAAATTTGAAAAGCCCAGGGTTCAAATCCTTAAATTTTTAACAATTCCTTTCGTTGTTTATTTAAAAATCTCCTTGATCTATTAAGACAATTTTTACAAATTAAAAAAAAGAAATAGAGAAGGCTTTTGAATTTTATTATTTTTATATTACACCTTTCAAATTAAAAAAAAATTACACGTTTCAAAAATAGTATTGCAAAGCCTTATGTGTTTAATAAAAATGTAATATTTAAATAATTTGCCATTGTATTTTTTAATAATAGAACATATGACTGTTTTTACGAGTGTACTATTGGATAGCAAATTTCATGTGCTCTTTAAATTTGAATAAATACATAGCCTGTTCCATCTGAAAATATACTACAGATTTATAGACATTAGAAATTAGAATAAACTTCATTTGAATTTTTTTCCATATTTAAAATAATCGAGTTATTAAAAAGAACACACCCTGTATATTTTTTATTTTTTTTATTAACGTTGTAAAAATGGAATTTTACGGAATAATTTGTAATATGACAGCGCATTTCATTTATTATTTTTGCTATAAAACTGAGTATAGAGTATAAGCTTTTCAATTTAAATTTAATAGGTACCGAATACCTTTGAGCAAAAATACCGTAGATAGTTAATAATAAAATACCTAGAATAGTTAATAATACAGTAGAAAGTGTAATTACGTTATATGTACGTATTAAAGTACTCTTCTATGATGGAATTAAATGTTAATAAATATAGCAAACATAATTACATAGACTAGATTCATTAATTTATAGTCTGTTTTTTATGTTTAATTCTGGAATAATTAATCTGCATAGAATTTATTATAATCCAACATAAATATTTTCCTAAAATAATTCCAATATTTCCGATTCTTTTCATATATTACAAACACACATATTTTTCATTTTGTAAAGTTTAGGTATCCATAATTCATGAAGAATATCATTAAAATTCGAACAGAAACCAAATAATCAGAATAAATTACAAAAGGATTCAATGATAGTAGAATATACGGAGATTCAGTGTATTTGGAGTCAGATACTAAACATTCACAGCAACAAAGAGATATCCTATATTTCACTTCTTTGCTCATCCACAAAATCTGCATGAGATTTTATCCAGAAGAAAAAGAATATTTCCACAGTTTAACCCACATGGAACATATACAACGAAAATAAACATTATTAAATACATTTTTAAAAATGTAATGTATTTGATTTAAAAAAAAAAAAAAATTTGATAGCTTTTATATTCCCCAATAATGGGATCATTTAAAAAAAATCGTTGTTTTTTTTATAAAATTGTGAATATTAAATATCATGAAATATGCGACTTTTCATTCATAAATTTGCTAAGAAACTGTCACGGTTTGTTACTCACACAAAGACATTCCATCACACACACACACACACATTTACGGTTCACATGGTTTCGTTTGTTGTTCTAAACAAACTAACCTAAAATTGTGACAGATGACAGCAGAGTTTTTAAACGTATTTAAAATAAAGTTCTAAAAAATATGAAGCATTAGTCTTGTCTTTTACTCAATAATTCTAAAGCGATTCTCATGTTTTTAAACACAAGATAAAAGCACATATTATTCTAATTAATTTGTTGGTACCACTTTGGCAAAAACTACAAAATCGCAGTATTGGTTACAGTTCTGAATTAGTGAAAAATATACAATTTATTAGTATCGTAAAATGAAGAGTGCTTTCGGTTATCAGCGCAAATTGTACGCACGTATAAATCACAGGAAATTATCCTGGCGCAATTAATTCAGTGCCACTGCTGCTCACCCATGGATAAAAATATCATAAATTATTTACTCTATTCAGCCTTCTGGGCCACTGTGCGTTTTATTGAATTATCCTCACGTTCCGAATTTCACGTGGACTCTATTGTTGCTTCCATCACGTGAAAAAACGTCCATTCAATTTATTTATTTTTTCTCATTTAATTTTCTAAAGTTGGTTGTAATGAAGTAAACAACTCGAGCTAGTCTTTTGAATAAAAATGTTTTTTATTCTTATTGTATTATTCATTTTACTCTTTGTCACTATATTAAAATGATCGTCAAACTTTTTTAAAAATTCTTAACGATTTATTATTAAGAATTTGGTGATATTGCTAAGCCTCTGTTTTAAATCAAATAATAATATGGATACTTTATCTCGATAGCTGAAATGATTTTGCACATATTGTTAAATTTTGAGCGCATTTGATTTATTTTAATGCAATGAATCATAATCAATTTAGTCGAGAACGTTAAAACTAGTTCATATTCGATTCTCGTTTGAGCGACACGATTGTCTCCCGTTATCGAACCGAGCAATATTGAAACCATCGTAGTCCATAGTTATTCTTTTCTCCATTTTCACAATTTCCTTCTTTCTCAGTATTATGTGACATTTAGCAAGCTATTCCGGCGACACATGAGAACTCAACAGCAAATTGAAACGAAAGTGAGAATAGCAGAGAATAAATATCTTCGTATCCGATGGAATAAATGGAAGTTTGCAGGGGAATTGAACGAAGCGCGTGTGTGCTACACTGGAACACGAATAGAATATAATATAATAGGGACTTGTGCACGCAAATAAAACCACATTTTAAATGAATGAAAGCAAAAACAATTATGAGATGCGGATTGTGGATTATCCCGATGTATATGTACATAGGATTTAAATTGTGTTGTAGGGACATGTAGAAAACAGAAGCATAAATTTAGTATTGAATTAACGACCCATACAATTTATTAATGTTATCATAATACTATATACGAGCCCAAACCCATTATATTTCGGCCGGTTGACATTTTCAACAAATTAAAAAACCTGCGCAAATGGTGACAAATTTCTACAAATTTCTCTCGACTAGTTTAAATTACAAATCTTATATTTACAAAATCTGAATATATTGTTCAAGTATTCCGCTATTTAATACTGGAGTACATACATCGCCTTTATTAGTAATTCCAGCTTTAATTCTATTAGGCATTGTATCCCTTAGGTCTCCTAATTTTTCTGTGAGTGTTGTCCACTATGCCTTGCAAGGTATGTTTTACTGTACGCACTGCATTTTTGCTGTTTTTTATTGTACCAAAACTAAAGGGTCTCAGTAGATGCTAATTCTAGAAGATGCCCCTTAAAATGCTCGTCGAACTATTATCAACTTAAGAGAGGTATACACATCCAACGATACCACATATGACCTAGGTTTCCATTTGAATCTTTGAAATTGAGTGTAGTTACGTCTACTTCCGGTAAATTCCGGAAGTTGAGATTACTACTATTAAATTCTTCAGATAGGATTATATTATGCTAATTTTTTTTCCTGAACCTCTAGGACGTTGTAGTTAAGAAAAAAAGCCTTGGACGGGTGGTTTGGAACAGCCTGCATATTCCACCTCGGATGTAATATGCTATTTATTACATTTCAACCCACGCTTAGTCGCTAGAGGTAAAATGCTGTACTTTTCTTTCAATTTTGATATCATTGACTTTTACTGTCGGCTATGAAAAAGTTAGATTTTTTTTATTTAATATTTTTTATAGAATTTAAAAATGGGAGTTCAAATAAAATTTTATTTAAATATATAATGGCTTTTAGGTACCTAATGGAATTTTTTTTAGGATAAAAACGCGAAAATGGTTATTAATTTTATTCGAATATTAGTTTGTATATTTACATATTGACGCTGTTCTTGTGGTAAAGTAGAAAATATATTAAATTTTGTTTATTTTAAAATATAAATTCTTTTCACTAAAAAATATCAAACGAAAAGATTGGGCTTAATAATAAATTTCAACTAAATGTTTTTTTATCAATATCGTAATATTGAAAACAAACATTTAATTGCGTTTTACATTGAAAAGTAAAAATGCAACTGTTCAAATAAATCTGTCAGATTCATTTGTTGTTTTGCTGTAGCATTGATGAAATTATGGAAACAACAAACCATTTTTTGCAGTGATAGTAAATATTGAAACAATGAATTAAATTCAAAAAATGATTTGTAGGTCTGCAGGCGACGATAAAAAGTGTCATATTTATACAATTCCATTTCATTCTATTGTCGGATTTTTGTTAATAATAATCGTAATTATATTATTATTATTATTATTAATATTATACAAAGTTATCGGCGAAAATTTGGCACCAAGAATATTTCGTTTATTTTGAAAGATACAAAAAATGTTAATAAGCAATGTAATAAGAATTTGTTGTCACTATCAGTATTTTTACATATTTTTTTCAGAATGTAACAGAATGTCTTTGACACTCTCCAAATATTAAAACCATATCAACCATTTCTTCATTTGTGTACCATAATTATAATAAACCAAAAATGATTGTTACAGTCACATTCAATAACAAAACTAAAATGTAGGTAAATATTTTTTCCAAACGTCATAAAAGTAGCATCTTTTGTGACTTGATTAACAAGGTAGAAGTTTAATTTCTACGCCGCCGGAGTAGACGTAGCTAATTTCTACGCCGCCGGCGTAGAAATAAAATAAATATTCATAGAAGCTATACAGAATCAACGAATACGAAGTAACTTGTATAAAAGAAACCTGTAATATCGCCCCAAATGTCACTAGAACACACTAGGTAACCTAAGAATAAAGTTACTAAATACCATCAATAACTGTCAACTTTAAATAAATTACCTATGAATTGAAATATAAACAGTGTTTACTTTTGAGGAAATAACATATTAAAGAATAGCAGATTTACAGATTAGAATTACAGGGACGGTAATGAACATAAGAATACTTAGAATTAAACTGATAAGAGAAGTTGATATTGTTTTGCAGTGATTCCTGGACATATTTTTCAGCCACACTGTTAGATTTCCATCCAATTGAACAACTTCAGGGGGCGTACATTATAACACTTCAAATTCCGCTATAATTGCACACAAGGAGGATATAAAATTTCACAGTTTCTATTTAATCGTTAAAACGTGAAAATTTTCACTTCATTGTTTATAACAAAAAGTGAACAAATAAGTATCCATAGCTACAGGGCAATTGAACGTAATTTACGTAAAATGTAACGTCAGTAGCAGATATTTTTCTTTAAATATCTACGTTTGAAGAAAAAATATAATGTGTCATTCAGAGTAAAAGTGTCTTTGTGTGCCTCGCGTGCATTTGTCTGACTCGCTTCGCTCGTCTCACTTTTACTCTTAATAACACAATATACTATTAAAATTGTTTTCATAGCTTGCTGTTTTATTTTGCACGGAATTTTATTAATAGAATAAAAATGTTCGCCATTTTGAAATGGTTTTAGTAAAACTATTGATATTTTAGTTTCATGTACATTCTAAAAAAAATACCGATTCCCTATGACATTTAAAGATGTACCCATTTTCGCTAAAACTGGAAGTGATACAAAATTCTTAATACGATTATCTTATGAGCCCCTTTGTCACCCTGAATAGAGTGGTGATCGGCACAGCCGAACATAGGACTTTAACATGTAATTTAATATGTTAATTACTTTATTCAAAAAAATGTTAATTATTGATGTTTTAAAAGAGGAATATTTTTTTTGTTTTGTTCTTTATTAAACAATTGTTTTAATGGTCTGTATCCAAGTAATGAAGTTAATTTATTTGTATCTATATTTCCCTGTGTTGCTTTAATATTATTAATGACTTACAATATTTACAAATTAGTTTCATCGAATTGTTAGAGTAACGTGAAGGTATTTCCCGCCTCGTCTTTGTAATCGTGAGTTGTTCCAATTCCATTCGCAACTGATGGGGCGGAAAATTCTCTGTACAATTTCAATTTGTTTTGCTTTTGCGATTAACTGAAGGATTACATACAATTCGCCGCTTAAACATTGGTTTTATGTAAATACCACTTTCAATGTTTCAATTTAATTATAGCTTGCTTTGCAAACACTTTAACAGTTTTTATTTTTACAAGGATTTGTGTTTACCAAGTTGTGCAGCAACTTGTATTCTGTAATGAGAATAAATCAACTATAGGGTTTTTAAACAGTTAACGACTAATTTAATGGAAAGAGAAATTATTAACAGATGTTTGAATTAAACTCATTAAAACTTTTCTACGTGAATTAATTTTCTTGCAAAACATGAGTTATTCTTTCTAATAGTTGTGAATGATTTATTTTTAAACTTTATTTGAAGACTTTAAAGTATTACTTTATAAAATTATGTAGTGTCGTTTAAAAAGAATTATTATTAATGACCATTCTTGTGGCATATGTCCAATACATTATACATAAAATTATATAAGGTAGGTACGTGAGGCAGATAAGGTCCAGCGTGTGCTACGGACATTGTATCGAAAATCACATTTGTATTAGCTCTTTACTCGCAGGTAACGGTAATATAAAGTTAAACCAGAAGTGCCATCTCGTTTGCAGTGCCTTATTGCAGAAGCTTCGATTTTGTTGTGGGAAGTTGTTGCGGATAATCCATTCTATAAAAACCTCCAATAAACAACCGTAAATTTGTTTTTTTTTTTAATTTACTATGTTGGTTATGTATTTCAATTACTCTTTAAACCTAATAATAATAAACAAGGTCATTTATATTGCTTTGAAAAGAAAATATTTAACAAACATAAGTTATTTATATGAAACTACTCTGGAGTTAGAAAGGCCCATCAAATATGATGCTAAAAATACGAACTAAACTTGTTTTTGCTTATTAAAGAAGAGTAAGTTCTCTATCTGATACATACAAATATTTTATTATATCTTTTATAGATTTAGAGATAAAGAAATATGTTATATAGTAATCTGTTGTAATAAATCTCACAGCCCAATATTGTCATGGAAACCAATTGAAAAATTAAAATGTTTGTAAAATTATAGGTATATTAAATATACCTTTGAAAAATACTTTCAATGCCGACAATTTAAAATTAAAAAATCGTGTTTGCACGAGTAGTCATATCACTTTGTTGGCCTTGAAAAACAGATATGGGGGCCTGTGTCAGATTGATAGCTAGTATTTATGCACATAGATGTCAAATATCATATTTTTTAATTCTAAATTTAGTTTTTTTCCAATTTCATGTGGTTTATTTTCCTCGACAAGTAAATTGCATACTCCTGATGACAAATTAAGTGAATTTAGAAAATCTTGAAATTTTTAATGAAAAATTCTGACATTTGACATCTATGTACATAGTTACTAATTGTCATTCTGACACGGGCCCCCATATTTTCTTGTCAAGGCCAACAATGCTCGCGCCCTTAACTTATGTAACCAAAAACGGAAGTGGCGAGAGGTATTGTGCTGGTCACAACAGAATTTTAAAAATTATCAATTTGCTAATAAATTATATTCCTAGAACGTAATATTCAGAGAATAATTAATATAACCTATTCATATATTCACTATATCATTAACTTCTGAACTGTTTAGGTACTTAGTTTTTAATACAAGTGTTGTTAACGAAATACATGAATTTCATTATACAACATATGCAGGAGATACACGTGTATCTACGCCAAAAGCGATTAACTTTGGAAAACATTTTCAAATATTATCTATTCCGAGAAAATTTATGCTCTGCTTTATTCATCGAGTTTTACACAATAAAATTCTGAATTTTTGGACGCTTTTTTACCTCCCGCTATCCTTGGTAAGGGAGGTATAGGGATCGTGCTAAAATTCGAATATCGAGATTTTGGTAAATGACCACGTTTTAAGGTCCCTAGAATCCATTTTTAACATTTTCACAATGATGTCTGTGTGTATATGTGTATGTATGTAAGTGTGTGTGTGTGGATCCTCTTTACGCTCTAACTCAAATACTATCATTCAGAAAGTTTTGAAACCATGTATTTCTACCTTATTCTAATATGGAAAGAAGCCATTAGATTTTGGTGGCAATCGGATAACCGGAAATGGCAGTTTACTTGAAGCTCAAGATGGTTTGTCTTCAAAAAATACCTTTAAATGTAATTTTTTCGCAATTTGTTATTATAAAAATTAAAGATTATTCCATTTTCTACAGGTTTGCTTTAATATTTTTTCTATATATGGATAAATTTATAAAATAATATAAAAATTATATCTTGGAGCTTATGGTTTAAACACATCTCCATGGTTACATAGTTCAGCTCAAATGTGTGTAACTGACAGATAAATGTCACTGTCAAAAAAATAATCATTTCAAATTAATAATAGTAACTTTTTAAAAAGAAAATTGTAAATAGAACAATAGTTTTATGGAAAGGAACTTAATATACATAATTTCTAGCATTAGTAAATATGCAGGTATGTATTTAAATAAAGAAATAAATAAATATATTATCACGGCATATTATCCATTGCTGGGTGTGCTAATCTGATTTGTACACACATTTCGGTAATGACGAAGACATATTTGTATTGTGCGGGCGTTTACCACAAGGGTTAATTTTATGCCATTTAAAATACGAATTATTTGGCGTTGATCGGGATCGAATCGGATTCCCCAGATTCGCGACCAGGCACGCGGTAACGAGACCCCATAGGTAAATGGCGGGAGGTATTGTGTTGGTCACATCAGATTTTTAAATTTACGTCTTGGTGCTTGAATAAAGTTAATTTAAAGACGTGGTTGAAATGGATTTAATATGTGATTATTTTATTTCCATTATGGTCACATACGAGTACTCCATTGCAAAAATGATAAATGTTTGCATTTAATTTTAATATCAAACATATTATCAAATATTGTCACATACTATTCTTTCGTATCGGAATTCACTGAAATATTACTTTTTATGTAGTTGGTTGTAATAAGCGCAACTAACTGTAAAGAAAAAGTGCAATATTTTCCATCCAAGTTGTGACAAATGGAATAATTTCAAATAGAATTTTAATGAAGTAGCCAGTTTTCAGCTACAATGAAAAAGGAAGTGGCTCTTCTATTTTTTGCGCACTTGTGCATATTTGATATACAGAATTTTCATGCAATTTTCCGCTGCTCACACATTGTACGAGGATAACGGCATAAAAGCCATGTGGAATACGAATTTTTTCAAACAGGAAGTTCTGTTTACGCGGGAGAATTGAAATAGTTTAATATACGCGTATTTCAACCGCCAAAAATCTGTTATACTCCACAGAGAAAACATCATTGGATCAAATATGTTCATCATTACACTATGAATTTATGAAAATAATAATAATAATAATAAGATAATTTGTAGGCAAATTTTAAAATGAATATTTGGAGATTTTCGCTTGTAATTTTCTAAACATATGTTAACATAGGTAATCTAACATAAATAAATATTTTTTTATAAAGAACTTTTATTTGCAGATAATATAAATATATAAACAGATCTCTCTTAATTTTTTAAAACTTCTTGCATATTTATGTGTCTTCAAAAGGGATTATCGAATCGTTTATTGATGATGATAGATGTACCAACTATCGACAAGCACCCGATATGTAGGTAATATATATATATATATATATATATATATATATATATATATATATATATATATATATACCGGATGTCCCAAGAAATCCTGGACATAGGCGTTTACCACGGGAAAACAGTTTTGTTGTAAATATAAAGTGTCCGGCAGAAACTTAAGCCATAATATTGGACATGATAATAGTACATTACCTTCTGTACGTTATTTATTATTAATTACTTTATTATTATTTTACAAATTAGAGAAAAATAATATAAAAAAATTGTTTCAATATTTAATGATTATTGATTAAAATTTTCAAATGTCTACCGTGGCACAATGGTTAGCGTAGCTGCCTTAGGAATATTAAATTTTATAGATTTGAGTTCGATTCTTCAGCAGGACAATTTTTTTTATATTTTTGAACTTTTAAAAATCTATCTTTTATTTCCTATTACAAGCATTTCGAAATAATAATACCTTTGTAATAAATATAGAAAAAATAACAAAAATTGATTACAACGATGAAAACAGTGATGTAATAAAAATGCATTATATTTTCTTTTCTTGTTAGTAAAAAATAACTGAGATAGATAGGTGTAATGAACATGTACATGTATTGCATTTTTACTCTATTTATAAAAAACAAAATTATTTTTCATTGACATTAAAGAAAATATAATGTATTTTTATTATATCACTCTTTTGATTGTTGTGATCAATTTTTTTTAATTATTTTCCCTTTATTTATTATAAATTTATTATTATTTTTAAATGATTGTGATATGAAATAAAAGATAGATTTTTTAAAAGTCCAGTATTTTTTTAGTAAAATCATAAAAAATGTCCTGCTGGAGAATTGAACGCAAGCCAATAAAATTGAATATTCCAAAACCATTGTGCTACGGAAGAAATTTGAAAATCTTTTTATATTACATCATAAAATATTGCAACAATTATTTATTTATAAATTTTTATTTTTTCAAATTTGTACAATAATAATATAGTAATTAATAATAAATAATGCACGGAAGATAATGTACTATTATCATGTTCAATATCATGGCTTATTTACAAAAAATTGTTTTCCCATGTTAAATGCATATGTCACCCGGTGTATACATTTTTTTTTGTATTTTCAATTATATTTGGTTTGATTTAAATTCGTATTAAAATTATTTTCCTATTAATTTTGACACCGCTCGGTCAGAATTGGAAATAAATTTAAGATAAAATCTTACCCCTGCTACCAAAGCAGCTCAATTTTTGATAACTAGTAGATTATTACATTTGGTGATCAGCGTTTGTGGCAGCGTTGAATTTACTACATTTGATGGCAGCTTAAGAGATAGTATAAAATTTCTTTTACTAAAATAATATTTATAATTTCAGCAACAGATAGTTTCAGAAAAAAATTAAATTGCTATTAAATATTGAATAATATTTATGGGATATTAATAATGTAATTTATATTTGATTCCTAAATAAATAAAACTGGCACTACCACAAAAATTAAAACAAAATTTTGTTAATTCAGTCCTTTAAATTTACAAAACTCTGTATTTATAAATTTAGTCGTCCGATGTTCTTAAATAAAATTATCTAGTGAAAATAAATTAACATTCTTTGAAAGTGATACCGTCCCTAAATCTGATTAATTTGACATCTTCTCTAGAAACAATGTCTGACAGCAAGATTGTAATTTTGAAGAAAATAAGATTAATTGTCATAGCAACAACCATGAAGACTACAAATTTAAGTTGACGTTCACATTGCACCGAAGTTTAACTTATTAACCTATATTTACATTTTAACAAAGATTTAGAATCAGTTAATTTAATTTGTGATAATTGTTTTCATATTTCGCGATTAAATTAGTCTATTATTTTTTCTGGGTTGTCAATGGAAGCGAGCTGTGGTTTCTTGTTCGCTCAGGTCTCCAATGATTTTCAATTGTTACTGTTGTTAGTTCGGTGCGAGCGACGGTTTGGCGTTATGCATATGTAAACACGTTGTGTATTTTTGGGAATGTAACAGGCCGAAAATATATATATATATATATATATATATATATATATATATATATATATATATATATATATATATATATATATACCGATTGTAGGATAATTCTACCGACTATGCCAAATGTAACAAATCGAAAATAATGCTATCGTCTATTGCCCAAATGTAACGGTTTACAATTAGGCCGGACTTCTCAAAGTAGCTTAGGTGAAAGGGAGGATTATTACAACCTGTTCCTGTGGTTAGCGAAAGGTTGAGGAACCACCTATTGCGTTTGCGGGCAGGTTGGACCGAAAATGGGAGCAGGCGAATGTGGAGTAAGGGTACTTACCCCGTACCAGACGTACGTCACGGAAATGCTGGGCTAAACGGCTGGAACCTTGTGGTTGTGGATTTCACTTCATAGCACTTCACAGGGTTTTTAGGTTTAATTTAAAATACCAATGCCGATTCTTTTAAATTAATAAATATATTGAAGTAAAATAAGTATAGTGTGAACACAAAAATATGAATAATAATACTTATACAAATACGTGCGTAGCTTAAACGCGGGGTGAATATGACAAGGATAAGCGAAGTGATTTGTATTACTGCTGCCTACTAACTCTAAGCGTAATTTGACGTCGAACTATTGTTCGCAAACTCTAAACGTGCGAATACTTATTCGCTTAAGCGTGACACACAGGGAGTGTCATAACGTTGAGACAGATTTCATCTGACTGACTCGTCCTACCATCGGTACAGAACTTCTAGCTATGCATTTCTGCTAACTTAGCAAAATTTAGCCGTCTGGGACCTCTGGTCTATATTGAAATGCATCATGCCATAGAAACTACGCATTATGCCATGTCACAGGAACTTTTACTTTATTTTAAATAATTTTTCAGTTGTTTCAATGTATTTTACAGACTTTGTTCATATTACATTCAGTGTAGTGTGACTTAGGACAGCAATGTTGCCGATAAAACGTAAGCAGGTTTTCATGATCGTCTCTTTTCTGAAAATATGAAACAATATTGTCAAATTCATGTATAATAATGCAAATATTTATATGCTTTTGTCGTATTATCGTAAGTTCAAATGTGTGATGATATATTTTATTTATGTTCGATATAACGACGAATTGAATTTTCCTTTTTGGATAGGAGAGGCCCTGAGTGGCTGCGTGTATATTCAATTTTCGATTTTCAGTTTCGGTTGTTTATTTATTTTACTGCTTTTACTGAAATTCACACGTTTTTATGAAATATTATTTCCCTTGGAGAATATGGAACACGTTCTCATCATATCGCATCTTATAATAAATAAATGTCTGTAGGAAAAAAGAATTTTATCTTAAGAGGTTTTCATTGTACATAAAGATAATGTGCTGGATATAAAATGGATTTTGTGATAGTTTAGTTAAAATGATTGTTTTAAATAGATTAATTATTATTTGTACTATGGAATTTCAAATACTTGTTTAATTAAATATTTCAAATTAAAGAGCGTAGTTAATTAATAAAATATGAATTTTCTCAAATAATTAATAATTATAGGAAAATCTGAAAAAAATCAGTAGAGACAAAAATTTAAATAACTCGCATTTTTTCTTATTTTGATGCCTTGTTATAAACGAAAAGGAGTAAAATGAAAATTCATATTTATGTTCCAAAAAACTCCAGAAAATATAATAGTTATTTATGCTACAAGGAATATAATATAGGTTGGAACAATTTCGAGTTCCGTATATGAAAAACTTTCTTATTATGCACGCTACAGAAAATTGATGTAGGTCGTTATGGGCCAACTTTTCGAGACAATTTTAGTAGGTACCAAAGGATTTTTTTATCCTCTTTTGTTTTTGAGTTACAGGCTAAAACTTGATTTTCGCTTATTTTGAAAATACCCCATACCTCGCATATTACGAAGACGAATCAAATATAAACGGGACTATTTTTTTTAAATTCTGGGTTTATTTTAAAAAGTATACAAAGACATTATTTTTCTACATAATCCCCCGGCCTAGAAACGCATTTTTCCCAACAGATTGGGAGCTTTTTAATCCCTTCATCATAGAAACTAATGGGACCTTCACATAGCTATTGAAACACAAAATCATCCACCGCACGGTCGTCGTCGAATCGGTGGCCTGCCATCGCTTCTTTGAGAGGCCCAAGACAGTGAAAGTCACATGGTGACAAGTCGGGATTGTAGCGTGGATGTTCCAACGTTTCTCAGCCAATTCTGTTCAATTTTGCCTCGTAGTGTTTGCTGTGTGGGGCCTCGCATTGTCATGAAGAAAAATGACATTTTTGACAGTTTGTGTTTTTCTTTTCCTTCTATAGGACATTTTTGCGGCATCCAGTAAGTTGCAATAATATTGCGCATTAAATGTGCGTTGATCATTATGCGTTTATCAGTCTTCATGAGATTCCGAACCGCCTCGATGTTGACTTCGGTAACGCCCATCCTTTGGCGGCAATCGTGGCTCTGATTCTCGACCGTTTCTCACCCTTCAGAGAACTCTTTATTCACTGGGCCTTCAACCTCTGCAAAATTTAGGTTGGACTTACGCCTTCCTTGGCCAAAAACTTGATAATAATCCGTTGCTCCACGGAGACATAATAATAAAGAGACCTAAGCGAATTGGGGTCATGTTTACCCCCTTCCTAACAGCCCAAGCTATCTGCTAATCAACTCCATACGGGTCTATGACCCGTCTGAAATCTTAAAAAAATCAGTCCCGTTTATATTTGATTCACCATTGTATACGAGATAACGAAAAAAAGTTTAGATAATTTTTAAATGGTTCCTTAAGTATTGTTTCGATTAGAAATAAAAATAAAATATTTCAGTGAGATTCTGTAACTGTATCTAATATTCCTTTTATTATTTAAACAACAATAAATAATTTAAAGTAAAACATTTGTTTTCGTACATTTATTCTATTTATAAATATTAAACTTGGCTTAAATTGACAATATTACATGGAAATGAACTGTCAAATGTATAATAATTATACAGGGTGTCCCTTAACTTGGTGCACAAACTTTAAGGGCATATAATACTGATCAAAATGAGTAAAAAAAGCTCAGTCAAAATGTGTCCGATCTTTAATAGTTTCCCAGATATAACGCAGTGAAAAATGAGTTTTTACGAGATTTACCTTTGCTATCTCGAAAACTATAAGAATTACGATTTTGATTAATTGAGACTTTTTGTTTACCTTTGAGAGGTAATCTTAGATGGCCTTTTGTTATTTTATAAAAATCAAAAGTGAAATGTTGTGGCGACCTTGGTCAATATTTAATTTTCATATAACTACGTAACTATAAGAAATTGAGAAAAATGTTTCATATAAAATTTTATTGTTTTTTATAGTCTTTTTACTGACATAGACAAAATTTTATTCGAACGTTATCTTTGTCAGTTTTTCTTAGATTTTTCGCTTTTCTCGGAAACAGTTGAAGATCATTCCTATGTTGATGAAGCTTTTTTATTCATTTTGGTCAGTACTATATGCCCTTAAAGTTTTTGCTCGAAGTTAAGGGACACCCTGTATATTGCTGTTAAAATTTCGAAATTTGAAGTGAAATTATTAAGTTCCGTCGTCAAGGAAATTTAGTAAACAAGTAAATTATAAACTCCTTACATGTATGGATGAAATACATAGTTAAAATACATATAGCGCAAAAAATATTTTATAAATTGTTTATTATATGTTTCTATAACAAATTTAATTCTATGTTATTAGCATATATTTTCTAATTATAATGTTTTGTGTTGTCGTGTGAAAAGTATGTTAACATGATTACAAGGTTTGAAAGTTAGTATAATTGCTATTGAATTTAGTTTGCCATGGGGGGAAAATTCCAAATTGAATTAGACAATTCATTTGATGATTTTGTTTACGCGGAGTTAGTAATTGGTGTTACAAATTGTTTCAGCGTAAATCACATAGATTTACCGCCCTTTGCAATTGAAATAGTTACTGTGTTTTACTATCATGCCTATTTATTATTCTCTTGTTTAATGTTTAATTAGGATACTACATCTATTTAACTTCTTTCTCTTGCTGTAAAAGAAGTTTAACATACGCATTATATCTTGTTTCTTTTGTTTGTTGTTTACCGAGATATAAATTTACATTTTACTAATTTTATAATTATGCATGCATGTATGTATGTATGTATGTGTCTGTAATTATAATTTATGTATGTTTTCTTAAAATTAGAATTTAATTTTTCTAATTCCGAATTTGCAAGTGAGCTTTGCTACCTTGGCAACGTTTAAATAATGCGTGGGAGTACGACTTAGGCGACCAGTGCGCATATGACAACTTTCCCTTGTTATATACATATATTTACAATCCATAGACATAAGCCTATGTCAAAGTCATCTACATATGCCGTACATCTGTGGACATCTTATTATGTGAACTGCGTTGGCATTGATCCAAAAGCGTTTACATTCAGCTGCCCTACAATATCGCCAGCAATTTATAGCCAAGGGCCTTCTCCTTTTATAAACAAAACCCAGACAACAAACGTTTTCTTTATATTTCAAACAGAATTTGAAAATATTTTGTTTGAGATTACCTCTCAAATGACAAACTTGTATTATTGGATATTGTGAAAAGCACTTACGGATGTGGAAATAAGTATAGACGATCTAAAGCTCATAAAATTTAAAATATTCGTAATTGACACGATTTAAATTGAGGGTTATAATGTTTCACTTCAAGTTAAAAGTGCCTTCGACATTTTTACCTCTCGCTAAGAGAGGTATTGGATTCATGCTAAAAATCGCATATCCAGATTTTATTAAATAAGCACGATTTAAGGTCCCTACAATCCGATTTTAATATTTTTACGATGATGTCTGTGTGTGTGTATGTGGGTCGATTGGAAGGACGACATCTCAAAAACTATAATACTTAATATGTATTTAACTGCGTATTTCTCAATCGGACATTACTGGGAAGAGCTGAAAAGGTTTTGGTAATAATTGAACAATCGGAAGTAGCAGATTTTTTTTTTTAATTTCGACTTTAAATTATAATTAAGCGGAGTCCAAATTCGAATTTAGTGAAGAATTAATCTAAATGGAAAGATGTAAGATATGAAATATATTTAATATAAACTTCTTATTATCACAGAAAATGATCTGTTATTATATTAAGAATATACGTACTGATGAAGATTATAGTAGCGATTTACTTAATGCAGTGTAAAGAGAGTTATTTAGGAAATGGCCCCGGAAATGGCTAAAGTTAGAAGCATAAGAACTACACGATGTGTCAGGACGTCTTTATGTACCTAACGAATTGATATATCATGTGATCGATCAGTTTCTATTCAAAATAAAAGCATTTACTCAGTCCGGAAATTACGAACATATTAACAAAAAAATCCACTTATTTCGTTTGATGTTTTCAATTTATTTGACGTGTTTTACAAAGATTTTATCGCGAAAATTACATATTTTATAAAAAATTATAAAGCAATGTACTTTGTTATAAAAGGTTTTATTTTACTACTATTGTATATTAAAACGATAAAATCTTCCGTAGAAGTAAGTAATTATAAAGTATAATTATTATGTTTCACTTATCACTTATCATTTTTATGATAATGTGTATGTACTCAACAAAGTAATAATTTAAAAGTAATAGAGAAATCATAGCTTTTTAATAAATATTTGCATATAGACATTATAAATACTTTACAGTTTAGTGATTTTAACTACTATATAGAAGATTGCTCAGAAAAATATAGGAAGGGTTTATAAAGGAATGGTGTAGTTCACACAATTTAAAACTTAATCCAAATATATGTAAAATCATTTTATTTTGTAAAATGAGAAATCATGTTCTTTTCAAATATCACCTCGATAACTATACACTTGAAAGACCACCGTATTTTAGAGATTTCTGGATTATTTTCGACCCTGAAATGACCTTTGTAAATCATACTACTGATTTAGTTAAGGCATCTTCAAAAACATTAGGGTTCATTTACCGAAATTGTAGGTTATTTCATGATGTGAATACCTTGATCATACATGTTAATAGTTACGTTCGCTCTAAATTAGATTAATGCTAGAATAGATAATGTACAGAAACGCATTTTGAAATATTTTACATACAAGTGTGATCAAATCTACCCACAACGAAGTTGTGATTATCACATGTTATTGGATCGTTTTGACTTTACATCAATCGAATCAAGAAGAATCTGTCATTCTATAATGTTCCTAACAAAAATGTTGCAAAATAAAATTGATTGTCCTGCATTGCTACAAAGCATTAACATTCATGTAGCACGTTTTGCTTCACGGCAGCAGTTATATTTTGAATATCCTACGGCCAAAACAAATATGCAACCCAGATCATTGATTTATATGTGATACAAATTTGGTTGTTAATGATATAGATATCTTCACTGAGTCTCTGATTTCTATAATGAATTTATTTAGAAATGTATAGTAAATAATATTATCTTTTACATTAATTTTTGTATTAGTTTCTTTCTGTTACGATCTATGTTCCATCAAAATATTTGTTTTTCATTGTAATTTTGTGTTATATTTTGTCCTTTATATGGTGTATACTGTTGGGCAAATAAAGTTATTATCATTCTTATAATGGATACCTATCTTATATATGTGTAAATTGGATGGCCTATATTTAGGTTGAATTGATTTGAAATCATCTGTGATTTATATTGCATTTCCCGCAAAGTCGTAAAGTAAAATGACAGCTGTCAACGCTCAACTTATATTTCATCGTGATATGCACTTGCATTCGATATTCCAGTGGAACAATTTTAAAGCAGGCGACACACTACAGATTTGCGAATAAGAATCTGTCATTGCAAATTTACTACGAATTTTTTACATTTCCGTATGTCTATTACAATGTAAGCAATATAATTTACATAGTATAACTTATTATTAAAAAATATTATTCTCATTATTTCAGAACACCTGTTTATCAGTAATCTATTGTACACTTGTTATTTCCGAAGTCAATATCCGTTAATCGATCGAAAATATTATTTATGTATACTTCCGATTAATAATTCTAATTGTTGTGGATGATGTAGCAAATAATACTACAGAATGATTAAGAAATATTATAAATAAAGTACTGTACAATAATGTGTATTATAAATAATTCATTTATTTAAATAACATTTTATGATTTTAAATCAAAAAATCTGTTGTGGCCAGCACAATACCTTCCGTCAATCCTGTGTATTATGTATACAATTTTCTTGCAAAGGATTCTAAATTTCCAGTAAAATTATTTCATAAACAAACTAGGTAAATTGCACTTGACACTGACATCTTCTTCGTCTTTAGTTTTTCCCATTCAGTGGGGGTCGCTATTTTTTATTTTCTTCTTCACATATTTCTGTTTTGCGATCGTTCTCATTCAGTCCTTTTCTTTCAAGTCTTCCGCAATACAGTCGTTCCATCTTATCTTTGGTCTTCCTCTGTTTCTTCAACCTTTTGTTCTACTCTTCTAATGTTTCAAGATGTTTCCAATTCATTGTTGGGTCAGTATTTCTGAAGGGTATATGTAATATAGGTATATACTGATAATTTTAAATATTTAACTATTAATAAAATAAGAAATAATATATGTATGTACTTCCCAGAAAAAGTCTTCAGTAATGTCTCCGAATTTTTGACACTGATATTTATCTGTCAACTACAAACATTTTAATTTTTCAATTGGTTTCCATAGCGTTATTTTATCTCTAAATCTATAGAAGATATAATAAAATATTTAAATGTATCAAATAGATAATTTAATCTTCTTTAATATTTGTAAGAACAAAAATATTAAAATCTGATTGTACGGATCTAAAAACGTGCGTATTCATTACCTCTTTTAGCGATAGGTAAAAATTATATTTGATAAGTTTCACAAGATTTCAGTCACCGAATCAACCTCTCGGTCATTTATCAGAAACTCTGATGATTAAAAATTTAAGAAATTAGTTCTATTTCTGAAACACCGGGCGTGGTTCGTAATATCTCATTTTTTAAACATTATCTTTGACTTTAATAGATCCAGAAACCATGATGACAGATGACTTATTTACTTACTGAAGCGTTCAATGAAAATTGACATCATCAAGCAATGTCAATATACAAACAACTCAAATCAAACAGACATAAATCTATATTTTTGTCAACAAATATTTCGCTTTTTGTGATTCTCTCTCGCACAAATCGGTCTTTTCGAATCATTGTAGAGGTTACCCGTTATCTGGCAGCTGAATAAATCACAAGGGTGAAAACAGCGAGGGTAATTTATTAAACGGCGCCTGCTGTTAATTTAAGGGGCCTTTACAGAGGCGTCCGTCGCAGGATAAAAGGAGAGCTTACAATGGTGGCCGCAACTGTGGTTTATAAAGATAATAGGATGATAAGATGGCTGTGGAATAACAGTTCTTTCAAAAAACAAAGGAAATATGAAGACTAAGAACATAGTACATTAATTCGGTTATAATAATTATCTTTGAAGATAATGCAGCAGCGTTTTACAAAATACAAAATTATTATTAATAACTCTTTTTAACAAGATTTAAAATTTAATATTCAACTTAATAATCATACTGTTAATTTTTATAGGAACGAGACTAATTAAACATGCAATGTACTTCTCGTACCTACTACCACAGATTCAAAACACTATAGTGTTTTGAATCTGTGCTACTACACTTATGCACCGACAAAATTAGAATAAAAGCTATGTATTTTAAAAGGTATGAACCTTATTAAAGATTGCATTTATCGATGTGTTAAATATTGCTCGGTCATTCATGATCAAAGTTTAACAATCATTACTGCGTTTGTTGTCTTTTTAATTGTAACTATTTAGATTAATTTAAAAAAAATGAAAATGATTATTTTTAGATGTAATTAATAATTAGTACTTAAAAATAATAATTCTCTATTTTTTTCTTTTTTTAAATAATTTTTCTACTCTAAATACTTAGAATTGAAACGACAAACGAGCAGAAATGATTGTTAATCCTTGATCTATAGTGAATTAAACACCTATATTTAATAAAACAAAAGACCGAGCAATATTTAACACCTCGATAAATTTTAATCAATTTTTAGTAGCCGGCTATATTATTTATTTATTTATTTATTTATTTATTTATTTATTTATTTATTTATTTATTTATTTATTTATTTATTTATTTATTTATTTATTTATTTATTTATTTATTTATTTATTTATTTATTTATTTATTTATTTATTTATTTATTTATTTATTTATTTATTTATTTATTTATTTATTTATTTATTTATTTATTTATTTATTTATTTATTTATTTATTTATTTATTTATTTATTTATTTATTTATTTATTTATTTATTTATTTATTTATTTATTTATTTATTTATTTATTTATTTATTTAATATTTATTTATTTATACATTTATTTATTTATTTATTTACTTATTTATTTATTTATACAAGATCCTAATTACAGGACGATCAAACCACATACAAAAAAATGTAAAAACGAATGAGTTGAACAGTAAGTACATATAAGAAATTTAACAAGTAACTTAATCCAAAAAATATTTTGTTAACATACTTACTCTTAAATTTAGATAAGGAGTCGCCAAATATGTCAATGTCAATAGTACATGATACACTTGTTATATGCTACACAGATTTATTTGAGATTTCAATTCATAATTAATCCTAGTTGTTTCACAATGAAATGGTACTTTATTTCTTGAAGTGACGCGTGGAAAGTGAAATGGTATTAGCTCAAGACTACATTTAGGTGTTCTATCGTCATTTGTTGTAGATTTAAAATTACCAACACAAATATGAAAGAAAGAGGGTTCACAATTTTTGAAATACATAGTTTTTTTTTTGCGTTGCCCTAATTTTTCAGTGCGTATAGTTATTTATGTAATAAGTGAATACGTCCAACAAATATTTCTGTAATAGCCTCCTAAAATATATATATATATATATTAAATAAACAGTGATACTCAACGGCTATGTTATGTTGCGAAATTGTTCTTACCACCTTAGAGCTAACTGGCGTTTTAAACTGTTGTTCGCATCGCTTCTAACCTTCAGTTTAATTCCTATTGGTGCATAAACAGTCACTTTGAGTAGAAGTGGTAGGATCGGGCCATATTCATATATTTTTTTAATAAAAATATCTACGACGCGTATGCTAACCACGTGTAGACAAAGGCTTAACTTAAATCATTTTGCCACACAAAAAGGCTAAAAATCGAAATAGGAATTGAAACAAATGAAAAGCTCCGTCTTTCTGAATAGTGCAATATAGTATCATATACTCCGAAAAATTCGTTTCACGCATCACTAAACCGAATTTTACTATTACAACGATAGGGTGATGAATTATCTGATCACTATATAGGTACATATTTCAGTGTTCACACGAAGAGAAAACAAAACAGAATGAAATGTCGGTTCTAGCCGCTCGAAGCCGCCAGACTTGCTGATTTTTTTACTTAAAAGATATGGAAATTTATAACGGCAATACAAAATATACGAATTATGAAAAACGTATGTTACAACTCCGATGTGTAAAGTTGTTATTTTACATACTGCAAACAGTGTGTAAACTAAACGATTTTCGTATTTTATTTACTTTACACATTACAGAGCTACCACTATCAATACACGTGTGAAATTTATATTATTTTACCTAAATTTAGTTTTTCTGTAGTTACATTCATGTTGGTAATACTGACTGAGTACTGCCGTATTTAACTTCAGATCTATTATCTGTCAAATGTGAAATCAGTATTTGGTGTATTCAAATTGTAGTTTGCTACTCTGTAAAATTTCAGGAATATTATTTAAGATCGTATAAAAAATCTTGTATGCAACTCAAGTGTAAACAACATTCGGCCAATAACTAAAATGTAGAATAGGTAAGAGGTGATCCATTGTAAGTGGTCCAGCTATAGAAGAATAAATTTTGTTTTAATAAAAAGGTAAAATGAATAGCATAGAAAGAAACATTTTCTTAAGATAATATTTGAAAGGTGTTTGCTAGAAATAGCAAACAACGGTTTTGTTTAAATACTTCTATTGTTTGTAAGAAATTGGCTGTATATCATATTAAGCACCAGAAAACATTTTCATGAAAACTTGGCTCCGTAATCTTTTTAATATTGTAGCATATTTTTCCGTAAACAATCGTAGCTAAAAATAAAATGTTGGTTCCGCAGATTCTTCTTCTATACAAGATATAAACGGACTTTTTATATTTTTCTTCTGTTATTCTTTTAAAATATTTCTGAAGTTCATATTTGTGTTTCTAAATTTGTTTCAAATATTTACATACCGATATTGAAAAATTGGGCATGCATTTTAATTTTTAAGTAAATACAGAAACGTCGCTTTTCTAAGAATACATGCTGTATGATTTAAATTTCTTAAATATATTGATATTCCTCTATACAACATCGAATACATCTCCGTTGTCAGTTTAATTGGACTAATCAAGCTATCAAGCAATCAGCAGTATGAATTTCAGGAGGAAATTAGATTTTGCTTGTAAGTGGACCGGCGTGGCATCTGGTCGGATAGAGTCCAAGATTGAAATCGATGCGGACCTTGTCTGAGATGGAAAATTTGCCACAACATTCCAACCATATCGCCGACGCTTTTTGCAAAACAAGCAAATAATACACATTTTAAATAAAGAAAACTAGTTTACATTCTGGAAATGTAATCTCGAAAATGCAGTTATGAAGTTGTAATGAGTTTTATTGAAGAATAAATTTGCTAAAGTACATAACAATGGTTTCATTTAAATGAGCCAGTATAACTTTCAAGATTAAATTAAGTACGTAAACAGTAGGTGCTGTAATAATAAAGCTAAAAATATTGTAGCACATACAAATAAGTATGGAATGGAGTTTTTTGCACTGTTGCCAATTTATGGGCAACACCGCTTGGCAAGGGACAGGGTGTCGAGAAGGGAAACATCAGTACATACCAACGACGAAATATAACTAGACAAAACATTCCTTAGCCCTCCTCACTGAATGTTTTGATTTAGGCTGGCCAGAAAGAGATAACTAGAGATAGAGTCTAGTTCGAGCATTTCTCACTAGATGCCATCCAGTGTTAGAGTCAAAATTTAAGCTCCAATACGATGAAAAATTGGTTTATCGTTATAAAAATAAAATAAAATTCACCGTAAAATATTTATTAATAAAATAAATATATCATCACGGCACATTACCCATTGCTGGGTGTGGCAATCTGCTTTGTATACAGATATTGGTAATGATGAAATATTTGTACCGTGCGGACGCTTACCAGGCGTCACCTCACGGGCACTCAATGCTGCCGTGGAGAGTGCACCACTGGGGTCAATTTAGTGCCATTAAAATTCGAATTAATTTTTGGCGTCGGTCGGATTTGAACCCGGGTCCCCAGATTCGCGACCAGACACCCAGGCACACGGCCACGAGACCCCTAAGTATTATAATTACAGAATACAAAATTATTGACTTTACCGAACAATAAATATGTACGAAGCAAACTAACCTTACAACCGACATATCAGTTCTTCTTATAAAGTTCCACTAAGTTTCTTTTCTTTTTCTTTCACATAGTATTGTAAATAGTCGAAAACCCTTTTCTGACCTATTCTTGCAACAAGAAGGCATTTTTAAATACATTTTATAAGTGACGACGCCTATTAGCAGTTCGCTCCAAATTTTGAAAGGCAGAAATTTGTTACCTACAAGATATTTTAACATTTTGCAGGATCATATACTTGATCTTTGAACAATCACGGAACACAATTATTAAATTTAATTTTAGATATTTATTTTAAAATTAGAATACACCACCAAACGAAAGTTATTGTAAACAGTATAACAAGAATAAAAAGTTTTTATTCCGGTATATTCTTTTATTATGAATGCCAATAATGTTGGACCTATTACCTCATTAAATTAGTTAATTTCGAGAATAAGCATTCCTTACTGGATGTGGAATAAATCTGCCTCTATTAGCTAACATATACGTCGAAGCAAGTCAAGTGATGTTCATTTATCTTCATCTGGTCACAAAATGGCACATTGCTGACTCCTAACCGATAAAGATTAAGACTAGATTAATGGAATTAAACTGTAGTTAGGTTTAATTACACTGAAACTTGATAATTCAGCTATCAACAGCGAAAATTGAAATAGATGCAGAATCTGTTCGCATGCTCACCAAAATTAATACAACTTTGAACAAAAATATCTCAGGAAATGAGATAATAATAATATTTATTTATTTCCAAAGACTAATGTACATAGCATAGAAAAAGTCACATAATTAATATAAAACAATATAATATACATTGAATTCAAAATATAAATAGTATTCGAAATATTGGTTAGCACTTATCGACATGCGATTTCAAAATTTGGAATCAGCATTGGATTTATGCAAATTTTAAATATTGGAGGAGGATATTAATTTTTGGGGTAGGCAGTGATATTTTTTGATTCTATAAAGTAAATTTAGAATGAAATATCGTTAAAACATAAACAATATTTAAAATTTGAGATAATTTCATTATTATTAATTCTATAATATTAATAATAAAATTGTTCTGTTGCAGGAGATAATGGAATAGTCAATAAAATTTGAAATGATTCATTGTTAAATTACTTTTACGAATATTTCCCATAGATAACAAATTGTTATTTTGTATAAATGGATTTGTAAAGTAATGTTTTAATAGGAAAAAGCTCTCAATATTGAATTTATATTATAATTGTAAAATAAACATGATGACTAAAGGTCAATTATTTTTACAATAGCTTTTAACTCATTTTTGTTTATAAAGACTGTTGCAATTTATTACACATATACAACTGTATTTATTTTCAATTAAAACTTATTTATTCGAAGCTTATTCAATCGCGGGAACAAATTAAATTTTCGCAAATCAGATAAGTAACACAGATGCAATATAAATTCATGAGATTTGCACTGTTTATTAGAATACGAGTATAGTGGGATACCTGTTTAAATTAGTTAAGAAATAACGCAGCAAACTTTATGCATTTGTTATGTGGAATTTATTAAAGATCACAACAGCACAGCTGTTTCTCTCATTGGTTTACTGATTTAGGAAGTCTAATATCTTTACTAAAGTACCGTAAATTCTATTTTAGAATATACGGCAAGAAAGTTATCTCAATAACAATATATTGCTATCAATATATGTACAAAGCAGAGTAGCACACCTTTCCATCGTTTGAAATTAATTTTCCGTGACTATCGATTTTAGCAATTGAAAAAAAAGTGTCGTTTGGCGTTCCCTGCTCCCGTTTTAAGTAAATAAAGTAAATAAAGTATCTGCAATAAAAGTAATAGTTGTTTGTACTTGCGTAAATAAAAAAATCAATTGGATTGCTGGTAGTTTGGTGTTTAAATTAAGTGGATTACATGATCTTTGTCTTTTGCTACCTGTGCGTGATGTTTCGGTAAACACCAGTGCTGTATCTAATGAAATACTTTGTTATCTTAAAGCCTATATATTGTTAATGTTACAGAACTCAAGACAGGAGCTAACTTTCTCATTTCCTTACAATTCATTTTCAGTGTAAAGTGTAATTAATTCAATTCCACACAGATAGCATCAATTTACTTACTCACAAGGGAGAAGTTTAACGTAACAGCGATATAATTAGAACATTAACAGCTCTATATTCACTGGGGACAAAATAAATGTAATTATTACAAATTGAGGGTAATTGTAAATAAAGAACGGAAAAGAAAATAGCCATTTTACAAGATTTGTTACAAGTACGAAGGTTTTTCATGGCTTTCCTGAAACGTATCAAGTTAAGTCTGATAAATTTCCAGTTTAATTTTAGCACTTGCAGCGCCACATGCGACAGGAAACGGAACTACGGTGGTACCAGCATTTTTCTGAATTATTAATAAGTTCAACGAATATTTTCTTAAAGAAAACTTTGATATAGAATAAAATTTATTTAAGTTTAAAAAGTAAATACGAATGAAAATATTTTTTTTTGCTGGGTAATGCGAATGTTTGGATATCCTTAGTCTAGACTAGAGGTAATATCGGTATCTAAAGGGTTAATTAATTTTTTGCTAGAATTACATTATTTTTTGCTTATTAATGCAAAGATAAAACAACCTTAATTTAAATAAATTCAAGCGTGAAAGAAATTAACAAACCCTCATCCCGCCAGTTTAATTTAAACTTTAATAAAATTTGTTATATTTAAAGTAAAATCTCTTTCCACATTTACATTAATTTTAAATTCGGCAAGTACTAATAATAAAGTTTGAGTGAAGTACATTTATTCGGCAGAATTTATTGAAATTGGCATGGACCTTTCTAAAGAAAGGGAGAAGTAATTTTCTATATTTAACACTAAACCACTGCAAAGGCTTATATTGCAAGGAAAGAAAGGCAAGGCTACCCTAAAGGAAAAGTTGATTAATGAAAGTGGACGAAATGTTCAAATTTCCTCCGAATTTAACTCGAACCCAAATACCTCTTTATTCTAATGCGAAGTTTTTCTTTTTAAAACTTTACATTTACCAACAGAAATGCAGTATTAGAGGATATTTTTTCATTCGGTCAGTTTATCTTGTAAATTTTCCATAAAACAAAATATTTTTCAAATTGAGACAGCTATTGAAAATAAAATTTTCCAAAAAAGGGCTTTAATGGATAAATTTAATAAATATTTGATTATATAATATATTGACATTTAGGGATTTTTTAAAAGATGCTGCGAATATCTAAAAAATAAATACTAATCTTCAATTTTTTATGCGTATCCGCGTTGGCTTGTACATCACAATGATGCGTTTGACGTTGATCCGCGTTTAGGGCCGGGATATATGCTTTATCATTTGGATATTGCTGTTCAAGAAGCACATAGCCAAGAAACACAAAATTTCTGTCAGGTTTCAGGGGTATGGTTAAAATTTTGTAAGGAGTGAACGTGTTAAATGTTACTATAGACATCTAATATTGGACATCAGTTTTTTCTTACGTAAAACTTCTCAATTTCTTTTAGATAAAAATGTTTCAAATAAAAGTTGTACATACACTTAAATCACTAATCAAATTTTATTTTGTACGTTTTGTAAACCTACAAATCGAATTTGAAAATTTATAAATATTGCTTATTGGTAGTAATAGCCATGGAATATGGAATTGAAACAAATTTACAAATACATATTTCGAAAGTAATACTACTATACTCTATTCCAGTTAGGAATGGACTTAGGAGTAATTTAGGGTTTACGATGCCAGCTTTTTGATTGGTCTAAACGAACAAAGTTTATAATAGCGAAAAAATCTTAACAAAACGTTTCAGTCAGCTGTTGAACGTCGAAAAATCTAAAATTGTAGTCCTTGCAGAAGTCTAAGATGTAATTATTTATTATTAGGTACATACCGAATTATATACTATACTAGTATACTCCTTTAAGCAACTGTTTATTTACTAAAAAATTTTAAAAAAATAATTGCAATTTGAGCTGCCAAGTATGTCTTGCACGAAATATAATACTAATTCATAAGTTTTAAATGTGTGAAACGGGCTGGTTCTGAAGCGCATCTATGTTCAATTATAACTGGAATAGAGTATAGTTACTAACTCGTACGTTATTGACATGAAAATTGTGTTTTGTTACTGTCTATTTTTGTATATGCAAAAAAAGCTATAACTAGAGATTGTGAGATTGGCACACTGATCGAAGAGCATCAGAGAGTATCGATGAGTTCTTCGATGATACACAGTACGTACCCGTTATCGACGAAAAATAGCGGCACCTCTATTTTCATCGAAGAACTCATCAATGAAATTAACGTATTTCATTTCATCCATATCTTTTGTTTTTCACCACGTTAGAATGGGTATCCAAACATCAAAATTGTCAAGTGTCAACTAAAATGAAAAAAAAGACAGAACGAGGAAAGAGTTATACAGAAATAGTCCAAGCAAACATGTTAGAGATAACAAAAAGATATATTAGCATAAAACAAAATAATCATATAATAATGAATTTAATTTAATTGACGTGTGTCAAAATTATTTTACAAAATAAAATTTACTTCCTCGAAAATCGATGGCCTAACTTATTCAGTAAATTTACTCAGCTAGTACTTTTATTTTTGCTTTATAAAACGAAAATCTAATGAAATAAACTATTTTACTTCGAGCAAATTTTACTTTGCTAGTAATTTACTTATCTAAACTGGGCATTATTATATTTTCTTTTCATTTAGTGTTCAATTTTTCGCATATTATCAGCAGTATTTTGATTTTATTTAGTAACGCCCGGCAAGTATTGCTGTAGCCTTTTTGTCCTCACTCGAACTCATCACAAAATATTTCCTTGATTCACAAAACACTGTTTTGAAAACATAACCTGTAAACAACAATAATAAACTAGGGAAAAACCAATTTAAAAATCGACTACATAGGAACATTTCGGTGGTATTATTACTAACTTAACTTTTTTCCGTCACAGAAAAAATCGGTGTATTTGTCATCGATGAAACAGAAATTCATCGATGACGGGTGCGTACTATTTCATCTGATGCTCATTGACCAAAGTGTCATAGGCATAAGCAATTATTTTTGGGCAGTACTGTCGATGTTGCATATAGTAATTTAAATATGTCTGGATAGATTTGGTCATTTGTGTGCAAATGCATGTGTGTGACGTGATGATTTATTTAGTAATAGATATAAACTACGTATGTAGGTTAATTTATTCATTTGCCTACGCAGTAAATTTGATTGAAAGTTTTTCTACAGGTTAAATCAAAGGCATAATATACATTGATCGGCAATCCACATAATGAAATATGGCAATTGAAAAACTGTCCAAACTGAAATGGCAACATCAATAAAACACGAAAACATTTCACTTTATTTCGCGTATTTTCGAAGCGTAATACTCTTCCATTTTCATTTTCTTTCATCGCTTCCTTACCCCTTCGACAAAGTATCACATTAATTAAATCATAAACGTCAGAATATAATAACAAACTTTGTTTGACAAATTATTCACATTAAAATTAATTAGTCTCGTAAAAAAAATGTCCTTCACTTAATAAAATTTTGATGAAGGAGATATAGGGATCGAGTAGCTATAAAAAAATGAAGGTCGCTAAGATTAATTAACCCGATTGTCAATTGATAAGCGATAAATCATAAGATGAGGAAAATATTGGTCATTATAGGGAAACATACTTTTAAAATTTAATTAATCTTAGAGTCAATTATTACATCGTCGTGTACTACGAAAACAGCTCTGTGACTATTATTTTATTTTGCTCTCTTCATATTTTACAAATTCGTCAGGTGACGACTTGTAAACATTCTCTACCATATATATGTATACAGGGTAATTCATTGGTCTGTTCTTTTTTATACCTTGATTATTTTAAATATTATGGGAAAAAGTTTCAAACGATTTTTTTTTTAAATTAAAATGTCTATAAATCGATGTATAAGTTTTTCTACAGGTTATTCCATTTTTTACATAAGTACATGAAATTTTCTATCCAATAGTATATATTGTGGTCCGAGCTGAAGGCAAGGACTACGGTTTACGAGTGTGGAATATGCTATTCCGAACTTGTAGTGTAGACTATACTTCCTCCGAGAAGATTTTAGAAATTAACTAAAAAAATGCTTATTTAAAGATTATTTTATTAAGAAACTTACAATTTAACAAATATAATATTAATTCATACATGTCTATAAATTGTTTAGAAGACAGTTCATATCTTTCTTCGAACTTATTTGATAATAACTGGTACTCCAAAACTGTTCAAAACTTCAAAATATCAAACGCGAATTTAGAAATAAATAAAAATAAAACAGAGACATAACCATAGCAACCGAACCAATATATTTGATATCCTGCGCTAATGTGCGACAGATTTTGATTTGTCGAAAGTCGTGCGGAATTATTTCAAACGGCGTGTGGAATTATTCCACACGGTTTGTTGGAATGAATAATAACATAATTTTTACTTGTGGAATGTGTAGTTTTCAAAGTAGTGTTGGAGAAAATAGATTCCGTATTTCGACAAGACGATAGCAGTAGGCTTGAAAGTAGCGAGTTTTTGGAATAGAGAAAATGTGTGACGTAGATAATAGAGATGAGAAAATTGTATCAAAAACTCGACTATTTTAAAAACTAATAACTTTCTTATACTTTACTAGCCCTTAACATACAGTTTTAAGGTCTAGTTTTAATATAAAGAACCTATTTTCTAATTTGTTACAACGGTGGAGGATTGAATTTTGTATATTTTGTTGAAAAAACAACTTAGTAGTATTTCAAAGTATTCTACAAAAATAAATATAAAAGAATTTAAATATTTCTTTTATCAGTAGCTTTCCAGCAAAAAATCTACGTGAAAAATGTATACATGTATAAAGTTAACTGGGTGACATATGTCTCTTGCACGCCTTTTCATCTATTTTTTACTTGACAAGTTCATGTGAGATTTTTCATTAATATATGTAAAAGGTTTTTTGTTTGTTCTGAGACAGATCCTACTGTTGAAATTGAATGTAAAAAGTAATTTGCTTCACAAATTTCCGAGAAATAATAGATCTGTAGCTCCATGCAATTACAACTAATGTCAATTTTTTACAATAATGAGATTGATCACAAGAACAACCAATGTGTAACTATGTGAACTGTGTAGGGCCCTATAAGAACCAGCAAGCATTGAATCAATATAATTATAATTTCAAAACTTGTGCCAAAATAAAAAAAATACAACCTTAGAATTAGCGGGCCAACACCACACACTTGAATATTTTACCGCCTTTTTGACCAGGTTGGTTGGTTGTGTGTTGTTTCAAAATTGAGCAGAATATTTAATTTTGACGTCAGTTGTATTGGAAAAGGGGCCTCAGAACCATAACCGATTACACAAATAAATAAAATAAATATATCATCACGGCATATTATCCATTGCTGGGTGTGCCAATCTACTATGTACACAGATATCGGTAATGATGAAATATTTTTACCGTGCGAGCGCTTGCCGGGCGTCACCTCACTCAATGCTAGCGTGGAGAGTGCACCACAAAGGTCAATTTTGTGCCATTAAAATTCGAAGTAATTTGTTGGTCGGGATTTAACCCGGGTCCCCAGATTCGCATTCAATCACGAGTTTTCGAATATTTTGTTATTAATTTGTCATAAATATTATCAGTTATTAAATTAAAAAACAAAGTGAATTTGTAAACTAGAACAAGAAGGATATTTATAGCTTTTCGAAAGGTAAGATATCTACGAGTACCTACTTCCGGTCAACCAACGTTGCCAACCTTTGACAAATGATTCTGAACGAAACGAAGTTTCACGGTTTGTTAACTCCTATACGACACAATTCTATGACAAAAACTGTATCATGAAATTTTGTTGAACGTTTAACCTTTTGTTGGAAGAAAAAGGCCAGTAAATGTGTCTTTTAACGTTTGAAATCGTTTTCAGAGAGAGAGAGAAATTGAACGCTATGAACGTGCAAATTCAAGTCTAATTTCAGTGATTTGCGAATTTGCAGGAAACTTGACTGCTAAAGTATTCATACTCTGCATATATAAGAACTAAAGAAGTAATTTTGCTATTTGCGCAATAGAGTGATGAAATAAAATTGATTTCGATGTACTTTTATGTTTGGATGAGATTATTTCGTTTAAAGACAAGGGGTGATAGTATTTACTTTTAATCTGGGTTAATTATGCTATGATTAAAATAACAAATTCACTTGTTTTTTACTCATATTCATATATTTTTTCTACAAATAATTTTAGTAGTGGCTCAAAAAAAAAAACGAGGAAAGAAATGCTTATCTGAAGTAAAAATATAATCATTTACAAAATCAAAATTTCATTCTGTGAAGATTATTTTTCGGTAAAGCATTAATATTTTTATAATTATATAAGAAATATTAAATATTTTTTAATTTTTATGTTTTCAGTTCTGTCATTGGATAGTATTTATTTGACGTCACAGGCAGTGTAATTTGGCGCCAATTCAAACAGTATACTTTTAAATTGCTACTGTGTTTAATATATACAGAAATTTGAACAGAAAATCATATTTACTAAAACTAGAAGGTATTTCAGAATAAAAAATCTGTTGTGGCGAGCACAATACCTCTCGCCACTTCCGTTTTTGGTTATATAAGTGTAGGGCGCGAGCAGTCAGAATTTTTCATTAAAAATTTCATGATTTTCTAAATTCACGTAGTTAATTTGGCACAAGGAGTGTGGAATTTACTTGTCGGGGAAAATAAACCACATGTACTAACATTCCTTGTAGTTTAAATAACTATTACAGTATTCTAATTTATTTATTTGTTTCTTTAAATATGTATTCTTTTAAAAAAATGCATACCTAGTAGATTGTGCTTTTTTAAAACAGAAAATAGTACCTGTTCTTTTATTTATTAACATACAATATGAATGTAAATTGATTTTTGGGAAAACAAATATTGCAGCATTCGTTGTTTACATACAAAGCAGAATAAAATCCTACATCTATGTTGTGTTGCATTGTTCTTCAAATATATGTAATACCACTACTGTTTTCTTTGTTTCTAGTTTAGTAAAACAATGCATTTTAATTATATTCTAAATTCTGTATCTACAAGGACTATTTTACCATAATGCCCTTTTACTTAAATTTGCAATTCAACCATGCGTAGTCTTACAATAAGATACAAAAGAACAGTGTTATCACAACAAAAGAACATATTATCCTTTCCGGGGCAAATTTACTTCATACTAGTAAGAATCTGTGACGTTTCTCACGAGTAAAATGATTAATGAAGTTTCTGATTAAAATAACTCAGGTTTTCACACATGGTGAAGTTTAAAATTAATAGCGAGAAACTTATATGCCTACAACTCTAATATCGGCAGGAAATAGTTTCAGAAAGGGAAAGTAATGTGGCTAATTACCTCCCGCTACCCTTGGTAAGGGAGGTATAGGGATCGTTCTAAAAATCGCATATCGAGATTTTGGTAAATGACCACGTTTTAAGGTCCCTAGAATCCATTTTTAATATTTTCACGATGATGTCTGTGTGTATGTGATGTATCTATGTGTGCATGTATGTATGTGTGTGTGTGTGGATCCTCTCTACGTTCTAACTCAAATACTATCATTCAGAAAGTATTGAAACCATGTATTTCTATCTTATTCTAATATGGAAAGAAGCCATTAGATTTTGATGGCAATCGGATAGCCGGAAATGGCAGTTTACTTGAAGCTCAAGATAGTTTTTCTTCAAAAAATACCTTTAAATGTAATTTTTTCTCAATTTGTTATTATAAAAATTAAAGATTATTCCATTTTCTACAAGTTTGCTTTAATACTTTTTCTATATATTTTATGGATAAATTTATAAAGTAATATAAAAATGATATACATAGGTAAATGGCGGGAGGTACTGTGTTGGTCACATCAGATTTTTTTTGATAAATGACGCTAAAACTAAGTGCAATCTTATTTTAGTACTGCGTCTGATCACCCTCTACCTCTCTATATTCTGATTGTTTATTATTAAATTTCTAATTATTTTTGTGTTTGTACTCTTTTATTGTTATACTGTTTTTCCTGGGAGGGGGGTAATGTAGCTGTTTCATAAATTATTTTTCTAGACTACTGCTATATGGCCTTCCGACCAATAAAATTATATAAAGTGACTGGGTAACAAAAATAATAGTTTATGTTAATTAGTCTGTTTTCTAAAAATAAAAATTACGTCAAAATTATTTGCATTTTATTTAAGTTTTACAATTTAACTATTCAAATCTTTTTTTTACAAGCGTGTGTTATAGTCACACACAGTAGTGGTAGTTATATCAAAACTAATTTTGTGTCTCAGTTTTTGTATATAATTTATTTTCAGCAATATTACATAAAGCAAATTAAATATTTCTTAAATTTAATGACCATTATTTGATTCTAAAATATCGAAAGAAGACGATGAGGATATTAAATTTTTTTAATAAATTTCATTTTTGGTAACCCTTTTTATTTTACATTTTATTGACAAAAGTAAAGTGTACGAATAATTTTGTGAGCCATTGTATATTTAAAATTTGTTTTTCCTGATTTTGTACCTCCCCTATCATAATTTTCTAAATCTATCACTGCTGTTTCATATGTACTTCTAAGATGGAACTACACTTTATTCACAGCAGGGGTTATAGAAGTTAAATATTACTTTTAATTTTAATAAATTTATATTAATATGTTATTTATGTTGCAACAATTATGAAGATTGTTAGTTTTCATCGATGGTTTTTTCTTAATATTTGGACGTCAAGAAAGAAGATAAAATGCTGTATTCTGCTTGTCCTACATTTCTTTTGATATATTTATAATAAAGTAAAATCTTAGACTAATTATCCCAGACTGTAAATTAATTCTGCTCTATAATATCATGAAGTTCAACCTACTTATTATTGACATTAATTAAACAGAGTAACTAATCATGAACTAGAGTTTAAATTAATTAGTAAAAGTTTCGTCATTGTTGTCGGGTACTAGATGAGCAACTTGTTTTACTATTTTCTTTATAACGTTGTTATGAGAGATTGAGAGACAACATACTCGTGGTCGTTCTAGGAAGACCTTTGCCTTTGTTATAGTTTAAAGGCTTTATTTTATTAAATAATAACGGTATATCAACTATTAAGGTTATTAGTACCCGGTACTAGTGTAGTATATAATATTTAATTTACATTTCATTTATTATCTTATAAAAGTTTGAGAATGTTGGTGTCTTCGCAGAATTTAATTGTGTTTATGTTGTTGATATTGTTCCCGAGGGCCTCTGCTAGAGTCGGTCGGATGTTGTTTTGTGTTCTTTGTGTTATGTATTTTGGACACTGAATTAGTATGTGTTCAACAGTAATATGTGTGTTACATATGTTACAAGTTTCGGCTTCTGTTTCTTCCATAATATATTTACGAGTTAGACTTGTGCGTCCTATTCTCATTCTTGTGATTTTTGTTTGGTCTTCTCTGTTGTTCATATTTGTCCATTACTTCTGAGTTTATTTTCTGTTCTATTGTTCCATATTCCGTCCCACTAATTATTTATTTGGTGTTTGATTATTTCCAGGAAGTATTGGACTGGTATGGGGATTTGTGTCTCTTTTTCATATATTGCTTCTTTAGCCTCCTCGTTTTCCTATAAGCACATTATAGTTACTTTGTTTTTCTGGGTGATGTAGTGGATCGCTTCTTGAATTTTTACCTTCCGTGACCTTTATTAGGTAAGGAAGGTATTGTCTTTGGTCAAAAATTCAATGATGAGTTTTTAGTGAAAAAGCATGTTTTAGGGTCCCTATAATACGATTTTACCATTTTTACGATGATGTCTGTATGTATGTGTGTCTGTGTGTGTGTGACGAAAGATTCGGATCGCATAACTTCAATACCACAGTTCCAAAAATTATATTTTTTTCGTATTCCTCAAGATTATTATTATTATTTGAAGATTTTTTCTTGAAAAAACACAGTTAAATATCATTTATTGACATTTAACGTTAACTTAAAGAATATATTATTCCCTATACGATTTGATTGCATGTTATACTTCATATTCCTTAGATATAGAGTTAAAGAATTATAAAGATATTGAATTTCATAAATCAGCCAGCTATGCTAACCATAAAAACTGCTAATATATTCAGATAATTTAAATTGACAGATGTTAGTATCAATGAAAAGTAAATGAATGTGGCAGAGATGAGGATGTTGAAGTAGATGTTGGGGAAGAAACGGAAGATACGGAAAGGAAATAACTCTAGTATTACAAGTTTCTAGAAAGATACAAGAAAGACGATTACATTGGTTTGAACATGTCACGAGGAGAGATGAAGAATATATTGGAAGAAGAATGAATAACTTAGTAATAGAAGGTTGAAGAAACAGAGGAAGACCAAGGATAAGATGGAAGGACTGTATTGCGGAAGACTTGAGGGAAAAGGAACTGAATGAGAACGACACGCAAAAAATAAAAAATAGCGATCCCTAACGAATGGGAAAAGCTAGAGAAGAAGATGTTAGTGTCAAGTACAATTTGCATAGTTTGTTTATGAAATAATTTTACTGGAAATTGAGAATATTTTGCAAGAAAATTTATGTATGGAATTTATATAAAATACACAGGATTGACGGATGGTATTGTGGTAACCACATCACATTTTTTGTATTATTCGTTGATTATTATAATTTTTTTGTATTTCATTAATAACGGAGAGAGAATCAGTGCATATAATATGTATACTTGATGTTCGCTTTTTATTTCTTTTAGGGCAGTCAGACAGCTGTAGGCTTCGGCGGTGAAACTTGATGCTTGTGTTGGTACACGTATTTTGATTTTTTGTCTTTTGTTATTATTGCTTCCCCTGTTCCTTCTTGGGTTTTTGATCCGTGCATGAAAGCTTTTTGGGCGTGTTGTGTTTCGTCACGTATTTATTATATTTTTGTTTCATTTCTTCTTTTGCTTCTGTCTGATTTTTTAAATTTTGTTAATTCAAGGATATAATTTAGTAATTTCTTTCTCCATGGTAGTATAGTGCCTGCTTTTAACTTTAATTGCTATAGTAATGTAATATATGGAAATTAGTCAGTACACATACATTTGATATGTAGAATTGTTAAATGTTTGGGTTTAATATGAAATAACATCAACATTAATGAGGTTTGTTCCAGAACTTTGTGTAGTTTACTGCACTAAATAGTTACGATTAAATGTCACTTTAACTTTTAATCTAGCAAGTTTACCAAACAAGAACGTTTACTAATAGCAAGCAATAACAGTGTTGTTAAATGTTGATTACAAATGCCACTACTATCGGATTCATAATTATATTTAGTTAGTTGAGTTTGAAACTCAATAACTTTGTAAAAAAAAATTCTGATGTGGCCAGCATAATACCTTACGTCAGTCCTGTGTATTATGTATAAAAGACTCTAAATTTCTAGTAAAATTATTTCATAATAAAATTATATTTTTAAATCGTAGAAATAGGAGGCTATTCGGATCGAGGAGAATTTAAATACGAAGAAAGAAATTGTGAAAAATTCATGGACCTCGCTGGGATTTGAACCCAGGGCCTTCCTATATCTAGTAGGATAAATAAAATTATGTAAATTACACTTAACACTGACATCTTCTTCTTCTTCTTTAGCTTTCCCCATTCGTTAGGGGTCGCTATGTTTTATTTTCTTCTTCCACTCATTTCTGTTTTACGTGTTTTCATTCAGTTGCTTTTCTATCAAGTCTTCTGCAATACAGTCCTTCCATCTAATCTTTGGTGTTCCTCTGTTTCTTCAAACTTCTATTACTAATTCTTCTTCCAATATATTCTTCATCTCTCCTCATGACATGTTTAAACCAATGTAATCGCCTCTCTTGTATCTTTCTAGAAACTTCTTACACTAGAGTCATTTCCCTCATTCTTTCATCCCTTACCGTATCTTTTCGTGTCTTCCCCAACATTTATCTCAACATCCTCATCTCTGCCACATTCATTTACTTTTCATTGATACTGACATCTGTCAATATGAATTATCTGAATATATTAGCAGTTTCCATGGTTAGCATAGTTGGCTGATTTATGAAATTTAATATCAATTCTTTGACTCTATATCTATTGAATATGAAGTATAAAATGCAATTAAATCGATTAGAGAAAAATATATTCTTAAATTATAATACCGTTGAAAGTAAATAAATGATATTTAACTGCGTTTTTTCAAGAAAAACTGTTAAAATCTTCAAACGAGGGTACTTCCGGTTGACTAATTATATCCAAAATCTAATCAACTCTTCTTCTGGATGTAAACTTGGGGAATAAAAAAAAATATATATATTATTTTTGGAATCGTGGTATTGATGTTATGCGATCCGAAACTTTCGTCACACACACACACACACACACACACACACACACACACACACACACAAATTTCAACATTTTTTTAAATAAAAAATTTGTTTTGTAATACTTCATAATTAACTATTTCATGGGCAACAAAACTATGTACTTAAATTAAATACAGATGGAAGTGTTCTTCCACAAAGCGCAATTTTCAACGGATGTAGCATTGGGTTTGGGGCGACATTTACGTGAATTATGAATTCCACAATTCTGTGGTCTCAAATGAATTATATACTGGAGTCAGTTATTTCAGAAAAGATGGTGTCTGCTACTGGTAAATTTATGTCACGTACTAAGAACTGACAGGTATAACTACTAATGTATTTTCTCATTTTAGTAATTTTTTTCCTAAGACGCTAATGAATACAAATAATTGCTTGTATTTTTGTTAAACATTAAACCAAGTTTTTAAACAACAATATTACTCTTTTTAATTCTTAAAGTATCACGTTCACGCATACAACTAATTTCATTTTTGGTAATAATTAACAATGGTTATTCAGAAATACAAATTCTAAAGTTGTTTATTTTCCAAAGAACTTGCATCCACTTTACATTTATTTACGTATCAAGACAATGCATCTACTTACAAGTTTAGCTTGTTAGAAATGCACTATGTGCGAGTAGTTTATCGTCACTTTAATTTACAAATTATTAAGCAGGTAAAATATTACAATTCTCATGAAGTTCCAGAATGTCAAACAGTGTATAATCCTCAAGAAAGCTTGTAACACTAAAGTTGCAACAAAAGTTTTCCGGGGGATACAAAAATAATGACGTACATTTGTTGCAGTCAAGTATTTGTTTAAAACTACGTAAATAACAAACATACGAGAATAAGAAATTTATACTCCTTTGAGAATCTCTGAATTAGAACTTTACTCGACTTTGCTACTTGTATACATACTTTTTATCTCACGAAACTTGCGAAATGAAATTTAATAAACTTTCTCCAATCTGCATCGCACGAGGTGTGTAAAAGCTGCTACAAGAAATATGTACATCTTTTAAGAAATACGATCATCTTTACTGATATTAGGCCCGTATTACGAGCGCACTTTTATAATAAAAGCTCTTTTATGGAGCGCGCTTGTACATTATATTCTTATGAGTATGCACGGGCGCTGAATTTTCTAAATATCCTTGGGGCACAATTTTTTTAATAAGGACTAGAATCACAAGGGTGGACAAACTTTTTTACCCGCGGGCCACATGAATGTTTGTAACTTGACCAGCAGGAGCCGCATGGATGTTTGTGAAAAGCCGACATGGTGGTCTTGTGGCTATGCTGCTAGACCGGCATCACTAAGGTCGTAGTATCGATTCCCCATCGTTCCAGATTTTATATGCTGTGAATACCACTCGGTAGGAGGATTTTTCTCCGGGTACTCCGGTTTCCCTCTGTCGGTAGGTACACATACTTCCAACACGGTTAGTTGCCATAGAGCGCTACTTCATCACTCGGGCAGAGAGCCATCTCTGTTCACTAAGTGAAAGCTCAAAGGTGTCAATAACCGAGAATACAAGACCTGTCTAATTCTCAACCATCATACACTGACATACACACATCATCCTATACCGGGGCAATACACAACATTCATTCATCATTTGTAATATTACTAGCGGGCCACATATAACTAAGAAAAGGTCTCCCAAAGAAAAAATAAAAATCTTGCTAATATTATAACACACAAATTGACATTTAAAGGATACGAAAGTTCAGAGGAAATGATGTTTTTCTATTTTTTATTAGTATTAAAAATTAAACAAGCCGTCAAAACATTGTAGCACGGGCTGTACAAAATGAGGTTGCGGGCCGTAGTTTGCCATAAAAATTTATCATTACTACATTAAATTATGCAGGCTGACCACAACACCAGAATAAAGGACTGTTATCATGTAAAATCATACTTTCGTAATTTTCTGCTTCCTTAAATGTTGTAGAGCATAAAATTCTACGTCATAATCAATAAGCAAAATTAATTTTGCATGCTCTATTACGGCGTAAATTAGGTATGGAAATAAAATTATCCCAAATGAGCGATAGCTATGGAATTAAAACTAAAAATTAACAAATGTTAGCGATTTATCCGAGGATGTATGTCAATTTAGGTTAATTTATTTTTATTATTATTTGCATTTTTTTAGCGATAAATATTTATTTTAATTAAATATAATTGTTCTCTTGGTCAGATATTACAAATAATACCTAATAAAATACTTATTAACGTCATTAGGCCGATATACAGTAAATAAGAGACGCGGCTGAAGTTTGTAAACCGAGGCAATAGCCGAGGTTTATAATTAGCCGAGTCTGTTATTTGCATATCGGCCGTATGGCGTTCAAAATTTGTCGTAATACCATAAAGCTCTTCACGGTACTGTTTTTTTATAGAAATATTTTATCCTTAACTACAGGCGACTGTTATAAATCTTAACGGCCGGCGGCCGTTATAATAACGGACGCCGGCCGTTTTAGACGCCTTTTTGCTTTTGTTTTTCGTTCGTGCGTCCGTTGTAATACTTAACGCCCGGAGTCCGTTATAGATTCCTTTTCACTTACGTGTTTAGTTATGTTAAATCGTAGTAAGGATATGATAATACGAAACAATCAACGGACCTGACGTTAGCCGAGGTTTATAATCAGCCATAAAATTTAGACATTTAGGAATATCTTCTAAAAATTCTTTGTCTTGTCATATTGACATTTTTTTTGTATTTATAAATCTTCCTTGGCAACAGCTCCCATAATGCTGTGATGCGTTCGTTATAAACCTTAACGCTCTAAAAAACGCAAATGGATGTGTGTATGCTATTTGAATTTTTTGTACGATGTTTAATAAATTAACTGAATGTTTTATACAAATGTATTTTATTTACATGAACTGTAAAATTTGTAAGATCTTACTGTAAGTGTGATTATGTCCATGTTATTTTGTATGTATTACATTTTTGTTGTATAATTGTTGTAGATCATGAAGAATGCTGTTTGACTGAATTTTCGAGTAATCCACATCATAGTCGAGAAATTACCCACAATTTATTAATAAAAAACAATTGATACGTTCAGTAGATATTATGTTTGAAGGAGGAGCCTGTAATAATTATAATTACCTATACCGTATTAATGTACGCGTAATTAAAAAATTATTAGCACTTTAGAAATATACTGGTTTGTTTAGTAGGCGGATTTTAAATTATAATTTTCATATTTATTTTTCTTTGATATAATTCAAAATTGTAATTATCGCCAATAATTAAAATTTTATTTAATTTGTAATAAATTTATAAATTATTTATGTTATGAATATTTATTAAATCTAGTTAAAAATAATGGATATTTGAACATTTTAATTGAAATAAAAATATTTTCTCTTTATGTTTGTTATAAATAAATAAAATAATTTGAGAATATGATCATCGCTTATTAATATTTAAAATTGTTTAATATTTCGTTATTATTCCATAAATTGTGTGAATAAAGCGAAATGGAGAAAATATCAGGAATGTCATTTATTTCAGCCGTGGAACTAAATGTGAATGACAGAGCAATCAGTGCTGAAATAGAAATCGAACAATCTATTGCTTCCCAAATTGCGTTGTGCTAATTTAATATTTATGTAAATTATTTCTATATGTGTACCTATATAAACAATAAATCATTATTCGTTGAACTAAACTCAAGGGGTGCCTATACAAGTGGAATAAATTATCAATTATAAATTTTAGAAAACTAATAGATTTGCTTCTGTTTTACAATCATTCGCTATTATATTTTGAGTTGTGATGTTTTCATTTTTATATGTGCCATATATATTAAGTTTATAAATTAAAACCAACTATAGTTTGTCGCAATGAAACACGCTATTAAATATAATAGTTTTATTACATTGTTTTCAAAATTTTATAGTTTTGTATATTTCAAATAATTTTAATATTTCTATATGGACGACATACTATGTAGTTTATAGGCAGTTTGAAAATTTTTTCAATGCTTAATAGTTACGAATATGTTCGAAATACAGGCTGCGGCAAAATTCCCTCCCTGGTTTTAATAAGGCATGTGAAGCAAGCAGAGGTCGTAAAAGGGTGAGTATGGTGTCGTAAACATAATGTAGACACACGAACAGCGCGCTTTTGCCGTGGAAGCCTATATCCGTGAAAACAGGTCTGTAGCCGCCTTCTAGCGGGCGTTTCATACTAGGTCCAAAAAATCCATTACATCGTGGATAAAAAAACTTTAGGGAAACAAAATCTGTTTTCAGAAATGGACGTAGATAACAATAGATTGCTCGAACACTCAAAAACATCGATACAAGGAGATTGGGCAGTAACCTTCAATTCTGAAAGATTTATGAGTATCCCTCATATTTTTTTGCCCCAACTCTTGAAAAACTTGGTCTGAAGCATGCCTGCTTTTAGGAGGTTGGGACCACGACCCACACAACGGAAGCATCAATGCAGGTTTCGAGACAAATATTTCGTGGCCCGCGCATTCGCCAGATTTTACTCCGTGCGTTTTTTTTCTGTGGAGTTATCCCACAGCAGGGGTTTATAAATATCGTCCAAGCAACCTGAAAACCCAAAAGGAGGCAATGCGTGCGACATTGCTTGGACAATGACGACCACCACTCGTCCTATTTTATTTTCAAAACCACTTGAGATAAAACTTTCCATATGGTGGGTTCAGGATGTGATTTTTTTTATTTCGAGTACTTTTTTACCTTTCGTCACCTTTAGGTAAGGAAGGTATTGTCTTTGGTCAAAAAATTCAATGATGAGTTTTTACTGAATAATTACGTTTTAGGGTCCATATAATACGATATTACCATTTTTACGATGATGTCTGTATGTATGTGTGTCTGTGTGTCTGTGTGTGTGTGTGTGTGTGTGTGTGTGTGTGTGTGTGTGTGTGTGTGTGTGACAAAATTTCCGGATTCCATAACTTCAATACCACGATTGCAAAAATTATAATTTTCTCGTATTCCTCAAGTTTACATCCAGAAGAACATCTGATTAGATTTTGGTTATAATTGGTCAACCGGAAGTAGTCTCATTTGAAGATTTAACAGTTAAATTTGATTTATTGACATTTAACGTTATTATAACTTAAAGCATATATTATTCTCTATACGATTTGATTACAATTTATACTTCATCTTCAATAGATACAGAGTTAAAGAATTTTAAAGAAATTAAATTTTATAATTCAGCCAGCTATGTCAAACTTGGGAACTAGTAATATATTCATATAATTCAAATTGACAGATGTCAGTATCAATAAAAAGTAAATTAATGTGGCAGATATGAGGATGTTGAAGTAGATATTGGGGAATACACGGAAAGATACGGTAAGAAAATAACTCTAGTGTTACAAGTTTTTAGAAAGATACAAGAAAGACGATTACATTGGTTTGAACATGTCATGAGGAGAAATGAAGAATTATATTGAAATAAGAATGAATAGTTTAGTAATAGGACGTTAATGAAACAGAGGAAGGCCAAAGATAAGATGGAAGGACTGTATTGCGGAAGATTTGAGAGAAAAGGAACTGAATGAGAACGACATGCAAAAATAGCGACCCCTAACGAATGGGAAAAGCTAAAGAAGAAGAAGATGCCAGTGTCAAGTGCAATTTGAATAGTTTGTTTATGAAATAATTTTACTGGAAATTTAGAATCTTTTGTAAGAAAAATTATGGAATTTATACATTATACACGAGAATGACGGAAGGTTTTGTGCTGGCCACAACAGATTTTTTTAAATTTACCTTGAAAACTATAAGGAGGTTGTTTTAGCGCAGTCGGTATTAATTAAAATGAAGAAAATCATTAAAAAAAAGTAACAGTAAAACCTGACTGATGATTTCATTACTTATCTTTTTATATCTGTGATTATCTTGTTTTCTGCTAGCTCTTGTGTTTTACGAAAACAAATAAATCAAGTTCCAGAAGAAATGTTTAGCTTGTAATTGAATGAAATGCAAAAGAAAATTTCTGTAATTATTGCAGTGGTATTTTTGTTTCCGAAATACAAGGAAATCCTAGTGATTATATAATAGTAAGTTTGTACTATATAGTTACGTTGACATATTTATTCGTTGTTATTTTCATAATTTTAAGTTAAATTCATAAGCATAAACAGTGTTTTTATTAATCTATTGTGTAAATAAAAATTATAATTTGAAATTAATTACAAATAATTACATTAAATTTGCAGCGTTGTTGTTAATTAATTAAATTGTATGCTAAATTATTTCATACATAAATGTTATACATTTGGGGAAAATTTCCTGCGCCACAATAATAAATCATTTATATAAGAATAAATCAAATATATATTTACGTAATTCGGTTATTATTTGAGCAAGTGAACAATAAATTATAGTCCTACATTTTTTCTTGACATAATTTATGGATCACAAAAGTATTTTTGTAAACAGTATTATTGGATATATTCTTATGATTTATTGTTTTTGTGTGTATTCCAATATATTTGACGTAAATTTCGGTAAATGATGGTATATAATTATACAAAAAGAACATGTCTAAATGTCACTTCTGGAGTAATTTAAGCGAGAAATGAACCCTAATAATTCACATTATATTATTGTTATAGTGATAGAATAAGATGGTATTATAATTTAAACTTAACAAGAGAATTATAGTATTTTATGTGTCTTAGGACGAAAAGTGAATCTTTAAGGTATGAGCAAGTTGCAGACGAGGCCGTAAATACTTGTGAGTAACTTAAAGACACTTTTCGTCTGAGGTACATACATAATTTTGTCATACGCTCTACCCATTCTCTTATCGTCCTATAAATCGTTGCCTGGCTAACATTTTGATTTCTGAACAAGTTAACAATTTCACGTTTGGGCAACCGTCCAACATAGCGGTAGATACTTTTGCGAATTTCATGTTTGTACGACATTTTGAACTTAATTATTGAATAAGTTTTACATTTATCAATTAAAGCAAAACATGATTTGTTTTTTGTTGTCATGATCACTAGATCAGACATCAAAATTGAGTAGAAATTTCAAGGAAAACTTTTTCTCAAAAGTTATGTCCCATACGTTATTTTTATGTGGGATGTATTTTGATAATTTTATATTTCTAAATTTATTCTTTGTTTGCGGAATCTTTATGGGTTCAACGGAACCCTTAATTTCTGCGGAACACACTTTGGGAACCCATGCCCGAAACAACAATTTTTTTAAAGCAAATCACTTTTCCATAGATTGTGTTAAATTTCAGCCACGTCACTAGTGAAGGGTTAAAGATTAAATTGTAACCTACGGTTTCTAGTGAGCGGTGCTCTTTAGAATTCAGTCGTATGTAGATGTTTATTTATCCCGGCCTTAGAATTTAATGGAGATTACTAAAGGGTAGATTTTATAACGATTAAAAGGATTCGTCTAGGCCTAGACATTAAGGATTATGTGGCCCAATTTATCTCATCAGCTTGACCTTTCTCAATCGCTTATCACAACAAGCGGGTTCTACTTGAGAGTTCGGTGGTAGGAGCTTGATTTAAGCTCAATTGCTGCAAGTAAAGAATAGAAGTTGCGAATAAACAATTTTTTCACCACCGAGAATAGAAATCGATATTTGCGCCCAAATTTTTTGCGTATTTTGTTCTAAAAAATTCACTTCCATTTTATTCAAATATTCTTCTTTTTCAACATGTTTTTAGTGCATTGTACGTAGAATTTTATGCTAAATTCAAATCTTTAGAAATAACTGCCATGTTGCATTTAAAATTATGAAATTTTGGTCCATTTCCGGTTAAACCAAAAGTTGGATTTTTATGAAAATATTTTTTTTTAAATCTACATATTTAAAAAATTTGATTCTTTAAATAAATTACTTTTTACAATACATATCTGTCAACTTTTGAAATCCATTAAATTGAAAACTAACACAAAATCATAATAGCAGTAAAAATTGTGCATCCATAGTGAGAAAATAATATCAAAAATCAGAGGTTTATATTATTTTGAAAGTTCAGTTGTAACGTTTATGCTTATATAATTTCTTAGGGTTCTTCTTGCGTTCTTGGTATTCCATTTTAGAAAGAAAAACGACGTAGAACTAAAAATCCTCGATATGAAATTTATGAAAATTGAACCGTGTTTATAAAAAATAGTCTGTGTTGTTATGATGTGAATGTCAAAGACTACTAATTTCATAAATTCATCGAATTTTCAAACATGAAAGTTGAGTTTGTCACAAACTTTTCATTCTTAAAAATTTGGATTGTTGTAATGTTTTGACTACCGGTGATGAAAAAATATACAGCTTAGGAGAGAATGCTATTTTTCTCTTCATTGATGTAAAAATCTTTCAAATAATGTTTAAGGAAATTTACAAATACAGCTGAACATTTTACTTTTGCCAGTGTTTACCTTTGCTTTCTCTGTAATTTTAAATATCATTCAATTCGATATGATGTTATAATGTTAAGATAAACAGAACTCTGCAGAAATTATGTGACAGGTTCTAAATTAGACAGTTTGGTATCATATCCGGCTCTGACAGACAGTGACTTCCTATTAATTGTTCCTAAAATTTCCGGGTGCTGTATTCAACATATTATTGCTTAGTGCCCTTCAGATGTCAAATGGTAATTGTTCCAAGTGCCGCCAATGAAATGGGTAGAATTAGAATATAGAATCACTGTATTTTATCGTATAATAATCTTCACGACTAGTACCATAATGATAGACGGTACGATCTTTTTGCCATAATAGTATTTTATGTACCAAGGGCGTTATTATGATCATAATGCCAGGAGGACGACGAGGATCTAGCCCGAGGGCCTCTGGCCCGAGGGATAGATGTCGTCCGATGGGCATTATCATCTAGTAACGCTCGTGGTGCATACAAGATTTTATGTCTCACTAGAATATCTGAAACAAGTTTTAATTGATAATAATTTTGATTACAATAATGCTCAAATTTTGGCGTTGCTAAGGAAGGATGTTGATTAATTGTTTTATTTATTATCAACGTTTATTTTTTTTTTTTTGTGTTAACGATGATCGGGTACGGTGTATATAAACATATCCAAGACAACTGGGACATAATGGGAGGGCATAATGAGTTCATTATGCCCTCCCATTATGCCCCGGTTGTTATGAATATGTTTATATACACCGTATCCTAGCAATAAAAAGTGCATAATACTTTAGTGAGACATAAATAATATTATTTATTATAAGGTTATTTAAAAAAAAAATTGCTGTGGCCAGCACAGTACCTTCCGTCATTTCTATGTACTTTATATAAATTCCGCACCCAGAAAGTTTCTTGTATATTCAGTAAAAATATTTCACATACATATTGTGTATATTGTACTACTAATATTGAATTATTGAAACTGTTTCCATGGTAGCGCAAGATTTATGAAAATTAATTTCTTTATAAGTTCTAATATCTAAATGCATTGTATATGAAGAAAAAATGTATTTAATCAAATCGAATAGAGAATAAAATATTCTTTAATATTTATAACATTAAATGTCAAAAAATGACATTTAACTTTGTTTTTTTTAAGAAAAACAGTTATGAGCTTCAAATTAAAGTACTTCCGGTTGTTCAATTGTAACCAAAATTTAATCAAATCTTCATTTGGATGTAAGAATGAGGAATACGAAAAAATTGTAATTTTTGGAGTTTATCGCAGCCGCAACGCACACACACACACACACGCACACACACATACATACAGACATAATCGGAAAATAGTAAATTCATATTAAAAACTCACCATCGTTTTTTTTTTACCAAAGACAATACCTTCCTTTCCTAAAGGTGACGGAAGGTAATAAATTAGAAAATGGAGAATAAATGATACGGATTTTTTGCTCAGATGTTATTATCTTTTATTTACGAATCTAATCTTAAATTTCGTTAATACAACGTATATCCCATAATCTCTATAATCCAACTGTACACAATACTCGTAAAGATTAAAGAATTGTCGGGATTAACAGTTTGGAACCTCTACTCGTTCCTAACCCAAATACTTTGTGATCTAGTAGGCTATGAGTTTCCTTTTCCAGTCTACTGCGACCAATGTAAAGGTAAAACCTTCAAACCGACCGGCGTTTCAAGCCGCTTTTCGAACGGAGCCGCTTTAATATAATGACAGTTTCCCGTGTCTTTAATTATGACTAATGAATTGTAATACGCCACCCGATCCTTAAGATACAAGCAGACGAGAAGGAATTTTACCGGGGTGATTAATTCAAATTAATTATTGTTCGGTAAAGTGGAGAGCTCACATAACAAACTTTGTCTCGTAGATCGTGTGATGTTGCGGTTTGCGAATTTCCTATAATAGTTAGCAACTCATAATCGATTCATTATATAATCGAGCTTTTGCTTTTGCAAACAGTATTGCTCAACAAATCTCGTCAAGTATAAAGTGTGTTGTGGCTTTTGACAGTGTTACAACTAAAACCACTACAAATTTATAAATTTTAGAGAAATATCAAAATGGTTTAATATCTATAGTTCATTAGTAATTTCTAAAAATATAGCAGATGTACAATATCACCATAAAGCGCATTTTTACCTCTCGCTAAGAGAGGTATTGGATTCATGCTAAAAATCGTATATCCAGATTTTAATAATTAAGCACGTTTTAAGGTCCCTACAATCCGATTTTAATATTTTTACGATGATGTCTGTGTGTGTGGATGTATGTGTGTGTGTGTGTATGTGTAAGAGTCATAAAAATTAACTTTGTTTTAAATTACAAATAATACAGGTTTCATACTTAATGGAGAGAAAAAAAATCAATATGAAAAAAAATTGAATTATAATTTGACATCAGCCTGTTAACCGGAGAATTGTAATAGTTATTTGTAAGAGTACGAGGTAATAGGAATAATTTGTTGGATCTAGAACATTTATAACTGACGTAAAAGTTAAAGTATGGAAGATTAGATCTGTAAATAACATATTAGGTATTAAACACTTTATAAAGAAACATCATGTCTAGCAAAATTCTTCAATTTTCAAGAAACAAAGTATTGAAATAGTTCAGTCTGTTATGGTAATGAGAAATTTTATTATATATGATTTTAAGGATTTTTTTCTGAACATTTTCTATCATCATAATATTACAATCATACATAGGGTTCCAAACAGTTGATACGTACTCTAATTTCGATCTAATTAGTGAGTTATATATGAGCACCCTACTAAAGTTATAACTAATTTTTGTGGTTGGTTAATTTGCCGCATTGCCGCATCCCTGACAAAAATCCAATACTATCCTTGTAAATTTTGATTTATTACTCCAGCTCATTTAGAAATGAAATATATTCCAGCGTTTCAAATTACACTCTTTACTTTTATTTTATCAGCTGATATTCCATTTTTGAAATATTGCACTAAAATTTATATACAGAATGAGCAAGAGTATAAAAATGTCATTTTTATTAAAAAAAACTTCTGTTTACCCACTAATTGAAAATATGCTACATCCCAAAACCGATAAGAAAAATCCGTGTCAGCAAAATGAGAAAATAACCTAACAAAGCTTTAAATTATCTCATATTGTGGTGGAAAGTGCGATCAATATCCGATAGGAGTGGTGTAGTCGCAGCTGCACGCAACAAACTAAAGTTTTTCAGCACAGCAGTCAATTGCAATCAGAGATAGATTAAGAAGAAGTTTTAGTGATCTTACTTTTATTAGTTGGAGAACTTTTGGCGTGATTGGTGAATAACTATCAGGTAGAAGAAACGATACAGGACAGGGATGAGAAAAAAGTTTGAAAGTTAAGAACAGTTGAGAAGTGGTGCAAATTTATAAAACTTGCGGATCTGTACAGATTTCTTTAACTTAAAAAAAGAAGTACACCATAATTTCTCTCTTTAGAAAAAGAAATTAAAATAGACAGCATTTGGCGATAGGAAAGTAGTAACAAAATTTAAAAAAAAAACCTCACAGTTTTACTTTTAATGTGTTTTTTATCATGGAAGCATTTACAACAGATTGAAATGAAATTTAAATATGTTATTTTACATTAGTTTTCACACAAGTATTCAAAATTCTAAAAAAGTTTACCACCTGTGGCTCAGGTATTTAATGCTAAAATATACTAAACTTACATTGGCATTATAGAAATTCTTTCCCAAGAGGGAGTTTTTGTTGTTGTTTATCTCATACAATAAACAACAGATTTGCTTAAAAACTACCAAACGACAGTTCACACAGGGCCATTCCTAGTGGGCGTGCAATGCGTGCTCCGTATAGATATCATAACCGAAAATATTATGATTAGAATGCGAGAATGTAGTAATATTTTTAAAAAGCTTTAAAATTTGTGTTTACGGGGACCTATCCAAAATATCCAGAAATGATTTTCTGACGGATAGGGCGCTAGTTCCGACTTCTCTCGCTATTTCACATGTTCGGCGATTTTGTAATGGCGGACATTAAGATCAAGCTCTGTTTCCTGTTAGGAAAATCAGCAGCAAATGCTTGGAAGAGCTTACAAAAATTCCAGATTGATTTTTTGACTGTTCTTTCAAATCCTGGCACACATTCAAATAGCTAGCTTTTTGGTCGTTGGATGTGCTGTCGGAGCACAAATTTCATCTTCAATTTTTCAGTCAAAACTCCAAGATATTTTAATGAGTTCCTCCAATTCATCGTTTGTTCTACATACGACGATCAGACATAATTACATCGTCGAGATTTATCTTTAATTGACATTCGACCACTTTTAACACTAGCAAACCACTTATAAATCCTTGAATGGCTCAAAGCTCCCTTCCCGTAAGTCCTCCGAAGCAATGCGACAGTTTTCGCTGGTGCCTTTTTTTTCTAAAAGGAAACAAAACTTTACTGTTTGCCATTGAAAAATCGCCTCTCGCCACTTCCGTTTTTGGTTATATAAGTATAGGGCGCGTGCAGTCATGTGGCATTCACGTAGTTAATTTGTTACCAGGAGTGTGGAATTTACTTGTCGAGGAAAATAAACCACATGGACTTGGAAAATCACTAAATTTAAAATGAAAAATTATGATATTTGACATCTATGTATATAATTACTAGCTATAATTCTGACACGGGCCTCCATATCTGCTTGTCAAGGCCAACAAAGTCACATGACTGCTCGCGACCTATTGTATTTAACATCTCTTGTATACCTACATACTACGCTAATAATTCTACTTACATCTATTATTTATATTTAGATTTTTTAATTTTAAATTCATTTTATGAAAAAAATTTGTCCTCTTCTAATTTTTTGAAATGTTTCCAATTCATTGTCGGGATTGACAGTATTTTTGAAGAGTATATGTAATATACCTATAATTTTAAATATTTAACTATTAATACAATAAGAAATAATATAATGTACCTATGTACTTCCCAGAAAAAATCTTCAGTAATGTCTCTGGATTTTTGACACTGACATTTATCTGTCAGTTACAAAAAAAATAAATCAATTGGTTTCCATATCATTTGGGCTATGAGATTTATTACAATTATTATATACCTTATATTTCTTTGTCTCTAAATCTATAAAAGATATAATAAAATATTTACATGTATCAGATAGAGAATTTACTCTTTTTTAGTACAAGCAAGAACAAAAATTTTCAAAAAATAATATTTGGAAGATCTGCTACTTCCGTTTGTGAACTGTCATATTTTATTCAGAACTTGCTACAGTGCTATAATGTTTATAATCAGAAGCATTTAAATAAATACATTTTCTGAAACACAAATGTTTACAATTTTAAATTTGCGCGCGCAATCTGTACCAACCCTGCACATGGCTCAGGATTGAAGTTTTTTGATCGGATTGATTTTACGATGGCTTCAGATTATGTATCAAATTTATCCGAACGACTTTATGAAAACGCCTATTATGGGTGTGGGCTCGTATTTTTCGTGAATATACTTAATGTTTTATTTTTAGATGATATTTACAATTTATTTCTCTTATTAACCCGAAATTTAAAAAAACTATTTTTATAAATTCTTTTCTTACGGAAATTTCTATGAGATAGAAGCACCTTAATACGAAGAGTACACTATAATTTTTGTATTTATTATATTTCTAGGAATATTTTTTCCTATACCTAGCTATTTCCTGTACTCCTGTAATAATTGCGACAGTTAATTTTTTTCTTCTTACTGTATTCAGTAATTAAATTCAAGTCATTTATAATTTCTCGTACTTAAAATAAAATTATCCTTTATAGAGTTAATAAAATCGTCTTAACTCTTTTGTTGTTTGTAGGATGGTAGCGTGGGCGTATTTTATTGTCCTTACAATCCTTAGAGTAAACTTTTAATGTCCCACGTAGCACCTACTGAAGTCTGCTGTTCCACCTTTCATGACCAAGTGTAGTATCCATAAAGGGTATCTTATGTCTTCCCGTAAACATTATTAGCATGGAAATTAACAAATTAAAAAGGAAATGGGTGGTATTATTCTGAGAAATGAAGACCTTGTATTTTTATTACTCTGTAAATTGTTTTTCTTGTGGGTGTGTAGTTTGTGTAACTCGTAATTATCTTCCACACAAGAATAATAGCTACTAGAAGAAGAAAAATTAAATTTAGAACACACACAATTTATAAAACAGTAATTAATATTTTGGAACTTTATATTGACTGGATAAATAATATTGCTTCAATAATTTCTAAACTATTCCATAATGAACTGATTTATTATGGTGAATTTAAAGTCCTTATTAATATTGTTTGGTTAGACAATTTGCTTAACTGAGATTTTAGTAATAACAATATATACCATCTAATTGACATAATAAAAAACCTATTTTATAAGAGGAAGGTTAAATTTTAGGCTACATTTTTAACATTTATTTAATGTCAGTCATATGCGAGTCCTAACCCATAATATTTCGGCAGGTTTACATTTTCAACAAACAAATTAAAAACCTACGCAAATGGCGAGATATTTCTACAAATTTCTTTCTACTAGTTTTAAATATAAACTTTGAACTTATAAAAACTGAATATGTTATTCAAGTATTCCACCATTTAATATTGGGTTACATCGTTACCGAAATCTGTGTACAAGCAGATTGGCTTACCCAGCAATGGGTAATATGCCGTGATAATATATTATATAATTTTATTATCTTACCCATATTCCTACATATATACTTATGCTTAAAACTGTATTAAGTTCCTTTCCATGTAATTATTGTTCCATTTATTCTTTTTAAAACGTTACTATTATTATTTGAAATGATTAGTTTGTTGACAGTGACATATATTTGTCAGTTACATATATTTGAGATATGAACTGTGTAACTATGAAGTTATATTTAAAGCGTAGCGTAGGCTCCGGGATTAAAATTATAAATAATTTTAGAAATTTACCCATAAAATATATACAAATAGTTTAAGGCAAATTTTAAAAACTTTAATTTTTATAAAAAAAAAATAACATTTAAAGGTAAAGTTTCATTTCCGGTTATCTGATTTACACCAAAATCGAATGGCATCTTTCCATATAAGAGTAAGGTAGAAATACAAGGTTTCAAAATTTTCTGAACGATAGTATTTGAGTTAGAGCGTAAAGAGGATTCACACACACACACACACACACACACACACACACACACACATACGCATATTCACACTTACACACAGACATCATCGTGAAAATGTTAAAATTGGATTTTACGGACCTTAAAACTTGGTCATTTACCAAAATCTCGATATGCGATTTTTAGCACGATCCCTATACCTCCTTACCAAGGGTAGCCGGAGGTAAAAAACCATTCCTCCAAAAATATTAATCATAATGGCCTCTATCACTGGTAAAAGTTTAATATTAATTGCGTTGTTAATAAACAATTTATTTAGATGTCTTCATGTAAAGTGAAACATATTGTATGAATCTCATAATAAAATGTAGTTAGTAATTAGTAGCATACTCTATGAGGCGCCGTTTGTTCCATTTATAAAAGTAACTAAATAAATTTATTTTACACTGATAAATAAAATTTCTTTTAATAAATATAATTTTTTTATTTGATAAATAAAATAATTATTGAGAAATAAAAATCTGTATGATAAATAAAAATTTCCGTGTGAAAAATAAAAATCTTTATGATAAATAAAAGTTTTTGTGCAAAAAATAAAAATCTTTATGATAAATAATTTTTTTTGCGATAAATAAAAGTGTACGATAAATAAAACTTTTTGCTATAAATAAATATTTTTACGATAAATAAATCTTTTCGCGCAAAATAAAAGTTTTTCTGAGATATAAATGTTTCTCTGATAAATAAAAGTTGTATCTTTCAATTTATGACGATAGATGGCGCTGACACAACAAGCTACATAAAGCTAGGTTCTTACTATCTATTAGGAAACCTTCCGTCAACTGCACGGACCAATAATCTAAAGAGTCAACTGACCGTTAAAGTAATATAAATTTATTAATATGAGGCTTGGACATCGAGCAATGGGTAAAAGGCGTTTATTATAGTATGCACATAGACCGTAACCAAAACTGGCTGTCAGTATAATACAAAAAAGCATAGAAAAATAAGTTGATGATCAGTTGTTGCACGGTCAGCAGACGGATTGTCTGAAAATCAACCTTAATGTATGTAACAGTGCAACGAGTGCAACACAGTTCCCCACCAATTATGCAATTATTGTTTAGGTTAACATTTTATGATTTAAACCAAGAAATAACAACAAGGTATGTATTATTATGATATTTATTAATGGAATGGGATGTACATAATATTCTATACATAAAATTGTAATTATTTGCAGGTAAAATGGGGGAGAACTTAAATAATTTAGTAAATCAAGTACTCGTATTACAAAGCCAACAATTACGAAACTACATAGAAAATTGTTTGTCACCAACATTAAATGTTAATAACGAAGAAAATAATAATTGTGTTACAAATATACAAGCTGTACAAGTAAACACGACACTGCAATAGTATACTATTGAAATCTAATTAGCTGTACATGAAATGTAATTTTTAAATTATACAATATATATAGTATATATGTATATATATATAAATAAAATAAATAAATATTTCATCACGGCATATTACCCATTTGTGTGCCAATCTGTTTTGTATACAGATTTCGGTAATGATGGAATATTTGTACCGTGTGGGCGCTTACCAGGCGTCACCCCACGGGTACTCATAGATGGCGTGGAGAGTGCACCACAGGGGTCAATTTTGTACCATTAAAATTCGATGTAATTTTTGGCGTCGAATTTTAATGGCACAAAATTCCATCATTACCGATATCTGTATACAAAGCAGATTGGTACACCCAGTAATGGGTAATAAGGTATGCCGTGATGAAATATTTATTTATTATATATATACAGGATGTTTCCTTTAAAACAACCAGCGCTTTTTTGGGCGAACTAATGACTTTAGAGAAAAATGTTATATACAAAAAATTACCAGGAAAAAAAGCTTAATTTATGAGGAATAATAAATTAAAAATTCAACCAGTGGTTCTCAAACGGTAGAATAAAATTATATTTTTTTAAATGGCAACCTATATAAATTTTTTGTCCATAAGATAGAGAATTTTTTTCTGATTTCAACGATATAAATATGATATGGGGTTGTATAACAATTATTTCGAGAAAAATGATATTAAAAATCAGAAATAATTTTACAATATTGAAGTAGGCTATGCAATAAACAACTATTAATACGACTATTGCCTAGGTTACGATAGTATATTATTTTCTTATATCTAAAATAACTTGTTTTACTAAGAAATTCATAATAACAAATGAACCGTGAAAATCTTCGTATCGTAGAATTAAAATTTCTTTCACACTCTCCATACATAACAGTAAGATTAAAATAGTCTAAATTTGTTAATTCTTGCAACTGCAAAGCCATTTTTTATTAATAAGTAATTAAACAATTACGAAAACAAACACTTAATAACGCAAGTAACAAAACTATCTGTCACCTATATCATTTGTTTGCATTTGTTTATTGCATAGCCTACTTCAATATTGTAGAATTATTTCTGATATTTAATATCATTTTTCTCGAAATAATTGTTATACAGCCCCATATCATATTTATATCGTGGAAATCAGAAAAAAATTCTTTATCTAATTTATATATATATATATATATATATATATATATATATATATATATATATTTAAAACTAAAGAGTACATGTAATCCTTTCATTAAGAAATCTGTTTGGTAAGTGTAATGCAGGCCCTTAACAATTATTTGTTTTAACAGAGATCGATAAATTCTAATTTAATACAATGTATCAATCAAAATAAACAACAACCTTTTTTTCCACAATTAAATAAAAATGTATAAAATTCATTTCTAACAGCTGCCCTCTGCTTAATTCATTTGTTATAGATTATCTAATTCATTATTAAGTATTTGTTTTATGGTTAAATAATGATAAATGCAATTATTTTAACGGTCAGTTGACTTAAGGTTTCCTAATAGATAGTAAGGACCTAGCTTTAGGTAGCTTGTTATGTCAGCGCCATCTATCGTCATAAATTGAAAGATACAACTTTTATTTATCAGAGAAACATTTATATCTCAGAAAAACTTTTATTTTGCGCGAAAAGATTTATTTATCGTAAAAATATTTATTTATAACAAAAAGTTTTATTCATCGTAGACACTTATTTATCGCAAAAAAAAAATTTATCATAAAGATTTTTATTTTTTGCACAAAAACTTTTATTTATCATAAAGATTTTTATTTTTCACACGGAAATTTTTATTTATCATACAGATTTTTATTTCTCAATAATTATTTTATTTATCAAATAAAAAAATTATATTTATTAAAAGAAATTTTATTTATCAGTGTAAAATAAATTTATTTAGTTACTTTTATAAATGGAACAAACGGCGCCTCATAATACTCTCCCATTTCCTAAATGACTTTTTTCATATGCTAAACATTCGTTTGAAAATGAATACCTGCTGTTTAAAATGCATGCAGTAATGTAGCTTTACACATGCAGAATTTATATTATAGGCATTCAGTGTAAAGTTTAATAGAGTGGAGAACATTAATTTTGCTTATCTCTGCAAGTATTTATTATACTACGCATTTTTTATACGCTTATAAATTTAACAAATGTTCTGGAACTATATGCCTATAAATCTTACATCCGTATAAGATATTAGAAAAACTTTTTGAATGTACTTTAAAACTTTAAAACACATTAATGAGTTAATGATATAAAGTCAATTTGTATTCATTTTAACTAAACAGCTAACATGGGAAGGGAATTTACGTCAGTTTTTAGTGGGTTGTGCTTGTGAACTGCTAAGAGTTTGCCCACATTTTTTGCCGTATAAAATACCAACTTCCTCAGCAACCTCGTATAAAATAATACGGCTATTACACATATCTTCAATTTTGCTACATTTTCATCAGTGATAGATTTACGAAGGCCGTTATAAATTACAGATAAATAGGCTACCAAAAATCGAAAAAAGAAATTATTTTCAAAATTTTTACAGGTGGGTGTGTATTTTTCTACGAAGTCCTTGTTTATTTCATTCAAATTCTGTAGGCGGGGCTAGTGTCGAACAAGGTTGTCACCTGCTCCCATATCCAACGTTCCACGTCCTCTTTTATCTTATTTTTGTTTTCAATTTTTTCCTGTCAGATTTTTATGTAAATGAAGCAAGAAGTGAAAATCAGACGGTACCAGATCGGGATTGTGTTGTGGATGGTCCACAATATCCCATCCAAAATCGCTTTGGTGATTCGCACTGTTTCAGGCTATAGAAGGACATGTGTTGGAAAGCAGATACGAGCCAACAATCCCTGCATTCGGTTTTGAATTGCTCTTCGACGTTTCTTCAGGATTTTACAGTAGTATGATTGAGCGGATTTCGCATCTGTCTGAAGAGTGAAGGAGACGCTTCATCGCAAACGGATACTACTGTCAAACTGTCCGCCCTAGAGACTTAGAGCATGCAGCGTACGAACTGGATACAAGGAAGCTTATGCCTGACAATGCTTTTCTGAGGAACTCTTAGGATCAAGTGAGATAGAGTTATACAAGTACATAAAAGAGAAAAGGATACAACACCTTTCAGAGGGCTACGCGAAATGCGCATACGCCGTGGTAGACCATAAACGTTCGCATGGATTTTCAAAATAATAAAACAAGAAACAAGGAAGAAGTTGAATAAAAACTATTTTATTTATTATATATTTTTCTTCTGCCGTCAAATTATAATGCAAAATAATAATAGTAGAAAGAAAAAGTTTCGTCGCCGTCACTGGCGCAAGTATTCCGAGTTTGCGCAATAAGCGTGCCCTTCCGTAATTTCCTGTCTCCGTCAATCCTAAGCGTTCCCTACTTCTTCCATCCAGTTCGTAAGCTATATGGTCTAAGCCTAGAGAGCTGCTAGACCCCTCGTTTGAAAAAGAAGGCCACCAGTGCCTTTGTATCTTTAATTTTAGAGCGGCCCTCGGAACTAAACGCCAGGCTCTCTTGCCATCCTTCACATTTTTATAGCCTTCTTGAAAACGTTTATACCATCCTTGGTCTCGACATATATTTCTCCAACATTTGCATTTTATAAAAAAATTAATCAGATATTGCATACATATTCTTTGTTTCGTCATTTTAAATATAAATAAATCTGTTTTGGCCAGCACAATACCTTCCGTCAATCCTGTGTATAATGTATAAATTCCATACATAATTTTTCTTGCAAAAGATTCTAAATTTCCAAAATTATTTCATAAAAAAACTGTTTAAATTGCACTTGACACTGACATCTTCTTCTTCTTTAACTTTTCCCATTCGTTAGAGGTCGCTATTTTTGCGTGTCGTTATCATTCAGTTCATTTTCTCTCAAGTCTGCCGCAATACAGTCCTTCCATTTTACCTTTGGTCTTCCTCTGTTTCTTCAACATCCTATTACTAAATTATTCATTCTTGTTCCAATATAATTCTTCATTTCTCCTCATGACATTTTCAAACCAATGTAATCATATTTCTTGTATCTTTCTAGAAACTTGTAATACTAGAGTTATTTTTTTACCGTATCTTTCCGTGTTTTCCCCAACATCTACTTCAACATCCTCATCTCCGCCACATTAATATACTTTTTATTGATACTGACATTTGTTAATTTGAATTATATGAATATATTAGTAGTTTCCATGTTTAGCATAGCTGGCTGAATTATAAAAATTAATTTCTTTAAAATTCTTTAACTCTGTATCTATTGAATATGAAGTATAAAATGTAATCAAATCGTATAGGGAATAATATATTCTTTAAGTTATAATAACATTAAAAGTCAATAAATCAAATTTAACTGTTAAATCTTCAAATGAGGTTACTTCCGGTTCACCAATTATAACCAAAATCTAATCACATGTTCTTCTGGATGTAAACTTGAGGAATACGAAAAAATTATAATTTTTGGAATCGTGGTATTGAAGTTATGGAATCCGGAACTTTTGTCACACACACACACACACACACACACACACACACACACACACACACACACACACACACACACACACACACACACACACACACACACACACACACACACACACACACACACACACACACACACACACACACACACACACACACACACACACACACACACACACACACACACACATAGGCACACATACATACAGACATCATCGTAAAAATGATAAAATCATATTATAGGGACCCTAAAACATGCTTATACACTAAAAACTCATCATTGAATATTTTGACCAAAGACAATATCTTCCTTACCTAAAGGTGACGGAAGGTAAAAATCTCCGAGCGTATCAAAACGCTTCGTCAGTATGTAGCTGTCAAACATAAACTACGCATCTAATATAAGTGAATCTTGACGTACACTTCGCAAACCGTTTGATATCAATAAAAATGAGCCCAATCAACAACGAATAATAAACGAAATTCAAAAATTCTTTTTACAATTTGATCAAACTTCTTATTTTTTGGCATTACGCTCATTACACAGGTTTACTATTGGATGAAAAATAGTGTCGGATCTAATGTGAAAAGTCAGAAAAAGTTTGTTGCATGAACTTACATACATACAATTATGGAAGTAATACAAGCTGTTTTTTCGCGATGCACTTGTTTGAAACAATTTCGTAGTGGTTTGAAGCAATACATTTTCGTATTGTAATGGTAACGCCACGAACGAAATCGGTTCAATCAGTTCGTATGTTTTTAAACCGCTTGTCTTGTTCGATTTGAACCTGGTTAGTCCGAGTGCGGTTAATTTGACAACTGATCAGCTGAAAAGTTAACACAAATAATCATTGATGAGTGAAAAGGCTGGATGAATTCAAGGGAACGATGGGAGTTCAGTGAGAGGATTATAAAATAACAGTTGATTTATCTGTCAAATTGATACTTCGAAATAACATTTAAACGAATCCGAAGGACCGGTTTGAAACACAGCATTCTGGCGATTTATATTTTTATATCATCATTTACTAACCATGTTCAAACATTTGTGCATCCCGAAAAAATAGCTATAGTCAAATATCATATTTCATTATTTATTTGTACGCAGATGCTAGTAAATTGTTCTTCATCACGCAAGCTGAAGCGCTAAGCTATAAACATGAAAAACAACAGGTTCATTTTTCTTTTACACTGTGTGTATACATCACTTCTCTCTTTATTAATGAAGATTCCTAGACATGCAACTGCATATATCAGTTTTTTGCTGTATTATCAGCAACTGAATTGTGTACTCTTCAAGAAGTTTTTAAGTTAAATTATGTAAAGATGTATTGTCTATTAAGCCGAGAAGATAAGATGGTAAATTGTTTTGCAATTTCTTTTAAATACTTGGCAAAATATTGGATGCTGCTCATTACAGTTTGTAATATATTAAGATTTATAATGAGACCTTATGAAACTTTATTACAACAGTTACGAAAATTATACTTATGAATAGTTCAACTTGTAACTTGTAATTTAATAAGACTTCAGTAATTATTAGATACCAGGAATAGAATAATTAGTAGAGACCGTATTGTTGTTCTAATTCAGTTCGAAGATATCTTCGATCATTTCGTATTGGATGTCTAGGGATTTGATTTCGTAATTAGAACTCAGCAGGTTATCAATTATTGACTTCAGAGAAGATAGTATTTTTTTTTACAATTCAGAAGTATATACGAGCACAGTATCATAATAGTTCGGCCGGTTTACATTTTCAACAAACAAATTATAAAATATTCACAAATGATGAGAAATCTATAATGAACAATACAATGACAAACAATCTGTTGTGGCCAGCACAATACCTCTCGCCACTTTAATTTTTGGTTAAATATGTATTGTATTTAACATTTCTTGTATGTCTACACTCTACACCAAATATTGTACTTATACCTATTTTTTATATTTAGATTTTTTAATTTTAAATTCATTCTGTAGAATGCGAGCAGTCATGTGACTCTGTTCGCATTGACAAGCAGATATGGGGGCCCGTGTCAGAATGACAGCTAGTAATTACATATATAGATATCAACTGTCATAATTTTTCATTAAAACTTTCAAGATTATCTGAGTTTCAGTGGTTACTTTGTCACCAGGAGTGTGGAATTTACTTGTCGATGAAAACAAACCATATGAAATTGGAAAATTATGAAATTTGTAATGGAAAATTATAACATTATACATCTCTGTAGCTGTCTTTTTGACACGGGCCCTCATATCTGCTTGTCAAAGCCAACAAAGTCACAAGACTGTTCACGCCCTATGAAGAAATTTTGTCCTACTATTCTACTATTCCTACTAACATGTTTCCTATTTGGTCGGGATTGATAGTATTTCTGAAGCGTAATATACCTATAATTTTAAATATTTAACTATTAATACAATAAGAAACAATATAATGTATGTATTTCACACAAAAAGTGCTCAGTAATGTCTTTGGATTTTTGACCAAACATTTTAATTTTTCAATTGTTTTCTATGACATTATTTGTTATTTGCGTTGTGAGATTTATTACTCCAGATTATTTTATATATCTCTAAATCTATAATAAATGTAATAGAATATTTATATGTATCAGATAGAGAATTTAATGTTTTTTAATACTTGTAACAACAAAATTTTTAAAAAAACAATATTTAGACGATTTTTTTAAGAAATACATACACATACACACACACATACATACATACACATACACGCACACACACATACACGCACACACATACACGCACACACACACATACACGCACACATACACACATACGCACACACATACATCTATACATACATACATACATACATACATCAATACATACACACAGAGAGACGTCATCGTAAAAATGTTAAAATTGGATTGTAAAAAATCACAATTACAATTAAATGAAATATGATTAAGTTAGTTTATTTTTTATAAATTCAAACACATTTTCATAAAGATCGTTACATAATTTTATTTTAAAATGTCATTCTTTCTAATACTTTAAATCTGACAAATATTATGATTAATATTTGATATATTGGTTTCATTTTACTCTAATTCATTTAATTTTTTTTTAATTTCCGATTAATTACGTTTCCTAGTGAAATTACTTTTTGAAATTCTAACATATTGCGCCATTTGAAAAACCCCAGATTAATTTTTGTAGGCAGCGGTTTGTACGAATGCTATCCGTGCAATTTATGGATTCAATTTAGCTTGAACCGGGAGAAAGAGTTCAAATTTAAAACATTATTTGAGATTTGAGTTAATGCCTTAATTTGCGCGATGTTTGCAGTCTTTGCGAATTATTATTTAATTGTTTTATGAAGCCAAATTGTTATTTGTTTTATTTCTTGGTTTTTAATTAAATTTCATGTTGACTAAATTTTATTTCTATTTATTTAACAATTAATGGTTCGATTTAATGGAATGTATATTGAGAATTATTATTTCTCTGAAATGATAAATGTCTCTAATGTTGTGTGTGTCTATGTTTTAATCATTTTTTTGCACTTGTGTACTGAGGCACGGAATTTATACATTATGATGGGACACATTATTCTTTTTAATGAAACTTTTTAATTTTACAGAAATGTTTTAAACGACGTACAATCTTTCATCCATGAAATTTGAAACATTTTTCTGAATTACTGAAAATCGTGAAACGAATTTTTCTTATATGAATAATTTAAAAATAGATTTAGAATAATTATTCTACTTTTCTATGATCCCGGTGTGCATAATTGATACCTATTTATTGGCAGTGGATCAGTTGACATTAAAATCGGCTGTTGCATCAGTTGAGATGGATCAGTTACCAGCGCTTTTAAAACGCTGAGGGCACCGTTCGCTCTGATTATAATTTAGGTTACATTTAAAAAAAAAAATCCTTCATTAATTTTGTTGTTTCATATTTCATCAGAATAGGTAAATTAAAAGTTGCCTACATTAATGCCCAGTTGCACTAACAACGCTTAAATTTTAAGCTAGGCTTAAACAAAAATATGCAAATAGAAATTTTGACAGAAATATATTATAATTTGACATTTCGATGCAATGTTGTCAATTTTTACCTCTAGTTTAATATTTAAGTTACATTGATGCCACCGGCCATAAATGTACAAATTAAAAACTCTGATGTGACCAACATATTACCTTCCGACAATCCTGTGTAATATGTACAAATTCCAAACATAAAATTTCTGGCAAAAGATCCTACATTTCCAGTAGAATTATTTCATAAAGAAACTATGCAAATTATACTTCTATAAATTTTCCCATTTGTTTGGGGTCGCTATGTTTTATTTTCTCCTTCCACTCATTTCTGTTTTGCGTGTCGTCCTCATTTAGTTCCTTTTCTCTCAAGTCCTCCACAATATAGTCCTTCATCTAATCTTTGGTCTTCCTCAGTTCAATACTAAGCTATTCATTCTTTCAATATATACTTTATCTCTCCTCATGACATGTTCAAGCCAATGCAATCGTCTCTCTTGTATCTATCTAGAAACTTCTATCACTCGAACCATTTCCCTTATTCTTTCATTCTTTATTCTATCTTTCCGTGTCTTTCTCAATGTCTATCTAAACATCCTCATCTCTACCACATTCATTTTCTTTTCACTGACACTGACATCTGTCAGTTAGAATATTCTTTATATCGTAGCTGTTTCCATGGTTATAACATAGCTGACAGATTTATACGATTTCATTTCTTTATAATTCTCTAACTCAATATCCATTGAACATGAAATATAAAATGCAATCAATTCGTGTAGATAAGAATATTCTTTAATATTTATAGTAACAATAAATGCCAAAAAATTATATTTAACATTGTTTTTTCTAGAAAAACTGTTAAAATCTTCAAATGAGATACTTCCGGTTGACCAATTATAACCAAAATCTAATCAAGTCTGCATATGGATATAAGGAAGAGGAACACGTACAAAATTGTAATTTTTGAAATTCTAGTATTGAAGATATCGCGGCCGAAATTGTAGTCACACGTACACACACACATAAAGACATCATCGTGAAAATAGTAAAGTTGTATTGTAGGGACCCTAAAACGTGCTTATTCATTGAAAACTCACCACCGAATTTTTTGACCAAAGACAATACCTTCCTTACCTAGAGGCACGGAAGGTAAAAAGTCTTGTATCAAGTAAAATTAACTTTTTAATTACATCATTGTGCTGAATAAAAGATTATAAGTTCACTGTTCATTTTTCATCGTTGCAGTTTACATTTGTTTACCAAGGCAACGTCTAAACAAACAAACATTCAATTTATTCTCTTTTGAATTCCATTTTCATTAATATTGTTTGTTCGAATGTTGATTATTTGATTTGTACACATTATTGAATTTATTTCATGAATTATTTAATACATTTTAAAATACAAGTTTATTTTAAATTGTGGAGCGGTTTTCTACAACTTTATAAGACAGCTTGGTAGAATTGTCAAGTAAGCATTAATCTCTTCTTACATTTTCTTGGTCGGTACCTTCGGAAGAAATTTATTACTATAATAGATTCTGCTCTACTTTTCCTTTTATACTTCACTACTCCCAAATGAGTATTACGTTGGCGTTGCCAAGAACGACGTTTTCATGGTTGTCTGAAAAAGAATGGAAAAAATATTTTCATTGAGGTGTTGCACGATTCTTTTTCTTTGGTTTCATCGAAAGAATAAGAAAAAATATTTAACCCGTATTTTTTATTTTCTTTCATATTACTCTCTATTCATGAGAAAATTGTCTCTGAAAATACATTATTTAAATTGCCGCCTTTTCTGTCGCCTGACAACATCAGAAAGATATTAACCAATGAGGGAGTGACTTACATTTCCCGCCGACAGAATTTAAACGAGTGACAACCGTCAATTAGCTACTAGTTCTATCCATATTACCGATTATTATATTTTAAAAAGACCTAACATGTTTGTAGAAAAGATTTTTGTGCTACTGTGCTCAAATAGAAGTAATAATAGTAAAAAAATGTTTTACACACACACACACACACACAGATATCGTAAAAATGTTATAATCGGATTCTAGGGACCTTAAAACGTGCTTATTCAGTAAAATCTTGATATGAGATTTTTAGCAAGAATCCAATACTTCTCTTAGCGAGAAGTAAAAAGATATGTTAATTGTTTATGCAACACCTTATTCTTCTATTAGTACTTAAAATAACTTATACTTATCTTCAAACTCCTATAGTATAGTATATTAAAACATAAGTAATAGGAGGCAACCTATTCAAGTACGAGTTTCAAATTCGGACTCGAGCGCGTAGCAGCGAGTGCGCGAACTAACGAGAACTTGAATAACCTTCTGTAACGAGTGTTTTATATTAGTTAATTTATCTGCTTCGGCTTCCATTTACATTATTTATAAAAGTAGTTAACAATTTTCATTCATCTAAGCCTCCAACCCCTAGCCCCCTCTATTCGGGCCTTGACAAGAGTTGTCATACATATAAAGTACAATAAAATGCTGCCGTATTCTGCTAATTACTAACCATTTTTCTCTTTACTTTTTCCCATTTCATTACCATTTATACTACGTGTGTATTTGGTTGCTTTTGCGATGTAAAAGTGCTTGATGCGTCCATGATTACACGCAGAGCCCACATGAGGTCCGGTGCCGGGCAGTGGCTGTGAATATATCGTAATTACCCTCGACATTTGTCTCTCACCACTAAACTGTACCACAGGAACATGATATAGTACCCTAGCAGGCGCCAGGATATGCTGGCTAAATGAAAGGATGTAATAAACAAGGATTACATACAGAGGTATTTTATTTTTGTAGCGATGGGATGAGTGGGATGTTGGTTAATTTACGAAATTTGTCACTTTTGGAAACAAGTATTTATATGTAATTTGTTTTCGTCATATTCCTTAGATAACACCTATACCCGGTGAATGCTCGAAAACCGAATCGATTTTTGCAGACTGTTGCTCCCCGCTTCAACTGACAACAATGGTTGTGGTATCAATGGAAAGAAAATAAAATTCTATACCAAATACATGTAAATTACGTAATATTTTAGTCGTGGGTGTATCCAATCTACTTCCACTGGTAAATAAGTAAATCAGGTAGGCCGTGTGAACCAAAATTTGCGCTATAATTTTAAATAGTTATTTATCTGTGACTTTATATTAAGTTGTGAAAGGTAAGTTAGTTAGAAGTTAGAATTGAAGTATGGAATCAAATAGAGAGCATTTTCGAATTGATTTAAATAATTTGACAATTTTGACAGCATATAAATCAGTCTGTAATTAAGTTTTAAATATCTCAGTAATTATTTTTACAATATATGGAGCGACAGTAAATATCATGGAAGTAGGAATAGTATGGAGAGAGCATAAACTTGAACTACCGACAAGGGGAATGTAACCAGGTGGGGAGGGCCGCAGGTACTGTATTATTACATATTGTAGTAGGGATTCGCGAAATATCTAAAGAAAAACCAATATAAAACACGAAATAACTCAAAAAGTTGCAACCAACAACACTTTTTCAACAAATGTAGACGTACAAAAATATGCAATGCACGATTGACAACAATAACCTTGTAATTTCAAAATGATATGTGGCAGGAGGAAGCGGTTCATTAGCGATTGCAAATACTCCCTCCATATTATTTCTACCACCATGATAAATACGCATTGCAGGTTAGGGGAATGTAACCAGATGAGAACGGACATAAACAACATAATGAGACACAACGGAGTGGTGAGCTGCGCGGTAAATTCAAATTGTAACACTTGTTAAAAAATATTTAACTGACACAATGTATTTCAGTTCACCTTCTTAAAGTTTTCAAACGTTTAAAATAAACAAAACACCAAATAAATACTTTGTATAGTTTAAAATGGTTACTTGAAACTTGACAGCAGGGCACAACGGAGTGGGGGAAACACCGAGCTAAAGGGCTTCAACTATTTGATCCAACACTACCTCCATAGTTTTCCTGGCTCCATGGTTTGAAAGCATTCCAAAAGAAGATATTAGAAATTGAATCCATGATTGGTCCAACATATTTTCCTTTCGAATTGGATATAAGATTTTTTCCACTCCCGATGATTTATTTTTTATCTGTTTATTTTTACTGCCAGAAATGTCAAGGAATACCGTTGAATATTGATACATTGAAACAGAGGACCTTACTATTCCATCTCCATAAAAAATTTAAGAAGAAAAACTCTGCCATCTGTCACATTTAACAAATCCAACCTTCGGAAACTAATATGGTGAGTGCCCAGCATATGCCAATAGTACTCAATTCCAGTCAATAGACGTCGCGTTAAGAACCTATATATTTTATGTCTACGCAACTATTGGGTTACGTGTTTTTCTAAGATGGGAAATAAGGATGCGTGGGAACCATTTGGATTTGACGTGAATTTGTGAAATTAAAAATATTTGTATTTTCGATTCTACTTAATTCGCTTTGATTATTAATTGTAACCTCAGTATTTCTACTAAGCGAGTTTTTAATGTAATTTTATGTTCAAATCAGATATCCGTGTGTAAGTTGTCACAAATGTATTTTGAAATAAAAACATTATGATGCACATTTTGGAAAAAATATAATTTAACATTAAATTTGTGCACATGTTTTAATATGAAAATACATTTATGTTAACCAACAAAACTAACAGATTTTGAATAAAAATCAAAAGCAGATTGTCTAATATGCAAGTTCAAAAAATATCTAACTATTTTTTATTTCATAAAGAAGCAAGTAAGGCAGCTGCGGTAAAATAAACGTACATCCCTACAAACAACGTCCTAATAAAGTGGGGGAACATATTTAAAATAAACCTCTAAAAATTATGAACCATGTACCTAATTCTCAATAATTTTAGCTTGACCCTAGAATGTACAGAATCCAGTAGGAGTAGGGTGTCTCAGATGGAATTCGTTGTCAAGGCTACGACATAATAACCTTTCTTGTATAAACCAGAAAAAAAATATCATGACACAGATATTAACAAAGTGGATACTCGGCAGAAGTATTAATTACAACTGCACAAGAAACGCTTTACAACTTTAGAAATCCTTTTAAAATGAAACTTTCAGCGCTTCGGAGATGACACATCTGAAAATAAATTCCAGCTTTGTAATTCTCATGCGCTATTAATTTGAAGCTAGAGAAACTTTTGTTACTATTTAGAAACAAGTACTCGCTCTGATGCACGTGGTATAAGATCGCTTAACCAATGTGAGAAGTTTTTGCTCGTACATTGAAAATCTATTAAATTCCAACTTTAAGACTCGGAGATGATAAAGCTGCAGGGTTATTGCATTTCGGTCACGACCAAGCGGCATAAAGTGTAGTTTTCCGAGAAGCTAGAGTAATTAGAAACGTTTCAGTTAAAAAGGACATACAACTGCAATAGCAGTGGAGATATATCAATAAAGAAAGTATTAAAACTTCATATGTATGTTATGAAGAAATATTTGGATTCCGAGACAGCTTAATAAAGTAGAAAAGGTTTTTGTTACTACTAACTTATGAACATACTATTATTGACTTGTTTTTGTCCCAACAAATTGTATTTCTCTGTTTCGGATTTAGAATGACGAATTATATCTTTTGGTTCTCTCGAGAAAATCTTTTCGCTCGGTCAATAATGATATTCTTCATAACATAGATGTACGAGTATAATGCACTATTTTGTAATATAGTAGAACCTCTCTTAAGCGGACAACACTGGTTGCCTATTATTTGCCGAAATATATCGTACACAGTGGAATCCCCGGAACAATGCTAATTATTTTAAATAACGTCCGCATGTGAGAAGTCATTTCTTAAAAATGGGATCCAATATTATTGTCCGCATCCGTTTAATAGCGTGTCTGCTGAATAGAGATATGTTTATGAGGAAAACCAGTAAACAAATGCCGTTCCCGAAGGATGTCCGCTTATTAAAAGAGATTTTACTGTACTACCTTATGTTTTATAGATTAATTTTCCGAATTTGAAGCGTTGACAATGTGACATATTTTTATTCAATGAAACGAGAATTCATTTTTGTTTAATTAAATTTTGTACTTGAAGTATCTTTTATTAAATTACATATCTCAAATGAGAATTTACTAAAATTAGAATCATAACTTATGTCCTTCAAATTTAAAAATGTATTTTAATATAAGATTTGCTTTTCAACTTATCAGTAACAAAATTTTGTTAAATGAATTCGTTGTCAATAAACGAAGAATAGCTATTGTCTCGTGACTGTGTGCCTGAGTGTCTGGTCGCGAATCTGGGGACCCGGGTTCGATACCAACCTACGCTAAAAATTACTTCGAATTTTAATGGCACAAAATTGACCCTTGTGGCGCACTCTACGCCAGCAATGAGTACCCGTGAGGTGACGCCTGGTAAGCACCCGCACGGTACAAATATTTCATCATTACCGATAACGGTGTACAACGCAGATTGGCACACCCAGCAATGGGTAATATGCCGTGATAATATATTTATTTATATTTGTATAAAATAATCAGAATAGCAGTCGTAATTAATTCGAGAAATAAGAAAGAGGAAGGCTGACTGGACTGGATATATTTTAAGAAAGGATTGTATAATTATAGGGAAGCTACAATAATATAAGCTGGCGCAAAAAGAATGAATGTGTAGTAATTTTGTCGCTACAATTCCGTCTGCCACTTGGTTTAAAGAGTCTCGTTTCCGTAGCCGTGGAGCTGTGGAACGTGGAGCACTGCACTTTTGCCGTTGAGCATTTTTTTACAGTAATGATTCTGCAATTTCCGTTAAACATCTTTTCCGTTGATATTTTAATGGTTCCAGCAAGATGGGGCCACAGCTCAAGCCCACACAGCTCAAACCCATAAAGTAAGAGCCACGATGTAAGTTGTCCGACAAATGTTTCCCAACTACGTAACCTCGCGTTTTGGTGACGTTCTTTGGCCCCTACGGTCACCGAATTTGTCGGCGTGTGATTTCTTTTTGTGAGGTTACCTCAAATCGAAAGTCTATGTTCGAAAACCTGCCCTAAGAAATGTTGATGAAATCTATGCTGAACTTTGAGAAGAGGCTCCGGATATATGTCCAGCAAAATCTTCCTGACATAATATTTCATAATTAAATAATCTTGCATATCAACAAAAACTAGACATATCACAGGTTATTTTAGTGGTAATATTTTTTTATATTGAAAATTATGAAGGTTACACTCTTTTGAAATTCATGCGTTCTTTTTGCGCCACCTTGTATCCCAGGAAAACCTTAGAACACTACTAGGACAGAAACTCGTGCAAATTCAATGGCTTAGATACCCAGTAGTAATTTTTAAACAAGTGTGATTATGTATGTCCCATAAGTACCGAAAGGATTAAATATAGTTCTTGAATATTCCTTACAATATACAGGGTGTCCCTTAACTTCGAGCAAAAACTTTAAGGGCATATAGTACTGACCAAAATGAATAAAAAAGCTTCATCAACATAGGAATGATCTTCAACTGTTTCCGAGAAAAGCGAAAAATCTAAGAAAAACTGACAAAGATAGCGATCGAATAAAATTTTGTCTATGTCAGTAAAAAGACTATAAAAAACAATAAAATTTTATATGAAACATTTTTCTCAATTTCTTATAGTTACGTAGTTATATGAAAATTAAATATTGACCAAGGTCGCCACAACATTTCACTTTTGATTTTTATAATATAACAAAAGGCCATCTAAGATTACCTCTCAAAGGTAAACAAAAAGTCTCAATTAATCAAAATCGTAATTCTTATAGTTTTCGAGATAGCAAAGGTAAATCTCGTAAAAACTCATTTTTCACTGCGTTATATCTGGGAAACTATTAAAGATCGGACACATTTTGACTGAGCTTTTTTTACTCATTTTGATCAGTATTATATGCCCTTAAAGTTTGTGCACCAAGTAAAGGGACACCCTGTATTATCAAAATTCAAAATGACCATCCACATAAACAAATGGATATAATATGCAATCTTTGAAGATAGTTTTATTTTATTTTTGGAAAACGTATAATACGATTATATCTCTTTTAGAACGTGACATTTCAAGCCGATCTAAATCTCTACAAATAACTTCCAATTGATGTTGAGAAAATATTTGCATTATTTAAAACTTTCTCTTTCACCGTGTTGCTATTCTTGATTTTATTTTCCCTCCTTCTAATTCGTCTTGGGAAACGTTACTTCATTCTCCGGACACTGAATAATGATTTTATTATGTTACGCATAATTTCAGATCAAATTTCGAATGAAAATTTATTCAAGTGTTAGAAAATGAGAATAAATAATATTTCATAAAGAATTCAATTTATATTTCACGGGAATATTATTTTGTAATCAGTGAATAAATTAAAATTTCTTTTGTCTTTATTTTTGGATATGATGAAAAAGAAAATTGGACAAAACATAACTATAGTGAAGCATCATAGGCTGCAAGATTTATGAAATTTAATCCCGTATAATTTTTTATCTCTAGATACAAAGAATATTCAAAAAAGTGAGTGACTATCAGCTACCGGCTACAGGAGTCAACTTTAGTTCGTGCTTATAAATATGTTCAAAAAATGCAAGCAAACAGTTCTTTAATATCTCTGTATAATAATGTAAAAGGTAAAAAAATAGTTATATTGTGTTAAAAATAGTATATTGTGTTAGGAGTAAAAGTGATAATTTGTGTGGCGAGCGTGGAAGTTTGAACGACGAGTGAAGCGAGTCGGACAATAGCACGCGAGGCACACAAAGACACTTTACTCCGAATGACACATTATATTTTTTCTTCAAACGTAGATATTTAAAGAAAAATATCTACTACTGACGTTACATTTTACGTAAATTACGTTTGCGATTTCAATTGCCCTGTAGCTATGGATACTTGTTTGTTCACTTTTTGTTATAAACATTGAAGTGAAAATTTTCACGTTTTGACGTTTAAATAAAAACTCTACAATTTTATATCCTCCTTGTGTGCTATTATATCGGAATTTGAAGTATTATAATGTACGCCCCCCGAAGTTGTTCAATTGGATGGATATCTAACATAGGGGCTGAAAGATATGTCCAGGAATCACTGCAAAACAATATAAACTTATCACTTTAATTCTGAGTATTTTTATGTTCATTACCGTCTCTGTAATTGTAATCTGTGAGCCTGCTATTCTTTAATATGTTATTTCCTCAAAAGTAAACTCTGTTTATATTTCAATTTATGGGTTATTTATTTAAATTTTACAGGTATTGATGGTATTTAGTAACTTTATTCTTAGATTACCAAGCGTGTTATAGTGACATTTAGGGCGATATTACAGGTTTCTTTTATTACAGTTACTTCTTATTCGTTGATTCTGTACAGTTTCTATGGATATTTATTTATTTTATTTCTACCTTGTGAATCAAGTCACAAAAGATGTTACTTTTATGACTTTTGAAGAAAAAGACATTTTATAAACCCATTTTAATGAAAAAAGTGTACTTTTTTAACAGACGTAAAAAAAATTATTTAAAAACGTAGTTTCGGTTAATCAAAGTCTAATCAGTGATAAATGAGAAATACAAAATATTATAATTTGTAGAATTGTACATTGTATTCATTAAAATACTTAATGGAATGATGAAGATCAGGCCTCGTGACCGAGTATGGAGTGTGGCCGCGACTCTAGGACACTGGGTTCGATCCCGACCGACGTCATAAGAAATATTTCAAATTTTAAAATAGCACAAAAATGACCTCGGTGGTGCACTCTTCATGCCAACAATGAGTGCCCGTGAAATGACGCCTGGTAAACGCTCCCCGGGTACAAATATGTCATCATCATTACTGAAATCAGCGTATTAAGCAGATTGGCACACGCAGCAATGGATAATATGACGTGATGATATATTTATTTATATCGAATTTTTTGACCAGAAAATAAAAACTAAAAGATTGTATGAATGTTAAGAAACGATTTTCCAACATCAAAGTTTATTTTTTCGAAAATATAGTCCGCAATTTTTGTTAGTTTATAAATTACAATTAAAATTTATCGGCGACACTTCACAATATCTTTCGATTATATTTTCATTAAAATGTAAATATAAAACTGAATTGCGCCCTAAATTGTGTTTCAGTTTTAATAAGCCTTTTTTAATCTAACATTATAGGTTTTTAATTGAACAATTTTAAGAAACTAAAATTGCTCTTGGTTAAATTTTAATTTGCAGTTAATCTGCTCGAACGGTTTGAAATAAAGATCCAATCTTGCTGACTCGTAAACATTGAAAGGAAAATTAATTCCAAATTAAATGCACTAGAGGAAGGTTAAATGTTTGAGCATGCAATTTAAAATTTAACTCACAAGTTCGCGGAAGTTATCATCGTTCGCATAAATTATTGATCTCTAATAGGTCATAAACATGTCAGAAAGTTAAAACATTTCAAGAGTTTTGCACTATTTTTCCCTTAAAATTCAAGAACATTTGTGTATTTATTATGATTGAGTGAAATACTTTTAACGAGCTTTTAAACTTTGTATTATGAAAAGCTCAGCAAAGTTTAGTGATTATTTAAGTGATTGTTTCTGTCAAAATAAACAAAATTAAGGAAAATAATAGGGGTAGGTACATTATTTATGTGAAGTGGATTGTTATTGTTAAGGCGATAAGCTATTATTATTGTTATTATTATATTATAAATACTTTTTCGCATTTATATTCTTAGAAATTCGTAATATTTTTTCCCGATTTTCAGAAAAAAAAAATTAAGATAAAATATTCACTTTTTCTTTTAAAATATATATATATATATATATATATATATATATATATATATATATATTGTGAAACTAATTTTAGTTTCATCAAAGTTTGAAATTCTTCTTACTATAAGTTTTTCTCACAATGAAGCTATCTCTCAGAGAAAACTAAAATATTCAGAAATTAGGAGTAAATTTTATTCAGAAACACGCTTTGAATATTTATACGAATTTAAAATAAAAAGCAAAATTTCCTTTTCAAACTCTATCCAATCTAGGATTTCAGCGCATGCTGAAAATTACCTCAAATCTTCAGTGTAGCAATTTGTGATAATACTGAAAACAACGCTTTTCATCTGTTCCAGTCACGTAGGAAAATTTGTAAAAGAAATTCCTTCCTCTACTGGAATTTAATTCTGGAGTTCAAGTTCATGTCCCCTGCAATTTTATCTCCGGTATAAGGAAAATAGAATTTGGAGACGTTTAAACAATGGGGCACGCGGTGTTTCTTTTCATTTCATCAGCGATTTTATTTGTTCTCGTGTGAAATCTTTTCTAAACTAAGATTAAATAAGCAACAATAGTCTAACAAACTTTTTTTTCTTTTATTTACCGAAAATTACATCAGAGTTTTTCTAAAGAAAAGGTGAAAATGTAACCTTTCAACAAAGGACTTGATAAAGTTTGAAGGACAAGGTTAGAAAGGAAAGAAGAATATTCCATCAAGAATTTTGGGAAGTGTTATTAGATAGTTTTTGTACATCCAAGAGATTATTTTTGTATATTATTTTACTGATTGAAATCTTTTCTCTCGATTTTTTCTACATCCTGTTTGTACAAAATAGTTGTTTCTACTTTTTATCACGAAGGTGGAATAAACCATATGATTCATAAAGAGAAACTTTAGTGCCGAGATGCATATTCATATATTATACAACAAGACGATTGAAAATTCTCGATTATACGAAACGTGTTGCCTGGAAACATCACGAGACCGAAGGTCGAGTGGTATTTCCAATAGGCAACTCGTTGAGTATTTCGAGAATTTTCTATTGTCGAGTTGTATACAAGTAGACTATATCATGAATAAAAAATAAATTAAAAAGTAAATAGTAAATTTAACGTAGACCTGTGGTCTTTTTATTTTAACAGAAATGTCAAACTGTATGCTACATAACCTATATTTTTGAATATAGTTGTAGTAGTATGTAATATTACATTGAATTGCTAGTATTTTAAAATAAATGCTTGTATTTCAAATAAATTAGTAACAGTGTAGTTCTACATTTGTGATCCAAATTATTTTTTGTTTACTTGTCAAATTTTTACTTCCATAATGCCTTGCTGTCAAATAATAGATGCGTTCAATTATTTGTATCGGTGCACTTGGAGTTGTCAGTGTGATTTTAAATGTCTACTTAAAGCATACAACGCACGATTTTCCTCCTTAAAGTCTAACTACAGATTCATTTATATACTCGATACTGTGGTCGAATGAAAAAGATCATGTCCGTAAATATAATTAAAAATGACATTGCCAGTTCTGAGTACATAGAACAAAATAACTAAACGCACCTATAACTGAATATACGAAGGTAGGTATATTCGAATATACAAAGGTTCGTATATTCGTTCACCATGGTTACTTAATAATAACCGCTGAAATACGTGGTAACTAAGGAAAATCACGCATTCTTATTGGTTTATAACTTAATGAATGATATAGTCAGTTTTATTTGAAATTGAAAAATTGTGAAAAAGAAAGGAATATTTATTTTTATAGGTTATGTTAACGTATCTGCCAGTCCGACACTAATTTCGGACATTAATGGCCGATTTCACCATCGATTCCTAAAATTACTTAAATTCGTTTTTTTTATACCAAGAAGATCAACTCTGAATAGCAAGTATCTACTCTAAACCTTTCTTTTTAAAACGGGATAAATGATCTTATACTACCGATTTTCTTCATTCTTGCCCCCGCGAAGCCCCACATTTGAAATTGGTTCAAATAAATTCTGAACTGATCCCGAATATCAATGTCACGTTAATGTGACTGACTGCTGTGTATTCTGTCTTATGTAAGCATTTAATATTAAAATGACAGAAATAGAATAAATTAGTTTTTTGCTGAAACAGAAACGTTATATCATGTTTCATTACCTTAAGAAATACATCCATATTTAAATACTCGAAGGTAAAATAATTTAATGTGTCAAAAACAAATCACATGTACAACAGATTATATCTACAAGCAAATTCAGCAGATATTAAGTTTTAAATGTAATGCTATATATGTTTTTATTTTCTACTTCTTATTTTTAAAACATATTGTTCTTTTTAGGAATAGTTCAGTTCAGTTCAGTTCAGTTCAGTTCAGTTCAAGGTAATTTCAGTTCATTTTTCCCCTAAAAAGAAAGAGTCTTTCGTTGAATATTTTGATAGTTACAAAAGAAGAAATAGGAAGACATGCACAAGATAGAAAATCAAGAACAAATTATTTTTAATTCTGTGATGACAAAGGATTTTGAAAAAGATTTCCTTTTGATTAGAAGACAGAATTTTATATTTACGTATACAAGTTTATATATGAAATAAAAAATAAAATTAATTAGTAAATACATATACTTAAATATATTTTTATTATTCTTTATTTTATATTTAGGGAAATTACATTAAATATTCACATATAATTAAATTCATAATTTTTACAAAAATGTCAAATAGCCATATGCGTTCCGCTTGTCTAATTTTAAATTTTTATTTGAAATCGGAGGATTTTCCTACCACATCCGTCGACATTTCGCTGATCACATCTACGCTTTTATCAAGAGAACACTCTGATGATGAATGTATAATGATATTCAAAACGTCAAATAAAATGTAATGCAATATTACGTATGAGGATTGTTAAGGCCTCAAATTTCATCAAAGTAAACTAAATTAGGATCCATTCAACATTTAAGAAAAATATATTTATAGTACAATATATTTCATTAAAAAAATAATTATTTTGTTTACCTCAACGTAATTAAGTTATTCCTTGCTGGGCATTGCGTTGTTTAATGAAATCCAAGAAGGACAAGTATCAGTTTAGGCAGTTGTTAAATTTAGGAAATTTCTAGCTGGGAAACGATTTAGGTATCGGTGGTGAAATCGGCCGTGAAAGAACACTCAAAATTATGTGTTTTATTTCAAACATCTTGATCGGAATTATTTAGTTCGTTTATCTTGCACATATTGTTTGTCATTTTACGTAAAAAATTACTATTGTACATAGTACACTTGCCCAAATTATCTTACATGTAAACCATTATCATAAAGTTGGTAATACTGCATTTGCATGAAATCGTCGTATAATGGATTACTTTAGTGTCGATGTTTGAACTTTTAATGCCGATTTTTGCGCACTTTAGCAACGATTTCTAATACAAAAGCTATTGTTTGTCATAAGTTTCTAGTTTTACAGAAATTGATATTACTTTATAACTGTTATAAACTCACAGTATTTCCAGCCTGTTCCCATCCAAATACACCACACCTACATCTATAAATTTCATACGAATAGATGTATTTGTTATTACAATATGCATAAATTATTATTGCCATATTTGGACTATTAATATATGTACCTACACAGTACGAGAAGTACATTATTATACTTAAATTATTCACATTTGTGTAAAGTGCAAAATGTACCTACACCGGGAATGTTGTGATTATCTGTTAATAGTAAATTAAGTGGTGCTTATAAAATGTATACATGTATAAATTCAGGTTACATAACACAAAGGATGTGATATAAATCTGCACATACAAATAGAATACCTATAACATTTAGTACTATTACTGTTTACATTCTGTTGTCATTCATATCTATAAATATTGTAACGTTTATTTATTGGGGTGAAGTGTAAAAACCAGAGAAATATAATTAATTAAAAATAAAAGTTTTAACACTGAACAACTACAAAATAAACAGAAATGATTAGGGTTCGAAGAATATATATATCGAAAAGAGAAAAAAAATGGCGGTTTATATTTTAGTAAAACTATTATAGGTTGCTATTAAAAAAATAAAAGTTGATAGTCGTATCTTGTAAACTTGACTTTATAAAAAATATCTACATCTGCCATAAAATAGTATATTTAAAATAATAAAACTTTTACATAAGCCATTTTTTTCTATTACTTATATTAAAAATCATAAGGGGGGGGTTCTTTCCAAACTCACCCTGTATACATATACATTGCTGTTCAAATTTTTAGTTCAGAAGAATAACAAGCAAAATTATTTAGAATGGATTTGGGAGAGAGTAGAGGGCATGAGGAAGGATCCGAAACATCTGACGATGAGCTTCCATTGAGTGTCTTAGCTAACTAGGTATTAGAGAAATATTATTTTTTTATTTTATTCAAGGGATTGATTTTTTGTTTCAATTTTTGTACCTCCATTATTATTAAAATAAAAATACTTAATGATAAACTCTTTAATTTATCATTTCCCTTGCATATGATTAAAAAAAATAGCTATATCAATAAATATCCAAATTTTAATGCATATTGAATATATATATATATATATATATATATATATATATATATATATATATATATATATATATATATATATATATATATCATGAACCCTGGGTAATAATGGTTGTTATAATGACAATATTAAATAGATCACTCAATCATAATTCAAAAACTTAATAATTTCTGTGTTTCCACATCATTAATTAGTCTAATTTCTTCATATTTAGAAAACCGTACTTTTTATATACAAATTAATGGTTGTAAATCAAATGAATTTATGGCACCTTCCGGTGTACCACAGGGGTCTAATTTGGGACCTCTTCTTTTTCTTATATTTATTAATGACATTGCTTCCGTAATTTCTAACAATATGTGTCTCTTTGCTGATGATCTTAAACTTTACCGACAAATAATTAATGATGAAGATTGTGATTCATTACAAAATGATCCAAATTATATTTTTCATTGGTGTGTTATTAATAGAATAAGTTTAAATTTGAATAAGTGCAAAGTATTATCGTTTTCACGCAAGCAATCGACAATTAATTATAACTACAATATTAATAATATTATTTTACTCAGAGATGTGACTACTACAGATCTGGGTGTTATATTTGATGTAAAATTAACTTTTAATCCACATGTTGATAATTTTCTTGCGCAGGTGAATAAGTTACTGGGTTTCATTATTAGAAATACGCGTAATTTTCATAATATACAAGCAATATTTACATTATATTACTCTCTTATTAGATCTAGATTGGAATACTGTACAATTATATGGTATCCAATTTATAATGTTCAAATTAAAGCTATTGAAGCAGTCCAGAAGAAATTATTGAGGTATATTTATTTTAAAATTATGAATTATTATCCTACTAGAGATGTAACGTATAGTATTTTATTAAATATATTTCAAGTGGATAGTTTGGAACAACGTAGAATTAAAATTTGTATAATATATTTGTATAAACTAATTCACTCTTGTATAGACGATCCTTTATCTCTTTCTTTCCTCAATTTTCGTGTACCCTACACGTCTACCAGACACTACACTCCTTTTTATTTACCATCTGTGCGCACTAATATAGCTTCACGCTCGCCTATCTATAATTTATGCAAAATTTATAATTCTTTATGTTCATCTTTTGATATTTTTGATAATAATGTTAGTAAGATTCTTCAGAATATTAAAAATCTCAATTTATAATATATTATTTAATCTATTGTAACATTGTTATACATTATATTAATAATTATTTGTATGTATTTATATTCCTTGTCCAATTAAGGGTTTGTAGCCTGTCGGACATTGTATTTAAATAAATAAATAAATAAATATTGCAGAGGTCCCTAATAATGTAAGATATAAACAAAAGCTAAATTCACAGATAACGTGTTGGTATGGTGCGCTATTTTGAATAGTCAAGGGTACATCAACAAAATTGGTTAATATTATTGAAGAAGAATACACTGGTGACGATTTTATTTACTAGCCTGATCTCGCAAGACAAACTCAAAATTGGCTAACAGATCAAAACGTATGATTTGTTCCGCGAAACGACAATCCCCATAACCTTCCCGAGGCTTGTCCTATAGAAGATTTTTGGGCTCTTTTATCTCGAAATGTTTAAGATGGAGGATGAGAAGGCCAAAATGAGGTCGAACTTCAATGCAGAATATACAGGAATCAGGAATGACCGAGAAATCGATGTAAAGTCGTACAAAACCAAAACCCAATGCTATATGTATCCGAAGAAAATTGCGCGTTATAGAAGAACACGCTCATCTATATTTAATTTAAGTTTATAATTTTGTTACTTATGAAACGGTTATGTATTAAGTATTATAAAACTTTGGGACGTACGTTTATGCGTATATATATATATATATATATATATATATATATATATATATATATATATATATATATATATTTCTTAATATCAAAATAAAACAATAAAACTGCTGTTTACATAAATGTACCGGTTGTCTACGTACTCCCACAACCCAAGAGAAGCAAAATTAAAGATTTCTTTAATTATTATTACGAATTCTATGATTTAAGTTACGATAAATTAATTTTTAACAAGTAGGCCAAACTGATGTGGGATGGGGCTTTTAGATATTGTACTCAGAGCTGGGATAAGTACTCTAAAAAAGTATTGAAATACTAAGTATTAAGTATTACAAGAAAAGTACTTAAAGTATAAGTATCAGTAGTACTTCAAGTACTTTTTACAATGTACTTAAGTATTAAGTACAAGTACTTATATTTTACTTATTTAAAGTCAATATTTCGGTAAACAATAAAATCTATTCATATACAGAATTTAAATTAAAAAAGGTTGTATCATTCTTATTAAAATATGAGTTCTGAAAGATTTTTTAATAATCTATTCATATTGTTTCAGGCAATATATATGTTTGATGACAGAAATTCAAATTGCGCGTTTTTTGCTCGAAATCATCAATTTAAAATGGCGGTTTAAGGTAATTTCAAGACATCATTATACCTATATGATGTCTATGTCTATAGTTAATTTACACAAAACCGCATGCCATATTTCAGACTTTTTGTATATCCAGCTCGATTTTACGTCAGCACTTTCGTCGTCTATGCAAATATAACACAAAACACAAAAGTTAAATGCGGTTTTTAACTTTAAATTCCATTTAAAGTTAATAAGAGGGTTATTATTTAATTTGTTAAAAATAAACCAAACAACCAAGGTTACTTACAATTTAAATCAGCAACAGCATGAATCTCACGTGCACAAAAATGCAGCAGCCGCACAATTTTAAACATGTTTCAGTTTGCACTGACGAGCAAAGCGCGCGCGTGACTTCGCAAATATAGTAAATGTACTTATTGATAAAATACTTAAAGTACATTCTAGTACTTAAAGTATATCGATGTACTTAAAGTACATTTTAAGTACTTAAGTACAGTTGAAGTACTTAAAATACTTTTTTTACTTACAGTATTAAGTACATATAAATTTTGCTTTCAGTACCAGTAGTAAGTATCTCTTGACAAAAGTACTTTAAGTAAAGTATTTAAAGTACAGAATGTACTTTAAGTAATACTTTAAGTATTTTTACTTTCAGTATTACCCAGCTCTGATTGTACTTCTGTAAATGAAGAGCACTCACAGTATTTTTTAATAAGATTACCTCTGTTTTGAAGATTCAATTAATCAATTTTTGCCAGAAGTGAAGAGTAATTTATTAGTGCGTAAATAAAGCCTATTGATTATCCTACTTATTCTCATGTAAAAAAACTTTGCGGTCCTTAGAAAAAGATTAATAGACATCGACAAAGGCTGGCTGAAGTGGTGCGGTATTATGATAATGACAAGAAAGTCCCATTCATCCACAAAGCAAAATTTTCCTTGTTGGAAAGTCTTCCCTTTCCAAAGTGTGTTTTCCCTTTCGTTGGATCCACTGTCGGATCGATTTATCCAGGTCTCCAGAATTAAATGGAGGCGTCTACGATTTATTTTACAAGACCGTGATGGAGATTCATTACAGTGACATTTGCTAAACTTGCGGAACTCACGTTTACTCTATTGACAGGTAAGTATTTATCTTCTCAATGTATGCATCAGTAAGACGTATAGGAGGAAGTTTTAGGCTCAGATATTTTAGGATTGCAGAAAGTGAAATCCAATATTTTTAATGCCGCCGAAAAAGAAAGATAAAATTGGAATTGGTTAAATTACTAACGTCTAAAAAGGACTTCTACAAGTCAATATGAACTAAAAGGGTGTAATAAGTTTTGTCAATTGGTGCCAGTATATATATATATATATATATATATATATATATATATATATATATATATATATATATATACAGTGTGTTAATTAAAAACCTATCCATAGGCGTTTTACATGGGAAATCAGTTTTTCCTTGCGCAAAAGTTCCCAAATTATTTTAGACAAAAATACTTCAAATAAATGTTGTAGAGAATTAAATTCTGCACCCGAATTAGTAATAATATTTTATTTTTGACATTTCATAACCGATAATATAAAATACACGTTACAGAAGGCAATTCAAGCGAGTGGGCGTATTTGTAACTCGCATTAGAATACGTTGCCTTGTGTATTCTGTAACTTATGTTTTAATATACTATTCAACTATTCCATAATATAATACCGATTACCTGTGTTCAAAAAACAATAATTTCAAGAATTCTACTACTTCACTTTGTTTCAGTACGTAAAATGTACGTACCTTAGACCGAAAGAAAATTATTTGTACATGAATGTATGTTTATGCATCTGTACAGTCTTTTTTATCTTGACGAAGGTATAAGTGTCTACTGAATCGTCGATTATGTAAGAATAAATATTGTATGACTGAGATTTCGAGTAAATGTTAATACTTGAACTAATTTCAGCTTTCAACTCTCTATTAGACGTATACAATTTTGGATCAAACCTGTTTGCTAGCCCATGTGTTATAAAATTGTTAATAGGCAATCATTTCATTACAAGGGTATAATAAGGGTTGATTTATAATTGAATTGAGACTCTGATCACTTAGGCCTTAGAGGGTAAGGTGTTACCTTACTTTAGGCAGTGTCCTAGAAAGGGCTATCCTGTAATAAGTACATAATAATGATAATTAAATTATTAAGCCGTAATTAATAGTTACCGCGTTTACTTTGTAATGGCTTCTAATTTTGTACAAGTACTACTCGTATATGAGTAGAAATGTATATTTTATAACTAAAATATTCTTATATATATAGGTGGGCAAATGGTTGTATTCAACTATATCTCTCTTCGAGCTTGTTGTCTTTTTCTAAAGACATGTAGTACTGGAGGGCCGGAAGCTGCTGAAAGCAGCCCATCTATTTAATTTTTAATACTTTGTAGTGTCGCCGAGATAATTTCCTGTAGATTCAGTTCGGAAGTCTGCAACTCTATTTGAGAGGACATTTTTGTTTTGAAGAAGCTTTATTGTTTCATATATAACTATGTATTATTTAGTAGAACGAGAACTGGATATTCCTCAAGGTTGGAATGTTTGATTTTTTCGGCCTTCTTCGAGGAATGGTTTTTAAGTAATTAAAGATGATTAAGGTATCATTTTTATTCTTGGATGTTTCGGGGTACAATTTCACCCATCTTCAGCCTTATTTACATATATAGACTATAATTAACAATTCTTTAAATTAAAATTATTTGAAACATTGAGTTTACAAAACAATATTTGGCTATATGAACTTACCTATCGGTTTGATTACATGTTGTTTATAATTTGGGGTTGCTTTGCTTATAAAATATTAATTGAGTTAAGAATTTTTAAAAACATTGGGGAAGACATGCTTCTTCGTACTAAAATGAAATAAATAGTTGTGAGTTAAATATTAAGTGGATTGTGTCTAAAATAGTACCTTCTGATAAAATCGTAAATGCAAATTTGTGGTGAAACACTCGTTGATTGATAATGATTGTGACATTTTTCCAATGCGCGAAATACCCATCAACTGAAAATGCTTAATAACAATTACGAGTACGACCAAGTTAGAGTTATTTACATTAGCATTTTTCCAACCGCTGGTCCGCGAAAAAAATTCACCGATCCGCAGAATATCTGACGTACTAACTTAATTACGTATAATAGTTAAATAGTAATCTGAAGCAACTCTATTTACTGGATAATAGTTGGGAAATTTAAAATTAAAGATGAATAAAATACATTTTTACAATAAAGAGAATATTTGAACAGTTTTTCGGCAATGTTGATCATAAAAAATATAAGAAACCGCCTGTTCGTAGATTCATCTGTACTTAGCTTGATGAATGTGGAACCTAATATTGATTTAAATCATTATTGAACTGGAACAACAAGCTCATTAAATTATGAATAATTTTTCTCTTAACTAACTTGTAATTTAGTGATTTTTTTGTAATTAATAATGTTTGTAAAAGTCTTTAGTGATTCTGTACTTGATATTTTGATATAAATAATAATGATAATATGTGTATGTATATCTATTTCAAAAACAGGTATACCTACTGACATTTATGTAGAAAAATGTTACTATTAGAAAATAGATAAACAAAATTTGGTAGTAGCATATAACGACCGGTCTGTGTAAAATTAACCGAAATTTAACTGGTCTGCGATGAGGAAAAGGTTGAGAAACACTGATTTACATGATGTTATTTTGTTCCAGATTCTCGTTACGTCCAGGGCGATCATCTGTCTCAAGTTCACAATGGTCCAGTTAAGTTCAAAAGGTAATAAACAATATTTTTATAAACATTCTACTTTTACCTCTCACTAAGAGAGACGTTTTAAGTCCCTAAAATACGATTATAACATTTTTACGATGATGATTCTCTCTCCCTCTCTCTCTCTCTCTCTCTCTCTCTCTGTGTGTGTGTGTGTGTGTGTGTGTGTGTGTGTGACACATTTAATTTTTTTTATTATATCTCGTATAGGTTTGGAGATATACCATATAATAATATAGAATAATCTGTTGTAATAAATCTCGTTGTCCAAAGAATTACATGGAAACCAGTTGAAATAATTAAATATTTGTAATTGACAGATAAATGCAAAATGTCAAAAATCATCAGTTTTACTAACATTACTGGAAGATTTTTTTGGGAGGTACGAGTACATTTAATATATATATATATATATATATATATATATATATATATATATATATATATATATATATATAACATTGTATTATTAATTAAATATATATTTAAATTATAGGTATGTTAATATTACATATATCCTTAAGAAATACCGCTAACACCGTCAATGAATTTGAAGAATTTTGAACATATTAGAATAGTAGGATAAAATTTCTCATAGAATGAAAGAAGAGATACAATTGCAATTATTTGTATGTACAATAAATGTTAATGATATGAGGATCCGTGTCAAAATGGCGCCTAGTAGTTATTTACATAGATGTCACAATTTTCATATGTTATAATTTTTCATTCAACATTTCAAAATATTCTGATGTTTATTTGTCATCAATAGTATGGAATATACTTGACGAGGAAACTAATCCACATGGATTTGGAAAATCATAATGTTTTAAATGAAAACTTATGGTACTTGACATCTATGCACATTATTTACTAGCTGTCATTTTGACACGGGCCCCTATATCTGCTTGCCAAGGCTAACAAAGTCACATGACTGCTCGCGCTCTATGCAACATAAAATGAAAATGACGAGAGGTATTGTGCTGGCCACAACAGATTTTTTAATATTCATTTAAACAGAAAATTATATAGAAGATTAAAAACAAAAATAATTTATTCGAGATTCGAGAAAATATTTTCACCGTGTAATTAAAATTCAGGTTTATCCCTGAAATAGATTAAATTCTTGCTAAACACTTTCTAAGGATTAAATATATGACAATTAAATTAGAGACACAATTGAGAAAGTTAATTACATTTTTGTGTTTTCCATGTTGCGGGAAGTGCGAATGATGCGTTATGCAATTTAACGCAGAAAGTTAGGATTATATTAATTATAAGTTAAGGTGTCCAATTAGTGTTAGTGAATTGAATGATTTGACATCGTGGAGACGTTAAAGCGAGCTGCTATTCACGTGTCCATTGTGCCACATTAATTAGCGCCCCAATTAAACTTACCGCTTTAAGCGTGCTGCCATCATACTATATGCGAGCTTTTATAGTTTATCAACCTTTTGAACTTCCTGTCTGCACATGCTGGACATAGTGCAATTTGCTAGCAGTTGTGCAACAAATATTTTATGTCAACATAGTTACTGAATTTATTTTGTGGGGACTATATTTTATGGTTCATGTCTAATGTGAATATCATTTAATAAATATAGCTGTCGTAACCAAATAGTAAAATTCGCCATTTTATGAGATATGTCCATATTGTCAAATCATCGTTGAGTTAGCATTAATTTATACAATATGTTTACACTAATTTAAGATTTTGGGAACGAAATTTGTAGTTTGAAATAGGTAAAAGGCCGTAGATTCTAATAAAAGTTGACCATAAATATAAGTCACTTTATTATTACAAAGTGGACGTTTCGGACTACAATTTGTCCATCATCAGCCTTTGATGTTGGGCACCACTCTGTTGCCAAAAAATACCCGGATATACTGAGTAACCCAGTTGAACTCATGTTGTGTCTTGTCGATAGCAATGGGTGTGGTGCCTGGACATCAGAAAAAAAACTATTTTGAGGTATTTCCGGTTATCCGATTGACACCAAAATCTAATGTCTTCTTTCCATATTAGAATAAGGTAAAAAAATACATAGTTTAAAATTTTTCTGAATGATAGTATTTAAGTTAGTGTACGCACATACACACACACTCACACACACACACACCTACACCCACAGGCATCATCGTGAAAATGTTACAATCGAATTCTAGGAACTTTAAGACGTGGTTCCAAAATCCGGATATGCGATTTTTAGCACGATCCCTATACCCCCTTACCAAGGAAGTAAAAAAGGGTGCCCAGAACAACAAAGTTTGAGAACACTGAGCTAGTGTCAATAAAGTGATGCGATTCATAATACCAACCGTTTCATCGTTACAATTATTAATTCTGGAAATATTCCTGCGCTGTTTTCTGCACAGAAAAAGATTTTCATCTTATTAGTTTGTTGCCTCATGCATAAATTTACGGTTGAATTTAGAAAATGCATTTTATTTCTGAAACTTTCATAACTACTTCATGCAATTTAACATTCTCTAACAGGAAACGATGAACACGTTCTTCTGGCGTTTTTGTCAATATAACAGACGACAATTCTACCGACGAGGAAAATATAGCAAAGGAAGGATTATTTTTCTTTGTTTCGGTGGTTAGCGATGAGTCAAAAGACGCTCCACAACCACCTATTCCGTGGGCGTACAGGTTGGATTGAAATGGGAGCGGACGAAATAAGGATAATATTACTTATCCTGTGCCAGACAATGATCCCGGATCTGCTGGTAACTTTTTAATTTGAAGAGGTTGGTTAAATGAGAAAAATGTGCCATTTTGAATAAGAATATTTGTGATAGCAAAAAAAATTGTATCAGCGGTTCCCAAAATATATTTTTATTCCTTTTTACCTCTCACTAAGAAAGTCATTGGCCCGTACTACGATCACGGTTTTAACTAAAACACTGTTTTAAAAAATGTCAAATTCAAATTTCAACATTTAATTTTGCACGTATGTTTGAAGATTGATTTTTTAAAAAATATTTGTTTGAATACAAACTATGTTCTGCTATTAAAACATATTTTGATAAATTCGATATTATTTATTATTGTCATTAAATAATGATATCTGACACTTCTTAAAACAGTGTTTTAGTTAAAACCGTGATCGTAGTACGGGCCAATGGGTTCATGCTAAAAATCGCGCCTGTGTGTGTGTGTGTGTGTGTGTGTGTGTGTGTGAGAGAGAGAGTGTGTGTGTGTGTGTGTGTGTGTGTGTGTGTGTGTGTGTGGAAGTGTGTGTGAGTGTATGTGTTAGGATGTTGTAGATACAATTTCTCAAATTCTATAGAGTAAAGATCTGTGTAACAACGGATTCCTGAATCCAACAGTAATAGGAAGAGTTGAATAGGTTCTGGTAAAAATTGGACAACTGGCGTGGTAGTTACAAAAAAATTTTTTTGTTGTTACTACAAACAATATAGATCATTTAACCAACATATGATAATAAACTTTTAAACAGAATTTGAATTTTGTAGTTGACAGCACAATTCGCAGTTTTTCAGCTTAAAAGCGAAAAGTAAAATTTCTGACAGGGTACAACACAAATATAGTAATAGTTTGAAACAAAGTATCACTTTTCGCTTAAGATACACAAATAACTTGTAAAATACTGAAATCTGTAAATAAATTAAATAAATATATTATCACGCCTTATTACCAAATCGTGGGTATGCCAATTTGAATTTTATTTCCTAATATCGCTAATGATATATTTGAATCGCAGATACCGCTTACCAGGCACTAAGCGTCATTAAAAATCATTTTCAGGTTGATTTCGGTCAGCAATGATACCACATTAGTTTGTTTAATGATAATAAACAAAAACATTATGCCAAAATTTGCAGACATTAAATTTCTCGAAAATATTCCCATATTTTGTCTATTAGTCTTTTTTCGTACGTATTGTTTTTAGTGGTATTGTAAACTTTAATGAACTGTTGGTACTTCGTTGAAATTCTTGATGTACAGGTAATTTCCTATCCAAACAGTGTAATTTAAATACAAGAGCACCGTTAAGGTATTAGTTACAAGTTTGGGAAGACAAATTTCTGTATTTAAACACCGTAGCAGTAGCACGCTAGGATACTTGTACACCCCCAATAAACAAAGTTTTGCTGTCGTCGACAACACATACAAAAGTACCAAACAAAGTACGACAGGAACTTTTCCTAATGGGCTTCGAGAACTTCAAGATGTTATCGCTACTGAAACTAATTCAGACATATAAATTCTGAATTACAGGCTCATAATTAATTATGCAAAGCAAAACAACCTGTAGCTTTATTGTTATACATGTTAGCTTTTAATTATGAACACAACACAGTCGAGAATAACCGGGTTTGTTTACATTTGCAATCCGACCGTGAAATTGGAACACATAAGAAAGATGTTGTTCTTGAATGATTTTCATTACACAATTAATTTTACAGAAAGGAAATAATGTCTGTATACCATTGTTTACTAGTTAATCAGTTTAAATTTATTTTACTTCACTATTCATCTTCCTGACTATAATGGACCATTTTAATTGAAAATGAGACATCTATTGCAAATTTTTGAAACTTCAAATTGTACTCCTTACTCTGCGACCTTAAACATGACCTCTACTGAACTTTGATCTACACTACAGTGTTAGCGAGGGTATTATCTGTTACCAGCAACCTGTCAAAACAGGAACAAATGCCAAGTCAAGACACATTTTGTTTTCATTTAATTTATTTTTGCACCCCGAGACACAACAATCTATTCCAACCATGATTTTAGTAGATAAAAACACTTCTTATTTGGCAATGAGAGATGCCAAATTGACATTAAGAACTATGAAGTTAGTTGACCATATCAACAACCATTTATCAACGACATGTAAATAATTTCACAGGGCAGTTTGCACCTCTTCGCTCTAATAATGCGCCCAACACCAGTGAAAATGGTCCATTACTAGTAATATAATTTCGCTATACTCTGTAATTAGGGACGCCGAATGAGAGACTGGGACCCGGAACATTTTATGGGACCCATTCTATTTATAAATTTGAAATGATATAAATACAAAGTAACAAATGTTTCGCAGAACAAAAACATAAAATATAAGCAATTTAACTATTAGGGTTCATTTCATTGTTAGAGTGACGTCATTTTTACGTCATGCACAACAAGAGAGCAACGACTGCGTTGTAAACATAGGAAATATACGGAATTTTTGACAAATAGGCTTGTAATTCATAAATACATACAACTCATGATAACCATGTTATCTATATGATAAAAAAATTTCACGATGAATATCTGGATTTTTTTTTCTTATGGGGTTGTTTTTTTAATAAATATAATGACTGATTTTTAAATATAGTGGGTATTCTGCCATCTGTTAATTTTATATACTATCTTTTTAAAATTAATCGTGTATCATCTTACCTAATGAATTCATGGTCACGAATAATAATTTTTTGGTCAAAACAGCCGACAATTAAAAATCGCAAGAATAATATCACGCACAAACGAAACCATACGATCACGATGGTGCAACTATTGGTGTATATATTCCATTTATAATACGTTTTTTATTTATATAATATTTGAATAGTTATTCACGAGTTGTATGTATTTATAAATTAAAAAATCTGATGTGGCCAGCACATAACCTCTCGCCGTATATTTTACCTGGCTGTATGCATAAAGCAAAGAATATTTTTATAAATACAAATAATATATTCATATAAATCTATGACGTATAAACTTCTTTATTATTCAATAATAGCATGTCTCAACATGAAGATATTTTACCATAAATTATGTTACAATAAATTACAAAGTAGAGTTTACCATATATAAATATTAGGCTGGTAACTGCAATTTTCAATTCGAACAACGTTGTTTACTTTCTCTTCATATTCTTCTAGTAAAAACATTAATTTTGGGCGGTCTAAAATGTATATATGGATTGTGCATCTATTCTTACATATCTTCTTTTACATTTTATTTTTTCATACATGTTATATCTAAATAACACTAATTCCCTTTAATAAAGTGACGGATAGATTGCACTCCGATTATTCTTATATCGATGTGTAATTTTGTCAATATTTACAACTTACTTGAGAAGAATTTGATAGCTTTTTCGCAATTCAAAGTTACTCTAGTCTACAGTACTGGTGTACATTGTCCCATAATGTTTGAAACAAATTTAAGTCCTTCAACCTAGACTTGTCATCTCCATAATAGTCACAGATCAAGAATTAAGGGATTCTCCAAATACATTTTTCTTTCATTACTCATTATTTCTGACACTGACATTTATCTGTCAGTTACAAATAATTTAAATTTGCAACTATTTTTCATGGCATCCTTTCGGTTGTAAAATTAATTACATTATTTTATATATTATATTCCTTTTATCTCTAAATCTATAAAATATGTATAAAAATATTTAAATGTATCAGAAAGAGAATTTATTTTTCTTTAATATTATCAAGAAAAATTTTCAAAAAATAATATTTAGAAGATTTTTTTTCAAGAATCTTCTACTTCCGGTTGTCCAATTGTTACCAAAACCTTTTCAGATCTTCCCATGAATGTCCGATTGGGAAATACGTTGTTAAACAAATTTTAAGTCTTATAGTTTTTGAGTAACCGTCCTTCCAACATCCCACACACACACATCCACACACACACACACACACACACACACACACACACACAGACATCATCGTAAAAATGTTAAAATCGGATTGTAGGGACCTTAAAACGTGCTTATTCAATAAAATCTGGATATGTGATTTTTAGCATGAATCCAATACCTCTCTTAGCGAGAGGTAAAAATCCGTATATTTCCTATGTTTACAATACATTTGTTGGCCTCACGTTGTGACGTCACGCATAGAGAGGAGAAAAGGATTCAGGCTTGTTCTATCATATGGCCTCGATACATGTCAAAATGGTCGGCTCTCATGCGCCATCTGTTATTATTACGTGAAATGAAGTATAGTTATTTATCTGTCAATTGAAATGACGTTGCGACAGTTAAGGGTCGATTCTGTTCATATCTATAAGTTTTACAGATCTGTAAATCTGTAAATAATTACAAAATTGCAACGAATCTACCATTCTTACGTATAATTTTATATTAATTAACAAAAATAGATGTGCTTTTGACAGTTTTTTACAGATCTGTAAAACTTACAGATTTGAACAGAATACGCCCATTGATTGAAACTTTGTTAATCAATTTTTTAAAGTATCGTTGTTATTGAAAATGTGAAATTAAGAGAGCATTTTCGAATCATGATTTATAATTTGACAGTTTTTAAGTATCCCAGACATTAATTTAAAATCATTCCAAAGATTGGATAGGAGCTTCCAAGATGTTAAGGGAAATAATGGTGAAGTTTATTGTTTTTAAAAACCTTTGGCAAATATCTATTTTACACTTGGGCATCATCAACTTTATAAGTGTATTATTATTGAAGAGAACTACTTTGAACATATTTGAACTAAAATTCTAAAAAATATAAACATTTTTTTGACTCTATTGTGGTTCTTATATTTTAAAAATTTAAAAATATCTTATTGATACAGTAATAGAATTTTTGATATCCCATTTCATTTCTTAATTTGCGAAGGGAACATGAGATTATGAATGGATAATAATTATGGCTGTTATAACTTCTTTCTGTCCCCCTTAATTATCAATTATAAATATTTATATACTTCTTTTGTATCCATTAATTAATGCCATTTTCATCGATTCCGTTATTCCGAATCGTATTTCTAGATATTTATAACCCACTAACGATGGTTTTGTGAAGTATTATGTTTTAATTTCAAATCATACTCGAATGTACGATATTTTCTTTCAGAAAGTTAAACGATAAATAAAAGAAAATGTGAGCAATACGGAAGTAATGAGTCGTTAAGAAAGTTATGTATTTGACTTGTATTTTGAAAGGTATTCTTAAATTTATAACAAGCAAGAATTTAAAACAAAGGAATTGTTTGAAATTTGTTATACGAGATATTTTCTTTGTAACTTCCTTAAAATATATATTTGGTTTTCTTTTTGGTATGTGAAATAATTTTGATTTTTACGTGTATGGATATTAGAGAAAAAATACCTGTACTTTATTAAAATCATAATTTTTTTTACGTGTTTTCGAGAAAAATTGTTAAAAATTTGAAGCAGTATAGTGACGTCAGTATGTCCCCAGCAAACAAAGATACACGATATGTTATAGCGGCAGAAATATGTATAATCCCTAGTTATACTGACTGCTGACGTCACCATATCCTATCTTCAAAACATTCACTCGCAAATAATATTTTTATTATTATAAAGAGAAAGCATAATAATTAATTTTTATATTTTATGACATATGTAGGTACCTAAGCCGTCTTTTTATAAAACGTTTAATCCTAATCGTTTTCTAAATGGCTAGGCGAATTGTAAAATGATGAATTTTGATTGGATATCGGTGTCTAAAGTATAATTCATGTAAACTGCATCATAGGGCATTCATTATAGAAATGTCAAATACTGACGTCATAGTGCATTGCATTTTTACAGATCGTTCCAAGATGATACAAACTAATTATAATTTAAAATTTATTACAAACATAATTTTGCTTACAAAATTCTTATTTTTGTTATTAGCATATCTCTATTTCAATTAAAATTTTATTAATGTGAAATATCCTAATATGAACTATACACATTAACAGCATTGATTGTATTATGGTGTTTATTAATAACTAATAAATATTATTATATATAAATATCAATATAATTTTCATATAAAGTATATTAAATGATAATTAATATTGTTCAATAATCACTGGCAGACTAAAAATAGATATTATGTGCTCATAATATGACATTATATGCATTTTAATAAATTAATTTTGATACCTTTTGTTTCATACAAAAATTTAATAACAGTTAATGCACTCTAGCTATAGCCGATAATATAAAATATTATTAAAAACTAAAATAAAAAATATTGAAAGGAAAGATGTAAGATATTTCGTTAATAAATAAAGCAAGGGTAGAATTAAGAAGAAAATTAAATTTTATGCATAGGTACAACTAAATTATTTAAGAATTTCAATATGAGTTTCTTAGAAATATCTAATATAGTTTTAATAGTTTTATAAATATAATATTCTAGTTTTATTAACGGAAATGTTATATTACAGGAAATTTAATTCATATTATAGCATATTTTATTTGAATATCAAATTAATGTACTTTATATACCCCACATTAAAGTTTAAAAATTATATTATGAAGGAAATTGAAAACAAATAGTAACGTATACAAAATATATGCACAGAAGGAAATTAATAATAAATATTTGCAAACAAAACTAACGGAATAAATTTTATGTTGAGATGTTTTCTTAGGTAGTACTCGTAAACACAAGAAAATTATAATTAAATTCCATGCTCCACAAATAAGGTACAGGACTAATAATAACTTTGTAAAATATGTAGTTATTTAAGCTATACTTCATTTCACGTTAGAAAATAGCATTGCTTTAAATAGGGAAATAAATTTTGATTGTTTAAAATGTAGGTACACAAAAGCTAAGAAAAAATTACCTCTCAGGTGACACATAATTAAGTGATATTAACCATGTTTTTCATTTTGATTTTTTAATTTTCAATATTTAAGTACCGTACATTTTTACAGATAAAAATATTTAATATTGACAAAGTTGAATTTCACCTCGCCTAAAATTCACCCGAACACACCATTTGAATAAGTACATTTTTGTTTAATACCATTCTTCCTCTCTTTGTTTTTTGTTTTTTTGTTGCGAGGAAAGAACTTAGCTTTCAATTGTTATCTAGGAGGAATGTTGTTACAGTGTCTTCACTGTAAAACTTTATTTGGTGCTTCATTGTTGAGAGCAGTATGTTTATGAACTTTTGTGTAATGTGGAGTTTTTTTTATATTCATCAATTAAAAAATTTAGTATTACGCATTATTGTATATGTAAATTGGAGCCTTCAACTCATTGTAAGCATTATTGCTGCAATTTTTTTTTTTTTTTGTAAAATTGTATTTGCGATCTTACATTTCGATGCATTGTTGCCCATTGTCGTGACTTGTAACTCTGGAACGTGCTTGCGCTCCAACTGGCATGTACCTGCCCGCGCTACGAAGTTGATCAATTTCACGCTGCGTAGATGTTATGCTTGCGCCCGAAACTGGATTATGGGACTCCGGGTACAACATTACATTTTATACTTTTACAATTTATTGGCTTTTAGCATTTACATTCGCGCATTGTTCTACATTATATTATACAGTAAATTTTTTGAAAGATGTCCGATCAAGGTTGTCTACGAATTGTATGAATTCAGATTTTTGCTCCGCCCATCATGACAAATTCAGTAGTGTCGTTTGCTTAGTTTTTATGAGGGTACGTAAGATACTACTGTTATTTTATTATTATAAAAATACATATTACAGGAAAAACATTCAAAATTCAAAAATAAGTCAGCTAGTAAGTTTAAAAGCAAATGTAAAACCAAATATGTTCAAAATAAGATACTGACACAATGTCAGTGTCAGTGACTGACAGAATGTAAAGTTATACGTACGGCTATGAATCCAGGTAATGTATCTGAATTAATAAATAAACTTACGTTACAGCGAAAGTATTATCAACAACGAGCATCGTTTATAAATGGAATGTCCTAACTTAGTCGAAACAATATGAATTTTTGAAAGACAAGCGTGTTATATCCATCCTTATCACACAGTCTTACAGCCTTTGCAAAAGAAAGAGATAAATGTATGCCTATTTGTTAATTCGTTCGTGATACAGGTGCCCTTGATCGGACATCTTTCAAAAATTTTACTGTACAAATTTTACAGTGCCTTCTGCACATAACCTGAACTTTATTAAATTCTGTTTTATTACATTTCCTTTTTTATTTATCAACCCTCAGTTGTTTTCAGGGTAGGTAATATTATCTTTATATAGGGTGCGTTAAGTAATTTATCGCGTTGCGCGAGACACGTTACAACAATTTTCACAAATAATCAACACAGGCAGCAACGTAGATGCCGAAGGCAAGGCATCGATGATCGGCTATATTAAGATTATACTTACGTTTCGAACTGAAAATAAAACTAAACCGGAGCTGAACCCTCAACCCGAATTTTAATACCGGTTCGATTCCGACTCGGTTTCAATTTGAAATATATCTGAGGGCCGGTTCTGGGTTTGGATTCACTAAAATGTTACGGTTTATATCGGGTTTTAGTATTCTAAAACGTATACGGTTCAGGATCGGTGCTCTGATGGAAACAATACTCTGGTCTGCAAAGTACTTCGATAATAATCACATTGGCAATGTTTTTATTTTGTTATTAATTAAATAGAAAGCATAAACACATTCTATCGGGATACAAAACTGCTGTTGCGTAGTTGACAAACTTTTACCATTATTTGACCACCCGAAAAACTGGAAAAGTCTTCAATGGCTGTTGGTAATTGAAATTCTGGACGCATTAAAAGCAATGTGGTATAGCGAAAGGAGCGCAATATCGGGAAATGTCTAGTGAATTCATATGGAATCCGAGATGGGATGACTAGATAAGACAATTTAAGTCCAGACGTCGGTAGTTTTACGAGAAGGAATTTTCCATTTTCGTTACAGAGGATTTAGCAAGAAGGAAATATTTTATAAATGCATGGATTTTGCAACGTAGCACGAGAAAACAAAGAATCAAATCTAAAATAATGGAGTCATATAAAATTCTAGAATAAGTATACATTTATTCATTATAAATGTTAAATCTCTAGAAAAACTTCATGAATGAATGTTTATATTAAATATGAGGAGTAAAATGTAACCTAACAATATAGAGAGAGAACAAAGTATTCTTATTGTGTCATTTTTATTTATTTAATATTTCAAAGTTAAAGAAAGTGTACCTGTATTTACTTAATTTATTTTTTTCTACTACCACTATTGTAAGAGGGTCATTACTGAACAGACTGCTAACAACTAACAATGTAAGTTCGTTCTTATGAATAGTGTTACGTAATGAAATTTCATTACGTAACACTGTTACGTAATGAACAGCAAATTTAAATTGGCAGGACTGATTGTCAAACTGTAAGAAATGATTAAAATTTGATAAATAAAATTTAAGATTTAAATATAATAGAATGAACATACATATAAATACATATTTTTTTGGGTTATTATATTAATATTATACTATGTCAACAATACATATTTCATTTCAATCAAATTTGCAGTAGGGAACTATTTTTCATCGTATATCCCTACGCCTAGCAGTAACCATGGTAACATCGTTGCGCATTTTTATTTTTGTAAATAAAACCCACCAAACTTTTTGACGTTTCGAACTGCTGCTTTTTTGTGTAATTACAAATACAAGGTAATAATAATTATTATAAACAAAATTAGTTGATAATATTATTTGTAATTTGTAAGTAATGCAATAAAAAAATAATTAATTTATAACTATGTATCTGAATTTTGCTTCAATTTAGAAATATTAATGAGTGGTCGTAGAAAATGTATAGTACATAATTCGAGATGTAAAGCAATTACTCACTCGTAAAATTACAAACTCGACGCTGCGCGTCTCGTGTGTCAATCATTTTACTCGTACGTAATCTGCTTCTTACATCTCTCATTACGTAATATAGTATTTTATACACACTGCAGACAATGTGTAAAGTAAACGATTTTCGTATTTTATTTTATTTACACATAACAGAGCTACCACCATTAATACACGTTTGGCATTTAAATTGTCTTACCTAATTTTAGTTTTTTCTATACCCCTACATGGTAATACTGACAGAACTACAGTATTCAACTTCAGATCTGTTAAATGTGAACTCGGTATTTGGTGGGTTCAAATTGTCATCTGCTCGTCTGTCAAATTTCTAATTTGTTTCTGGAATTTTATTTAAGGTCATATAAAAAAATATTGCATGCAACTCAAGTGTAAACAATCTTTATGACATTCGGTCAATAATTTTCGTGACGAGGCTTGCCGATACTTGACCTCATGCCATAAAGATTGTATTTACACTCTTGATGCATAAATAACTATTTTATACTTCAATGTGTAAAGTAAACGATTTTCGTATTATATTTTCTTTGCACATTACAGCGCCATCACCATCAATATATGTGTGGTATTCAAGTTGCCTTATCTAAATTTTGTTTTTTCTTTACATTCGTGTTGTAATACTGACATGTTCTACAGTATTCTAATGTCTAATTTGTCTCAGGAACATAATTTAAGGTCGTATAAAAAATCTTGTTTGCAACTCAATAATAATGACATAAAGCTTGTGTTTACACTCTTGTTGCATAAATAACTATTATAAATCTAATATTACACAGTGTGGCTTACGCTAGGGTACTTATATACTCAGGGTATGGCCATGCCATGACGTGGCTCGCATTTCGTCCGCCATTGTAAGTAATACTTTTATTTTATTTATTTGTGTATTTTCTTGAGATACTGACTACGATAACTAGCAATAATGAAAACACATAAAAATTACCAATATTAAGCACAAACATTTAAAATTTTAAAAGGTAAGTTTAGTATATATATACTTATTATGTAAATAATAACTAAAATTATAAAATTAGATGTGATAATAATAACCTATATCCTATGCCCTACATAACCTCTAAATTATGTCATAATAATAATTGTGTATCTCTTAAATAAATGAATTTTTATTACCTTTATAGATTCATAGTATGATTACTAATATTCCTTTATAATATAATGTCACATTTCTTACAAATAAATAGGGAAAATGAATACTCAGTATGTTTGACATTGGCCCGCAAATGGCGGCGATCTTGTCCCATGGCCATACCCTGTATATATAGGTACCCTAGCTAGCGCCAAATAACAGCACCATCTATGATGTGGCACCCAAACTGTTTTAAACTAACTTTCATCAACATTCTCCTCAAGTTTTGTTAATACTGGTTCAGTATAGTTCTTGTATAGGCGTAGTTTGTTAACATTTTAAATCTGCCTCGTCATGAATGCATCACTCGGCAATTTCCGCTCCCCTTCGTCCAGTTTCGGGTCCGGTCGCTCTTCGAACATAGTACAATTCCATGGTGAAATTTGTTATATCCCCATAAAAACAACAATATTTATAAAAACATAAAGTGACATTTAACTGCGTCTTCAAAAAGTGTTAAGAGCTTCAAAGTAAGTGACATTTCCGGGTAACCATTTATAATTTTTTGAATTGTAGAGTCTAACTTTCTGACGTTCACCACAATGAGGTGTTGCAAGATTTTTTTTTCTTTGCTTTAATCGAAAGAATAAGAAAAAATATTTTACCCGTATTTTTTATTTTATTCATATTACCCTTTATTCATGAGAAAAATGTCGATGAAAATATAATGTTTAAATTTCCCGCTCTCCTTCCGCCTGATGACGAAACTAAGTCACTAACCAATGAAGGTGTGGCTTACATTTGCCGCTAACGGAATTTAAACGAGTGACAGTCATGACAGCTGTCAACTATTACAACTGGATGTTTGTATTTGGAAATAAACAAATATATTTGTAAAAAAATGTTTTGTGCCTGTGTGCTCAAATAAAACTGATAATAGTGAAAATATATTTCTAGTAGTGCCTCAAAGCGAAGAAAGAAGAATGTAATGGTTGTCACAAGTAACGATAAAAATATTTTCATAATTCTTTGTTGTGAAGATCATTTTGTTGTAAGTATAAATATTTTTATAATTAAATAAGAACTAATGAATATTTTTTAATTTTTAGGTGGAAAATGATGCCGGGGGAGCTAGAAAAGGCCTTTGATCGTGTGCCTGACCAGCTAATTTGGTATTCGCTTCGTGATTATAGTGTCGCTGAATAACTAATTATCTGGGTTAGAATGTTATATAATAATAATGATTAAGAAGAAGTTCTTGAGTTTTCAAGTTGATGGCTAGTGTTCACATGGAAGATCTAAGCAACTTTGGCAAGACATCATCAGCACAGACATCAGGCATTGCCTATGGATGATGCCGTGTGAAATGGCGTGCATATATCAAAACTGTGGATCCTGCACCAGAGGAATAACGCTAAGAAGAATATATTGAAAAATATTTTGTTTTGTTTTTAATCTTACATAAATAAAAAAAGATTTAGAAAGAGAATAGTGAAAAACTTTTATTCTTTCTAAGTATTGTCAGAAACCCTTTTATCATAAAGTATAGGATGTACAAACATTTAATAGTGTTCAAATTTCGCCCATAGCTTCTTATTCCTTGCTATATTCCTAGTATCTTGAATAGTCGTATTCTTCTTCAAGATTTTCGGTATAACCTTATCCCAGTTGACGTTTATGTTAGCCTCTTGTAATCCATTATTTTCAATTTGGACTATTTTTGTGAATTTATCCTTACCTACCTTAGTCTTTCTTGTGTTAATTTTTAAATCGTACTTTCATAGATTTCATTCCAGACATTTATATTAAATTGCATTTAATAATATAATAATAATAATAACTAAGAATTACGCTAAGGAACTAAAAATCACGCAACACTTTGTCAGACCTTATGTCACACAGTTGTCATTAAAGCAATCATTGAGGTTGATGTTTTTGTTTTTTTTTTCATCATCTTATAAGTTCTATTATTGGTTAGTAACTTTTAAACATCACAGGCAGAGTAATTTGGCGCCAATTCAAAAAGTATACTTTTAAATTGCTACTGCACTTAATATATACAGAAATATGAACAGAAAATCATATTTAATGATACTGTAGAATGTACTTATTTGAATTTCAGAAGAAAAAAGGTATGTTAATTTTTTTTGCAACACCTCATTCGTATTATTGGCTAATTTCATAGTTGAACAAATTTGTGACGTATTTCGAATGATACATGGGGAAAGGTGGTGAATCTAAATCCAGATTATACAATTAATAGTATCGGTTAGAGGTGATCGCATTATCCTGATCATAAATGATAACGTGGTCCAATTTATCATTCTGACAGCAGCAGATTCAGAAAGGACAAAGACTAGATTCTGGTCGCGGTCAGCGTTAGAATCAATCTTTTTATATCCCGGAAATTTATTATATAAGGTTCGAAAACTATCAAAAAAGACATCATTAGATACCATCAATAAAACTTAATATAGTGTAACTGTATTTTTTTTCATTTGTGGTGTAAAAATTGTTAAATGTTAATGTGGTATCTTATTTCAGATATGGCCAGCAATCTAATTTTGTCAATTTGCTTGCGGATAAATCACAAAGTAAAAGTTATATTGGTTTAAAAGTTATACCAAAAACAAATTAGAATATCAGCAACTTTTATGATTCTTAATAATGATAAGGCTTTACACTGAATTATAAACAACGCTGAAGTTCCCAAAAAAATAATTAAGAACGTGTTAAGAGTACATAATTATAATTTAACAAATTTACTCCTAATAGAATCATTTGTTTTTCTTTTTCTACTCTCTTTCGCTAAAATTTCCTAAAAAACGGTTCAACAGCTGAAGAAAGCACTTTTCATATTCTTTATAGTCATTAGCATTGTTTTTGTTGTACTCATTTTTTAATAAACTATATAATCATTACCGAAATCTTAAAAAAAATGTTTCACGGTCCCAGAAATAGATAATATTAAATTTATTAGGAATGCTTTTAATTTCGATGGCCATTTTGTGGGAATTCAATGCTTTATCGGTGTCATTTTGTGACAAGCTATTTTGACAAATACTTTATTCTTGTTCTACACTTCATCTTCTTTGAACTGACGTATCATTTTACTTATCTTCCGTTTATCGGAACGAGAGACGAGTAGAATATGATTTTCTTATAAAGTTTTGTTCCGAAAACTTGGAAATATGTAAATTTCAAAAATACATTGAGTTTTTAGAGTAACATGATAGCATCTGTTCGCAGAAGACATTTTAAGTAGAGATTTTTTTCGTAATTTGATTAAGTTGAAAACAAATATCCACATTTTAGCTGCTATTTTAATATTTATATTTATGAAATTTTCATATAGAAGACATATATAAATTAACAAAATCTAAGGGATTTTATCTGAGAATGTTAAAGGAAAAGGAGAAAATATATTCTAAATTTGGAAAATCCATTCAATACAATGATATAGGCTAAGAGGATTTACATAAATAATATGTTTGTCGTCATTTATAGTTATTAACGTCATTAGGCCGATATAAAGCAAATAACGAACGCGGCTGAAGTGTGGCGTGCAATATCTTTCCTAATACCATAAAGCTCTTCACGGCACTTTTTTTAGAAATATTTTATCCTTAATTGTTGGCGCCTGTTATAAACCTCATTATAGACGCCCTTCACTTTTTTTGTTCGTCCGTCCGTTATAATCTTTAACGGCCGGCGTCCGTTATAGATCCCTTTTCACTTACGTGTTTAGTTCTGTTAAATCATAGTAACGGTATGGTATTACGAAAATAGTTATTTGTATATCAAGTGCTGAAAGTCTATCTTTGTCGAACCAAAACGAAAGTTGCCGCCTGAGCGAAGCGAAGGTTGCAATCGCTTGTGTTCGACAAAGGACTTTCAACACGTGTTATACACGCTATTTTTTCTACTCCTGCAAGATAAAAAAATAAGGAAATAAAGAATTATTTTTTAAAAATTGACATTTATTTTCAATTTTTGTATATGTGATGCGTATCTATGACAACAACAAACATTCTATACAACATTTGTAAGTAAAATTCGTTGCTAGGATACCGAAGCGTGCTGCAAAGAGTTACTTTCAACATGAAAAACAAACCAGAAAATTGTATTTTCAGAGCAGGAGTAGAAAAAAATATATGTGGTTCATTTAAATATGTTATGATATAGTTTGGTTCACGAAAGATGACAATTCAAGGTCATTTATTAACCGTATGGTATAATATTACTAGCAGATAACTTCACTGCATTTCGTATACATAGACGTGCAACATGAAATAATTATGGATACATTTTAACTGAAAAAAAATAAGTGTAATTTATTTGAAAATTATGTTTCTTTTTAAATAATGCCTTTCTCAAAGATTTATGCTCTTCACCTATGTATTTGCAAAATCCAAAAACATAAGATTTAACAAAAACCATGGAATAATAATTTGATTTAAATGTCGTCACTGGGTAACTATTAGGACAGAGGGCAGTGCAGTTGATAATTAGATATCTGTAATTCTACAACATACGTCATTATTATTTGTAATGTGTTAGAAAGTAATGTCACCATTTACGTATATCTGTGACACAACATAAACTATATAGACATACATCAAATAATCTTTCTCTTTCTAACATGAAATGTTGCTAAGCTACTACTATATAAAGTGCTGTGTATTCTTTCTTCGAACAAGTGACAATGAATAGTCATCTCTCGTGAACCAAAGTATATACAGAGGGTTTATTTTAACAGTAAACATAGAGTAGTTTCATTACCATAGTTTCAAATTGACAGCAATGTATTGAAGCGTTTATATTATGAGTAAACATAGGGAATAGTTGTCAGACTCGTCAAACTCGCATATTTCAAAATGGTTTTTAATAAAATTAAAGAAAAAATGCTAATTATAACATAGTATAATTCAAATTTATTTAATAATCGACCCAGACCCTGCCCAGCAACAATTCAAAAATCTATAATAATTTTAGCTTACACAAAATAATTGTTTTTGGAACACTTAAAAAATGTATACAATGGTGACAGAATGAACATTGAATAATTAAAAACAGAATTAGTGCAGCTTCACAATATATTACTCCCCAACAAATAACGAATGCTATTAATTCTTTTTACAATCGTTTAGGATATTGTGTATTGTGTAAAAGTTAGTGGTGCCAATTTTGAGCATTTAATAAGTTAAAATAAAAATTCCTGATTAATTTAATGTAGTTCTTAAGTGTATAGACATAAATAAACAATTAATCATCTCTTTTATTTATAATTTAATTTTTATTTAAGCTATACTAATTATCCCTATGTTTACTTATAAAATAAACGCTTTAAACATTGCTGTCAATCATTTTATACTCTAACTATGGTATGATATAACCTATGTTTACTGATAAAATAAGCTCCCGATATAAGTTGCAATATTGCAATTAAGTGAGACGAGAAAACTATTAGCTCACGATGCCGTCAGGCCAATTGGAGTATTTTTCTCAAGTAACTTATTCGACGATAATTCATATTTCTTGGAAATATTATGGTAAAATAAATATACACAGCAATTAATTTCTTAATTTAAAGTACACAAATTTAAAAATGTAATCATGCAGTGGTTATTGCAGCCCGAAATGAAGTTATTTAACCTCAGAAATCTCTTGAAATTTCTGTCTTTATATGCAAAATTTCCCAGATTTCAGATGAAGTTTGCTAGGCAAAGTTCCGGATTATTTCTTCGCTTATCACAAAACTTATCGCATCATGTCTTATTTAAATATATTCATGGAATTTATTCTCTAAACGGAGCTAGAATTACACACCCACACCCATCTGCTTAGGTTCTAAAATACCTTACTTTAAAACAATAAAATTTGAAACTTTCCTTCAGATATTCCATGAATAGTATTTACAAACTACCCCGGAAAGTTGCAAAGAAATACCATTAACTTTTTATACCCGCAAATAATCTACAAAACTTTACAACAGTGAAATGCCAAAAGCGAAAAATAGTTGTATTTGGTTATATTATTTTGTCAACTTTATTCGAAACAGATTGAAATAAAAGCCGATAAAATTTAATATATTTATACTGTATTTCAGATAAGAATAGACTTAGGAGTAAGATTCCAGCTTTATGATTGGCCTAAACGCAAATCAAGTTCACAATAATGAAAAATTTGGACACAAAACGTTTCAGTCAGCTGTCAACTGGAGTTGTAGTCAGTGCGAACGTTGTAGCAAAATTGTAATGTGTGATTATCTAGTATTATATAGTATAGTTTAATATTTATGAGTCAAGATAAAAAGCGTTTCAAGATTGAAGAAAGAAATGAAACACAGATATATGCAAGATAGACGAGCAATATCGATATTAAATAGTATTTTGTGAGATCAGACAATATCAAAAGAAAATAAAACGAGATGTTTTAACTCTATAGTAAAAGTAAAACTGCATATGGAGCTGAAATTTGGCAGCTTAGCGAAAGATGGAGACGGATTCTATTCTAAGCAACCGAAATGGATTTTTGGAGACAAGCCATAGGAAGATTCAAAAGAGAAAAAATAATAAATAGAAGAATCCGAGAAATTATGCATATTAATCACACAAATGAGATAGTTTGGACATGTGCAAAAAATGGGAGAATAAGAGAAAACGAAAAAGGATATTAAAATTGCATCCACCTGTATGAAGAAAATGCGGAAGACTGCAAGGAAGTTGAATTAAAGGAATAGATCTGAGGATGGAAGAAAGAGGTTTCATGCAAGATCAGTGGAACGACAGAGACCAATATATATATATATATATATATATATATATATATATATATATATATATATATATATATATATAATTTACATATTGTTTAATTAATATTATTATATTTCTTCATAAATATTTTCTTATTTAATCTTCTGAAAACTATTGCAAGATATGCAAACAAGCACGTATATTATTTATTCCATTTTATCTTTATAATCTATCTAACAACTTTAAGTAACTGTATATTTACTAAATAATTAAAAATTATCAAATTTTGACGGTTCGAACTGTCAAGTCTGTCATGCACGAAACAAAACTAATTCATAAGTTTTATGTATGTAAAACAGGCTGGCTCCGCAGCGCCATCAAGTCTATTGTTATCTGAAATACAGTATAGAAAACAAAATTGGTTACATAAATATAACTAAATCACTATTTAGGTTCTAGCCAGGGCATCGAACCCGATCCTGAACCGAACCAAAACCGGAACCAAACCGTAACATTTTTGTGAACCCAAACTCAGAACCGAACCTCAGATATATTTTTCAGTTGAACCCAAGTCGGAACCGAATCGGGTGTTAAAATTCGGGTTCAGGGTTCAGCTCCAGTTCAGGTTCATTTTCAGTTTGAAAAGTAAGCATAATCATAGTACAGCCGATTATCGACGCCTTCGGCATTCGCATTGTTGCCTGTGTTGATTGTTCGTGAAAATTGTGTTCGTGGTTACAGTTTAAATAAAGATTTATTATTCAAAAAAAATAATCATTTTTCATTACGTCGCACCTATCCTAAACCCAATACCTAAACCCGGAACAAAACCGCAAATTTTATTAATGCTTGATCCAGAACCGCACCGAACCCATCTTTCAAAAAGTAAATTAACCCGCACTTGAACCGAAACCAGTTTTTGACAGGTTCGATGCTCTGGTTCTAGCGAACCCACGAACCGTAGCTAACCGGCTTCATGATACACCCATCTTGGAGAAACTTTTCAAGAAGATACATACATACATACTTTTAGATAGACTAAATATCTCTTTTTGTTTTTAAGATATTTCTGTACCATCTGTCATTCAGGTTTGTTTGTATATCCGTAACTTAGCAAATATTACTTCCTAGCTGTGCATTAGATGCGCTATGTGCAAATTACACTTCTGTGTCTATTCAGAATTTAGAAACCATAAATTTTCGTGTCTTGTGCAAGTTCTTGTTCTTTGTATTGTGTAGTGTAAAACAAGCTTTATAGAACAACCGCACTTAATTATTGCAGAGTGCTTGCTCTTAACTATCTCTATTCAACATCTAGTTCTATAAAACAGTCTATTTCAAAGAGCCATTTCGTCGTAAATCAAAAAATCTGATGTGGCCAGCACATAACCTCTCGCCGTATATTTTACCTGGCTGTATGCATAAAGCAAAGAATATTTTTATAAATACAAATAATATATTCATATAAATCTATGACGTATAAACTTCTTTATTATCATAAATTATGTTACAATAAATTACAAAGTAGAGTTTACCATATATAAATATTAGGCTGGTAACTGCAATTTTCAATTCGAACAACGTTGTTTACTTTCTCTTCATATTCTTCTAGTAAAAACATTAATTTTGGGCGGTCTAAAATGTATATATGGATTGTGCATCTATTCTTACATATCTTCTTTTACATTTTATTTTTTCATACATGTTATATCTAAATAACACTAATTCCCTTTAATAAAGTGACGGATAGATTGCACTCCGATTATTCTTATATCGATGTGTAATTTTGTCAATATTTACAACTTACTTGAGAAGAATTTGATAGCTTTTTCGCAATTCAAAGTTACTCTAGTCTATAGTACTGGTGTACATTGTCCCATAATGTTTGAAACAAATTTAAGTCCTTCAACCTAGACTTGTCATCTCCATAATAGTCACAGATCAAGAACTAAGGGATTCTCCAAGTACATTTTTCTTTCATTACTCATTATTTCTGACACTGACATTTATCTGTCAGTTACAAATAATTTAAATTATCAACTATTTTTCATGGCATTCTTTCGGCTGTCAAATTTATTACAACAGATTATTTTATATATTATACTTCTTTTATCTCTAAATCTATGGAATATATAATAAAATATTTAAATGTATCAGATAGAGAATTTAATTTTCTTTAATATTACCACGAAAAATTTTCAAAAAATAATATTTAGAAGATTTTTTTTCAAGAATCTTCTACTTCCGGTTGTCCAATTATTACCAAAACCTTTTCAGATCTTCCCATGAATGTCCGATTGGGAAATACGTTGTTAAACAAATTTTAAGTCTTATAGTTTTTGAGTAACCGTCCTTCCAACATCCCACACACACACATCCACACACACACACACACACACACACACACACACAGACATCATCGTAAAAATGTTAAAATCGGATTGTAGGGACCTTAAAACGTGCTTATTCAATAAAATCTGGATATGCGATTTTTAGCATGAATCCAATACCTCTCTTAGCGAGAGGTAAAAAATAAAAAATCTGATGTGGCCAGCACATAACCTCTCGCCGTATATTTTACCTGGCTGTATGCATAAAGCAAAGAATATTTTTATAAATACAAATAATATATTCATATAAATCTATGACGTTTAAACTTCTTTATTATTCAATAATAGCATGTCTCAACATAAAGATATTTTACCATAAATTATGTTACAATAAATTACAAAGTAGAGTTTACCATATATAAATATTAGGCTGGTAACAGCAATTTTCAATTCGAACAACCTTGTTTACTTTCTCTTCATATTCTTCTAGTAAAAACATTAATTTTGGGCGGTCTAAAATGTATATATCTGGATTGTGCATCTATTCTTATATATCTTCTTTTACATTTTATTTTTTCATACTTGTTATATCTAAATAACACTAATTCCCTTTAATAAAGTGACGAATAGATTGCACTCCGATTATTCTTATATCGATGTGTAATTTTGTTACAACTTACTTGAGAAGAATTTGATAGCTTTTTCGCAATTCAAAGTTACTCTAGTCTACAGTACTGGTGTACATTGTCCCATAATGTTTGAAACAAATTTAAGTCCTTCAACCTAGACTTGTCATCTCCATAATAGTCACAGATCAAGAATTAAGGGATTCTCCAAATACATTTTTCTTTCATTACTCATTATTTCTGACACTGACATTTATCTGTCAGTTACAAATAATTTAAATTTGCAACTATTTTTCATGGCATCCTTTCGGTTGTAAAATTAATTACAACATTATTTTATATATTATATTCCTTTTATCTCTAAATCTATAAAATATGTATAAAAATATTTAAATGTATCAGAAAGAGAATTTAATTTTCTTTAATATTACCACGAAAAATTTTCAAAAAATAATATTTAGAAGATTTTTTTTCAAGAATCTTCTACTTCCGGTTGTCCAATTGTTACCAAAACCTTTTCAGATCTTCCCATGAATGTCCGATTGGGAAATACGTTGTTAAACAAATTTTAAGTCTTATAGTTTTTGAGTAACCGTCCTTCCAACATCCCACACACACACATCCACATCCACACACACACACACACACACACACACACACACACACACACACACACAGACATCATCGTAAAAATGTTAAAATCGGATTGTAGGGACCTTAAAACGTGCTTATTCAATAAAATCTGGATATGCGATTTTTAGCATGAATGCAATACCTCTCTTAGCGAGAGGTAAAAATGCCGCACTATTATGAAAATAAAATAGGGCATTCATTTACAAAAACGAAAGTATAAAATGTTTAGATTAGATTGAAGCAATAGGTCAAGAAGAATAGGAAATAACGATAAATTTAATATAAAAGACGTTTTTTCTTTATATTATCCTTATTAATTGAGAAGTAGTGTAAGTACAAAGTGTACATTTTATTATTTTTTGTTATGGTGGAGGATCCCACTGTGGCGACTGTAGAAAAAATCTTGTATGTGTTTCGAGCACAAATGGACATTGTCGATTTCGAGAGAACCTCTCAATCGACAATGTCCTATTTTGCGCTCTTAATACACAAATAGCTATTTATTTATTTATATACTTACCTATATTCATTGCTAGCGTAGAGAGTGTACCACAGAGGTCAATTTTGTGCCATTTAAAATTCTAAAATATTTTGCGTCGCTCGGAATCGAACCTTGTTCCCCAGATTCGCGTGAAGTGACGCCCGCACGGTACAAATATGTCATGATTATTACCGACATCTGTGTACAAAGCAGATTGGCTCACTCAGCAATGGGTAATATCCCGTGATGATATATTATATATTTTTATTTTCTTACCTATATTTCTATATATTTACTTATGCTACAAGTAGGTGTATCCTTATTATTGAGGGTACTGTATAGAAAGAGACAAACTTTACTTCCACATGTCATCGCCCTGAAATAAATATTTTCTTCTTCGTATTTAATATACGCATTCACATGTCATGTGGCTTAATTGCCCATTGTCCTCGCACTTACAAATTACATATATAGCAGATATGCCCCATAACAAATGGCGCAAATGTCACTCTTAAAACTAAATTAATTAGTAACAAAATTCATTCTGTTCCGGTCGCAACCGTCGACAAGTGACGGTGACGCACCGGACCACACATTTGCATATGTCACCCAGTTGGCGTCTTCTCCAGACATCGCTACGCTCATGCCATGCGTCGTTTTGGCCCTGTGGCGCAATCAAACGTTCATAGTTTAAATTAATAACCAATGTTTCCGCCGAATTTATTCCCGAAACGTGAGAGAAATATCTCCCAAATGAAGTGCACTTCAAACTAAAGACAAGAAAATGATGATATTGTTATGGAAACAAAAGGGGAATTAATGAAAATGATGCTTGGAAATAAAATAAAAATTCGGCGTTAACAAAAAAATTCGGATTGAAATTTTGTCAAGCAATATTCAATTTCTCATTTAACATTTCGGTATTGTTAATTTGATAAGCAATTACACTGTAAGAAATGTTAGTTTTGTTAACTACTTAGTGAAGTCTTAAAAAAATCACACTGAAGTTGACAGAATAAACATTTAAATTTTTATTTGACACCATACTAGTAATGAGTGTTTTCTCTTACTAGTGCCTATTGACGCGTATTTAAAGTCGCGCGACTGTATATAAATGACACGATATACATAAGGCATTTTCGTTTATTACATCTGACAAAGAAGTCAGATTTGTGTGGTGACGTCATCAGCTAATTTAGATCAGGTGTTTACAAAGTGTGGCCTGCAAGCCATTTGAGGCCCGCAAACGTTTACTTCGTGGCCTGCAGTGAAAAATTAATATTAATAACAAAATTGCATAAAAATTTAGAATAACTGTTGTATGTCTCTTATTCATTATGATTGTACAATTATTTTCTCAACTTTCCACCAGCAGTCGTTATTATTTGAATATTTATTGTGTTCTATGTCGGAGCTTTCTATGCATTGCATTGCCTGTATTAAATACTCGCACATATCGCGTACTTGAAGTAAAATATAACAATGTATTTTTTAAAATATACGGGGTGTTTTATGTAACATTACAAGGCTTCGGAGTATGAATTTTATATACCGATACGAGAAAAAATTCCGATAAACACTATAACGCTTCCGAACAGAGATACCGAGGATTTATTTTAAGTACTGAAATAACAGAAAATAGTTATTTTATATCTTTGTACCTCTTTTGTTTATTTAATCAGACTTAGTTAATTAAATATGCCATTCATTTCAATCTGATTACATCTGTTCTTTAATATTATCAGAATATTTCTAATTCAAAAAATAAAATTGCAAATAATAAAAATGTAATGTTTTGATCCTTCGCCATTGTATTTTTAAATAATACTGAGTTATGTATTGAATGCAATGACTTTCATTTTGAACATTTGTTCTAAGATTCTTTTTTAAAATTAAGTATTTATGACCAAATATAAAAAAAACTTACTATTTCCTGTTTTTATGATATTCTCAATATCTCCCCAATATTTATTGGTTTTTTTTTCTCGTTTTGGTACCTAGAATTCATACTCCGAAACCGTGTACTGTTACATGAAACACGTTTAAAACGTGCGAAGCGCAAACAAATTTAATTGTTTAAAAAAAAACTGCACTCTGGTCTGAAATTTTGTGAACCCCTGGTTTTAAATGCGTTTCACAATGGGAATTTCAAAATTAGAACAGTTAACTATTAAATTATCATGACTATTTCAAATAAATGTATGGAAATATTATTTCAATTGTAAATAAATTATTTTTTTAAAAATGATTCCAATGATGGAGTAAAAGAAATAATTTTGAAAGAAATTGTAGATGAATCTGTTAAAAAAATAAATAAGCAGAAGAAGAATTAAAATACATAGTAATATAGAAAATATTGTTTCAAATTATAATTTAACATTAAATTTATGTTTACAATATAATTACTGTTGCAATTATAATATTGCAGATTTTAAATTCCATTTTCGATTTCTCAGATGCCCACGTATTTCTTATGCTAACCCTACAGATTTGTTAGAGCGTTTGAAAGCTCTCGGAACGTTCTTGTCCGAGACGTACGAGATAAAAGCGAACACAGTTAGGTGTTAAGTGATGTGCAAACTAATATTTAAAGTGAAATACGAAGACTTACGTTTATGTATGTTCTTAGAAGAAGGTTTCAGATATTATCTATTAACCGGTAAGTGGTATAATTTACTCCACATCAAACGTCTATAAATGAGATCTTGTCTACATATTCGGACAATGGTCTTCTTTATTTATAATACTTATATACATTTATGTATTTTGTATTACATAGTTAAAATACACTTTTTAGGTCCGCTCCTACCACATCTAGTTAAAGTGACAGTTAGTCATTACCAACGGTTATGTTGCAAAATTGTTCTTAGCACCTTTGGTTAGAGAACTGGAAGTTAAACATATTGATTGCTTCGCTTTTAATCTTCGGTTTAATTCTTAACTAATGGTTAATAAACAGTCACCTACTAGAGGTGGTAGGATCGGGTTTTAGTGTTGCAAGTTTATCATAATTTGATAATATGTTTTTAAAGTTTATTAAGTGTTAGCATTGTATTTAGACTATTTTGGTTATCTTCTAATATCATTGAAGAAATAGAAATACATTAATAACTTACCAACTGATAGCTATTTTTTCTTATTGTCTATTGGTGCATATTTCACTCACCTGAAACAAAATTAATAACATTAATTGGGCTTTTTATTAAAAACTAAGTCTGAAAGCTTTACTTAAAAATAAATAAATAAAATAGTAGATTATATAGTAAGGGGGAGAATGTAAGATTTTTTTATTTTTTATGTCCATTTCGATCGTGAAAATAGCCACTTGGCGACTTATTCTGCGCAAAAGTCATTGTTACTAGTAGTGACATGTAGTCACGCTGGTGGTTTTCGAAGCATATGACAAACATAGCTAGGGAGTGAGATGACACGACCCCTGAAAGTAGTGCTACAAATATATCACTACTGATTTGAATGATTTGTCTACGCTACACATTTATAATCTTATAATATTTTTCTTATCAATAGTAAGAGTACGTTTTAAAATATCTAAATTTATTTTCCACAATATATACCGGGTGTTTTAAAATTATTATGCAAATTCTGTCCTATTAATTTTCGAACTAAAGTGTAAATAAAAAAAAATGTTCAGAATTAAATACTGCAATAAATGAGCTTAAGTAATAAAATATAATAAATTCTTGTCAGGAGATAAACGTAAAATAAAATGTACGTTTTTAAGATTTTTAAAGAGTGCCATGCAAGACAAAACATACAATTCAAATAGTAGCATTGTTTGACTTTGACAGATAGAAGTTTATTAATTGATATTTTATTGTTAATATTGTTCCATAGAGTTTTTTCAGCGATTGTAAATGTATCCATGCTTACTGATAAATAAATTAATGAATTCAATAATTATTAAAACTTTATGACAGATGTCATCTGCCAAACTCAAGCTATCCAACTCTTTAAAATTCTGTGCTGCTGCTCATGCCACTCTGTAAATTGCTAAAAATTATTACTTTTGCCTATCTTTCGCAAACAAAACGCATGTTAACAATAATTTTCGACTTGTTAGATGTAGTTTTTAAATCAATTCCCAAGGTCCACAAAAAAGTAGACAGCCGGTATATATTTGCAAATTGTGCATATTCTTTTATTTTTCCAAGAACTAAAATGTGCTGAAACAAAATCACTAAAATGTCACTGTTACAATATTACTCTACGTGGGTTGCATACAATTTGCAAATGTCAAAATTCGAGTCATCACCTCGACAGATATATGCTACAGAGCTACAGAATAGATATCCTGCCCCTAGAGAAAAAATATGTTATTTCGGTCACGATTTTGGTGTCATAGAAACTCACTTACTGTGTTGTCAGAGAAAAAATAAATTTAAAAACAATTTGTATTAAAATGTACTAGAAAAATAATTATTCTTATGAAAATATTATTTTCTTTTCGGAACTAATTGTCAGTGTGCAAAATTTGCGGCGAAACAATAACGATAGCTCTACTTCATCCTATATTCATATCATTCATTTTGTATAAATATATGTGAATCTCTTACGATTCATTTTACTTTTGTCGTGATTTGACAAAATCTTTTTCCTTTTTTATATATTTCCGAATATAAATATAAATACATTTTTTAATACCTAACACGTAACCTACTTTTCCAAAATATAAATCTTTATTTTATAATTAAAAATTTAAATACAATAATGGTAAAGTAAACAAAAAAATGAATTGTTCTCCTAATTGAATTTATGTCAATTTGTATTGTTGTAAGTGACGCATTCTCTGTCCAAATTCTTTGAAAAAGCTATTTTAATTCGAGCTTTTAGCGGGGCTAAAGCGACGAAGCGGCCTCGTAGATTTCATTAAATTACATCTCAGGCATCAGCCGTGTTGCCGTGTACGTAGAATACAATAAACTCTACTTGTATTCTTTGGAGCCAATTGTAAAAAGAAACGAAAGAAAATTAACAACGTGTTGAGCCATTCGTTCTTTTTAGACGACGTGTCTTTTTTTGCAGGAGAGCATAGCATGTCAACGCGAATTATTTTGCACCTGGGTGCGCTATCTTCGGCGAAATAACTGCTTGGACTTTTACGTCGAGGCGGCGACAAACTTTTACTAGCTGTTACAGAGAAGGTCATAGACATGATGCAAAAAGTGCAACTATGTTTGTTAGTTATCTATTAAACGCCGAGAAAATATTTCATAAAAGTAATTACTTTTTGTCAAGCTTTATGCGAGAATTACCAGCGAGGCCTATTACTTATTTTTCCATGACTGGAGGCGAAAATACGAGGGTCATTTCTTAAATAATGCACAGGTCCACAGGTTGGCAACACTGCGAATTGGATGATGCAACAACAATAACATTTACGTCAGTTGTAGTAGAAGGCTTGGGGAAGAAGTGTGTGTTTTGTTTTCAACTATAACGTAATCTGCTAGAAATGGAGCCTGCACGTGTCTTGGGTATTGTGACTGGGTCGTACATTAAGATCAAAACTTTACGTTGCAGAAGGTCAAGCATTCTTGTATCGAATAGTCGCTATTGATGAAACGTGGGTTAGAGATTTTGAGCCGGAGTTGAAATTACAGTCCAACGAGTGGCGAGGTTTATATTCCCCACGGCCAAAAAAATTTTGGAGAACTTAATCAAAAGTCAAGCAAATGATGATCTTTGCTTATGACTGCAAAAGAATCACCATGACCAACAAAGTTCCATATAGAACAAGTGTCACAACAATTTATTATTGGGTCTTGACACTAAAACTGTGCAAAAAATTACACAAAACCCGATCTCAGTTGCTCGAGGCTAGGCCACTCATTCTCCATAACAATGCTCGCCCCCACATCGGGAATTTTGTAACTGAGAAACTGCGATTAGGAAGTATTACCTCATGCTCCCTATAGTCCGACAAGGGCTGCGAAAAAGATCGATTGATCGATCTTTTTTATCGATCAATCGAAAAAATCGATTTATCGAAAAGATCGGTGAATTGTAATTTTTCAAACAGATCGATCATTGAAATATTGTTATTTTTTCAAAAAGATCGATCAATTAAAAAATTATTTATCTCTATTTCGGAAAATCGATCTTTCTAAAAGATATCGATCTTCTAGATTCTGAAAGATCGGTTGGTCTAAAAAGAAGATATCTTCAAAGAACGGTGAAAAAATCTCTTGATTTGAGCAGCATTTAGCATTTGATGCGTGTTTGGGATTATGAAATGTGTTTCGTGATTTGATGTGCACATGAGTATTAGAAAAAAAATCGATATTCGTGATATGCACGCCGTATCCATGACTGTGTCTGTGATTCATTCGAGCTGTGTTCGTTACAGCTGCTCAATTTCTAATGATACATTGATAAATATCTGAAGTATTTTTTTTGAAGAATTCCGTTTCGTTTTTGTTTATGTTCTGGATCTTTTATTTTTTCGTTTATTTCGTTCCGTTCCGAGTCTCTGCTTGACAAATTCACTGTTGTACGTGGTCAACTGTATGAGTTGCTAATAATAAACAAAAATATAATTTAATCTATAGCAGACGTTTATTTTTTATTTGAACTTTTGTTTCTAATAGTTAAATATCTAATAAATATGTATATGTGATAGTTACTGTTGTACTCCTTCCTGATCTTAATAATATATAAACAAAAAAGCTACTTTCTTATCAATAAAGATCGATCTTTTAATAAAATCGATCTTTCAATCTTTTAATAAAATCGATCTTTCTAAAATAGATTTTTTGATCTATTATTAAAATCGATATTTTGATTATTTATTGAATCAAATTTTTGTTCTTTTATTAAAATCGATCTTTTTATAAAATTGCTTTTTAGATAAAGTATTTCGATTTCATATTAAATAAAATCATTTTTTTGCGATTGATCGATCTAATCAATAACGACAATTTGATATTATCAAAAGATCGAAAATCAATTTCAAATTTCTAAGATCGCACAGCCGTAGTCCGGACATGAGTCCTGGCCCAGAATGCCCAACCATACATAGTACATTTGTGAAAATAGTTCATATCTTTGAAACGGTTAGTTTGCGGACCCATATTTATTAGGCTTTTCTCACTTATTTTGGTGTAACTATACGCCCTTAAAATTTCCGAACACTTTTTTTAACACCCTGTATATCATTACAACGCGAGGTATCTGTGACGGAAATTAAAAATCAGGTCATACAGACAAAAACCACATAAAGGCGTCATATCCGTGTCTACAATTCCAATAATTCCATGTCTATCTCTCTATAACTTTTCTGTCAATTGGTTGTCTTTTCAGCAAAATGTTTTATTTGTGTCTGGAACTTTTGCAATATACAGCAGTCAATAATCCATCACGTTTTTTATCCCCGTATGTGTAAAGAACAAACAGCCATATATTGCATCATTGTGAACATGTGTGACCAGTATGCTGATGCCGGCAACAATAAAACAGGAATTACAATTGGAAATATATTGCGCTATAAATATTCAATATGCGGTTTTTATTTCTCACCATTTATGTAAAATATATCGCGCTTGTTCGATTATTCAGAAAGTACGCTAGTAGCTATCAGCCACAATGCTCAACGTGAATATGAGTCCCTATACCAACTTTTACATTCTGCAACGAACATAAGTAAAATTTAAAAGTGTTTACAAAATATTATATTTCAATATCAAACGCCTTGTCAAAGAAGTTGAAAATTATGTTTTGAGAGTTTAATTTTAGGTGATTTGCGAATTTGGGGAAATAAATATATGTACGAGTATAAAGTAATAATAATAAATAACAAAACAAAAATAGAAAAACATGTTTGTTTTTTACTCAAGATAATATTTTTTATGTTAAAACTGTAATACTATTATAGCTTTAAAACCAAAAGACTGATTTAAAGTGATAAAAATAAATAATTATGACAATTTGGATTCAAGCTAAAAACGCATATCCCGAATTTAATGATTAAGCATGTTTTAAGGTCGATGATGTCTGTATATGTGTGTATGCATCTGTGTGTGTGTGTGTGTGTGTGTGTGTGTGTGGTTATATGTGTGTGGGGATGTTGGAAGGACGATTTAACTACGTATTTCTCAATCGGGCTTTACTGGGAAGAGCTGAAAAGGTTTTGGTAATAATTGGACAACAGAAACTAGAAGATTCTTAAAAAAAATCTTCTAAGTTTTATTTTATGAAAAAATTTCTTTTTGTTAGTATTAAAGAAGAGGAAATTCTCTACCTGATACATATAAATGTTTTATTATAGCTTTTATAGATTTAGAGATAAAGAAATATAAGTTATACAATAATCTGTAGTAATAAATCTCACAGCCCAAATAATGTCATGGAATTGAAAAATTAAAATATGTGTAACTGTCAGATAAATGTCAGTGTTAAAAATCCAAAGACATTATTGAAGTTTTTTTCTGGGAAGTACATACATTACAATATTTCTTATTGTATTAATAATTAAATATTTAAAATTATAGGTGTATTACATAAACCCTTCAAAAATACTGTCAATCCCGACAATGAATTGGAAACATTTCGAAAAATTAGAAAGGTAGAACAAAATGTCTTCATAGAATGAATTTAAACTTAAAAACTCTAAATATAAAGAATAGATATAAGTAGAATTTTTGGTGTAGAATGTAGGTATACAAGAAATGTTAAATACAATAGCGCGCGAGCGGTTATGTGACTTTGTTGGCCTTGACAATCAGATATGGGGGCCCGAGTCTGAATGATAGGTAGCTAGTAATTATGTACGTAGATGTCAAATTTCATAATTTTTCATTCTAAATTTAGTGATTTTCCAATTCCAAGTGGTTTATTTTCCTCGACACGTAAATTCCACACTCCTGGTGAGAAATTAACTACGTGAATTTATAAAATCCTGAAATTTTTAAAGAAAAATTCTGAAATTTGACAACTGTGTATATAATTACTAATTGTCATTCTGACATGGGTCCCCATATCTACTTGTCAAGGCCAACAATGTCACATGATTGCTCACGCCTTAATTTATGTAAACAAAAACAGTTGAAAAAAAATTCATATCTGATTTTTCTCTGTACCCTTTATTTCAAAATAAAGTGTCTCCCTTTAAAGTTAAATATTTCAATTATTTAATTGTACATTAACAGAATTAATACTATTAATTATTAATTTAATTTGAATCGATCCAGGAGAACAGACTCTATACTTAATGATTTCTGTTTGACTTAATTATTTCTTGTTGTGAGTACAGAGTCTGGCCAAACGGAAGTCCTAATTAGTTCAGAATTTAATTGTACATTAACAGAATTAATACTATTAATTATTAATTTAATTTGAATCGATCCAGGAGAACAGACTCTATACTTAATGATTTCGGTTTGACTTAATTATTTCTTGTTGTGAGTACAGAATCTGGCCAAACGGAAGTCCTAATTAGTTCAGAATGATTGAAGAAGATTTTTTGGGAGAAAAACCAACAGATTTATTATGTCTTGCAAGAAATTGTTTCTGAAGGTTTGTGTCGCTGATACGCCTAATGGATTGGAAATGATTAATACTCGTAACTTCTTTTGCTTCTTCCAGTATATTATATTATTCTTAATTATGATTAATTTGTTAAATGCAACCCAAATCCTTAAAACACCTGTTATTACAAATTTAAAGAACATTGAATTCTTCGTCATATCTTCTATAGATTTAGAAATATAAAAATTTATATAAAATAGTTAATACAATTTAATTGTTAATAACTGGGGGATTCTTTTAGGTATTTTCTTTACTAAAACCTGACTATCAAGGAACTTATTTGTTGAGAATTATTATTTTAAAAATATATGAACCACAAAATCAATATAAATTACTGGTTTCAATTCTGTGCTACACTTATTTCAAATATGTTTTTGCAAATTGAATAAGTTACTTTTGGGTACATAAAAATTGATTTCCCATGTGAAATCCCTTTATTTGGACTTTTGTTGGGACCCTCAAAGTTTAACTTCCATCAGCTTATATCTACACCACAATTCAGCGTGGCCAACAGTTAGGGAAGTCATGCAATTTTGTGCATGAAAAATTTGAAATATTTATTCTTAATTCTACACAAACATGCATTACAATGTCTCGATTATCAATCGTTCTTATCAACATACTTGAGAATTAAATAACTCTTATTATAATTTACGTTTTTGTACATATATTTGTTCTTCGGGACACTAGTTTTCTTGCTCTAGGTAGACGTAGACTAATGTATCCCTGATAATGTCTAGCTACACGTTTTGAATTCCATTCGCGAATACCTTTGATATATTGAGCGCTAATGTGGTAATCGATCAATGTTAAAACATATTCCCCATCGAGTTACAGTTACAGTTCAGGCATTAAAGTTCTCGTTTGCTAAAGAAAGACCTGCGTTTAAATTTCGCACCTAATGATTATTGACCAAAAACTAAACATTCATTTCGAATATATAAAAGTTTTAGATGTTTTTACCTCACGCTCAGAGAGGTATTGGAATCATGCTAAAAATGGCATATTCAGATTTTAGTGAATAAGCACGTTTTATGGTCCTTAGAATCCGATAATAACATTTTTACGATTATGTCTCTCTGTGTGTGTGTGTGTGTGTGTGTGTGTGTGTGTGTGTGTGTGTGTGAATGTGTGTGTGTGTATGATGTTGGAGGTACAATTTCTCAAATTATAAAAGACTAAAAACCTGTGTGGCCACGGATTCCTCAATCTAACAGTAATTGGAAGAGTTGAATAGATTCTGGTAACAATTGGACAACCGGAAGTAGTAGTATTTTAACAAAAATCTTCTAAATATTATTTTTTGAAAATTTATGTTATTACAAATATTAAAAAACAAAATTCTCTATATCCGACACATTTAAATTTTTTATTATACCTTCTATAGATTTAAAGATATAGATATATAATCTATAAAATATTCTGTTGTAGTAAATCTCACAGCCTGCTCACAGCCCAAACATCTCCATGGTAACTACTTGAGAAATAAAAATGTCTATAACTGACAGATAAATGTCACTAATGTCAGTGTCAAAAATTCAGAAATAGTACTGAAGGCTTTTTCTGGAAACGATATTTAATATTACTTATTTAAAATTATAGGTATATTAATTAACCCTTCAGAAATACCGCCAATCCCGTTAATGAATTGGAAAAACCTCGAACATCTAGAAGAAATGGAGAAAACTTGCTTATAGAATGAATTTAAAATTATAGAAAATACGTAAATATAAAGATTAAGTGTAATAAGAATTTTTTGTGTGTACAAGAAATGTTAAATACAATACTTCTATATAACACAATGGAAAGGGCGAGAGGTATTGTGATGGCCACAACAGATTTTTTTATTGCTTTTCCGACATTATAATTACCTACTTCATGAAACAGAGTGATGGGCACCTAGAAAGAATGATCTCAGAAAAATAGAATCATCAGAAATATGGGTTTTTGAAATTAGTTAAAGGAAGCTTAATAAGATTAGAAATGAAAGCATACGTGAAGAACTAAATGTAAACGAAAACTGGAAACACATGGCACACGTATGTCACCAAATAGAAATAATCTACAACCCATAAGGAAAAAGAAACATAAGAAGACCGAAGACAAGATGGTGAAGCCGAAACAGGCAGAGAGCCTAATTGTGGAACGATAGGAGAAGATTTTGGATAATTTAAAAGGTTTAACAAGATTTTCTGTATTAAAAAATAAATAAATTTTGAATTCAATAAAAACGCAACGAACTTATGCATCAACCCGATAATACTAAATAAAATAAGCACTTTTTTTCGTATGTTCCTGGTGGGATTTGATCTCAAAAGAATAAAAAAAAAATAGATATGCAAGTCGGTAGAAATGTGAAGATATATGTGCATATTTATTCCAATGAGACGTTTTAAAAAAAGTTTCCGCAAATAGCAACGTTCCGACAAAAATACATATATTATCATATTGATCTATATTTTCTTCAAAGAGTATATTAATAAGTAAATTTCAAATTCATATTCCGCCATGATTATAAATCCATTTAAATTTTATGAATCCCTTTAATGAGATGCGAATTAAAATTCGCGATTAGTAACACATGCCAGCACTAATCAATGCTTTCACAGCGACCGAAATAGAATACCGAATGCTACGCAAACATCGTTAGTGAGAATCATAACACACTTGCCAGGTTATCAGATAACATCAGGAACTACGACAAGTAATCGAAACTTATTCTAAACATTTGCTCTTTTTACTAGAAAACCGCTGCTCGTGCGAATGCAATTCTTACATGTTTTATTTCAAAGAAAATAATATTAATAGTTGCTAGTTGCTTTATGATTTACAGTCCAGGAAATTTACTGAAAAAATACCCCCCAACAACAAAACCATTTTTTACAGAATCTTGTCCAGAAACAACATAAAAAGTTTTCGGAAATTGAAGCATAAAAAGCCTCCGCCATTTAATGTTATGTTGAAAACGTATGTAAAAATATTTTATTTATAAAATATTTTTTAGTAAATTAAGAAAGAACATTTTCTGTGACCTCGTTATTTAAAACTGGAGAAAGGGAAGCATATTTAAAAATGTAACCTGTAGATGATGTTCAAGGAAGTTTTAATTTGAATTTAACATTAGATCATTTTTCTCTCTTGTTCATTATTTGTTATTTTTGTGGCTTCTTTCACTTTTATTACGTATTTCGATTTGTTAAAGCAGGATTCTGAAGGATTTTAACTTAACTTATACTCGTACAAGATTAAAAATCTGTTGTGGCCAGCACAATACCTCTCGCCACTTCCTTTTTTGGTTACATAAGTATAGGGCGCGAACAGTCATGTTACATTGTTGGCCTTGACAAGCAAATGTGGGGGCCTGTTTCAGGATGATAATTAGTAATTATGTACATGGATGTCAATTGTCAATTTTTCATTCAGAATTTCAATATTTTCTAAATACACGTAGTTAATTTGTCACCAGGAGTGTGGAATTTACTTGTCGAGGAAAATAAACCACATGGAATTGGAAAATCACTAAATTTAGAATGAGAAATTTTGATACTTGACATCTATATACATAATTACTAGCTATCATTCTGACATGGGCCCCCATATCTGCTTGTCAAGGCCAACAAAATCACATGACTGCTCGCGCCCTATTGTATTTAACATTTCTTGTATACCTACACTCTATACCAAAAATTCTACTTACATATATCTATTCCTTATATTTAGATTGTTTAATTTTAAATTCATTTTATGAAGAAATTTTGTCCTCTTCTAATTTTTCGAAATGTTTCCAATTCATTGTCAGGATTGACAGTATTTTTGAAGGATATATATAATATACCTATAATTTTAAATATTTAACTATTAATACATTAAGAAATAATATAATGTATATACTTACCAGAAAAAGTCTTCAGTAATGTCTCCGGATTTCTGACACTGACATTTATCTGTCAGTTACAAAAAAATTAAATTTTCAACTATTTTCCATGGCCAATCTTTCGGCTGTAAAATTTATTATAACAGATTATTTTATATATTATATTTCTTTTATCTCTAAATGTATAGAATATATAATAAAATATTTAAATATATCAGATAGAGAATTTAATTTTCTTTAATATTACCAAGAAAAAAATTCAAAAAATATTATTTGGAAGATTTTTTTTCAAGAATCTTCTACTTCCGGTTGGCCAATTGTTACCAAAACCTTTTCAGATCTTCCCATGAATGTCCGATTGGGAAATACGTAGTTAAACAAATTTAAAGTCTTATAGTTTTTGAGTAATCGTCCTTCCAACATCCTACATACATACACACACACACACACACACATACATCCACACACACACACACACACACACACACACACACAGACATCATCGTAAAAATGTTAAAATCGAATTGTAGGGACCTTAAAACGTGCTTATTCAATAAAATCTGGATATGCGATTTTTAGCATGAATCCAATACCTGTCTTAGCGAGAGGTAAAAAGGGAAACAAAAATATTAACTTTAAACTATTCTTCAAACCAAACGTCAAACAGGTGATCTGTTATGTACTGGCACATGTCGTTGCTATGGGACGTACCGATACTATGACTTTACGGCCATTCATTGGCGGGGCGTAATTCTACGTCATACATGGCGGTAATTTAAATATTCAAATTTTATTATTTTTTTCTGACCAATTAATAGATATTTTGAGAAATAAAAAAAAATGGGTAGCAAGATTTTAATTTCTTTTCAAAAATATTAAATAAAAAAATTTCACGCAGGTAGCCTGTTGGGAATGCAATTTTTACTGACTAAATGATTGTAAGAAATATTTATTATTTTATGACATAACATTGGATCAACGGATGCCTCCTATAGGTTCCTTACATTTAGATTTTGCTTATTCGTACATCCAGAGAATTATTTTCATATTATTATTTTATATCTAATAGTAATAAAAATGAATAAAATATAAAAAAAGCTTTTACGACACATTAGTGTAATCAAAAATATTTGGTATTAGATAACTGTAATTTATGAAAAAAGTAGAACGTTTCGAAGACATTGAGACACCTTCTTTTGAATCTATGAAAAACAAAATAACAGCGAAAGACAAAGTAAAATAGATAATTACCATTTACAATCCACTTTTGTTCCAAAATCATTGCTCAGGGATATTTTGTCTTTCTCTACTGTACTGTTTATTCTTTGTGGACCTAAAAAATATTTTAAAGATCAAACGTTCTCCTTTCGCACTTTTTTAAAAAAAATCCTTTAATTTTTTTTACCGTTTTATTTGCTTGTACTTCTTTGTCCCTTATATATAGAAAGCAACTAGTTTTTTTTTTTGTTTAAAAAAAGTGAATTAGGTTAAGTTATAATTTTTTATTACCGTTCATCAAATCACCCGCTATAAAGATGAACAAAAAAAGAATACTTGTCGTTTCTTCTCAAATATAATTTGTCACCTTACTTAAGTCACCGAAACGTTACAATTTTTAATAAAACCGGGAGGGTAATAGTCAGGGAAAATCAGGAAATTTTGGAACATTCAAGGAATGTACATGGATAAGTCATGATAATATCATGGAATTTAAATAATAGAAAATAAAAATAAATACAGTTATGCATTCCATTTAAAATTTATATTTTATATTATTTTTTTCATTTCTAAAAATTATATATTTAATATTTCGTTTTGGAATACGTTCAAATAATAATAAATAAATTATATTGTACAGTCTCAAATATAAAGCATTGTATCTACTAATATCTTTTTTCTACAGTCTACATAGAAAGTAGCCATTTGCGCTCTCTTTTGTCAACGCAAAATGTCACTTTGCCGCTCTAGCGCGACAAAGTAGAAAAAACGCTCGCTGTACTACTATATAATGTTGAGAAATGTCACTTGTCTACATTCTTAATGGAAACTTTTAGTCAGGAACTAATGGCACACTGTAGTGGTACATTTACCACCTTTACAAATCAATCTGATATATAACTGCTCTGTCGGTCGTTTACATAACCAAAAAAAAAAAAATGCCGCACTATTCTGAAAATAAAATAGGGCATTCATCTACAAAAATGAAAGTATAAAATGTTTAGATTAGATTGAAGCAATAGGTCAAGAAGAATGGGAAACAACGATAAATTAAAATTAAATATAAAAGACGTTTTTTCTTTATATTAATCCTTATTAATTGAGTAGTAGTGTAAGTACGAAGTGTACATTTTATTATTTTTTGTTATGGTGGAGGACCCCACTGTGGCGACTGTAGAAAAAATCTTGTGTGTGTTTCGAGCGAAAATGGACATTGTCGATTTCGAGAGAATGCCGCGCGACGCAGGAGCGCGGCAACAACCTCTCAATCGACAATGTCCTATTTTGTGCTCTTAATACACAAATAGCTATTGTAAGCAAAAATCCTAACGAAGAGAAGCGGAGGTTGCCGATCGTTCATTTTACATGTTGCACAAAATTCTATGATTATGTTTCTCATTTCATCGAGCTATCGCATGTTATGTTTTGCGCAACCCAGATGAGTTCCAAGATTGGGCCACCTGTATATATTAATAATAATATTTTATGTGCCTTATTTAATGACATATTTCATAATTTGCACAAAATATATTTTTTATATTTGACATATTACATTTCATTAATTCTCCTGAGCTTTACATAAGATATTAATCACCGACATTACGTAAAATTAACACGATAATATGTTAACGGTAACATTATATTTTCTCATGTGATTTTTTACCTTCCGTCACCACAGAAAGGTAGTGTTTTTTGTCAAAAAAAATGATGGTGAGTTTTTAATGAATAAGCTCGTTGTAGAGTCCCTAGAATACGAATTTACTTTTTTTGCTATGATGTCTGTATTTTTGTGTGTATTTGCGTGTGTGTGTGTGTGTGTGACGATCGTTCCGGATCGCATAACTCCAATACTACAATTCCAAAAATTATAATTCTTTCATATTCCTCTTTCGTACGTCTATATGAAGAGTTGATTAGATTTTGGTTACGATTGGTTAACCGGAAGTACCCGAAATTGAAGACTTTAACAGTTTTTCTTGAAAAAACGCTGTTAAATATAATTTTTTGACATTTAATGTTGTAAATATTAAAGACTATTCTATTTATCTATACGATTTAATTGCATTTCATATTCAATGGATATAGAGGTAAAATATTTAAAAGAAATAAATCAGCCAGCCATGCCATAACCACGGAAACAGCTACTGTATTAAGAAAATTGTAATTGACAGATGCCAGTGTCCACGAAAAAAAAAATGAAACGGATAGGATACGGAATAAGGGAACTGGCTCGTGTGATAGAAGAAGAGGGATGAATAATATATTGAAAGAAGAATGAACAGCTTAGTAATAGAAGGTAGAAGAAACAGAGGAAGACCAAAGAGAAGATGGGAGGACTTATTGCGAAAGACTTGAGAGAAAAGGAACTGAATGAGGACGACAAACAAAATAGAAATAAGTATAGAAGAAGAAAATCAAGAATAGTTTATGAAATAATTTTACTGGAAATATATAATCTTTTGCAAGAAAATTTATATATGGAATTTGTACATAATACACAGAATTGAAGTAAGGTAATGTGCTGGCCACATCAATTTTTTTTATTATAAATATAACATGTCAATTAAATGTAGAAATAAATAGGTTCGCAATGATTGGGCAAGTTTACCATGCATAATGTATCAGGAAATCATGACAAGACGAAGAAAACTTATGCAAATGAATTTGATAATAGTCTAGATTTAACGGTACATGCAACTATTGTTAATTTTATATTGCAGAAATAAGGCTGCATTTTAGTCACGCCACTGTGACTAATAAATGCAGTTATTAATTCGTTAAAATGTACCAGTTAGATTTGAGATATGAAGGTTGAAGGTGCTTGTTATATTTATCGGAATTATGTCGTGAAAAGAAGACAAATGAAAGAAATTTATTTTCAGAATTTACAATCTGATATGTTTTAATTACGAGACTGGCTGTATTATTTTAAAGAAAACTGATATATGTAGGTACTTTATAATACGCATAAAATATGCTTTGGTAAAATCATGCTACTTTAAGTAACCATGTTTAATTTCTTTTTAATTACATTCAAGAGTATAATTCATGTGCGGTATTTTGAATAGAGTTGCCAACTCTGCGTACGGACATTCCGGAAGATTGTTAAAAAAAAAACAAAAAAATCTGTTGTGGCCAGCACAATACCTCTCGCCACTTCCTTTGGTTTTGGTTATATAAGTATAGGGCGCGAACAGTAATGTTACATTTTTGGGCTTCACAAGCAGATGTGTGGGCCCGTTTCACAATGATAATTAGTAATTATGTACATAGATGTCAAATGTTAGAATTTTTCATTAAAAATTTTAAGATTTTCTAAATTTCGTCAATTTATCACCAGGAGTTTAAAATTTACTTGTATGCCTTAGATATTTAACATTTAATTCTGCTCCACATGGAATTGGAAAATCACTAAATTTAGAATGAGAAATTTATACATAATTACTAGCTATCATTCTGACATGGGCCTCCATATCTGCTTGTCAAGGCCAACAAAATCATATGACTGCTCGCTCCCTATTGTATTTAACATTTCTTGTATACTCTACACCAAAAATTCTACTTACGCATATATCTATTCCATATATATTTAGATTGTTTAATTTTAAATTCATTTTTGATGAAGAAATTTTGTCCTCTTCTAATTTTTCGAAATGTTTCCAATTCTATTAATACTTTAAGAAATAATATAATGTATGTACCTACTTCCCAGAAAAACTCTTCAGTAATGTCTTCGGATTTCTGACACTGACATTTATCTGTCAGTTACAAAAAAAATTAAATTTTCAACTATTTTCCATGGCCATTCTTTCGGCTGTAAAATTTATTATAACAGATTATTTTACATATTATATTTCTTTTATCTCTAAATCTATAGAATATATTATAAAATATTTAAATGTATCAGAAAGAAAATTTATTTTTCTTTAATATTATCAAGAAAAAAATTCAAAAAATAATTTTTAGAAGTTTTTTTTTCAAGAATCTTCTACTTCCGGTTGTCCAATTGTTACCAAAACCTTTTCAGATCTTCCCATGAATGTCCGATTGGGAAATACGTAGTTAAATAAATTTAAAGTCTTACTGTTTTTGAGTAAACGTCCTTCCAACATCCCACACACACACATACACACACACACACACATCCACACACACACACACACACACAGACATCATCGTAAAAATGTTAAATTTGGATTGTAGGGACCTTAAAACGTGCTTATTCAATAAAATCTGGATATGCGATTTTTAGCATGAATGCAATACCTCTCTTAGCGAGAGGTAAAAACACGGTAACTTCGTGTAAATTGGTATACAGAAAATAAACGCACGCCCGGCCAAACCGGAAGGTATTTTAGTCGAAAATATTTTTTTCAAACACAGGCCTTTCGAACGTCGTTTCATTACAGAAAGTGAATAATTGCAGACAAAGCTCTTTGAAGACCGGTCTACAAAGGTTCACTTCTTGCACTTACTTCTTTTGCCAACGATGAAAATTTTATCTAACTGGTGGTCGATAACTGATCGGCCAAATCTTTATTGAGGAGGAACACACATACTTGCAATTTAATGCTGAACAGCCACTAGCCTAATGTAGCAAGTATCAGCCATTACACTCTGTAAAAATATGTCACTATTTAAATTGTAAAACAGTATAAAATTAAAAATTTAACACAAGAATAGTATATTACATCCGAGGTGGGATATGTTTCATTACAGCCGAGGGCTTATGTATATTACCGAGAGGCGAAGCCTCGAGGTGAGACACAGTGCAAGGCTGTGATGAAACTCTCACCGAGGTATGTGTACTATTTTATTCACAATCATCCTCTTATTAAATCAATAATATTCAAAATAAATCAGTGAGTTATAACCTTTAATTTTATTAATATTTTTGACAGCTCTATTAAATTTTGTTTAGCCTAAATTATTATAGGGATGTATGATAATGTTGCTAGGCAATCCCTACAGAAACATTTCCATCCCGTAGGGTGGAACTGAAATTTGTTATTTCCAAGCCAAGAGATTGTCATTACAGTTAGGAATGATGTATTTCCCAACCTCTAAAAGGATAGGAATCGACATATTACTATAATGATTGTAAATAAAATTAATTTAACTTTATTACAAAAACGATATTGTCTGTACAAACGTTGAAATTGAATTGAATGTTTATTTTTCCGTTGTTGTTAAGTTATTCATTGACAAATGATTCTCTTGGCAACCTAGTTGCTTGATTTTAAAAAAATTCTTTTCATCGTAGGCAACTAGGATGCTACATACATCTTACACTGACTTATTATTAACAATTAAATGAAACATAATTATATCCTAAAGATGACGCTGCATTCTAAGGCCAAAATACTCGCGTTACACAGACCGCGAGCCAAAACTAAACTCTACGGCCCGTACTACGATCACGGTTTTAACTAAAACGCTGTTTTAAAAAATGTCAAATTCAAATTTCAACATTTAATTTTGCAGGTATGTTTGAAGAACGATTTTTTAAAAAATATTAGTTTGAAAACAAACAATGTTCTGCTTTTAAATCTTATTTTGATATATTCGATATTATTTATTATTGTTATTAAATAATGATATCTGACACTTCTTAAAACAGCGTTTTAGTTAAAACCGTGATCGTAGTACGGGCCTACATGTTTATTCCATAAGTGTACAAACCAGACTGCCTAAAAACTAAAACCGTTATCGTCTTCGTGAGAGGATTATCTCCGAGGGGTAGACTGGGGTATCATATGGCATCCATATCAAAATATCAACCCTGCACGTAGGCTTGTAATAACTTCTAGACTAAATTCTCAAAACTATAACTGTCTAAGCCGCTGGCATTTAGACTAAACAAACCGCTGTGGAAAAATAATAATTATTTGTAAAATAACAAAAGAATGCACGTCGCACTAGTCACAGCATCGGTTTCTCATGGCGCCTAGCTTATTTATTTATTAATTAGTTGAATTAAGAGTACAGAAGTTTAGAAAGTATCAATAATGTAATATAATACAAAAAGTCATCCCGCGGAATATAAATATTTCATATTCCACTAGTGTATTATGACTACTAGTATAATATACTTGAAGTTGGCTATAAATATACTTGTAATTCAATAGTTGTAGATAAAAGTATTTTCCATTGAAAGGGTTACGAGGAAGATCTTTTCAAGTATCGTGATAGACCAATCATAGCTCAGATGGTTAGAGCGTAAAAGCTGGTTTATGCATTTACATTTAAATATCGATTAATCTTTCTTATTTTGGTATTTTTGCACATTGATCGTGAAGATAAAATGCATTGTCGTACAAAGTATTTGGCGTATAAATTTCCTCTAAAGATAATGGCATATAGATTCCCGTCGCAAAAATGTAGGCGCACCAAAATCCTAAAAACAATAAACAACTACTTACCCTTATATCATTATATCTATTTATTAAACTTTCCCTTAAATGTCTCTTTCCATAACTAACATAATCGATTTGTTTCAGCTTCCAGTGTTTCAAAGTGCCTCACCTTCTTCAGATTGGTAAGTTTCCAGTTTTCACTTTCTCATTTCCGAGAAAGTTACGGGCCGCATTCCGGTTGGTCCCGAACCCTTACCGGATCCTGTAATATCCCGTGACGTCATTTCCTGCCCTATCCTTAATTAAGGGCTAAAGTTACCGGTATTACTACCACACAATTTAACAAAACGTACTTGCACTTTCACTAATTTTAGATGTTTAGTAGTACTTAATGATTAATGCTGTTATAGAAATGCGTATTCATGAGTCGATAAATTGAAATGTTAATAATACTGTAGAATTTATGTATAATAGTTTAAATTTAATAGCGGTTTCCATTTATATACATACCTAGTTTTGCACTTAAAGAGCCAGGAAAAAAAAGATGAATGTCACAAAATTAATTCCTTTTATTAAAGAACGTTACATTTCAATGCATTTTCCCCGTTGTTCTCATACTCACATTTTTAATTACTGTTTTAAGGGTTGTCAAGATATTAATTACCTAGTTATTGCTCTCTGAAAATTCATAAAAGTCAACAAATTCTCTTTGACATTAGAACGAAATTAAATTCCATGTTAAACATTACAAGAGATACAGAAATAACGTAAGAATTATAGACCTTAGAGATAAAAGAAGTGAGCAATGGAATCTACACATAAGCTAACAACTGGCGATAGTCATGGTTACGCGCTTACGATGAGATCTATGACATTTGTTTTTTTTTTTAATTTAAACGTGAAATGTGGAAAAGTCTTTGGTAACTTTAAAAAACTTGTCGAAAGAAGTTACAAAAGCTTTTATTAAATAAATAAATAAATAATAAATATATTAGGTGTTAACAATTACTCGAAAGTTCAGTCAAACAACATTTATTATTCTTACTATACCGACGTTTCGGTTCACCCTTGCACCTTCTTCAGGGTCTACAACAATTATGCAACAAAAGTGTAACATATAAAATAACATGGACATTATCACACTTATAGTATTATTTTACAGATTGTTACAATTCACGTACGAATGTATTTTATGTACAGTATGTCCACTGTAAGCGGGCCACCATTGCTAATTTTCTTATTTGAAGAGATAGAAAGACGATTAAATAGACAAAGTTGGCCGATATTATACGACAAATTTAACGGTGGAAAATACAAAACAATTGAACATCAAATACGCAACTTATTCAACAAAATACCTTTTTTCATTATCACTATGCCACTAAAATTCAAAACAAAAGAGTTATTTCAAGTTGAAATTTAAATATGTTATTTCATATTTTAATACACATATATCTTTGTTGCTATGGAAACAACAGAAACTAACATTAAACAAAGAACAATTGACATTTTATTGATAGATGCTGTCAACAAAATGGAAAAATATACTAATGATGAATTAGTTGATATGCTTTTTGTTTATGCAAAGTGCAATAAAAATTCTGTAGCCAGTGCACAAAAGTATTCAGAACTATATCCCAATAGACCTCAACCCAATAGAACATATTTTTTAAGTTTACTAGTTAATAATTAATTTCGTTATTTGTTTTTGTTTTTTCCATAGCAACAATATTGTATTTGTATCAAAATATGAAATAAAATATTTAAATTTCAACTTGAAATAACTCTTTTGATTTTAATTTTAGACAATGAACTTTTATATTCAGATAATAAAAATCTTATAAATGGTACCATTTTCAATATGGCATTCCATTTAAAAAAATCTGTTGTGGCCAGCACAATACCTCTCGCCACTTCCTTTTTTTGGTTACATAAGTATAGGGCGCGAACGGTAATGTTACATTTTTGGGCTTGACAAGCAAATGTGTGGGCCCGTTTCAGAATGATAATTAGTAATTATGTACATAGATGTCAAATGTTAAAATTTTTCATTAAAAATTTCAAGATTTTCTAAATTTACGTAGTTAATTTATCACCAGGAGTTTAAAGTTTACTTGTATGCCTTAGATATTTAACAATTAATTCTGCTCCACATGGAATTGGAAAATCACTAAATTTAGAATGAGAAATTATGATATTTGACATCTATATACATAATTACTAGCTATCATTCTGACATGGGCCCCCATATCTGCTTGTCAAGGTCAACAAAATCATATGACTGCTCGCTCCCTATTGTATTTAACATTTCTTGTATACCTACACTCTACACCAAAAATTCTACTTACGCATATATCTATTCCATATATATTTAGATTGTTTAATTTTAAATTCATTTTTGATGAAGAAATTTTGTCCTCTTCTAATTTTTCGAAATGTTTCCAATTCTATTAATACATTAAGAAATAATATAATGTATGTACTTCCCAGAAAAAGTCTTCAGTAATGTCTTCGGATTTCTGACACTGACATTATCTGTCAGTTACAAACAAATTAAATTTTCAACTATTTTCCATGGCCATTCTTTCGGCTGTAAAATTTATTATAACAGATTATTTTACATACTATATTTCTTCTATCTCTAAATCTATAGAATATATTGTAAAATATTTAAATGTATCAGAAAGAGAATTTATTTTTCTTTAATATTATCAAGAAAAAATTTCAAAAAATATTATTTAAAAGATTTTTTTTCAAGAATCTTCTATTTCCGGTTGTCCAATTGTTACCAAAACCTTTTCAGATCTTCCCATGAATGTCCGATTGGGAAATACGTAGTTAAAAAAATTTAAAGTCTTATAGTTTTTGAGTAACCGTCCTTCCAACATCCCACACACACACACACATACACACACACATCCACACACACACACACAGACATCATCGTAAAAATGATAAAATCGGATTGTAGGGACCTTAAAACGTGCTTATTCAATAAAATCTGGATATGCGATTTTTAGCATGAATGCAATACCTCTCTTAGCGAGAGGTAAAAATGTTAATTTGTTGAATAAGTCGTGAATTTGATGTTCAATTGTTTTGTATTTTTCACCGTTAAATTTGTCGTATAATATCGCCAAACTTTGTTCATTTAATCGTCTTTCTATCTCTTCAAATAAGAAAGTTAGCAATGGTGGCCCGCTTACAGTGGATACATTGTACATTAATTGTAACAATCTGTAAGATCTTACTGTAAGTGCGATAATGTCCATGTTATTTTGTAGGTTACATTTTTGTTGTATTATTGTTGTAGACCCTGAAAAAGGTGCAAGGGTGCACCGAAACGTCGGTATAGTAAGAATAAATGCTGTTTGACTGAACTTTCCAAATTGTTAACACCTAATCCACATCACAACCGGAATATTACCCACAATAAATTTATTGCCCAACAGAAGTCCATTTGCAGGACAAAATATGAAAATAAATAACTAACGTACATATACAAATAATTAATTAATAAATACATAAAAAGTTTAATACATATAACATGAAAATTACAAAAAAAATATCAGCTTAAACTTTCTCCGCATTGACACATAAAGTATATATATGGGAGATTGCTGCAAAACTTCAGTGTTGGATGTTGGTAGGTAGAAAAGCACAAGATTTCTGAATGCCTGGACGCCAATCTTGTCACATGGAACGACACTCGGCATAGCTCTCACCTGGCACCTAGAGATTTCATGTCTCTCAAGAAATGAATTGTGCTCTATTCCTCTATCTAGATAAACCTTATCTTTTTTAAAAGAAATAAATTTTAAAAATCTACGATGTATACGGTCTAACGCTAAAATGTCTAACGATGCAATTTTTTACCGAGAATACAGGTATTTTAATAACTGCGATATTTTTGAGGTGTTGTTTGACAGCCCAGATGGCAGTTGAAGGTACCATTTTACTTACTATGCAGAGATAGAAAGAAATAGCAATTAAATTGAAAAGATCTATCATGTTGGATGGAGTTTTCTGTATATTGAAACTAACGGCAAAATAATATAAGAGAAGAATCAATAGTGAAGATACGTTTGATTTATGGTAGCGAGACGTCAGTAATATCCTCTGTGATATTTTTATTCAGTTTCTCACGCTCGTATTATTTTATATAAAAATAATGTTCTTTTGTTGGAATATCCATTTATTGTCTCGAAAACATCACCCACACAAAATTCATAAGACACTCTACATACATAAAAGAACTTGTCGCTATTGCGGAAAATTTTAATGCAAGACGACACCCCTTGTGTAGGTATAACAATAAAAATAAGTCTACAAAAAATACAAGATAATCACTATTCATATTTCATTGTCATTGTAACCTCAAAATTTATAGCTACATGTGTAAATGTGCAGTATTGTAGCCTTGCTATACGTATACTTCTTATGGAAATTCGATAAATATATTCTTATACTCATATTCTTGCAAACCTCATAAGATGTCTCAAATTTCATAATACACTTGTGGAACACATTTTCGAGAATAAAATCTCAATTGAACCGATAAATATAGAAAGTATTGCTATTGCAGCAAACCAATAAGACAACCGTAATACGTTTCCAATATCAGTATTATTACCTTCAGGGGCTGTCGACATAATCCAATAAACTCAAAACTACGTAGAATTTTTTTTGTTCAAAATAAAAAAGTATAGTGTATTGGGACCATCTGTTCAACAATCGAAACAGTATTAAATCGGGCAAGTAAACAATGCATTTCCATCAAGTTTTTAAGACTGGGAATATATTTTTAAAACTCTGTAAAACAAAAGGAGTAAGGATAACATTTTGTTTGCGTAACAAAAGCCGATTAAAAAACAATTTCTTATACAAGTGTGTATGTTAATTAAAATTTAATATTGTGTATGGCAACGCATACGAGATTAGGTTTTAATTAAATATACAGAATATAAACTAAAAGGTTGTATTATTATTTTATTTTAATTAAAATAATTTTTAATTATTTTTTTTTTCGTGTACTTTATTTCAATAATAATTTACATCCATAAGTAGGTACCTACGCGAAAACTTTATTATATATTTTTTGTTGTTATTAATTAACACTTTTTTATAATTTGGGAAAAACAAAACAAAGTGTTTTTATTTTATAAAAATATATGTATTTAACTTCTTTTATTATTTTATACGTTGTTATATTCTCTTGGAGGTACATTTTATATTTTTATTTTGTAATTCACTGATGTTATACCTTATTATTGAGATATAACATCAAGTGAATTACAAAATAAAAATATATGTATTTCTTTTGAATGTTATAATATTCGACTTTTTCAATATACTGGTGGCGCTCGAAATCCGTTACATAGACATTCAACATTGGAAAACAGTTTTCCTTGCGCATTGCTTCCCAAATTATTTTAGAAAAAAATCTGATGACATAAATTTTCTTGCAAAAGATTCTAAATTTCCAGTAAAATTATTTCATAAACAAACTATGCAAATGGCACTTGACACTGACATCTTCTTTTTCTTTAGCTTTTCCCATTCGTTAGGGGTCGCTATTTTTTTATTTTCTTCTTCCATTCATTTCTGTTATGCGGATCGTCCGCTAAGCTATTCATTCTTCTCTCAATATATTCTTTATCTCTCCTCATGACATGTTTAAACCAATGGAATCGTCTTATATCTTGCTAGAAACTTTTAATACTCGAGTTATTTCCCTTATTCTTCTATTTTATCTTTTATATGTTGGTTATTCCCGTGGTCAATAGCTATTATTGCCAATCCAGATAGCCTTTCTTGAAGGAACGTGGTCCGTAAGTAATTTTTAATAATTTTAAATTTGGCGTAATTCTTTGTAATTATTAATAAACATAAAAAATATTTATAAATTAAAAATTACTGTCACTAAAAAACTCCATCTTTTCATCTAGTTCATATCGATGTAACTGAGTAATAGCTATTTGTATGTAAATACGGCAAGTGTAGCTCCAACATCACGGCTCGACTTATTGATTATATGCCAAACAGCGCCTAAATCAACCAGATTTGTTCCTAAACAAACACCACTAGCACTAACGAAGAACAATGCATTGCTACCATCTGCTGACAGGAGTATACTGGATGGGTGACATGCTGTCGTCTTCAGACAATGTCTATACAATCCGGGTTCAAAGGATTATGTGTTTGCAGAGGACAAAGATGGAATAAATCACGGAAATGAAGCGGTGAAAAAATAAATTATTGTGTGTGTTGAGTTGGGTATACATGATAAAATATATTGAAAATCATAGTTGTTTATTTTTACACTTCGTGGAGATATTCATACGAGGTAGGGTCCACAAGTTTCCAGCCTAAAGGCTAATTTTGCAAGCCCGTGTCAGACGCTCATTTACAGATGCGCGCGATTATATTTATTTAAATAGAGACGTTTTGATAAATCGCGGTTTCGCGCGCGACAATTCGCGTCAGGAACGATCATTGCGTATAGACGCGCACTTGAGAATTTCTTATTAAATAATTAATTAAAATTGATGAGTGCCCGTGAGGTGACGCCTGGTAAGCGCCCGCACGGTACAAATATTCCATCATTACCGATATCTGTGTATGAAGCAGATTGGCACACCCAGCAATGGGTAATATGCCGTGATGAAATATTTATTTTATTTATTAAAATTTCCAGACAGAATTTTGTTATACTTGCCGAAACTAAATATTGAAAAGTGAATCTAAATTGTCCAATGAGTGTGTCGCGAATCTCTCCCAATGAGCGCACGTTCGACATGTAAAAAAATGTGTTTTTTAAGTTAATATTTGAAGAGAAGAAGAGCATGTATGAATGCGATTATGCGCGTGGCCGAGGCGAAAGAAGTCTGCTTAGATAGGAATGTATGGCGCAGGATAATTGTTTCCTATTATTGTGATCCGGATGCGGTATTTCGCTACCGAAAATCGGTCACTTTAATGTATTTAAGAGTTAGGATTTGTTGTATGATGTTGATGTTGTTCTTATTGTTATCGGGTTTGTGCGAACCCACTAAGTGGGACGCGTGATTTTACGTATGTATGTATATTTGAACAAGATAGAATACAAGAAGTAGAAAATAGTCTTAAATTGTATAATACTTGCAGTTGTATAAAATAGAAGTTCATTTTTGACAATTCGTATATTTATAGATTGTGTACAGTTCCGACCTAAGTCCCAAAGCAGTCGACGCCTTCAATAACGTCATTTTGACTGTACCAACAAACGAGTGGAATACAGACAGATAGCGAATTAAGGGGAACATTTATATGGTTCTCTTCCTCTATGTATGCAGAAGCATTCAAAATAATTTATTTACACCGTTTCGACAATATTTACCGCTCAATTTTTGATTGTCACACATGTAAACATATTAACATTGGCTAATTGTCTTTCAGTAATTTTACTAAACTCTTTGAATATAGATTCTCTTTGTCCAATGCAAGACAGACTATTGCATTGTTCAAATTATTCATATAACTCAAGTTAAGACATACGGAAACAAACGCTGCGTAAATATAAAACAATCAAGACAAACACGTTGTTAAAAATATATGTGATTTCTCTATTCATACTCTGCAATCACGTGATCATATTGGAATTTTTTTGTTGCGCGTTGCTTCCGAAATGTTTTGTACTGGAGAAATTAAATATGAAAATTTTAAAAAGTACAATGCTAGGCAATGGAATTAAAATGACAAATAAAGATCAAAGATACGAGTACCAATACCTATTATAAACTAAAATTGCCTCGCATTACAAACCATGTCAACCTACATGATGTCAGAAAAGTACAAATACATTATCAATAAAACAGATGGATTTTCTGTCTAGTGCCATTGCTTAACGTCCGAACATACCGACAAATAATTCTGATAGCATGAAGGTTCTCTAATACCATCATAATTACAAAGTAATCAAAAGGTTGTTACATGGATGAACATCAGCGTGTATCTGTTCAGAAACGTGCACTTTGGTAATTGAACCAACTCGAAATGTGTACTAAATGTTACAAAGATACATTGCCGCATTCAGCAATTTTCTGCTGAATGCACTATTCACTAGTGACCGTTCTATGAACGGTCATCTACCAGCTAACCGGAAAAAAAGTAAGGTCAGATGTTCCTGATCACTTGTTTATGTGCGCAATATTTAAATTCACTGATTTTTTTCTGCTAATAGAAATAATCTAATTTTGTCATCCATTATCTGTGCAATATAACAAAATAATTTATTCACATGTAAAGCACAAAAAATATATATATATATATTTTGTACTATTTGATAATACAAATGAAAAAATCTGATATGGCCAGCACAATACCTTCCGTCAATCCTGTGTATTATTTACAAATTCCATACATAAATTTTATTGCAAAAGATTCTACATTTCTCGAAAAAATATTTCATAAACAAACTATGCAAATGGCACTTGACACGGACATCTTCTTCTTTAGCTTTTCTCATTCGTTAGGGGTGGCTATTTTTTATTTTCTTCTTCCATTCATTTCTGTTTTGCGGGTCATCCTCATTCGGTTGCTTTTCTTTGAAGTCTTCCGCCATACAGTCCTTCCTTCTTACCTTTGGTCTTCCTCTGTTTCTTCCATCTTCTATTACTAAGCTATCCATTCTTCTTCCAATATATTCTTTATCTCTTCTCATGATATATTTAAACCAATGTAATTGTCTCTCTTGTTTTCTAGAAACTTTTAATACTCAAGTTATTTCCCTTATTCTTTCATGGCTTACGTATCTTTCCGTGTTTCCCCAACATCCATCTCAACATTTTCATCTCTGCCACATTAATTTTCTTTTCACTGACACTGATATTTGCCACCATATATCAGTTAGAATTTTCTTAATATAGTAGCTGTTTCCATGTTTATAGCATAGCTAGCTTATGAAATTTAATTTCTTTAACTCTATATCCACTATTATGAAGAATAAAATGCAATTAAAACTTCGGTCACACACACACGCACACACTCACACACGCACACATACACACACACACACACACACATACAGACATCATGGTAAAAATAGTAAAATCGTATTGTAGAGACCCTAAAACGTGCTTATTCATTGAAAACTCACCATCGAATTTGTTGACCAGAGACAATACCTTCCTTACCTAGAGGTGACGGAAGGTAAAAACTGCAATACAAGAAGATTTTAAGAATTTTATAAGTTGTATTTATTTAACTATACGCAGATTACAATGACATGAAAAGTTATTATAACTTGTGAATAAAATTAAGGTTATAACTATTTGACGTTTAAAGCACGAGAATCAGATTGAATGTGAAAAATGCAGAATTTTTAATTGTTAAACCATACGCAGGTTTCTTTTCTACTCCAACATGGAGACTTCTTTGACACCTAATGGAAAATTAGATTTCCATTTCTGATGCTATTTTTGTGAAGATTTGGAAAAGATGACAATATATTATCGTTCGTATAGTTCCTAATATCTGTTTGATAACTAAAAAAGTTGTTTTGTTCGATTTGACCTGCTTTCATTCATAACTGTCATATCTGATGATAAAATGGATAACGAATTGCGCCTCGAGTATCAATTTTTGCAACGGCGTGCAATAAGTTTTAGCACGTCCTTTTTGCAATATTATGACGTAGAATCTTGGTTTATATAATTTCATTTTCATACGTAATATAACAAGTGATATAATTATCATCGATGATATTCTCGAGTGAAACCGAGCTGCAGATTTCACGAGTCCGAAGGCGAAGGACGATTTGAAATGTGCTGCTTCGGTTTCACGAGCAATATCTTCGATTATTAATCATATCACGAGCTTATATTTAATGAGAGAATATAATGAATTTTTGCAATCTAAACTAACCTAACTTTTGATATACATATTCATATTGTATTAAAACATGGTACTTACGAGTTTTATTTAATATTTCGGAGTTTGAATTATTGTTATTATTTATTTTTATATTCAAAATTAACTGTCAATGTCATAAATAAAGAAAACAAATCCCTTAGTAACGACTATAAATACGGTGAAATTTTCCTTGTTTTTTATCATCGCTGTGATAGACATGTAGCTAGGGAGATTCTGAATGTTGATTGGCGGAATACATGTCACGTGACTAAGGAATTATATTCTCATATAAATAATAATCAGTTATTATATTACCTACAACTGCTACAAGAACTTTGAATATAATTGAGAATATTGCAGAATGACGTCGCTGATGGGACATTTTGGTTACATAAGTATAGGGCGCGAGCAGTTATGTGACATTGTTGGCCTTGACAAACAGATATGGGGGCCCATGTCAGAATGACAATTACTAATTATATACATAGATGTCAAATGTCAGAATTTTTCATTAAAAATTTCAAGATTTTCTAAATTCACGTAGTTAGTTTGTCATACTTGGCATAGACAAGCAGATATGGAGGCACTTGTCAAAATAACAGTTAGTAATTATTCACATAAATGTCAAATGTCATAATTTTTCACGTGATTAATATGTCACCAGGAATGTGGAATTTACTTGTCGAGAAAAATAAACCAGATGGAATTGGAATATCATGAAATTTGGGATGGAAAATTGACACTTGACATCTATGTACATAATTACTAGCTGTCATTCTAACTCGGGCCCCCATATTTGCTTGTCAAGTCCAACAAAGTCACATGACTGCTCGCGCCCTATAAATTTCTCATGTTTTTTTTTTATTTTTAGATATTTTTATAATTTTAAATTTATTTGTTGAGGAAGTGTTCTCCTACACTTGTAAATGTTCGAATTTCTTCCAATTTTTTGACGGGATTTCTGATGGGTATATGTATTTAGCTATAATTTTAAATATTTAATTGTTATTATTATTATTATACAGCAAGAAATAGTAAACTTACCAATATCACAGAAAAATTCTTCAATAATGTCAGTTAAACTTCTTCATTTAAAGTAAAAGCGTAATTTCACGTTATACTATGTTGCCAAAAAAAAATTCTAAGATTTGGTTTCAGCTAAAATCTACATAAAACCATATTCGTACTATGACAAATTTTGAATCGGTTCTTATCCACTGTCATGTTTTTAGTTAAAATAGACTTAAGGTCAAGTTTTAGAATTGAGCTGCCAATCCCGCCCAAATAGGTTTATGAACTACTGTTGGTTTTTGACACACATTTTTCTGTCATTTACAAACATCTGATGGTTACTATGGAGTTGTTTAGGTTCTGAAATTTATTACAACAGATTATTTTATATATTACTTTTTTATCTCAATATATAGAAAATGTAATAAAATTTTAAAATGTATCGAATAGAGAATTTTACGTTCTTTAATATTATTAATAAAAAATTTCAAAAAAAATAATATTTAGAATTTTTTTAAGATACTACTGCTTTCGGTTTTCTAATTGGTACCAAAACCTATTCAACTCTCCCCATTAACACACACACACACAGACATTGTAAAAATGTTAAAATCGGATTCTATGGACCTTAAATCGTGCTTATTCAATAAAATCTAGATATGCAATTTTTGGCATGAATCCAATACCTCTCTTAGCAAGAGGTAAAAAAATATTTCGTAAAGAAATTTTATTTTACACATGTCAGTGTTATCTTGTGCCTAATGAAACAAGTTGAAAATCGCAAGTTTGTATACTAGTATGACTTAGTTTCTTGTGAAACATAGAAGTGTATGGACGTATATATCTGTGTATGAAGTGATAATGTTTAAGAAACTAAATTTTAAAATTAAATATGATGATTTTTGTAATTGTGTAAATGTGTTTCTTAAATGAAATCGTCAGGTATGAAGATATATCATTAACCGGTAAGTACCTATCTACCATCATTTAAAATTTAACACATTTTTCTACTTTATTAATAATTTTATAAAATAATATTAAGACGCCCCTAACCGTTCAATATTTGGCGTTTTCGTTCATTATCTTTGATAGAGTAGTCAGAGTTGTTTGCTGACGTCATCATTGTAATATTTATTTTAAGTGGTAAAATTTAAAGTACACATGTTGACTTATATAAAAATGTCTTAGAGAACGTCATATTTTGTTCATAATACGAGTAATTCACCCCAACAATTTTACAAAAATGTTCGCCATATGCACTTGGGAATTCCGGCTGCGCTTTTGTGTTCATTTGCAAAGCGAACTTTGCTAAATAACTTGAATACAGGAGCAAAAAGTTTGTATATTTTTTGATCCTTTTTCTTTCATCTTTCCCTTTCAGTACACTTTCGATATCTGCAAAAAAGATTAAAGTGTCATGAACAAAATGGATCAGCATTGGACACAAAGACCTGGGGATATATAAGAGATATTACCCTAGATTTACATTTGAAAGTTCCATACTTTATATCGCTTCAAAAAATGAATGATAACGGACATTATAGTGAAATATTATGCGAAAAACGATACAAGATAAGAGTAAATATACACTCATACAAATATACACATGACAGAAAAAGACGTGCACTTTTTTAAACTTTATCGTTTATCGTTTTAGTTCTATTATTGTGATTTATTTGAACGCCTAATAATTAGGCTTTCAAATGCCTCAATTCTTTTTAAATTCTATGGAGGTCATTGACCAGTTTAAATTATTAGTTTTATTTCTATACAAGGTATCTCACAACTTCGGATACAAACTTTAAGGGCGGTTACACACACACCGACAAAACCGGTGCTGGTACTGTTTCCGGTACGTCCAATGGCGCATACATACCGGCATTTACGATGCCATTGCTTTTTAAACTAGCATGTTTCTCCTACATGGAAAAAATATAAGTATTGCTCTCAACAGACATTGTATCCTTGTACTATTGTGTCTTAACAGGAGTTACCAGTTTATTTTCTACGAGTTCAAATAAAATAACAATATTAATTAACAACTTACTCATTTTCGGTAAATAAATATTAATAAAACTATAGTAAAATAAAAGGAGATATCCTTGAACATAGGCGCCGACTACGTTGGAGCTCCGGGGTTGCAGTCCCCCGGGCCAATTCTCATAGCCGAGGATCGAGGTTAAATTTATGTTTTGTATTTATTAATCAAATAAAGAAAAGCCCGCAGTACTCTCTGAATTTTTGACACTAACATATATTTGTCAATTACGCACATTTAAATTCTCAAGTAATTACAGTGGAGATGTTTGGGCTGTAAGCAGGCTGTGAGAATTATTACAACAGATTATTTTATAAATTATATTTCTATATCTTTAAATCTATAGAAGATGTAATAAAAAAATTAAATGTGCCGGATAGAGAATTTTATTTTTTAATATTTGTAATAACAAAGTTTCAAAAAAAATATTTAGAAGATTTTTGTTAAAATACTACTACTTTCGGTTATCCAATCGTTACCAGAACCTATTCAACTCTTCCCATTACTGTTAGATTGAGGAATCCGTAGTTACATAGGTCTTTAGTCTTATAGAATTTGAGATATCGTATCTCCAACACACACACATATATCCACACACACACACAGACATCATCGTAAAAATGTTATAATCGGATTGTAGGGACCTTAAAACGTGCTTATTCACTAAAATCTGGATATGCGATTTTTAGCATGAATCCAAAGCTCTCTTAGCGAGAGGTAAAAATTAATAAGTGTTAACGATTTCTCTGTCACCTTAAGTTAGTTAATTTTTTTAGATATTATAATAAAAATAAATTAACCTAATTTGATAGATAAATCGTTAAACATTTGTTAATTTTTTTTGTTAAAGTCCATATGGCATCGCTATATTAAAGATCGGACCCATGTTGATAAAACTTTTTTATTAATTTTGATCAGTACTTCTTAAAAAATTTACCCGAAATTAAAAACATCCTGTATAAAGATTGTTTGAAGTGAAATATGACCAACTAATCCTGATAAATTAAGATGTAGGTGTTATTTTCATTTTTTTTCTGGTGAAACAAATACGTATATGTATTGATTAATTTTTCTCTGTTAAGCATCCAATCTCGTATAACAGATTGGTAAATTGCCAAATGGTAAAACTTCTTTAATTACTTTTTGCTCCATCCACCAATACTCTGAATTTGTTTGAATTTTCACTGGGAAATTAAATTATTTCTTAGCAAATAAAAGAAATTGTTAATCAAAACCAATTATTGTAGACTTCAACTCAGCAAATAAGAAATTATTAAATTTGGGATAAGAAAAGTTTCTTCGAGAAAAACAGTGAAAATACTGAGAAAAACAGTAAAAATTTTTTATAATATAATTCCATTCTTTTTAATTAACTCATCTTAACTTTCACAAACAATGAAAGTAATTTTATTTTTAGTCCTTGAAACTTGATAATTTGAGGCATAGAAAATTTATTTTTGTAATAACAATTCATTGGTAATGAGAACTTGAAATTGCATTTACAGCGTTTGTCTTTTACCGTAAATTTGAAATATTCTGTTATCAAATTATTTGTTTATATAGTCACGACATATTGTAACAATAAGGGTCACTATGCCACTTCACTTACTTCTTCAATCAACAATGACAATAATTTGATGATATATTGTTGATTGTATGATTGTTGAGGATGAACATACACATGCATTAATATGTTTGTTCCAACATACAGTTTGCGTATCGTTTATATTACGATTCATGCACTATTTTGTACGCATGCGCTAATAAGGTACTAAATATGAACTGGTCCAGAACTATATCGTGTTGGAAAGATACAGAACAGGATTTTTTTTTACAAAATACAAAACAGTAATTTACATAACGATCGATAAAAAATACGTGCCCCATAAATCAACAATAAAAAAAAATCACCAAAATTTAGTTTTTCGCCATTTTTAGTGCCCTATGAGAATTTTTGGAAAAATGAATGGAGAAATATATGGAAACGGAAACCAAACGAATAGCCAACCCCACACCCAGCCTTACACCCGAAAGGGTAGAAAGGCGTAGGATTAAGTAAGTAAGTAGTTCTCGAGATCCCAATGGTGGCAGCTCTAAATGAGACACACTGTATACTTATTTGACGTCAAGTATAATAAACTTACCAATTGACATATTTTTGAATTTTAAATACTTTTACTATAACATATTTTATATTTTTAATAACAAAATAACGGTAGTATCTTATATGTACTCTCATAAAAACTACGTAAACGACACTAGTGGTTGTCAAAATCGGCGGAACTAAAATCTTTATAGAACAATTCAAAGATGACCTTAATTAGAGTAATTAGACATCTCTTTAAAATATTAAACTGTATTATATTTGTTAAATTGAAAAAAAAATGCATAGAATCAGATCATATCAGATTTCTTATTAAAATCTACCACAAATAGAAACTATTTAACATTCCAACAAAACATCTTTATTTTTATTTTATCTAAATTTAATGCAACAAAGTTTTCCCTCGTGTGCTAATCGCCGTTGAATTCCAGTTTAATTTATTGTATCCCCTGTGTTCTCCCTTTAATGAAACCATCGTTAAACAACGTCAACCTCTGCGGTACTCCTGCGGTCAGCAAAGCTAGCAAACATTTGTCAAACCAACGCTGCTTAGCTTGCTTAGCTCTTCACTTGAAGCTTGCCGATGCAGGGAAGTTGATACTCAACACTCAGCACTCAGTTCGGGAGAGGGTTAATGCTGTCACATCAACTGACAACTCAACAACCTGTTTTAATGCTGATACGTTTCTATACTAACTAAAAAAATCTGATGTGGCTAGTATAATACCTCCCGTTTAATTTAATTTTTATTCATGTAAATACTTAAAATTGAATTAAATTTAAATACCGGGTTCGATCCCGACCGATGACAAATATTTCGAATTTTCAATGGCACAAAAATGATCCCTGTGTTGCACTCGCCACGCCTAGTAAACGCCCGCACGTTTAAATATGTTATCATTATTACCGACATCTGTGTATAAAGCAGATTGGCTCACCCAGCATTGGGTAGTATGCCGCGATGATATATATTTTTATTATCTTACCTATATTCCCACATATTTACTTATGCTGGAAACTGTATTAAGTTCCTTTCCATATAATTATTGTTCCATTTACTATTATCTTTCTAAAACGTTACTATTATTATTTGAAATGATTAGTTTGTTGACAGTGACATATATGTCAGTTAAATTCATTTGAGATAAATTATAAATTTTTTTTTTTATTTATCCATAAAATACATATATCCAAGAAGTATTAACGCAAACCTGTAGATAATTTTAAAAAAACTTTAATTTTTATAATAACAAATCTCGAAAAAATAACATTTAAATATATTTTTCGAAGAAAAGCTATTTTGAGCTTCCGGTAAAGTGCCATTTCCGGTTATCTGATTTACACCAAAATCTAATGGCATCTTTCCATATAAGAGTTAGGTAGAAATACAAGGTTTCAAAAGTTTCTGAACGAAAATAAATTACCTTAGAGCGTAAAGAGGATCACACACGCACATACACACAGATATCATCGTGAAAATATTAAAATTGGCTTCTAGAGATCTTAAATCGTGATCATTTACCAAAACCTCGAAATGCGATTTTTAGCACGATCTCTATACTTCCCTAACCAAGAGTAGCGGGAGGTAAAAATAAAAGTTAATCTTGACTCATGAATTAGAAAATTCTGCCCAGGCATGATTTACATAGGTATTTAAGACATAATATAGAAATATAACTTTAAAACTATATAAATATAACTTCGTGACAGCGTTTTACTGATTGCTAAGTAGTATGCTATCTATTGTATAAATTATAAAGATTTTAGTACGACACTTAATTAATCGTAATTCTCATAACTGAATATCTCACGATCAATCATAGTTAAAAATTTAATATAAAAATTTAATTAAAGTTCATTTATTCCCATTTTATTCCGTTAATCACATTGAAGAAAAAGTTGGCGAATTAAAAATAAGGAAAACCAAGCAGATTTTCAGTATCTCTCTACAAAACTCATTTATCTATAATTCAATCCACATCAAAAATTCCTGTTCAACGATGACATTTTATCTGGTGTTCATTACTAATAATAATTTTTATATTTCCGCTTTCCATAGATCCCAATATATTTTTCCTATTTCGCATTTACAAAGTTAATTTTGTACAATTGTTTTTATCAAAAACAGTTTACAATGAAAAATTTTGCACAAAGATTTTTGGGGATTTTTAAATGTCAAATAAATATCTTTCATTTTAGTTGTCATTACCTGACATTACTCATGAAAAATTACTGAAATTAGATTTTTTATAGTAAAATATTTATATCAAACAGTAAAGCACTCCTTTAAATTAAAATTTAAAGAATTTATTTGTAGGTTCATAACATAATAAATATAAATTATAACTCTAACCTAACTTGTAAGTAACTGTCAAAATGCCAAAGTAAATTATCTTTCAAATGTTTATTGAAACTGTCAATGTTACCAACCTTGATATTTTAATATTTCTTTCAATAATAATTTTAAAATATGAGTAAATGAATGCGAAATAGGAAAAATAGTATGAAAAACACGTATTACAATATCCTTTTGTAATACTCGCCTACGGCTCGATTACGCAAACTGTAGTCGAATTAAAATAAGGATCATTGTAATACTTGTCTTTCAATACACTATTGTGGTTGCAAATTTTATCTCCTCGATGAGTAATATTGGATTTATTCCCAAGCCCATTAACGAAATATTACAGTCTCTTACATTCTTTATTTTCTTAGGTACCTATTATATTTGTTCGATGTACATTATAAGATATGAGATATGAGACTCTAGTGCCAATATCCAATACAGGCAGGGGCTCAAATTCTGTTGTACTTGTTCAGCGATCGATTCGTTCCGGTGTATTCAGGGTCTTAATTCATACGACAGGGTTATATTGGTTTTACAAAATAAACAAGACTACATAAGAAAAACTCTTATAATACCTGGTTTATGCGAGCCCAATGTCAATAAAATTCGTAGCCTTTAACCTTTAACTAACTAGTAATGTGTTTGAAATTGAACATAACTGGTTACCTGGGGCTCTCAGTAACCTTTTGATTTCACCTTTGCTTTAATTATTTTTTTGCTTTGATAAAATCAGCGAACAGCTCTTTTTTGCTTGTTATATAGTATTATATTACGAAGCTAGAGTGTTATTTGTTTCAACACTCCAAATTTGGTGTAAAATCTCAAAGAGTGCTCTATAGTTTCTGAAATCTGTGCCTGAATCCTTACTGTTTTAGCTGGGAATGAGCAGAATACCTATAAAAGTAGGTACTACTTGTTTTTGCTTGTAAAACTATTAATAAAATTCTACGAAAACTTTATGTTGCTAGTTTGCTTATTTATTTTACATACTTTACACTAAAACGAATTCTGAAAGTTTATATTTCATTTTAAAGTTTTGCGCAGTAAAGTATTTTACATTTTACACCTATGTAGTTATTTTTCATTTTGCACTATTTCTGTATAGGAAACTTTATATATTTGTTTATTATCAGGATTTTATTTGGGAAAGTTTCAAACATACCTATATTTGAATAAATGAATTTTTCACTTTATGAGTTCATAACTATCAATATATAGTTGTCTTAAATAACTTTTTGTATTTCTGTTTCATAATGTCAACTTTTTGATTGTCAGTAAACTGTTCGTCATTTTATAAAATGCCTAGACGACTAGCCAGATTGTAAAACGTCGCTAAGTCAACGAAAGGTTTGGCAATCTGGCCGCATTTCATCTGTGTTTTATAAATAATCGGTTAGGTATTACATATTTTGACTATGAAATATTTAGAAATTCACACACGAGCGCATAGCGGCGAATAAGAGAACGAAGGAGTGCATGCATAGCCTTCTGTAACGAGTGTTTTATAGTATTTATTTACTCTGTTTCGGTTTTCTTTTACTTTATTTCTTTTTAAAAATAGTTGACAATTTCTATTAAGGGGATTTTTTGGTAGAAAAATTAGATTGGTAACAATTATTGGTGTATCTTGTTCTGTCCTTTGACTAAATATTTTGTGTATTTAATGCAATCATACCAATTTCAAATAATAAAATTTCAACAAAAATCTTTTAAGAATGAAACTTTTTCTGATATTAATAAGCATGCTGAAATATTACATTCTAATTGTGAAACAGAGAATAGTATGTTAAAACATAAGTTCCAGAAGACAACGTAAGCACGAGTTACAAATACGCTCACGAGCGCGCAGCGGCGAGTGGGCGACCAAACGAGTGTTTGAATTGCCTTCTGTAAAGTGTGTTTTATACTAATTTCTCTGTTGAGGCTTTCAATTACATTTTTTTTTTTAATATTTGACAATTTCCATTAAGGGATATTTTTGGCATAATTATTAGGTTGGTGACAGTGATTTCTGCTTTTTATTCCGTCCGTTGCCTAAATATTTAATACTGACAGATAAATGTCACTGTCAAAAATCCAGAGACATTACTGAAGATTTTTTCTGGGAAGTACATACATTATAATATTTCTTATTGTATTAATAGTTAAATATTTAAATTCATAGGTATACATATACCCTTCAAAAATACTGTCAATCCCGACAATGAATTGGAAACATTTCGAAAAATTAGAAGAGTAGGTAGGACAAAATTTCTTCATAAAATGAATTTAAAATTAAACAATCTAAATATAAGGAATAGATGTAACTAGAATTTTTAGTGTAGAGTGTAGGTATAGAAAAAATGTTAAATACATTAGGGCGCGAGCAGTCATAATTTCTCATTCTAAATTTAGTGATTTTTCCAATTCCATGTGATTTTTTTTCGTCGACAAGTAAATTCCACATTCCTGGTGACAAATTAACTACGTGAATTTATAAAATCTTGAATTTTTTAATGAAAAATTCTGACATTTGACATCTGTGTACTTAATTACTGATTATCATTGTGAAACGGGCCCACATATCTGCCAACAATGTCACATGATTGCTCGCACCCTATACTTATGTAACCAAAATGGAAGTGGCAAGAGGTATTGTGCTGGCCACAACAGATATATTTTTTTAGTGAGACCTGCCTCACTTTCACTCTTGATTAACTCGAACGGGAATTATTTTTTTAGAAAACTATATCTTTCGTTACAAGCTGACCAAATAATAAGCACATAACAGGAAAGCAAACTCGTCAAAACTGTTTTGAATTCTCCTAACAGCTTGACGTGTCTACACGTCCCCAGCTTCAGATAATACAAACATATGATGTGTTATCAAGTCATTCGCAGTCAACGTGTTAAGAAGGAAGTTCGTTCTAACATCAATAAGCGTGCTAGAATGTTACATTCTAATTCCAAAAGAAAAAAAAAACATAATTCGAATTTTAATTTGTGAATGTATATTAACAGATATAACGACAGTTAATTAGACAAAAGATAGATAAATGCATAGTGCACTATATAAATGAAAATATAAAAGAAATAATACTGGATTTTGGTTTGTTCTTTTTCTTGTTTCGAATGGCGATTTCAGCAGTTTATTTTTATGCTTTTGATGTATTTTTAAAGGTCAAGTCGATATAAAAATGGAGCAATAACAACTTAAAATAAATAAACATTAACAAAAGTTTGCAATACGTTTTTCATCTGTTCTCCATCAGTATGCTATTAAAGACCGCTTCGTTTTTCGGTGGACAAACTTCAATATATCCCATCTTCCACTTTACTTTTCCAATTGTTTCGTGACACAATCATTTATTTGTAAAATATTTGGTTCTGCTAAGGTTTTCATTTCTAAAACAAAGGACGAACGTCGCCACAACAAGATGAGAATAAATAAGATCATTTATCTGGATTACCATGGTCTTTGTCAAATGCAAATTGGTAGATATTAACTTCACGAGGGATGAAATGGAAAATATTGTCACAATTTTAATATGAAATAGAGGCTATTTTTAACATGCTGCATGGCGACAATTTATTTCGTGCAGTAAAATATATATAATTTTCGTAAATGGATACCGGTTTGCATGTCTGATGAGGAATTGTACCTTAACATGGTCTATAATGGTTTACAAGGTGCCAATCACATGCCATACATATGATAACTATTATTAGCCAAACTTATTATAATTATTTCTATCATCGTATTATTTATGACCTTCGCAAAATAAGACAAAATACCATTTGAATATACGGGCTGTTTTTCAACTTCAGGTAAAAACTTTAAGGACATATAGTAATGACCAAAATGAGTAAAAAATGATTAATCAATTGTTTCCTAGAGAGGCCATTTTATATTACAGTCGAAGAAAAACTGTCAAAGATATTAATCGAATAAAATTTTATCTATGCCAGTTTATAACGATACCAGACTAAAAACAATAAAATTTTATATGAAATATGAAAATGACCTCTGAAAGACAAACAAAAAGTCTCATTTAATCGAAGCCGTAACTCTTATAGTTTTTGAAATAGCAGAAATAAACCCCGTAAAAACTCATTTTTCACTTCCTTATATTTCGGAAACTATTAAAGACTGGACCCATGGCTCATATAATACGCTTAAAAAAATTATCTGAAGTTAAAAAAATCTGATGTGGCCAGCACAATACCTTCCGTCAATCCTGTCTATTATGTACAAATTCCATACATAAATTTTCTTGCAAAAGATTCTAAATTTCCAAGTAAAATTATTCATTAACAAACTATGCAAATTGCACTGGACACTAACATCTTCTTCTTTAGCTTTCCCCATTCGTTAGGAGTAGCTATTTTTTATTTTCTTCTTCCACTCATTTCTGTTTTACGCCGCGTTCTCATTCAGTTCCTTTTCTCTCAAGTCTTCCGCAATACATCCTTCCATCTTATCTTTGGTCTTTCTCTGTTTCTTTAACCTTCTATTACTAAGCTATTCATTCTTTATCCAATATATTCTTCATTTCTCCGCATGACATTTTCAAACCAATGTAATCATCTCGCTTGTATCTTTCTAGAAATTTGTAACACTAGAGTTATTTCCTTACCTATCTTTCCGTGTCGTCCCCAACATCTACTTCAACACTTCCAATTATATGAATATATTAGTAGTTTCGATGTTTAGCATAGCTGGCTGATTTATAAAATTTCTTTAAAATTCTTTAACTCTATATCTATTGAATATGAAGTATAAAATGCAATCAAATCGTATAGAGAATAATATTTTCTTTAAGTTATAATAATGTTAAATGTCAATAAATCATATTTAACTGTCAAATCTTCAAATGAGGCTACTTCCGGTTCACCAATTATAAGCAAAATCTAATCAGTTGTTGTTCTGGATGTAAACTTGAGGAATACGAAAAAAATATAATTTTTGGAATCGTGGTATTGAAGTTATGCGATCCGAAACTTTCGTCACATACACATAGACACACACACACACACACACACACACACACACACACACACACACACACACACACACACACACACACACACACACACACATACATACAGACATCATCGTAAAAATGGTAAAATCGTATTATAGGGGCCCTAAAACACTAAAAACTCATCATTGAATTTTTGGACAATACCTTCTTTACCTAAAGGTGACGGAAGGTAAAAACGTCCTGTAAAGCTGTTATTTTTTCTATCATTCTATTGCGAAAAGGAGTATCTTTTTTCTATAATCGTGCTGAAAATAAGTGTTCTCCAACTCAATTGAGTCCGGAAAATAGCCAATAATAATAAAAACATAAGATTATTGTTCAATTACCATAAAAGTAATTATCATAATCGCTTAAAAATACAATACTACGTACCGCTAAAGTAGTATATGAAAATTTAGAATAGGTACATTTTTTGTGGACGCACAAATATTGTTAACAACATAGGCAAAAAAGCTGATTCTGAAATCCTATGCAAATTCTGAAACGAACATAGCGACTTATCTACAATTAGTTGGGAAGTTTTGCATATTTTTAACATTAATTTCAATTTTAAATTAGCGCACTGTATGGAAGAAAGTATAACAGGTTCTGATATAAAACTAACAGCAGCAATTTGCAGAACATTTATTCAAAATTTGGTTGAATTATACTTAGCATTCAAGACGTTTAAAAGAAATCAAATTAAGTTATTTGAAATTAGTGTTCTGCATTTTATATCAGAAAAAAATTAATACTAAAGCAAAAGCTCTCAATTTTTAACGAAATTATTTTTGTCCCTTTGTGACAAGACTCCGGAGTATACTTACCTACACCATTTCTTTCTTAAATTATTCCGTATTTTAAAGAATTTAGTTTATGGAATTAAAAAGAAAAACATACATTTCCTTGGAGTGAAATCTATTCGAGGTAATATGTAAACGATTTTATATCTTCCTGCAAATGTTAGTGGGTGGTGTGTGACTGTGTGAACATTATTTAAACGAAATTTGCATTCGAAGAACAGATAACCCCAGTTAATTAAAATAATAAATTAGAAAAATTTCATTCTTAATTATATTTTAATGATCAAAAGAAATTGGAATGCATTAATCTCATCGTAGTTGGAAATAAATTGCTAAAGATTAGTTCTATCGAAAAGTATTATTTTTGCTGACAATGAGTTCTATGAAAAATAATGAACCGAATAAAATAGTTATTTGTATTTTTATTTTGTCCGTTGTCGGAATTTATGAGTTTTATGATCATACCAATCCCAAGTAACAAAATATCACCAAAAATCATTTAAAAATGAAGTTAATTTTAGCAATAATAAGCGTGTTAGAATATGACATTCTACAATATTCAATTTGAATGTAAATTTTCATAGGAATTTTAAAATAGTATATTCTACAACAAGTAATGGAATGGCCCATATTCCACACGAGCAATAATTAATTAATATAATTTGGTAATAGCTGGCCCACTGTATCATTAGCAAGTTCCCTTATTTCTGGTGGCGTACATTTCATATCTATATCTTCATTGCTCCTTGACATTTTCTCTACAAAATCTTATTTAATTAATTTTCTAAGTAATATATTATTATTTAGATAAACTTACTGCTCTAAAAAAATCTCCAAAACTATACAAAAATTCAATACGTCAAACGCGAATTCAGAACTAATAGCAATTTATGTAACAAGACCTGAAAATGATACTTTACTGAGTGAGCAAGCATATTCCAGGGCGAGCCTTGACATCTTTATAACCCCACCAAAGACACTTTCAGCTTAGATCATGTTGAGTATAAAATGTTTTCGCGGTCCAGAAAAAAGAATAAATAAAAATCTACAGGTATGCATTATTGTATTTTTTCATTGCGAGAAAATAAGAAATAAATAAATAAACAACTGATCGCCATGGAAACATTCATGTACGATTCGGAATGTTACTTTCCGATCCCGTATACAATATTTTCCGAGCTAGCTCAGTAAATAAATATTTTCCGGTCTAAAAAGTAATCAAAAACAGCTCATTTTCTGGCCAAAAAATAAATATAAACCAAAGAGACGTAACCAATTTGTCGAAAGCCGTGCGGAATTATTCCAAACGGCGTACGAAATTATTCCACATGGTTTGTTGCAATGATATTTATTCCAACACAATGTTTAGTAGTCGGATATGTAGTTTCCAAAATACTGCTGGAGAAAAAAATTGATATTATTTTGCAATTTTTGTCTAGTTTTTGTTTTTTACTAGAATTATCCTGGTGTCCATCGTAGGGCAATATTTTTCTAAAATATTATATACGAGTATTATTTATAAATTAATTACTTAAAACAAAAACATATAGAATATCTATTGAGATGTCATGTTACAGAATTAAAATTTTAATTTAATTTTACACAAATTGTTTTTTGTTTTTGTAAAAATTTAAATTAAAATTTCAATTCTTTACAACATTTTATGTCTGGTTTGAAATTTTGACTATTACATATATGAACTTGAAAATATTTACTTTATATTATTATTCCAAAGTACATATAACTCCATCCTATCTGTAATCGTTTGTGAACTAGAAGACATAAATACAAATATCACTTTCCATTAAAATTTAAAACTATTACAGGTCGATATAGTTCAACTTGTACTATAAATTGTTTGTGACATGGCTACAAATTGACAATTTATGTCTTTAATTTCAAATAAACTTGTCGAAGAATAAGTAAAAAAATTGTTCTTTTACTTCACATTGAAATTATGTTCTAGACAGACGATGAAAATAGTTCCTTAATAACATTATGTTCGAACAAAGTAGTTAAATTTAATTCAAGTTCGACTTCTACTTAAATCTTGCAAATTGTATTAAGTGGTCTCCAAATTCCCAGATGGGGCGCTGTTCACGTCCCATATGTGAATTCTCTTGAGAATTCGACCGATAACTTCTCAAAGTTATAAAATATCTAACAAGACACATATGACTGGAAAAAACTATACCATTACTAAAATATCATACGATGAGATAACACCTGGAAACAAAAATGTTGAAGTACTTATTTATTTAGTTTTTCGAAATATAGCTAATTCTCTTACAACATCGAAGTTTTAAGAGAATAAGGTAAATACTGTTTGACTGATATATCGAGTAATTGTTAATACCTAATCTGTAGTCGAGAAATTTCCCACATATATTATTTAGTCTTTATTTAAGTTAAAGATTATTTGTAATAACAGAATATTTATTTATTCACAATCAATATAGTAATATGTCGATTCTTAAGCTTTTAGAGGATGGCAAATACGTCATTCCTGATTGCAATGGCAATCTTTTGGGTGGGAGATAACAGATTTCACTTCCAACCCACGGGATGGAAATGTTTATGTAGAGGTTACCTAGTAACATTGTCATAATAAAATTAAAGGTTACAACTCAATGATTTATTCTGATGATGACTGTGAATAAAATAGTATACGTACCTCGGTGAGAATTTCATTACATATCACACCTCGGTTGTAATATACTATTGTTGTACAAGGCAAAAAATATAGAAGATTGCTGCGCTGGCGTTTTGAAGGACGAGGGGAAACAGTCCTTATTTTAGCGTAAGCTGTAAACTTGGATTTTTGCCGTGATGAACATGAGAGCATAAAAAGGCTAACACATGTGTTGTACATCATACATTTTTAACATCAATTCAATAAAAGTCTTCAAAATTCTAAAACATTTTATTTGTCTTGTTGAACAGCTGTAATATTCAATTGTTAAAAAACAGACACAGTAGTCACATAAAAAAATTATCCGTACCAAAAAGTAAGAGCTGTTATATGTGTAGCCACTACTTACTCTTTACTTATTAAATAATTAAAGGGTTTTAAACTCTGTTGGTTTATATTAATTTCAACTTCAATTGTAATCTAACGTTACCAGAAAGATCTATTCTTGGATAGAACCGCAAATTATACTAAATTTTAAAATCGTGTTTATACATAGTGTTGACCGCGACACCGGAACATAGGACTTTAACATGTAAAATCATACTTTCGTAATATTCTGCTTACATACTTTGTAAGGCAAGAAAATGTCGAAAATCACTGCATAAATAACGATAGCCATGGAATTGAAACTAAAAATTAACAAATGTTAGCGATGTATCTGGCAAGCTGTAATTTCTGTTAAAGTGAATAATTATTTATTTAAATTAAAAGATAATTGTTCATTTCAACTGATATTACAAATAATACCTTATAAAAATATATTAACCTTAACTTGACAGGTAAAACGTCAAACATTTATTAATTTATCTGTTTCAATTCCATGGCTATCGCTATTTTTGGGGTGACTTTCGATATTTTCATGCCTAATTTCTGCCGTTACAAAACATACAAAATTATTTTTGTTTATTGATTCAGATACAGCTCTTTTATTTGAAGAATTTTTACTTAAAATAATTAAGGAAGCAGAAAATTACGAAATTATGATTTTACATTAAAGTCGTATATGTTCCGGTGTATAAAAGATTAATTTAATTTTAAAAATCTGCTATAGAAAAAAAATAAAGTTTTATACACAACGGTAAAATTTAATTTCGATCGTCGTAAAATTTAATTTTATCATACCTATATGAAAAGTAATTATTTGTTGAGGTATTTGATGTTTGTCAAATTTAAGTACGTTTTCTAAAATATAGTACTCATTATAGCGTTACATAAAAATATTGTCACACTACTAACTACTACCAGTTTGAAGATCAGAGTAGCCTCGCGTATATCACGGAGAGTTCTTTCAGGCCCATATATTGTTATTTTTGTATGTTTGCAAAATTGTCTCATATTTGTTTTCATATTTCCTTACCTTAGTTGGAAGCTGCACATAATTAACGCGCTACCATTACTTGTTATTTCTCAATGTCTATAGTACTTTTATATCTGTAACATCGTTGTTCGTTTTACTCGTACCTCAGTCGTTCTATCTTCTAAAACTGTTTCCCAAAAGAGGCTTTACTGACAAAAAGTGATTGAAATACCTACTTGAGAATGACACTTATTTAAATGTATGAAAAAAAATATTTTAGTGTACTGAAGTAGTGGAAGAGGAAGACATGGCCAAAGGTCAAAGTAATGATGTTGAGCCCTCTGGGAATATAGAATAAATAGACGCTTCTGTTGAATCAGATACTTTTACAAAAACGGAAATGAAATATAGACAGCGGCTCCTGTCTCTGTGCGCACAGGAAGACGTAGTAAAACGGACGTATTGAATGAGGATAAAAAACCGCCACGCTTTGTATTTAGAACTTGCGAGGACGAAATGGTTTGCTTTATTTTTTAATTTTATCTAAATCCTTACAAGATTTAATACCACAATCATTTTATATAAATAACCCTGAGAGGCAACCAATAGCACAAGCATAGGGTTAGGGAAATTTTGAATTTCCTTTTTTTATTTTAAAAATAAAGTAGAATGTAAGATAAAAACCTAAACAAATAAGATGTGTATCAGCATATAAAAGAGATTGATACATATATCCATACATGAATGATTTGGCACGTATCCATTTGTTCCACAACAAATATTCCTAGCCAAACACAGTACAGTACACATTTATATTATCTTTCCATTCATAGTAGCAATTTTCTCTCTTAATACACTAAGAGCTACGAGCATCTTGTGAGTGTGAGACACCCACGTACTAACATCCAAGCCCGCCTACGTTCGACCTCCACACAAATTCGAATTTCGCCTGGAATGACCGAAACGTCGGATTCCTCCCTCACAAAACACAAAAGAAATATTTTCCACAATGCATTTTCACACTTGGGTTAATTTTACATTTTTGTGTTTATTGTTGTTTACTTCCATATTTTCTTTGTTGTATTTATTTAAAGATTCTTCTCTTTCTTTCCAGGTCATTACTTGAATAACGATTTGGATTTGTACAAAGGCAATCTTCTAAACCGCATGAATAAAGGTAAGTTCTTTTTATCCGTTTGACATTAATAGGATTTTACACATCAATATTTCCATTTGATTTTTTTTATCTTATTCATGGAATAAAATCGTTTCAAGAAAACAAATTTACGAACAAGAAAGGTTACTAAATTTACGGAAAAGAATTCAATGGACACTACATTGAAAAAAAATAAGGTGCAGGTGTATTAAGGCCAACCGAAAATTACATTTATATTAGTTGCACCGATGTGGTTTTCTACACACTCTTAGATGACGGTAATATAAAGGTAAATCAGAAATGCCATTTCATTTGCACTGCCTTAATACCGTAGTTTCGAGTTTGTTGTGGCAAGTTGTTGAGGATATCCATTTTATAAAAACATCCGACAAACAACCGCAAATTTTATTTTAATTTTTTTAATTTTCTGTGTTGTTTATATGCTTCAATTATACACCGCACGGTACAAATATGTCATCATTATTACCGACATCTGTGTACAAAGCAAACTGGCTCACCCATTAATGGGAAATATGCAGTGATTTTATTTATTTATTTTTCTATACAAGGAGAACCAACAGTCAGTTGACAAATAACAGGTTCTCACGAACAATACAAATAATTATTCAAATAAATATCAGTTACACAGAAAAAATAAAGTGATACCATAAAAACAAAAAGAGTAACGAAAAAAGAAACAATTGTGATATATTATATATTTTTATTATCTTACCTCTATTCCTACATATTTACTTATACTGGAAACTGTGTTAAGTTCCTTTCCATATAATTATTGTTCCATTTACTATTTTATTTTTACAACATTTGAGATCTGAACTTGTGTTTAAAGTGTAGGCTCCGGGATTAAAATTATAGATAATTTTATAAATTTATCTATACAATATATACAAAAAGTATTTATGGAATCCTTTAATTTTTATAATAACAAATCTCGAAAAAATAACATTTAAAGGTATTTTTCGATAAAAAAACTATTTCGACCTTCCAGTAAAGTGCCATTTTAGGTTGATTTACACCAAAATCGAATGGCTGCTTTCCATATAAGGGTAAGGTAGAAATACAAGGTTTTTAAAATTTTCTGAACGATAGTATTTGAGTTACAGCGTAACACACACATACATACTCGTACACAGCATCATCGTGAAAATGTTAAAATTGGATTCTACGGACCTTAAAACGTGGTCATTTACCAAAATCTCGATATGTGATTTTTAGCACGATCGCTATACTTCCCTTACCAAGGGTAGCGGGAGGTAAAATTACTGATTTTTGCACATTTTTCGTTTTATAATGAATCAAAGTTTAACATGAATAAAGTTTTTCAATAAATACTAATTATCAAAAATATTTCATTTTTGATTAAGGTAGGCCTTATTTGCATCCATAACCTTATTATATTAAATGAATAACTGCGTTAAACAACGACTTTTTTACGATCAAAGTTTTGAAATATCAAATTTGTACCCTATCATAAATTCCTCTTACAAATTACCAACTTCGAAATTTAATAAATTTGTGATAAATTAGCCTTTTGAAGAGATTTTTTTTATAAATTAGCATCATTTTTCTTCTTTTTGCTATCAATAAAATTACCATTAGCATAAATTCACTTTTAATTTCAGTTCGACTCACTCTCTCCGTAATTACAATCACATTTGTACTTCGTCAGTTTCCAATATATCATCTACGTATTCCAAGAGTAGTTTATTGCACCAAATTGTAATTAATGAGCTTGCTATATCATTATTGCACCAATAGCGGCAATTAGAAACTAATTAATTGTATTTTCTGCGTTATAGCTGTATCATAATACGATTATATCCTTGTGAATTCCTTCTCAAGACGTATAATCTTGTTGAATTAATTTGGATTAAAAGTAATACTTCAGTCCTCCAGTTATTAATTGTTTTGACATCGCTTGAAATTATAAACTGTGACATTACATTATTCGTGCAAACAATTTGAGGAAAATAATCAGAAAATAGAAATTCCGGCCACTATTAAGAAATTATTTATCTCTTTGAAAAATTTCAAATAATTTTCTGTAGCAACAAAAGAATAACATTGTAAATTAATTGTCTGTTTGAGATTGCCATTCATTTTTTTATCGTTTCTCTTTATTTTACACAAACAAATATTCAAAATTAATATTTCATTATAAAACATTGCACAGTACAGGTGTTTCATTTTCGATGTTTTTTTTAAAGGTATTTCGCGTAATATTAAAGATAGAGCAAAACCGCTTACACATTCTTTTTGGGAAAAGTTTTTGTTTCTGAGCTACAGGCAATAACTCGTTTTTCGCTAATTTTGAAAATATCTTATATTAACAAATTTTAAATTTAAACCGTGTTTTAGGTAGAATAAAATGGCCTAATTTATTTTTTTGAAATATAACACAAACTTATGATTTTTTAAATTGGAAACTATGCTGAAAATATTCTCATCTTTTATAAACTTTTCAATGATATATAACATGTTTACATTCTTTTGTTTTAAATATGAATAAAAGATGAATTATGACTTATTGGGGTGAAAAAAATAAAAATTATTAAAAAACAAATGAAGAAATCTATTACAGATCATCATTTGTTTCAGTTATACTCATTGACCTTGATCAGACATTTATTAAAAAAATAAATTGTACTTTCTCTGTTCTCTCTTCATTCAACTGTCAGAGCATAAAAAAATTTAAATTTGGATAGATCATAAAACATGATTTATTATTATTTTTTCCTATTTCGCCACTAGTTTTAACCCTATTTACTATTCATGTTAATTTAGAGTGCTATTTAATTTGCATATAAAGTAGTTAGTTATCAGCCACTCTATATTTTTATAATTGAGCCTGATGTACACATATTAATACTGATAGTTTTATAGCAGAATAATATTAATTGCCGCTAAAATTACAACTTTATATAAACGACATTTCGAAAACAACCTTGTCGATTGTAGATAAAACTCAAATTAATAATAAATGAGCATGAAGCTTTGTAAATAGTGTTTCAGATCTTATTATATATTATACCAACATTAATCTTAGTTCAATTTAAATTTTGACAGCATGATTAGGTATTGTTTAAGAAACTGTGTATTCGTATCAAATAATAATTTATTACAAATTTAATATTTGTAAGAGTAATTGAAGCATAAATACAATTCATCATACAGTAAGACAGTTCTCTTTAGATAACAAGAATGGTTTAACAAAACTTTCTTCAATTTTGAATATAAGGACTTTAAATAATAAAAATTCTAAATATATTAACTATTTACACACCATTTTTTACCTTCCGTAACCTTTAGGTAAGGAAGGTATTGTCATTGGTCAAAAAATTCAATGGTGAGTTTTTAGTGAATAAACACGTTTTAGGGTCTATATAATACGATTTTACCATTATTACGATTATTTCTGTATGTATGTATGTTTATATATGTATGACAAAAGTTTCGGATCGCATAACTTCAATACCACGATTCCAAAAATTATATTTTTTTCGTATTCCTCAAATTTACATTCAGAAGAACAGGTGATTAGGTTTTGGTTATAAATGGTCAACCGGAAGTACCCTCATTTTAACCATTAAATATCATTTATTGGCATTTAACTTTATTATAACTTAAAGAATATATTATTATCTATACGATATGATTACATTGTATACTTCATATTCAATAGATATAGAGTTAAAGCATTATAAAGATATAAAATTTCAAAAATCAGCCAGCTATGCTAACCATGGAAGCTGCTAATATATTCAGATAATTCAAATTGACAGATATCAGTATCAATGAAAAGTAAATGAATGTGGCATAGATGATGATGTTGAGATAGATGTTGGGGAAGACACGGAAAGATACGGTAGGGAATAAGTGAAATAACTCTAGTAATAGAAGTGTTTAGACAGATACAAGAGAAACGATTACATTGGTTTGAACATGTCATGAGGAGAGATGAAGAATATATTGGAAGAAGAATAAATAGCTTAGTAGTAGAATGTAGTAGAAACAGAGGAAAACCAAAGGTAAGATAGAAGGACTGTATTTCGGAAAACTTAAGAGATAAAGAACTGAGTGAGGACGACACGCAAAACAAAAATGAATGGAAGAAGAAAATAAAAAATAGCGACCCCTAAGGAATGGGAAAAGCTAAAGTACAATTTGCATAGTTTGTTTATGAAATAATTTTACTGGAAATTTAGGATCTTTTGCAAGAAAATTTATGTATAGAATACATAATACACAGGATTGACGGAAGGTATTGTGCTGGCCATATCAGATTTTTTTACAATACAAATATAGTAAAAAAAAGAAAAATTCAGAACGAAGAAACGTATGTTTGATCATTATTCAATTCAAAAGTGAAGATGTCAAAATTGATCATGAATGTAATTTTCCTCAAATTCATTGTAATAGTCAGCAAAAGAATATTGCCTTTCACCGTTTTCTAATTTATTTCAATTCCCCAAGTAAGATTCAAGAAGAAAGGCTTTGATTTCTTTCGATAACCTTTTTGACAATATCTCGTGTCAAATTAACATTTAATTACTTTTAAATTAAGACATACATTTCTTTGTTCATAGTCTACTCCGAAATAGGTTCTTTTTTAACACACTGCATATTGGTTTATAGGTTAGATATGCTTAACGTTTTTTATCTCTTTTATTTAAATGTGCGAACTTTCTCAGTTGAGCTGAATGAAGTTTTATTCAAGACGGGTCATTTGTCCTAAAGCTGGGCTGTTATTTTACAAGGATAACTTGGAATCCGACTACTTATGATATAGGAGAGACATGTCCTTGCCCTAAAATTTATAGCCTTAAGACCAGCAATAATATGGTTCTGCGAAGGTTCCTCGGGAACGCAATGTGCGTGATATTTTACCTGCGTTGAAATTAAACATTTTACACATATTTTAGTAAATTTCTGCGTTGCTTTGTATACTAATATTTCGTAAGATATTAGAAGATATATATTTAAGATATTTTAGAAATTTTTATCTGAAATAAATTATAGTCGCGGAAATCATAAATTTATTAAAGATATTCTGAAATTTGTAACTAATTAAAATCTTATTCATTAAAAACTTTCTTGGTTGTAGCCTTCAAAGTAAAATTTTGTTGTTCCTTTATTAATTAGTACATGGTTTATGAAAAGCAATATAATGTCAGAGACTGTGTTATAATAATGTAATAAATATAATCTTATAAGATTATTCCCAGATCTTAAGTTATTCGAAATCTTATTTCGTAAACTAAATCCTCGTTATTTTTAATGAAATCCGTCTTCTTACGTCTGCATTTAAAACAATTTCTGTCTGTAAACTTGTGCTGAGTAATTACTGTAAGCTTCCCCCCAATTATGCCGAATACTAAATTTTAACGCGGAATAAAATATCCAAGATAGCGTTTAAACTTTCCAGAGTTTCCTGTAAAAAAACTTTCTCTGCTTTTGGTAAAAAGGCATGAAAAATTATGTTCATCTAGGGAAATTACATTTGCTTGCGTCTTTAATCAAATTACACTAGTAAGACAAGTTGCAAAAAACTAATGAAATATTTGTTACAGACGTTGTACGAAAACTTTGTTTTCTATAGTTTAGTTTACTCATACGAGTGCCGTCCCGCATCAGTTGGTCCACCCGCTTTAATTTCATTTTATTTAGTTAAAGTTTAAAGCAGAACATAGTATGTATTCAAATAAATATTTTGAAAGAAATCGTTCTTTAAACATAAGGATGAAATAAAATATTGAAATTTGGCATTTTCAAAAAAGAGTTTTTAAAACAAGGCTTGTTGTACCAGCCATTTTATTTAAAAAAAATTAAAATCCTTACAACTTATAATCGTTTAATTTTTTTTCAGTTTTTCTTGAATTGTTGGTAAAACTAAATACTATTTCATTTTACATTAAAACAATAAAATATTATAGAAAACATACCTTTCTATGCTATATGTCATTCGAACGACAAAATGTTCGTACTTTTAATAAAAATTGGCGATAATATATGTTAGTTATACATATTATAAATTAAGTAAATAAAATTAAATTAAAGAGTGTGGGCCAATTGATGCGGAACTATGTTACATTTCAAAATATTATTCATAGCATGCCAATTATTAATAATTGAAACTTTTAGCCGACTCCAGTGGTGTCGTTGGTACCATAACCGACTCATGATGTAAGGGTTCTGGGTTCGAATCCCGGGTAAGGTATGGTTGTTGATGAGTGTCTTTACAAAATTATATGAAAAAAAAAAATTCCGCCAATCCTGTGTATTTTGTACAAATTCCATACACAATTTTTCTCGCAAAGATTCTAAATTTCCAGTAAAATTATTTAATAAACAAACTATGCAAACTACGCTATTTTTTATCCTCTTCCACTCATGCATGTCGTCTTCATTCAGTTCTTTTTCTGTCAAGTCTTCCGTAATACAGTCCTTTTATCTTATCTTTGGTCTTCCTCTGTTTCTTCCACCTTTACTAAGCTATTTATTCTTCTTCCAATATATTCTTCATTTTTCCCCATGACATGTTCAAACCAATATAATTGTCTCTCTTGTATCTTTCTAGAACTAATAACACACGAGTTATTTCCCTTATTCTTTCATTCCTTACCATATCGTAATAAATAAATGTCTTTATAATTCTCAAATATATTGAATATGAAATATAAAATGCAATCACATCATGTAGATAATAACATTCTTTAAAATTAATACACATATTATGTCAATAAATGTTATTTAACTGCGTTTTCTCAACAAAAACTGTTAAAAGTTGCAAATGAGGGTACTTCCGGTGAATCAATTATAAGCAAAACCTAATCACAACTGCATATATGGATCTAAACTCGAGGAATACGAACAAATTATAATTTTTGGAATCGTGGTATTGGAGTTATGCGATCCTAAAAGGTCGTCATATACATACACACAAAAACACACACACACAGATGCGCACACATGCACACACACACACACACACACACACACACACACACACACACACAAACACACACACATACCAGGAGAAGCTGATTTCCCATGTTAAATCCATTTGGCCCGCTTTTTAATTAACACGCAATATAAATGAAAAACGTTATTAATTTTCTTTTTGAATTTGCATCTTTTCGAGAATTATAAAAATAGCATCTCATTTTTAAAATTCTCAGCGTATTGTATTCTTATCGGCACGTTGTTTCGATCCTATGCAATAAAACAGAAAGTATAGAAACTTCAGCAGCTGACTCCTCCGGGACTAAACTGAATTGCGAAAATTTCAGGTGATAAAGTAAAAAGTCTGCCTAAAGCACTTGACACGGAAAATCAATCCCTCGCCATAGAAAATAAAATGTGCGAAGCAGCGAAGCATTGCATTTGCATTTAAACCTTGCAGTAATAGTATTTCATCTGCATTCATTAATAATTTTTGATAGAGATTAAAATCTTAAATTCAAAGTACATCAAAGCTTTTTTGTAATTTATTTAATAGGGTTAGCATAAAGAAATACTTTTATTTTTAAAATAACAATGGAATTAAAATATGGATGAATACAGTAAAATGTTTTTTACCTCTCGCTAAGAGAGGTATTGCATTCATGCTAAAAATCGCATATCCAGATTTTATTGAATAAGCACGTTTTAAGGTCCCTACAATCCGATTTTAACATTTTTACAATGATGTCTGTGTGTGTGTGTGTGTGTGTGTGTGTGGATGTGTGTGTGTGTGTATGTGTGTATGTGTGTGGGATGTTGGAAGGACGGTTACTCAAAAACTATAAGACTTTAAATTTTTTTAACTACGTATTTCCCAATCGGACATTCATGGGAAGATCTGAAAAGGTTTTGGTAACAATTGAACAACCGGAAGTAGAAGATTCTTGAAAGAAAATCTTTTAAATAATATTTTTTGAAATTTTATCTTGATAATATTTAAAGAAAAATAAATTCTCATTCTGATACATTTAAATATTTTACAATATATTCTATAGATTTAGAGATAAAAGAAATATAATATGTAAAATAATCTGTTATAATAAATTTTACAGCCGAAAGAATGGCCATGGAAAATAGTTGAAAATTTTTTTTTTTTCTAACTGACAGATAAATGTCAGTGTCAGAAATCCGAAGACATTACTGAAGACTTTTTCTGGGAAGTACATACATTATATTATTTCTTAATGTATTAATAGAATTGGAAACATTTCGAAAAATTAGAAGAGGACAAAATTTCTTCATCAAAAATGAATTTAAAATTAAACAATCTAAACATATGTGGAATAGATATATGCGTAAGTAGAATTTTTGGTGTAGAGTGTAGGTATACAAGAAATGTTAAATACAATAGGGAGCGAGCAGTCATATGATTTTGTTGGCCTTGACAAGCAGATATGGGGGCCCATGTCAGAATGATAGCTAATAATTATGTATATAGATGTCAAATATCATAATTTCTCATTCTAAATTTAGTGATTTTCCAATTCCATGTGGAGCAGAATTAAATGTTAAATATCTAAGGCATACAAGTAAACTTTAAACTCCTGGTGATAAATTAACTACGTAAATTTAGAAAATCTTGAAATTTTTAATGAAAAATTCTAACATTTGACATCTATGTGCATAATTACTAATTATCATTCTGAAACGGGCCCACACATCTGCTTGTCAAGCTCAAAAATGTAACATTACTGTTCGCGCCCTATACTTATGTAACCAAAAAAAAGGAAGTGGCGAGAGGTATTGTGCTGGCCACAACAGATTTTTTTTAATTATACACTAGTGGTCGTTGAAATCGGAACACCGAAAGAATATCAGACAAATTCTCGAAAGGATGTTAGCTAACAACAAAATGAGTGTTGGCTAGCACTGCCGTAACACGGTATTAAAATTTAGCCTAACACTGAATTCTCGAAACAAAAACTGTATTAGGGTAGTTCAGTGCTAGATTTATACCACAGCGTATTAAAATGACAGCTAACATTGCTGGTTATATGGTGAAAAAATCAAAGCAAGTAAAGTTTCACTATGAATGTGTTGATGCAGATAGTACACAGGGTGTTCTATTTTAGTGGATCCAGCAAATATCTCGCTTATTTATTAATTTAGTAATTTCTTTCATATAAAATGAATTATACAGCAACATGTAAGCTATTTGATGACGGATGTACATTCATGATACCACTTCCGGTTTATTAGTAATTAATATCAACTTTCAAATTTCAAACGGAACAAACTATTTTATTTTACAAATTTGAAAAGTACATCAAATTTGCTTTACAATCATGTAAAATAAGTTACATTATTAAAAAGTAAAATGGCGGGCACTTTTTTATACACCTAGTCGAAAAGAGAATAGTGAGCTATGTCTGTGGCTTGAAATAAAAAAAAAACTAAAACAATTGTAACTATTATTATTATTTACAGGTTGACATTTACCGTGTTATTTTACATGATTCTAAAGCAAATTTGATGTACTTTTGAAATTTGTAAAAAAATATAGTGTGTTCCATTTAAAATTTCAAAGTTGATATTAATTACTAATAAACCGAAAGTGGTATTATAAATGTACATCCGTCATCAAGTAGCTTACATGTTGCTGTATAAATCATGTTATATGAAAGGAATTAATAACTTAATAAATAAGCGAGATATTTGCTGGGTCCATTAAAATATAACACTCTGTATAAATGAACTAGTGTTTTATTTGGCTAACTATCTTCACATAATATTCCAAGAAAGAAAGTTCGTGCTTCGGAAGAAGTTTCTTTGGCTATAAATGTCAAATAATGGAAGACTATTATGGCACTAGGCTAGAGACCAAAATACTATACGGTATGCGCTGAGTAATAGATTCAGATACTTTATTGCAGCTATTTCATCGTTTGATCAGACAACAAAACAAATATAACAGCTTCAGATTCGTGAATTTGTTTTGCGGGCTTAGAAAGTCGCGAGGACATGAAGTAACTGTCATATTGTTATCATCAACTATCACGTTTTTATTATCTATCACATTGTTGTCATCAGGACCGTATATTTTGCAGACGATTGATAAAATTTGTGTCTACGTTATTCTTGCACTGCAGTACTCGATCTCGCATATCTGACAAAGAAAAATGACATACACATGAACATCCAAATGCATAAACCCTTTAATAAACTTTTATTTCCTCCCGATAAAAATTCCTTCTGTCTAGAAATGGTCTAAATTAACCATATCGCTAATATCCAGAATAGAATTAAGTCCGTAACTTGTAGTAAATAAATAAGGCTTCTTGGACGACGGTTTTTATTTGAACGATTAATTAATCGTTATTTGCTTCTCTTTGTTTATCAAAATGTAAAAATGGCTTCATTTAGTTACCCTGATATTAGAGATAAATATTTTTTTAATAAATAATTACTAAATAATACAACGAATTTTAGCTAAAACTGCTATCGACTAGTTTTATGTTTTTGTGCTAAACTTATATCAGAAGGTGCTAGTCTTTGAAAATAGGATTAGGTTATTTTTTCATGTTCATGGATATGCCAAGAAGTGTTAACGATGCTAGCACCAGTATTAGGTAAGTGGTAAGAGTTTGGTAACACTGACAACTAACGCCGGTATTAATGCTAATACTTTTTCCAAAAGTATGTTTCTTGAAATGCTATATATCAGGGCTGATTGCAGCAGCTTTAACGCAAGAATAGATATACAAAGACTAAATAGCGTATATTTTGGTGCGCCTATTGGGAAAGTTCAAAAAAGAAAAATCTGTTATGGCCAGCACAATACCTCTCGCCACTTCCTTTTTTTGGTTACATAAGTATAGTGCGCGAACAGTAATGTTACATTTTTGGGCTTGACAAGCAGATGTGTGGGCCCGTTTCAGAATGATAATTAGTAATTATGTACATAGATGTCAAATGTCAGAATTTTACATAAAAAATTTCAAGATTTTCTAAATTTACGTAGTTAATTTATCACCAGGAGTTTAAAATTTACTTGTCGTATGCCTTAGATATTTAACATTTAATTCTGCTCCACATGGAATTGGAAAATCACTAAATTTAAAATGAGAAAATATGATATTTGACATCTATATACATAATTACTAGCTATCATTCTGACATGGGCCCCCATATCTGCTTGACAAGGCCAACAAAATCACATGACTGCTCGCGCCCTATTGTATTTAACATTTCTTGTATACCTATAATCTACACCAAAAATTCTACTTACGCATATATCTATTCCTTATATTTAGATTGTTTAATTTTAAATTCATTTTATGAAGAAATTTTGTCCTCTTCTAATTTTTCGAAATGTTTCCAATTCATTGTCAGGATTGACAGTATTTTTGAAGGATATATGTAATATAACTGTAATATTTAATATTTAGCTATTAATACTTTAAGAAATAATATAATATATGTACTTCCCAGAAAAAGTCTTCAGTAATGTCTCCGGATTTCTGACACTGACATTTATCTGTCAGTTACAAACAATTTAAATTTTCAACTATTTTCCATGGCCATTTTTTCGGCTGTAAAATATATTATAACAGATTATTTTACATATTATATTTATTTTATCTCTAAATCTATAGAATATATAATAAAATATTTAAATGTATCAGATAGAGAATTTTATTTTCTTTAATATTACCAAGAAAAACTTTCAAAAATATTATTTAGAAGATTTTTTTTCAAGAATCTTCTACTTCCGGTTGTCCAATTGTTACCAAAACCTTTTCAGATCTTCCCATGAATGTCCACACACACACACACACACACACACACACACACACACACACACACACACACACACACACACACACACACACACACACATCCACACACACACACACACACATCCACACACATACACACACACACACACACACACATCATCGTAAAAATGTTAAATTCGGATTGTACGTACCTTAAAACGTGCTTATTCAATAAAATCTGGATATGCGATTTTTAGCATGAATCCATTACCTCTCTTAGCGAGAGGTAAAAATTTCAGGCCAAATTGAAATTTAATTAAATTCTTTACACTTTATTTAAATTCCTACAACAATGCTATACAATCGATGGTATACAGACGACCAATAGGAGTCCGTATCGATGATGATATCACTAAAGAATTCTTTCAAAAGATATTTCCGGCCATTTTTCGATTTATTCCGTTGTCGATTTTGAGAGCAAATAGATGTGTATGTGCTGTCGTGCTTTTTATGAATTTTCGTACAATGTATAATCTGTAATCTGTAACCTGAAGTGTGATTATTGTCATTGTCAATATTATTATGTTTGAATGAGATTATCCACACCACAGTCGGTTTAAATGACATTTCTGTTAATTGCATGCTTGACATTTGAATTTTAAACATCTAGAGTTCACTTGAAAGAAAACTTGTTAAAAACTTCAAGTAAACTATCAGTTCTTATAATAACTAATTTAACCAAAAACGAATCATCCCAGACTTCTGCTATCTTTATCGTACTGAAATCTTAATCAATATGAAATATGGGCAATTTAGCAAAGTTCATCTTCTTGTACGTCACTCCTATCCTATCTTGTCTCCGCACTCGTGAAGATTAAACGTCGTTGCATTTATCTGTCAGGAAATTCTCGCAAGGCGGTCTAGAAAATGTCAGTGTATATTTGCATACAAAATAACAGCAACGTTGCAGCGTATAAGCCTCTAGCCACAGGCTGTGAAGTGTTACTGACATGAAAAACTCTGACGTGGAAAATATGTACAGTACATTATGGAATAAATAAGAAAATGTGCTATTTTTGGGATGTTCAAGATTTGTCTTTACTGTATTTTAAATATTTAAGCAATTATTTCTAAAAAAAAAATTATGATGTGTTTATCAATTTAATGTTTGAAAAAGCCATATAAAGTTGTATTGAGGCTTCTTTTTTTTGTTGATTACAACGAAGGATATTTCGATTATAGACAATAAATATTCATTATTACAGGAGTAAACCTAATAATAGTTATTTAAACTACAAGGTAAGTACGTCTTAACATTCGTGGAAGTTGTAACAGGCCGAGGCGGAAAGGCGAGGTCTATTAATTTTCGAGGATAATAAGATGTGTACATTCCGAGTTACTTATTATATTTTCCACGCTACCAACGAAATAAGCTTAAAGCCGTATTCTTTTGCTGAATTGGATCAGAGATCCAACTGATCGTATGGATTAGATCAGATCAGGTCACGTGGATGTAGATGAATTTATTCGAAAGAACACAAGTATTTGTCAAAATCAGTCGGATAATGAATTTCAATTTTCTATATTTATCATTGTTTATTCTTGTTTAAATTTCTTTTAGAACTATTAAAAAAAATCTTTCAGAATTCATTGTTCGATTAAAATGATATAACCTTTTTAGATTTAGTTCTGTTTATTGCTACAAAAACCGACTTTTCGGCAGCATGAACTGCTGCCTTCTTCAGGGAACCTTAAATGTAACCTCTTGTCCTTATTAACTTATAAAATATGAGAGATTCTTAAGTGATATGATCTTTCTAATCCAAATTTTTGTTGGAGTAGGTGGCACTGATCTGGATTACTTAGCCTTGGAGTGGGGATACTGATCAGAATTCGAAAGAACATGCAACTTACTGATCGGTGTAACATGGATCAAATACGACCTGTTTTACATCTGTCAAAAGAATTATTAAGAAATTATTGTTTTCTTTCAATCTAATTTACACTATGTTTGTTACAATGTTACTGAAAAAGTATAAACGGAGTCAGGGAAGTAAAAATATAATCAAACAATAATGTTGATATTTATCATTTATTGATTATCCCCTAATATTTATCTTTTGTGCCTGAGTAATGCATTGTGAAAGAAAAATGTCGTAAGAGCTAGTGCATTTATATTACATATTTACTTATTACTTTATTGTTATTATTGTCTTACGAATGTACATGAAAAATTAATTCCGTGGTCAAGGAAAAATAAGTAAACAAATGGATAGACCACTGCCATGTTTAGTAACTATGGATGATATACAGCGTGGTGACCAGCACAGCCGAACATAGGACTATAACATGTAAACTCAGACTTTCCTAATTTCCTACTTCCCTAATTATTTTAGGTAAAAAAACTTCGAATAAAAGTAGAGCATAAAATTCTGCATCTCAATCAATAAACAAAATCAATTTTCTATGTTTTGTAACGGCAAAAATTAGGAATGGAATTGAGACAAAATAAATAACAAATGTCTAACGGTTTATCTGTCATCTTAGAGTAATTAATTTTTATTGGGTATTATTTCCAATTTCTGTTCCAGTTAACAATTATCATACATACATGCATACATAAAATCACGCGTTTCCCACTTAGTGGGTTCGCACAAACCCGATAACAATAAGAACAACATCAACAAAATATAACAAATCCTTACTCTTAAACATATTAAAGTGACTGATTTTTGGTAGCGAAATACCGCATCCGGATCACAATAATAGTTAGGAAACAATCATCCTTCGCCACACATTCCTATCTAAGCAGACTTCTTTCACCTCGGCCACACTCATAATCCTTACTCTTAAACATATTAAAGTGACCGATTTTCGGTAGCGAAATACCGCATCCGGTTCACAATAATAGTTAGGAAACAATCATCCTTCGCCACACATTCCTATCTAAGCAGACTCCTTTCGCCTCGACCACACTCATAATCTCATTCATACATGCTCTTCTGCTAATTTAAATTGATATTTGTTCACTTGAACAAAAATTACAAATAATAATAAAAATAAATTTACCTAACTTGATAGATAAATACTCAACATTTGTTAATATTTTATTTCAATTCCATGGTTATAGCTATTTATGGGGTGATTTTCGACATTTTCATACCTCATTTCTGCCGTTACAAGGCACACAAAAATAATTTTATTTATTGATTCACATGCAAAATTTTACACCCTACAACTTTTATTTGAAGCTTCTTTTAGCTAAAATAATTAAGGAAGCAGGAAATTAAAAAGTTGATTTTACATGTTAAAGTCCTTTGCTCGGCTATGCCGATCACCACCCTATATGTTGGGTAAGTCCGAAAGAGTTGTTAAACCACAATTCAAAAAAAATCTTGACTTTTATTTGTTTTACAATAAAATTTAAAAAAAATACATAAATAGTTAACAGTTATGTAACTCCAAACATATATAAAAGAAAAAACGTAAATAGAACTCTTAAATACAAAGAAATTAGTACCCAACATGACCTGAAAGTGTTTTTACTGGGCTCTCAAGTTTCCAAAGCTCGCCTAGGACTCGCTGTGGAATATGCTTGCTCACCCAGTAAAGTATCACTTTCAAGTGTAGTTACGTAAATTACTATATAATACATCAAGGTTATGAAGAGTATAATCCGGGGGAACCTAGGGATATAATTCGCGACGAATAATAGCCTTCATTATGAAAAGCCATAAATATTTGAAATATACGTTTGTTAAAAGATCATACATCATACATGTTTCATTTATAATAGTATATCTAGCGTGTTAGTCCATTCAAATCCGGAATAAATCATGCATTTCCTATTACCTATTTTCCTATTACCAAAACTTCCTGAGTGCTGCTTCCTTCATTTCCATATATTGACGCCTGAGTATAGCCAATAATAACAACTTCTCAAGGTTTAACCACAATCTGCATGAAAGAAATGACATTTTACAAATATAGATAGGTATAAAGTATAATAATAACCTTTTAGGAGAGCTCGGAAAATATGCTACAAACACATTAAGAGCATGATTACATATTTTTAAGAGAATATAATTCATTAGTCACGTGACATGTTTGCCGCCAATCAACATTCAGAATCTCCCTAGTTACATGTCTATCACAGCGATGATAAAAAACAAAGAAATTATCGCCTTATTTATAACTCCGATATATTAAATAAAACTCGTAAGTAACATGTTTTAATACATTATGAATATTTATCAAAAGTTAGGTTAACATAATGTGTTACAAAAATTCGTTATATTCTCTCATTAAATATAAGCTCGTGACATGATTAATAATCGAAGATATTGCTCGTGAAACCGAAGCAGCACATTTCACTCGTCCTTTGGCAGTTCGGTTTCACTCGAGAATATCATCAATTATAATCATATCACTTGTTATAGTATGAAAATCGAATAATACAAATGCAATATAAAATAAATGCATATTTTGGGAATTTTTGATAATTTTAAATTATTACTTCAAAGAAGAACTGGCGTTTCGTACGTTGTTGAATGCCAGATTATAATAAAATTTTACAATTCTATATTTATTTTTTTTGACGTTTGTGCGAAGCGGTAAAAACCAAAAGAGAAATATAATTGTATATTAAAGAAAAATGCTGGACTTGATGATCTGACACAAACAAATAAATTAATAAAATATTAAATGATGTTGAGGTTAATGTTAATTATAATTCCAACTTAATTGTTAACTTTAAATAAGCCCCTTTAATTTGTTGAGAAGTTGAACGTATATTCGTTGAGACGAAAGAAAGCGGGTGTTGTAAAGGAAAGTATTTCACGTAATCGTGTTGTTATGTAGTAAAAGTAAACCAAGGGTATCGCTTCGGTGCAATCTACTACTCTTAGTTAGAGCGGTTCGTGTATTACATATAACAAGTCATAATAAATATTTGTAATTGTAGCGCCGCTTTAAAGAAATTCTGCTAGAATATAACCGATTTTCTCTCGTGTCACCGACTGTACATTTTCTGCATTCATTTTGACTGATAGAGCAAAATTTTGTTTAGATAATTTAGAAAAACATCTATAGTTATTTATTTTTATAATTGCAATTTTAAAATAGATTAATTTAAATATTTAGTTTTAAGAAAAAACAAAAATGTATTATACTCATAATGTAAGTTTAATATTTACTAACAATAATTAATCATAACGACATAAGTGCATATAATAGCATACAAAAGAGCATATTTTACCATATTTTTAATGTATATTTGCATCCATATTTTTAATGCATATGTTCCGAGCTCTACTCGTATAGTACAAAATGATAAATGGTCATAGAACTAATATGATCTAATGGGGCTTAAAGCTTAATATTAATGTTAATATTTCGTACTTTTGAGAGTAATTTAAAAAAATGTAAATAAAAGTAAGCATTTTACAAATTTAATATGACAACTTTTTCTCGTTATTTAAATTATTGTGACCGTTTTATTGATATGAAATTGTATTCATTTCCTATTTGAATACGAAATTTATTAGTCATTTATATTCGTATCACAAATGAAATAAAGATTCAAATAAATAAAATAAATGTATCATCACGGCATATTACCCACATATTTCGTTTATCTAAAAGATAACATCGAACCTTCCTCCCAAAAGAATATCATATACCAAATTCAATGCGGGCATTGTGATAAAAGTTACATTGGCGAGACCTCTCAACCTGTTAAAAAAAGGTTATATCAACACCAATACCATTGTAATACCTTAAATTCAGACCATAGTGCCTATTGTAGAAACCATTGTCAAACTGGTCATAAATTTAATTTCAAAGAGTTCAAAATTTTGGAAAAAATACCAAATAAAGATACACGGCATATATATATGAAACGTGCCATATTAATATGACTACAGTAAAATTAACAAATTACCTCCTCATTTGCTATAACACAGCATGTGCGATAAGGATGAATATAACATACTTGTCTTTCAAAAATTCATATTGTTTCAACTAAGTTAAGACATTCCATTTTAAAACGATGCTCGTTGTTGACAATACTTTCGCTGTAACGTAAGTTTATTTATTAATTCAGATATATTACCTTGATTCATAGTCGTACGAATAACGTTATTTTCTATCAGTATCTTATTTTTTACATATTTGGTTTTATATTTGCTAATAAACTTACCAGTTGACTTAGTTTTGAATTTTGAATGCTTTTACTGTAATTTATATTTTTATAATAATAAAATAACAGTAGTATCTCATGTACCCTCATATAAAGTAATTAAACGATACTATTGAATTAGTCGGAGTTAAAATCATAGTTCATACAATTCGTAGATGACCTTGATCGGATACCTTTAAATTTTATTTCTGTACAAACAAAATTTACTTGAAAATATTTTTTGAATTTACTGCTAGTTTTTAATTTAGTTACTTTTCGTTCAACCAGCCTGTGTTTGTTCATAAAGGTTGTACGGTTGTACCTATTTCTAGCCACAATTTAGTTTGCGTTTGCTTTTGGCGGTAACTCACGATATGTGGGGCGTCAAAAGTTTAATCACGTATAAGTCTTTTAAATGATGATGACGATTTTTGTATTTTCTTATATTTAACTTTACACAGTCGTGTAAAATCAATGTGTGGATGCACACCCGAAACGTCCAAAGTTGTAACATGTTAGTACATTAAAAGATGTGAACCTAAACGCCTTCTTCATTTTACAAATACCAACCAAAGGTTCCCAAACATCATTTATGATAATTTATTTGTTTTATCTTACGTATTTAAGTACAAAACATAAGTGTTGCGAAAGAAATTTCCTAAAAATAAATAATTTTGGATGATTTATTTTTGTGTACAACATGCAAACATAAAACAGATTCTTTGTTTTTGAGAATATAGCTATTTTTTGATCTTTTTAATTTGAACTTTTGATTTTATATATTTTGAATTCCTGCCAACCCTAACCAAAAACAAAATGTAGAATATAAAAAAAATGATTAAAGTGAGTTTAAGAAAATATTTTCCTTTATGACATATGAATACCTGAAATTTCTAAGAAAATGCTTTTAATATTAAGGTTGAATATTAAAATATTTTTGCTTGGACAATTTTGCTCCTCTGAATTTTAATATATTCATCTAATATATTTTTGTACGTGGGTGACTTTTCCTCAATTACTGGTACGTGATAGTTCATGGACTAAATTCTGGTGACCAAAAAGTAAGTCTAAATAATAAGTCAGTATATTTCAAGATAATATACATAATATTCATTTAAAAAAATGTTTATATTAAAAAAAATGATTATAAAAAATATGTAACAAAAGTTTTGAGAAAAAGTTAGACCCCTTTTATAAAATAGACAGAATTTGTTAATTGAAACGTTGACGTAAAAGGTTGTTCCTATGAACTAAGGAGATAAGAAATATAATCTTACAACACTGATAGGGGACCATTATCTTCAATGCGACGCAGTTTTTTAATACCTTGTCTCTGGACGATGTTAAATCTACTTCCCGGATTGTCAGACATATTCTTGTTTGTAACTGTTGTTCGTTTTGGCATTTCCAGCCATTATTATTTACTTCTCTGTTAGAAAAAGTCGCGCCCGAGAAACATTTGGGAGATTTACTCTCTCTTTTTTGCAAAAAAACGTATAAAAAATAAAAGCCCTGCCTGTATATTGTTGTTAGCTTTTAGTTACAACTATGTTGTATCGTCCATCAGCGTATGTGAAAGGCTCAAGTCAAAATTAACGCTTTTCAAAACGGACGCCTATGAATAAATACTCTTTCATTGCCCGCAGACCATCAGTCAAGACTGACTGCGGAGATTGGAGGATTTTCTTGCTTCCATTGCGGCGCAGGATAAGATTTAATAGCTCTTTAAGGATATTGATGGAACGAGAAATGGAAATAAACCAACGCTCAACTGAAAAAATAATTAGGGCGAGGTATTTTACTTCCATCAATTTAAATTTGTAAATATATCATTACTAATTGAGGGTGCGCGTGTGGCAGTCAGGTATATTCGCAAATTACGGTAATGATAACATTTTTTTTCCGATTTGACGATTTTAATAGTTACATTTTACATAACGGAAACTGGCTTTCTATTAGAGAAATTTTGGAAATTAACGTTACAAATCTGTACTTGTACCTGTATGCACTCATTGTGAACTTGGTCCGGCCCGGGCCGAAGTCCGGCTCTATTTTGAGTCGATCATTAAGGCGGGCCGAAGATATTTATTTCGGGCCGAATCGAGTCAATCATTCCAAAAGTTGAGGCGAGTCGGAAAAATCGAGCTTTTCGGGCCGGCCCGAAAAAAACTTATCCTTCAATTGATTGCACAGTTTCCGTACTATTTTAATAAAAATGGCTGGATTTAAAAAGTATCAAAATGATTTAATAACATCTTTCGCATCTTAATAAATAAAGAAAACAATTTGAAGCTATTTTACTTTAAGAATTCAAGGTTATTCATTGCAGCATAATAATGTCATTGTGCTGTTAAGCGCAGGTAATAAAATCGCAAAATTCACTGAATTAGTTTCCTTTTGAAGTCGCCAGACTCGGGTGCCTCCAACACAAATAAACCATTACGCAAATGATCGTACAAGATTTGTTTAAAGAGGTTGGTAAAATTTCGATTTTCTTTGATAAACAAAATGTTTATTACTCATTGGTCTGTAATTTTTATAACAAGCTTACACTAGAAGCATTTCATTTTTAACTTATGTTAACCAATGTTGAACGATCTAAGGAAGTAATTATTTTTTAAGTTTGACACGAAAAACGTTAAACAATTCGCGTCATGTCAAAATCAAAATTAGGAATGCCTGATGCACTTTGGCCCGACAAGATGTCCGGCCCGATTTCGAGTCAATTTTCAAGCTGGGTCGGCAAATTTTTTTTTTCGAGCCGAGTCGACCCAAACGTCAAAGCCCTGCCCTGTCGACCAGCACACAAGTAACCACAGACGCTTTTCGCACTTATTGGTGCTCATCAGTGTGGTGTAACCTGTGGTCTCTGTCCGGTCCACAGTGAGTAAACTCCTGGAGCAAAGATAATGATTCGTTGTGCTGGCCGACTTCTGACGATGGCTCCATGAGAGTTGAATCAGATGTTCGTAAACTAGTGAAACTAGACGTAACTTTGTAATCTATATTATAAAATAACTCTAACCCTACGTTAGTCGCCTGCCTTGTGCTAACGTGATTAGTCGAGTTAAAATGTATTATAATTATAGTAACATATACGAAATTAATGGGTACTTATTTAAAGTCTATTCAAAATACAAATGTATTAAACGAAAATTAAACACTATTATTATAAACTTGCCACATATTAGGATATGTACTATATTCATTTTTCTCGTGACCGCGTGCCTGAATGGTTACGAATCTGGGGAACCGGGTTCGAATCCGCACGGTACAAATATGTCATCACCATAACTGAAATCTTGAATTTAGTGCAAACATATTTTCTTCAAAGTAAAACATATTAATCCAAATATCAGCGTAAACTCAAAAAGGCGCATACCAATGGTAAAGGTGATAATAAAGATGCTTCTTATTTAAAGGTAAATACAAATTTCCAATTTTGCGCGCAGGTACACCATTAGTCGCGTTGGTAACGACTGTCAACCACTCACTTTTTGTGACATCTGCTACAGCGTCATCTTGATCAGCGTCGTTGTGTTCTTAAAAGGTACTTAGACTAACGGATTTATAAAATTTCTGAGTGGGACGTGTGTCACCCGCGCGACTAACGTAGGGTTCAAATAGAATCTACGCATTTCCAAAAAGTTTGATAGCATTTTAAATAGCAAAACGTTAGTTATAAAACAATTGGATTTTTTCAACTCATCTTCCCTTTTCGCATTGATTTCTGTCGTTAAATTCCAAATCTATAAAGCAATGTAACATTGTTTGTTATATTACTAGGAAGCAGCATTCAAAAGATAGTCCAGCATAGTTCGTGCATTTGATACTAGTATTAGTATTATCCGTCTGGTACGAGTAGTTTGCAAATGTTTGAAGTTTTAATACGATTTTGTTCATTGCTAGTGCGATATTGAACTGCATTAATAATGCAATTTATTCGACCATGTTGTTTCAGCTGCAGCTTTGGCAGTAACTTCAATCAGCTTGCTTTAGAATAATCATATCTAGGAAGCAATAAATTTTGCTCATACATAACGATAATACAATATACTTTATCATTGTACATATATGTATATGTATATAATTTAAGAATTTGATTACTGTTATGTTATATGCTGCTGTATCATTTGGAATCCTGGTCAAAAATACCTTGTAGATGCAATTGAAAGAATTCAGAAAAGATTTATGAAACATGTTTGTTTCAAATCGAAATTAATGTTTTCCAATGATAATTACGAATCTTTTTTACGTCTATACAATTTATCAACATTAACATCACGGAGAAATAAACATTTGTTAATTTTTCTCTACAAAATTGTTAACAGTATTACCCATGATGATTTTCTGCTAAGTAAACTTATTTTTTTTGTCAAATCATGTAATACCAGATGCTGTAACACATTTTCAATCAATATGTGCAAAACTAAATATTCTTTTAATTCACCAATTAATAATATGTGCCGACTTTTCAATAACAACTGTACAACTTTAGATTTTGCAATGAATTTAAATGAATTCAAATCACAGATAAACTCAATATTTTTGTAATTTTCCTTGTCTTTTTTTTTCTTTCATTACTGTATAACGTATTTCATATATATTCACCATGTTCTCACTGTAATATTATTCTGTAATTGGGACAATAGTCCTGTTGAATAATAAAGTTTATTATTATATGTGAATGATGAAGCTTCTTGACTGGATGGGTATATGGAAATAATGAATTACTGGATTGCAGTCAAAATATTTATTTAAATTTCAGGCCTCTACCGGTTTCGGCATCTCCTATGCCTTCTTCAGGAGGTGAATTTTTTTTTTATATTTGTATGTACACATGTCTCCGTTTTATGCAAATTGAAAACATGCTATTGAAGGCGTGCAAAATAAATTTGTTAAATACTGCTGGTTTAAAAAAAAGGTTTATAATCTATACTTTCATTATGAGACTGGTCTGAAAAGTTTGAATCATATTTCTCTTGAGAACAGACGAAATAGTTTAAGCATTTTATTTTTATACAAAATAATTCATAATGTAATTGATGATAGTGAATTATTGTACAATGTTATTCTCTTTGTACCTACTTCAATTCGAAAGAAATTTCTTCAATATTTTGAATAGTTTCAAATCGGCAAATTTCTCTCTACTCAACGTTAGGTTAAAACATTATAATTCGATTTGAAGTCGACATAAATTTTTCTTTGCTATTATGTTAGTGCGATTGTTACTGAGCAGTAGTTAGTAGATTTGGTTTATCTATTTCACTTGTATGAAAAACGCTACAAATAATAAATTTTGTGAAATCTGTTTTATTTTCTAGAGTACAATACACATATGTATTTCGCATCAAACATTTTCATCCAGTTTAAATAATTTTTTATTCGTGATATAAAAATTAGATTCAGCAAAAGCTACATATGTACATATATTTATAAAAACTATCTGTAAAATATATTACAGAATAATTTTATACTTGTACAAACATAAATTATATCAGTTACATATTATAGTTCTTTTATGTGCTTACTGGAAAATTTTAACAAGAGGATGCTGCATTTAACAAAATAAAATCCGACTTTTTCATTCAGTTGTCATATAGTATTCCAGGATTAGAATTTAAAATTAATTAAATATATAAAACAAAACCTTGTGCTGTATATTTTTTGAGCGAAACTAATTTATTTAAGTTGTGATCTGTTAATCCGAAAATTAACTGGACAGAAATGAAGTTACTTTTTTATCTCATTCATTTTTAATTCATTTTAATTTTTAATGTATGTGTAGTTTTTTAACTTGGCGGATCAGCATACAATTATTAAATTCCCTTGAATAATGATTTATAATTTGACAGATTTGTCAGTTTTTAAATTAGTCTGAAATTAATTGGATAGTTTAAGTCACTAGAGATTAATTTGACAGCTATGATAGTTTTTAAATATCCTAAAATCCTAGAAGCTTGTAAGAGGTGAAAGGAAAGAATGATAAGGTGTAATATTGTGGAAATATATTACTTTGAATATATTTTAAAAATTCTAGAAAATATGAACAATTCTGTGAGAATCTTATGAAACTAGTGACATGTTTACACTTTTATTTATTGCCGGTATTATTTTATCGTACAAAAATATTTGAAATAAACCTTTTTGGCATAAAAATATTGCTGGGTTACAAAGTTTACGTCTAGATTTATAGTTTACCACAACATAAACTACATACAATGCACTCTGATATTTTTATTCGTTCAGAGAGTTATTGGACAATTTTCACAAAATCCCACGTGGAATAGAAATTCATATTTATCAACAAAATAAAGAAAAATAATCTTATATATTCAATTCGTCATATTTTCACTGACATTAAAGCTTATAAATTTATATAAATATGATAGATTATACTATATTTATAACGTTTAAGCCCTAGGTTTCGTGTTTTCGTGATTCTAATCTATTTCCCGGATACTTTATGCGGCTAACATAAGAAAAATAATAATATATCAAATATTTATCATACGTCAAATGTGACCATTTCCTCATTAAATTTAATATGTAGTAAATTAAATGAAGCATTTAATTTTTTACTTTCAGTCACCTTTAGGTAAGGGAGGTATTGTCTTTGGTCAAAAAAATCGATAATGAGTTTCTAATGCATAAGCATGTTTTGGAGTCCTTAGAATACGAATTTACCATTTTTACGATGATGTCTATATGTATGTGTATGTGTGTGTGTGTGTGTGTGTGTGTGTGTGTGTGCGTGTGTGTGCGTGTGTGTGCGTGTGGTGTTATGTGGCAATCGTTTCAGATCGCATAACTCCAATACCACGATTTCAAACTTCATAATTTTTTCGTATTTCTCGATTTTAGATCCATACACAGACGCGATTAGATTTTGGTTATAATTGGTCAACCGGAAGTACTCTCAATTCCTACTTTTAACAGTTTTTCTTGAAAAAACTCAGTTAAATATCATTTATTGACATTTAATGATTATAAATTTTAAAGAATATATTATTCTCTATAAGATTTGATAGCATTTTATACTTCATATTCAATAGATATTAAAGTTAAAAAATTATAAAGAAATTAAATTTCATAAAGCAGCTATGGAAATGCTACTATATTAAGAAAATTGTGTGTAGAATTGTACAAAATACATAAAACTGGCCACATCAGATTTTCTTCTATTCTCGTCGTTAAAATCTGACTTACGGTAACTAGATTTCCAAAGCACTAAACATTAAACAAAACTTAACGAATACGGATTGAAATTAGCTTCTATAACTGACATCTGTCATTCTGTAAGAATAAGTAATCTAAAAAGTGTTTCTGCTGTTATAATATGCAGTCGTAGAAAAAGTATAGTAGTATCGCGTCTTATACATTTATTTCAAAACTACGGGTACAAACTTTAAGGACATATAGTACTGATTAAATGAGTAAAAAAAAGCTTAAGGTCTGATCTTCAAATATTTGTATTAGAATCGAAGAAAAACTGACACAGATAGTGATCGAACAAAATTTTGTCCACGCCAGTAAATAGACTATAAAAATACAATAGTTTTATATGAAACATTATTTTTTTCAGTTTCTAATAGTTAAGTTATTTAAAAACGGAATATTGGTCAAGGTCGGTACAACATTTTACTTAATACAATTATTTGATTTTTTCTTAAACAAAGGCACACCGCTGAAAGGTAAAAGTCGTAACTCTTATAGTTTTCGAGATTGTAGAGTTAAACCCAGTAAAAACTCATTTTTCACTACCTCATATCTCGGAAACTATTGAAGATCATTAAGATCTTTTTACTTTATGTCCGTAAGTTTGTACCCGAAGTTGTGAAACACCCTGTATATTCAGATCTAAGAAAAAGGCTTATAAAACTTGTTAAACAATATACTATCATTTAAAAGGATCTAAGTGCCAATTTATTCAACAAAAATATTTTACGCAAAACAATAACTATAACTACATTTTTCACTAATAAATATTAATAGTCATTTTATTTAAATTCATATTTAACGTATGAGTCAAAATATTATAGTATTTTTACCAGTTTACCTATAATACAATCCTTCGTTCATAAAATTTATTCCATCTTCGGGTTTAAATCTCAACCACATCTGGAATGTATGCCACCTGTACCATTTCGAAAATATTTTGGCTCATTGAACCATTTCATAAGAAATACGCCTACGTATATTTTTTTGCAATTACATCCCTTGTTTAAATACAGTTTTACTTTTGTCGCGTATCTAGAAATAAAATAGCTTAAAATTATTTAAATCTATAAAAGCATGTGGCACTATAACAAAAAATACTAAAGCATTAAAAGCTTATAGGATATCGCTATAAAAGCATTTCGAGAGGTGAAAAACATTTCGCATCAATAGCATTAAGATTTCAGAATAAGCGTATTTCCTGATGCCTGAACACCTGTTTTGTGATATTTTTACGAATTTTACAGAGGTAACAGAATAAATATTCTCTTGAAATATTTTCTTATATTCTACACACGTAACATATGATACTGAAATCATCAATTTTTGTAAAGAAGATATCTAAGGTACCGTCTTTTTAAAAAATGTGTATTGCGTATCAATTTAATTACAAAGTATTTTATTAAAAAATAAAATGAAATTTGTTTTAATAATGTCGTGACATCGCGGTGTCAATATTCATTTACTTGTAATAATGGATATTTTAAATTTGTAATATGAGATTCAAAAGTGAATATTAAAAATATTTTTGTATTAATTTTGACACAAATAAACATAAGTAGTACTTCTTGTCTTGTCTTGCAAAACAAGACAAGAAATTTAAATAATTCTTGTCGTGTGTTACTTTTGCAAACAAAAATCTAGTTTTGCTTGCAAGCTTCTTGCATATTTCTTGTCTTGCATGTTTTCGCTTAGGGTTATAGAGAAAGCGTACACGTTAAGAACAAGCCGGCTGTGTCATAACTCGGTTCTGCTGACCACGTGGCCAAGGAAATATTCAGCAACGTGCATAATATTCATTTTTCACTATTCATATTTATTTTGTTAATATGTATAAATCACCATTTTTAATTAAAATATGGATTTTTCATTGTATCGTCATTAAATACATTGAAAAAATTCTGTAAATTAATATTTTTAAATTAACGACCAAAAATATACGCTTCATTACGGACCGTAATTAAACAAAACTAATCAGTTGGTATAAAATTAAACATACATTGAAAACTATTATACATATATATAAACTCCGTTTCCACGACTAATGTCAAAGGATACCTAAATCTCACGATAATTCACATAAAGATCTTGCCGTATCAGCTCACGCACCACATCAATATTTTTCAGAACAACAACCGATTTTGGACGACCTGTAAATAACACAAATAGCGCTCGTACGTCAAAACGTTCTGAGTACGTATACCGTCGAAAATGTCAAACTTTACGATAGAGTCCTCAGTTACCAGATGGCAGCACTCGGGTTGCCCAATCCCGGAATATAAAAGGCAGTCCTTGTATTATAAATAATGATCGCCTAAAATTGCTTGGAGTTATTTTTCCGCTTATCCGATCTTGGTGAGTTTAATATTAACATCACACATATTTAATTAATTCACATTATCATAATCCATTATGAATATTTTACCGGAATTTATTATTTATGATACATCTGGATTATTCATAATTATAAATGTAAATAGAAAATAATCATATTGTACGATGAGATCAACACAAATATATTATACGAGTACATATTACCAAATGTTGGTGGATTGTAATTAATAGGTCAATTATTAACCAAATCCCTAAAGGTTGTTTGAAAGTCGAGTAATCCCTATAATATTCTCTCCACTACAGCTTTGAGTAAATACACCAAACAAACTTATTTTAATTTAATATGTATGTCGTATTTATAACTATGTTGACGTTGTGATCCCGCATAATTAAAACTTGTGCTATGTCGATGTAAATCCCAATGCAAATGCTCTGGGTTCCAGTTAACAGTTTCTGCTTTACTTCTATTACGGATCAGTTAAGGTAATAGTTCGTGTTTTGTACAAAGACCGACAATACTTTGTTACCCGAGCTCTACACGTGGATGGGACGGCGGTAAAATAGTTCGCAAACAAAAAAACTAGGTACATTTCACTCGAAACTTAACAGACGCAATAAATACGAGTAGATTATTGCGTCAATCTCGAATGCATTTATCTTTTTATAAAGCAAAGTCTTTAATAATCAAAAATCTTATTCTAATAATAATGCTAGATAAGTAACTAATAATGTTCACCTATTGTTTTATTTGACTAACAAAAGGAATAACGAAATGAACTTTCAAATGACAATTTTATCGTTGCTGTCAACTGTAAAACTAGCCCTTAAAAATTATGCTAAGAACTTTCACTTATGTGGAATAATGGAATATGCTAACATGGCTTTTTTCGCTGAGAGAGCTATTGGATTCATGCTAAAAATCGTATATCCAGATATTGATGATTAAGAACGTTTTAAGGTCCCTACAATCCGATTTTAATATTTTTACGATGATGTCTGTGTATATATATGTGTGTGTATGTGTGGATATATGTGTGTGTATATGTGTGGGACGATGGAAGGACGATTTCTCAAAAACTATAATACTTAACATCTGTTTAACTACGTATTTCTCAATCGGACATTTCTAGGAAAAGCTGAAACGGTAAAAGTTTTAGTAATAATTGGACAACTGGAAGTAGCAGATTCTTAAAAAAAAATCCTCTAAATATTATTTTTTGAAAATTTCTATTCCTGCTAGTATTAAAGAAGAGTAAATTCTCTATCTGAAACATAGGTATAAATATTCTATTATATCTTTTATAGATTTAGAGATAAAAAAAATAAAGGTATATAATAATCTATTGTAATAAATCTCACAGCCCAAATAATGTCATGGAAACCAATTCAAAATTAAAATGTTTGTAACTGACAAATAAACGTCAGTGTAAAAAATCCAGAGACATTACTGAAGATTTTTTCTAGGAAGTACATACATACATTATATTATTTCTTATTATATTAATAGTTAAATATTAAAATTATAGGTATATTACATATACCCTTCAAAAATACTGTTAATCCCGACAATGAATTGGAAACATTTCGAAAAATTCGAAATAGATATAAGTAGAATTTTTGGTGTAGAGTGTAGGTATACAAGAAATTTTAAATACAATAGGGTGCGAGCAGTCATGTGACTTTGTTGGCCTTGACAAGCAGATATGGTGGCCCGTGTCAGAATGATAGCTAGTAATTATGTACATAGATGTCAAATATCATAATTTCTCATTCTAAATTTAGGGATTTTCCAATTCCATGTGGTTTATTTTCCTCGGCAAGTAAATTCCACACTCCTGGTGACAAATTAACTACGTGAATTTAGAAAATCTTGAAATTTTTAATGAAAAATTCTAACATTTGACGTCTACGTACATAATTACTAATTATCATTCGGAAACGGGCTTCCATATCTGCTTATCAAGGCCAACAATGTAACATGACTGTTCGCGCCCAATACTTATGTAACCAAAAAAAGAAGTGGCGAGAGGTATTGTGCTGGCCACAACAGATTTTTTTTATAATGAAGCGGTCGAGCTGCCTTGGCAAAATACCATCAACAATATCCAAATCGCGTAATACCATATCATAACAGCATATTCAAGAGTTTTTCGATGTTTGAGAGAAACAGCAATTGTCCACGTACATATTTAGAAAGGGTGCGGGATTATCATCAAGTTGATATTGTGTTAAATTATATTTGAACAAAGTCCAACTACAAGCGTACGCAGAATATCTAGTTGGAATGATGTTCGTCGAAGCCAAGTTTGGAGAATTTAGAAGATATACTTACCTAGCATTCTTATTAGAATAGACTTTTTGATTATTAAAGACTTGGGTGTTTCTGTCGATATCTTGAAAAGGAAAAAGAATTGGCCCATAGTGATCTTTTTTACATATAATGATCCCTAGAATATATGATAAAAATAAAAATGTTAATTTAAGTGGCACATTTTTCAGTGCACTTTGTATATTAAAAATTTTATCCGTGTCAAAAGTAAAGGAACTCTTATGGGCGTAGTCTTAATTTTAGATTGAATATTTTGTGTATTATATCACTTATAAATTTCACAAAATGCGAGTATATTTTGCAAATATAAATAACACCATTTGTTTAACTTAATTAAGAAAATTTGTAACACAATCCCATACCTTGTTATTTATACAATTAATTTATATCCTGATATATATTTCCCTCTTTAATAATTTAAAATTAGCGCTTTGATAAATTATATATTTATATCATAATTTATTCTTCGTCCTACTTACAAGGGCCGCAGGTGCAAAAATAATTTACAATTTCCCTTCGGGCGTGGATTTGACTTGAAGCTTTCTATGTCATCCGTTGGTAACGATAGGGGGCGATAAATTAAAATCGCGTCACTTTGATGCCGTTGATGTGCAGCCTCCATTTCCGGGTGAGCTTATACTGCGCTTCCGGGGGCGGATAATAGGATGCATTTGTTTGCTAAATCACCCTAATAACTTTTTACAATCGTTGATAAGTTTTTCAAAACTTAATCTCTTGCGAATAGAAAAAATAGATAAAAAGGAATATAATGTAACTTCATAGTTTTTATCTTTTTACAAGTTATTTACATAAAAGCTCAATGTTACTTATAGGATATATGAAAATATTTCATACATTTAAATCCAATAAAATGTAAAATTACCTGAATTTATTTTTATTTTTACCCCTCGTTAAGATAGGTATTGGATTCATGCTAAAAATCGCATATCCAGATTTAAATGATTAAGCACTTATTAAGGTCCCTACAATCCGATTTTAATATTTTTACGATGATATCTGTGTGTGTGTGTGTGTGTGTATGTGTATATGTGAGTCAGTTGGAAGGACTATTTCTCAAAAACTATAATACTTAATATCTGTTTAACTATGTATTTTTCAATCGGACATTACTGGGAAGAGCTGAAACGGTTTTGGTAATAATTGGGCAACCGGAAATAGCAGATTCTTAAAAAAAATCTCCTAAATAATATTTTTTGAAAATTTTTGTTCTTGCTTATTAAGGAAGAGTAAATTCTCTATCTGATACATATATATATTTTATTATATCTTTTATAGTTTTAGAGATAAAGATATATACGGTACATAATATGTTGTAATAATTCTCACAGCCCAAATAATGTCATGGAAACCAATTGAAATATTAAAATATTTGTAACTGACAAATAAATGTCAGTGTCAAAAATCCAGACACATTACTGAAGATTTTTTTCTGGGAAGTACATACATTATATATTTAAAATTATAGGTATATTACATATAGCCTTCAAAAATACTGTCAATCCCGACAATGAATTGGAAACATTTCGAAAAATTAGAAGAGGACAAAATTTGTTCATAGATTGAATTTAAAATTTAAAAATCTAACTATAAAGAATAGAATTTTTAGTGTAGTGGGTTAAATACAATATGGCGCGAACAGTCATTTCACTTTTTTGGCCTTGACATGCAGATATGGGGGGCCGTGTCAGAATGATAGCTAGTAATCATTCTACATTTAGTGATTTTCCAATTCCATGTTGTTTATTTTCCTCGACAAGTAAATTCCACACTCCTGGTGACAGATTAACTACATGAATTTAGAAAATCTTCAAATTTTTAATGAAAAATTCTGACATTTGACATCTATAAACATAATTACCAATTATCATTCTGAAACGGGCCTCCATATCTGCTTATCAAGGCCAACAATGTCACATGACTGCTCGCGCCCTACATTTATGTAACCAAAAACGGAAGTAGCGAGCGGTATTGTGCTGGCCACAACAGATTTTTTAGATATGTATTATGAATTTTAGAAAACCATTTATATTGAAACTAGACCTTATCCAGGATTTAAAAAAGTTTTAAGCCTCCTGCTATCACCTTTTTGAACTCCGGAATCCATTTTCGTAAATGAATGCAGAAATAAACGAAACATGGAATAAAGTCATCAATGATATATTAAAACACATAATCTCTGTATTAATAATAACGAATATTGTGTAATAGTGTTTATACGTTTACCGATTTATAATATGCTAAAAGTTAAGCTGACATCAATGTTAATTTCACAAACGTGGTACAGTTTATGAGGTTAATTATTTGGAAATTTACGATATCGGAAATAGATTCTATACGTGCATGGAATATCAGATTTGATTCTGGAATTTAACCAAATTATCAAAGGCATTAACATAATTAATATCAAACAAAAATGTATGAATCAGGAAAGGGCACATAATTTAAATATATGTATTCAAACACTTTTAGATTCATACGCGATGATATACATATTTATTTCTGTATACGTGTGCTCTAGCTAGATGATCTACTTTAAATAAGTTGGTCTAGATCTAGAACTAGATCATAATTATTCATCGATATTTAGAAATTAAATTCAAATTTCAAGTAAATCTCCAAGTTCTATAGATCAGGCAAGAAATAGATCATGAGTTACAACTTAATAATATTTGTTGGCTAAAGTCTAGACCTCTAGACCAGACGTGCGCAATCCGTGGGTTGTGAACCCTTTAGGGGTCGCGGAAGAATTTTTGGAGGTCTCGGAACCCAAATGACGGGTGATAATAGGTCGACCAACATTATAAGGATTTTCTTCTAGTCCCAACCGAAACCTTTTACTTTTGACCAGAGCATCGAACCTGAATCGAACCGGGTATTAAAATTCTAGTCCAGGGTTCAGCTCGGGTTCATGTTCAATTTCAGTTCGAAAAGTAGTTATAGCCGATCATTGACGATCGACGCCTTTTGCGTCTGCGTTGCTGTATCTGTTGATTATTCGTGAAAAATGTGTTGATGTCTTGTCTTGCGTTGTATTACTTATAAATTCCGGCTGGCATTTTAAATTATTTCTTTATAAAGATTGTTATTCAAAAAACATTAATTCAATTTTCATTAGGTCAAACCAAACCTGAACGGATCAAAACCGCATATTTTATTAATGCTTGCATCAGAACCACACACGAACCCATTTTTCAAAAAACGAATTAACCCGAACTTGAACACAGAGAAAAAGATATAATTACGTGAATTGTAAATTTATTTGTTACAAATAAATCCTAAGCTTGAATAGATCCAAATATATCTGCAATTGAAACAACGTAATAATTTATTTGGAGCATTTATTTGTCTCAAATAAATGTATATTGAGATCAATTATGTCTTCTATTTCATGAGAACTATGCATTTAATTACATGAAGAATTATTTTAATTGCGCTAAATTTATTTCATTACTATTGGGTATATAATAATTTATTTGAATCAAATTTATATACCTACCTCTCATAACCTGCTCACGGGTCCTCATTTCTGGCGTGGAGAGTGCATCAAGGGGTCAATTTTGTGCCATTTAAAATTCGAAATATTTGATGTTGGTAGGGATTGAATTCGCGGTTCTCCAGATTCGCGACCAGACACTAAAGCACGCGGCTGCGAGACCCCATAGGTATATGTATTTAAATTAATGAAAATTAAATGGCGGGGGGTATTGTGTTGGTCACATCAGATTTTTATTACTACACTTAAAGCAAACATTCATTTTCTAAAAAGTAAAATTATATTAGATTTGTAGATTTCTTAATGAAATCTTGTTGCAATTTTTTGCCAAAATCGAGTCATAAATCGTAAAATTAAAAAGAGAAACTGCTTTCTTCAAAGGAAATAATTCAACCCTTGTCTGAAATTCTGGAAAGAGTTTCCTTGAAGTTAATTTGATTTATCTCCCTCCATAATATTTCAATGAATGTACTAACCATGTTCCTTGAATACATTTATTCCACTTAATCGTAACTTGGGCCCTTCGTTGTGCACTTTAGATACAGTTCCAATAAATTATCGGAATAAACCTACATCCCTTGCCGAACGTGTCACATAAAAAAGAATTATGTGAATTATAGGATTTTCTGCGTATCGCGTTTTTCTTATTTCGAATTTACGTAAGAAATCCTAGTTTCAAACTTGAATTTATGGTGGAAATTTAGGAATAAATTGAAATTTGAATTTGTGAGTAGATTTTTTTCTTCTTTGAAATAAAATCAGATTGCTTTTTGTTTCCTTTAACTTTGTTTTCGTTATTAAAGGTAATGTTCACTTATCAATTTTAAGTTTTGTGGGCACGTTTACTGTTGGCACAGGCCTTGGGTATATTTGGAATAAATATAGAAAGTCATCTGTATCATGAACGAAATAACAAATTGGCATACATTTATGTAAAACACTTAAATAATTTAAGTGTTTTACATAAAGAGAGGAAAGGCCCAAGATTGACTTTCCTTGAATCTTTTGAAATTGATAGGCACATTCACATGGGCTTGCCATTGATGAATGAACAGTTGGATCTTGTTGAACATCCGTTCTTGGATTGTGTGATCTCGGGCTTTTCCCCATCCCCCTCCGCCCCCTTGGTTGGTAAGGGGGTACCAACCCCCAGTCCTTAATTTCTCTGTAATTGTTTACTTGTAACTGTATTAACTTGTGTTTGTCAAAACCATCCTCTGTACTTCTGAAGATGCCGTAACTGGCGAAATTGTACAATAAAGTTTAAGTTTATTTTACTTTATTTGTGAAACGAAACCAAGTGTTTTTATTTAATAATTTACAATGTTTCACCGAGTGCCAACAGCTTCATCCATTCAATTACTTATAGCTTATTTGATTATTTTAAGGTTAAGGGGTAATTGTATTAGTTTTAGTTATAATTTAACCTTAGACTCCTCCTATTATTATAATGTAATATATGACTGCAAGAATTCCAGATATCATTTAACATTTATAGTATCCCACAAGCCAATAAAACATTAAAAATGAGTGAATTCACATACCATGCGTATGTTTGTACCACACAAACATACTCCACATAGCAATTATTATTTTTTAATTAACGATTTTGTTGTATCGCATGAACGACATACACAGAATATAAATGTACAAATATTAATGAACAATAAATAAAATCATAAAAGTGTAATGTTTAGCATTCAGAAACATCACAAAAATTGTGCAGCTACGCGCGTTTATGTACTCCGCTCGGTACGACGAAGGTATACATTATGGATGTACGTGCTCCTAAATTTTCTTGACGAGAGCAACAAGAACTATCTGAGTTATTAGGGACATTTGGTAACGGATTTTCATCTTCATCAGCGTGAAGTAATTTAGAGACAAGTAAAGCAGAACGGAGGCTGATGATATCAGTGGTGGAAAAACTCGTTTGTATAATGTCCTTTAACATGAACAGATGCGACGCAATTTCATGTAGTACAGTGCATATGCAATTCCCAGATTCTTTGCTTTATTTGTTCATTATACTCGCACAGATTAAAGTTTAATTAACGTCCGGCTGAAATGATGATCACTTTTGATATTGTGAAGCAAAATGTACGGTCATAATTAGAATGTAGTTTGCACTTTTGCAAGTAAATCCGAAAATATTTTTACTGGCTTAATAATCCAAACACAAAAGAAAGAAAGTGGTAATGTGCAGGCTGCTTCTATATTATATAGAATAATAAAAAAGATAATCGGAATCAAACAACGTGTAATATTGAAAATAGAATAACATATAAAAGGAATATTTGCCATTATCAACAAAATATGCATTCATTATTTTAAACTACCAAATATACATTTGCAAATATGCATTTGCTTGCTACATAGTAAATAGTAAAGAGGAAACTAATGTATCATTATATTTCTAATGTATACTTTGGAGTACTTACATATTGTGTAGTTCACTATACCAATTATTGTGTTTATAAATTTTGCTTTTGTATACACACAAATTCAAAAAACAAACTTTTCAATTCAATTTGGAGAAAACTACAATTAACATTAACAAATACGTTATATTTGTCAATAGTAAGTACCTCTTCAAAATATACACACGAGCTTTTGGCAAAAACAACCGTACTCCAAATATAGTAAATATCTGTTAACATACAGTGACGTTCTTTCAAGAATGCCAAACAGTTTGATAAAACTGTGTCTCGCAAAAGAATCTTAGTCAGAGGTTATTACATTGTAAAGTTTGAATATTTCTTCAAAAACGTCCTGTACAAATTACTGTTCAATATGTAATTACTCATGAGTATTTATTTTTATTTTACTTATCATCCGGTAAATAATTTCCTAATATTTCCGATCCTGAGTTACATTACGCTAATGAAATTATTAATAATAATAAAACTAGAAAGATATTTTTTTGATTATCTCAAATTTAAAAAAAATCTAATGTGGCCAGCACGTTACCCCGTTAATTCTATGTATTTTGAACAGATTCCATACAGATAGTTGCTTAGAAAAGATTCTATATTTCCAGTAAAATTATAACACGAACTACTTCTTTAGCTTTTCCCATTCATTAGGGGTCGCTATTCAAAATTTTCTTCTTCCACTCATTTCTTTTTTGCGTGTCTTCCTCATTCAAGTCTTCTGCAATACAGTCTTTCCATCTGTTCTCTTGTATATTTATAAAAACTTCTATCACTCGAGCCATTTCCCTTATCCTCTCATTCCTTATCCTATCTTTCCGTGTCTTATGAACATACCAGGTAAATCGCACTGACACTGACGTATATCAAAGAATTATTTGAATATATCAGTAGTTTCCATGGTTATGTGGTTATAGCATAGCGGACTGATTCGTGAAATTTTATTTATAATTTTTCAGCTCTATATTTAATTATTTATTATTTATTTATAACATAAAATTTCAAAAATTATATACAACTGTGTTTTTCAAGAAAAACTGTTAAGAACTGTAAATGTGGGTACTTCCGGTTGACCAATTATAACCAAAATCTACTCAATTCTTCATATGGATGTAACGAAGAAGAATACGAAAAAAATATAATTTTTAGAATTGTAGTGTTGGAGTTATCGACGGAGAAAATTTCGTCACACACACACACATACACACACACATCCACACATACACATATACATACATCCACACATACACATACAGACAGCATCATCAAAATAGTAAAATTGTATTCTTGGGACCTTAAAATGTGCTTATTCATTAAACACGCATCGAATTTTTTGACCAGACAATACCTTCCTTACATCAGATAAATTATTGCCTATGATCCTACAAAAATTGAGTTTTTGGAATGACTAAAGACCCTTTCAAATATGTCCAACCTGTTTATATGTACTTCCAATTTCGTTTCAAATTATGTTCACATTCCGCTTCAAAACGTAACGTAACAAAATAATTTTGAGTCTTTGAAATCTGCTGCGCACTATACAGACATTCAAAAATACAATTATCTCTTCGTTCTCAAAGGTTTTGCTCTCCTACTTGAGAATACTCATACAGTGTGGTGTCAATTGGCACTCAGGTGTCAGGTGAACATACCAGAGGCCAGTTGGTATGGCATCCCCATACAAATATACATATCTCTATACACAGGGTCAAAGCGAAGTCCATTACATCTATATTTACATTGTCGAATGAAATCTGTCAGGTAAAAGGATTTGGGAATTTTGATTTGTGTTTAATTAAAATTTAATCAATAGGGATTATGGAAGGATGATAACTTGTTTAATAGGCTTAACCACAGCTTTTGGACTAATCATCATTGTCTATTTATTTTAATTGGAGTATTTACATTCTTACTTTAATGGGGAAGGCCGTTTTACTTATTTGTACGTAAGTAAAGGAAGTATTGTAATCGCGAAAAATTTCGGTTTTCAGATTTCAGCGGAAATATCCATTTTGTTCATCCCTGAATCTATTTTGACTAATTTCGTCGTGACGTCTCTACGTACGTATCTCGCATAACTCAAAAACGGTAAGCCGTAGAAACTTGAAATTTTGTATTTAGGACTCCTATAACATCTAGTTGTGTACCTTCCTTTCTGGTTATTACACAATTTCCAGAAGTGGCACTTTACATGAAGCCTATTATAGATTTTAATGAAAAACTGTTTTAAAATATAATCCAAAACTTTTAAAATTTGGTATACAAGAGTTTTATGTCAATCGAAATAAGATAATAGATTTTGGTTAAAATAGGCTAACCGGAAGTGGTTCATTACTTGAAGTTGTTAACAGTTTTTCTTGAATAAAATGATTTTATTTTGATTTTAGAAATAAATGCTTCAAATAAAAGTTTTAGAGAATTAATTTCTGCGTCTAGCACAAGTATTATTAAATTAGCCCTTTGTATAAGCGAGATGTGTAAATTAAAAAATTATATACTTTTTGTTTTTGTAATAAAGCTTGCTATGGATTAGGACAAAAAAAAATCATGTCAAATTACGTTAAATACGTGCAATTTTATGATTCGTACAATAACAAATATTATATTTTTATTGTGAAATTAGTCATATTCATTGTTGTAATCAAATATTTTTTTGTTGTAATCAAAACTCTCTTTAAAAAGAACCGGGTTAGATTAATGTTAATTTAAGAATGATAGTAGTAAATGAATTATTTTTTGTTCTATATCAAAATATTTATCGGGCTTGACTTAAGCCTGTCAATATTTTGTAATTTAATTATTAACAAAAATATGTATAGTTTAATAATCGTACAAAGAAGTCGTGTGGTGTCCACATCAGATTTTTTAGAAATGGTACAGTGTCAAAATCATGGCTTAAGCCAAAATTGTGTAAGAAAAAATATAATATTTTGACTCTTAATCTGGGCCCCAGGGGCGTAAGTGTTTATCATGTATTTAAACAAAATTAAGAATATATAAAACCGCTTCCAAAAATATTTTCATCATAACCGTACAAAGGGGGTTATCGTGCTTTGCTTGGTTTTTGAAAAAACTTGCTCACAACGTGATGCGATCTGAATCGAAAGATATGGCGCCATACACCGGAAACTTAAATGGTCTTGTTCGAATCTTGTGGAAAACTATTGTTAATTTAATTTTTGTTTTAATTTATATATGTTTAATTAATAGGTATCGTATGAAATGAATTTGTAGGTAATAGAGAATAAATTGCAATTTACCAATATTGACATTAAATATTACACTTAATTTCAATTAAAATGCATTAGATACAATCTGTACTCATGGCGATGATATAGTACCTATTGTTATCAAACAATAATTAATAGCATTGGTACACTAACAAATTTGTTTCTCGAAATAGTACATGTCTAAATCAACTGTAAATGATGTAAGAGTTATTTGAAATTGAATCAGATTCCCGTACCTTCAGTCATCTGATCGATGAGAAACTTAATACCATAAAATTTAATATATTCTTTCGGTGTTTCACGGATATTCATATGATCTAAAACGGGTTTGTTTAAATCTGAAAATTATTTCTGTGGCTTCATGCAAGAACAATCAATATCGAGATTTCGTAATTTTGGGAATGAGTTAATTAAAATTAACAAGAAACTTTCAGTGTTAATATTACCGCAAGTTTCTTTCTATGAAAATTAACATTTTGTTCTGGTAATGATTACAAATTAATAATATTATATATATATATATATATATATATATATATATATATATATATATATATATATATATATATGTATATATATTCGGGCCATATAGGGCCAATCATTTGCAAAACCTCGGGCTTTCAAATTTGGCGTAGTCCGAAAGATCAATCTTTTTGGGCCGGCCCAAAAAACGTATAGTTAATTAAATGCACAGTTTCCTGTTTCCTTCATATTTTAATAAAATTGGTTGGATTAAAAAGGATCAAAATCAAACTACATCCTTCACATCTTGATAAATAAAGAAAACAATTTAAAGTTATTTTACTTCAAGAATTCAAGGTTGTTCATTCATGACGCATAATAATGCTATTTTGATGTTAAGCGTAAGGAATAAAATCGCAAAATTCGGCAAATGAGTAATGACACCCAGCAATGGGTAATATGCCGTGATGAAATATTTATTTTATTTGTCATGTTTTCGTACCTACCTAGATAATTATTTTTATTTTTATAAAAATTATAACAATTCTCCCACACTTGAATAAATATTTCATAATTTTAATAAAGTCGTAGAATTCATATCGTCTTACTACTTCTTGTACTGTTGGCTGAAGTAGATCCAGTTGTGGTTGAAGATCTATTTGGCCTGGTCTCATTTCTCTGGGTTGAATTTGAACATAATCATAACAAGGATTTATATGTGATTCTTGTGGAGTAGATTCTTCTTGAGATGTTTTATTGTCTTGGGCGAATGTTACCGTCTTTTGTGGTACGTTTGTTCCTCTTAGTATATCTATATGGCGCTTGTTTACATAACCATCAACAAGTTTAATGAGATAGTGAATATTTCCGAGTCTTTTGAGAACTGTGCCAAAACACCAGATTAATTTCAAATTTGCATAATACCGTACCCTATCGCCTTTGAATAGGACCAAATTTCTCTTTTACATTTTCTTTTAAAACTTATAAAAAATTAAGCCTTGTGATCAGTTCATACAGTTTCTTTTCTTTTCTACTACAGTTTACAAAAGTGTAGTTGTGTGAATCTAAAATACAAGATAGCCAAGTTATTCTGGCTTACTGAGAGAATGTTTCAGAATTTAAATCTTGAAAAATTCACGGTAAGTTATGTAGGTTCATTGCAGATGGTAAGCTGGCTGATATCAAAAGTATTCTCAACGCACGCAAAGCTGACTGCAGCAAACTGCTCCGGGATAGCCATTATCGCTATGTGCGAACATCGTAAAATTTTATTGCAAAAGGAATATACGTTAGTAGAAATGTTTGCAAAAATAACATGTTTTGCAGAATATAAATAGTGTTTTTTATTTACTAGAAAACTCTACGACATACGTCATTATTATTTGTAATGTGTTAGAAAGTAATGTCACCATTTACGCATATCTGTCACACAACATAAACTATATAGACATAAGTCAAATAATCTTTCTCTTACTAACATGAAATGTTGCTAAGCTACTACTGTATAAAGTGCTGTGTATTCTTTCTTCGAACAATTGACATTGAATAGTCATCTGTCTTGAACCAAAGTATATCAGGGATTGTTGTGTTCAGATTATATAACGTTCATGGCTTATATTGCCGTTTCCTACTGAGCCTTCAGGTGAACTTCAAAAGATCTATTTTATTGCTTCCAAGATTTTCATTTATATTTATACATTTTTAATTGGCATAACTCGCAGATATACGTTGCAAAACTGCTTTATACAGAATTATTACATTATAATCGGATGTTTCCTATTTCGCCATACACCCAATATAATGAATACAACTTTCAAATGACAATCCATTTTTTAATTTTTGATTTTGCTTCCCACTGCATATTTTTACCTACATTTATCACATGTTATTATTCATATGTCATCATTAAAATCTTTTTCTACGGTATAAAGATATTTATACATATGTATCAGTTTTTGTATTTTAATTAGATATTTTTTATCTACAACCGGTAAACAATGTTAACTTTATTCGTATCAAAATCATTACTTAATATGATTCATTATTTATCGAGGGAAATAAAAATGACAAGTACTCTCTAGGGAATAAAGTGATTGAAGGCCATTGGCAATGCCACCCAGGGACGGAGCTAGGATATTTTTGTAGAGTGGGCCAGCGGTGGGCCAAATTTTTTTTAGGTGGGCCACTAAGAAAGTTTTGTACTGCCACTTACCTTTTTCATTAGAACACAAATAACAAAAACATGTTTTTAGTCATACAATTTGTGAAGCATATACATACGTATTTAAACAGATATTAATTTGTAGGATTAAGTTTATTTAACATTATTAAACATACACCATATGTAATGAAGGATGTTTTGTCAAAAAAAAAAAAATAGACGGATAGTAACTTGCACTACCCAACCCACAATAAAAAGTTATAATGCCGACATAAGTCAGTTTCAAATATCCTTAAAATTAATGCCAACTCGTCCGTTCTGTTGAAATAATGAAATGCATTGAATAGAGATATTCTATCTACTCTGTACTGTACAGTAATAGTATATTACATCCGAGGTGGGATATATTTCATTACAGCCGAGTGCATATGTCTATTATCGAGAGGCGAAGTCTCGAGGTAAAATACAGTACGAGGCTATGATGAAACTCCCGCCGAGGTATATATACTATTTTATTCACAATCATCCTCTTTTTAAATTAATAATTTTCAAAATAAATCATTGAGTTATAACCTTTAATTTTATTCATATTTTTTGACAGGTCTATTAAAATTTGTTTAGCCTACTTTATTATACGGATGTATGACAATGTTACTAGGCAACCCCTACATAAACATTTCCAACCCGTGGGGTGGAAGTGAAATGTGAAATCTATTATTTCCCACCCAAGAAATTGTCATTGCAGTTAGAAATGACGTATTTCTCAACCTCTAAAAGATTAGGAATGGACATATAACTATAATGATTTGTGAATAAAATAATATTACTGTTTTTTTACCATAAATGCCATTATTGTTTTGGAATGAGAAATGCAGTTCAAATAATGTGCGTGAACTGTTTTCTCTCATTTGATTTTTAAACGGACCACCCAGGCCCACCCCTGGCTACGTCCCTAAATGCCACCTAGGAAGAATTTTATTTTCTTAGTGTTTATTTATTAATTAATATTGATTAACAGATATGTCGAATATTACCAATTATATTTATTTTGGAAAAAAATATTATTTTTGTGAAAAACAAAAAAAAACTTTTTTCGTTTATAGAATTGTGTTAGTAATATACATCAACTTTAATGGAATGTTGTAAAAGTTACGTTTCAAACGACAAGTCTTACGAGCCATACGATTCCTACGGGTCATACGGTTCTTACAAGGTCTTATGGGTGAACAATCAACTCGTATTCCATTTGGTCCGAGTGGGTGGGTTTTTCCCTTTTAAATAAATACCCAGTTCTAAGTCCTAGTCCTAATATCAATTAGTTCATCGATTTGAATTCCATTAGAGTAAAATATGTTATTATAAAAAAGTCCTACATCATGTTTATTGCAAAAATGTAAAATAATAAAATGATTACAACACTATTTACCTGCCAGCTTTTTTCCTACGGGACCAATTTTCTTTTCCTTGTCAGGCAGTAAAAGAAGGGCATTTCCTCAACGATTATGTCCACAGTTCGCTCCACGTTTGCCGTAAAAATGTCGTAAAATAATAGAATAGCCAATGTGATAGGCCCACGGTGTATTCTTGTCTTGTAGTCAAGCGTCGAGGGTTTTATTGTTGAATCCCAGACTAAACTTCTACTTGTTTTTTTTTCTATTGCACAAGCTACAGACAACATCTTTATTCTTTATTCACAATCTGATTTTTAAAAAGTTGGGAAGTTGGTTATTGTTAATCGCATTTTCCATATTCTTGTACCTTTGGACAGTTTAATTTTTCGAAGATATCTCTTCAAGGTCATCTTCGAATTGTATGAATTTAGATTTTAGCTCCGCCCATTCTGTCAAATTCAATAGTGTTACTTGCTTAGCTTTTATGAGGGTACATAAGATATTACTGTAAATTATAATTATAAAATTATGTTATAATATCTAATATCTATTTTAAAATCATGGACTCTTATCCCGATTATAAGGTTTCTTATGAAATCTTGCTAACTATATTTGATTTCAAATCTCTTTTGCATACAAGAAACTTCAATACACTAATGTATATTTTTAAACTTATTCACAGCATTACATATGACCCGTATTGCCTAAGTACCCTTGATTTTCTTGCTCCTACAATTCAAACCAGATCACAAAATCTTTTCTATGTGCCAACTGCAAGAACAAATATTTTTTTACAATCTCCAATAATACGTATGAGTTAATTAAGTAATAAATTTTCTGACAGAGTTGACATTCTTTAATTCGTATAATGAATTTCGAAATCAATTAAATATCTGTAATTTTTAGTATATGTATTTAATCAATATTTTTGTTGTAACCAAATTTATATAATTTTGTATGTATTTCTTTATTATTCCTACCCTCTCATTGGGCTACGGCTGTTGGGCAGTGTACACTTAAAATAAAATAAAATAAAAGCATTCAAAATTTAAAAAGAAGTCCTCTAATACATTTATTAGCAAATGTGAAACCAAATATGTGAAAAATAAAATATTGGCATAGTATCAGTGTCCTTGATATTGACAGAAAAAAACGGCTATGAATCAAGTGTATATATATATATATATATATATATATATATATATATATATATATATATATATATATATATATATATATATATCTGATATAATGAATGAACTTACGTTATAGTGACAGTATTGTCAACAATGAGCATAGTTTTAAAATACATATCATAACCTGAGGAAACAATATGAATTTTGAAAAACAAGCTTGTTATATCAATCAATATCGCGCGCACTTCTTGCCAGTGCAAATATGAGAAAGAACTTGTTAATTCGTTTATTTAAAATATATGTATATATATATTACATTTGTATCTGCTTGTCAGAATTATTAACCGCTGAGTCTGTGTATATGTTACCATGTAATCTTCTTAGTAAACTGATTTCTGTTTTCAACAACTTCTCAGAGTATGTGAAGCGAATACAAAAACAATTCAAACCAAAAAACTTGAAATGTTACCCGCAATTCACATTCAGCCGTCGTTCTTTGTAATTCCAAGTGGAAAATTTTGGACAAATATAAAAAAGTCGCTTTTATAATTTTTTGTCAGACAATTGTTTGTAATGACGATTCAATGTTATATCGTACATATGCAAATTACAAAAACCTTTATGCTAAGATAAGGAAGCACAAATACATAAAATAATCCAAAAATACATTATTATCAGGAATTATAGAAAAATAAATGAAGCATTGTTTATTTTGGTATTTTTATTTTGTTTATCTTATTTAAAAAGAAAAGAAGATTAACATGGTACTGTTATCATAATTTATATTTTATTTATGAAACTTAAACGTGTTCCATTTTTTTCAAGTATAAATTCTGTTCTAATTTTATTCTTTTGTTATATTGTTCATTGTTCTAAGTGTAAGTCTCACTTTAAGACTAATTAAAATTATTTTAAGACTTTATCTTTAATTTAAAGTTGTCTGATTTCATAGGGAGTTTTTGTATAGTGTACTTGAATATGCCATCAATGTAATGGTACGTCTTTAATAACGGACGTACAAGATAACGGATTTGCAAAATTTTAGATTTTGCATTACGTTTAGATCACACGTACGCTGATTTTTACGTTCAAATGACAAGTGTTTAAATATCTGTCATTTTCATTGTATTTTGGTACAGAAATCAAAAACTAATGGAAGAACTATTTAATCAGCCTAATTCTGTAAGAAATTTGTTAAAACCAGTTGCTTACTAGAAAGGTTAGTAAATCATGAAATTTTAACAACTCTGATAGCAACCTACCGAAAATTGACATTCCGTAAAATGTGTTATATAGCAACTAACCAAACTGTTCTAATCGCCCGGAGAACATTAAAATGTTACTATAGCATTGGACAGTTTTATTCATAGACTCATCATCGTCACGATCCCTTTATCAAAAAAAATCATGTTTAGAAAGGTTCCAAATTAAATTTGTTCAAAGTAAAAAGCATAGACAAAGCCATTGAACAAGCTCGGATTGGGCCGGCGAGTTACCGAGCTAAGCTCGGTGGACCAGAGCCACGAAGGCCAATGAAAATTCTTGCTATGATACTCAATAATTGAAAATAAGGCATTGCGGCATTCGCAGCAATGAGACAAAGAATGATTTATTTTATATTGCCAGGATTGGATGTTATTGGTGTAGGCCGCGAGCAGACACGTGATTCGAGCAACCTTGACGTGCTTGGAATCGGCTGATTTGTTTGCCACGTTGACAAGAACAATATTCAAATCAAAAAAATCAAAACATTTTTCAAGAATTTCAAGTTAATTTCTTTTAAAGCCATTTCGGCGCTACTATCATGCAGCTTTACATCACTGAAAAATATAACTTTCAATTATAAGGCATTTGACCTTGAATGAAAAAAAATTTCGCCTGCGGCATCTTTTTTTCTGGATACCTTTACATGACTTATCTCCCTCTCCTCTTGCCTCACCAAAGTTTCGGTACACAAGCCACCACTAACTCACTCCATTTTAGGGCCGATTATAATTTCAGCTGAGGCCGAAAATACAGCCCAATCCGGGCCTGCCATTGAAGTAAATAAGAAATTTATGACTGACTAAATAGACGCACTTCATTCAAAAATCTTGAAAATATTAACGAAGGGAAATTTTTGTTAATCTTTTTTATAATGATATTTCCAATGGTATCTAGCTTTAATAAATAGTCACCTTATCAGTCTTCCGAAGGTAGTGCAAAAGTTGAAATCGCGGTAAATGTGAAAAGCAAAATGTTAATTATAATTATATGTATAAAATTGACATTAAATATATACATTTAACTTTGTTTAATTTATATTTGATAAACTTTTGATAAAAAATAGCTTATAATAGAAGAGGCCAGAATAAGCAACCTCGTTAACAACTAGTTACTAAAATTTCACCACTTACAAATTTATAGAATACGGAATGCAAACATAGTGGTTAAGCTAACAAGTCACGTGGTATTTAACCACTTTTTGAGGTTGCTAAACGTTAGTAACTTCCTTACAGAATCGGGCTGAATGTTTTCTAAATAGCTTTACAAGGTGTTCTACATATGTTCACTGACAGTTCTGAAAGAAAAAAAAATCATGTGGCTCCATTGCAGTTAATTTGTCTACACAAATTTTCCTAAAGGTTTATCTCTATCACACTAAGGAATCTAAATTATCGCCGATTCTCAGTTTTCAACATTTTACCCAATTTAAGGAATAAATTACACATTGTCGAATTTTTATGACAGTTCTGTCTGCAAAACAAAAAGGGTCTGACGTTTTAAAATAAATTGTGCCTACTAGGTTATAGTAGACGTATGTCAACTGGCCCGTTTTTTATCTTCGACGGACGTATTACGTCTGAAAAATTTCAGTGTTAAAGTGAAGATAAATTTTATTATGAAAACGGCCCTAGTAAGTTATTATACACCTGCTCAAATATATGTACAATATGAACACATGAAAATGGGGCGGGTTATATGATCTTTATTTTGATGGTATATTTTAATTTAATTAGTATTTTTGAAAATAGCAGGTGGCGCATAAAAAGCCGACCGTTTTTATAAGTAGTAAACAGAAAAATTAAATTCATGAAACCAAATTTTGATTCATAGCACATATGTATTTTTTGTCTATTTTAAAAAAGACAATAAAAAATATGTTCAATATCAATCATAGAGCAGAATTTATTTCGTTATCTAACTAACGCTGTTTTCTTTTCTGGAACTAGTTATAATACAAGTTCGTCTAAATTTTTAAATAAACACATTTTTAATTGTACCTTGGGTACAAACGATGTATGTCCAAAAAGATTATATAGTATGTGTCCCACTTTAAGTTTTCATATTGTACTATATGTTATTTATGGAACGAGTAAAGACATTTTATTAACAACAGAGAATTTGTTACCTGATCCAGTAACGAGATTTTATTGAACAAAATGGCACTTTATAAGTAGCTGTTAGAAAAATTTATTTTATTTTACAATGTATTCATATTAGAACATCGTACTAGATATAGGAAGGTCTTGGGTTCAAATCCCAGTAAGGTCCATGAATTTTTCACAATATCTTCGTTAATTAAATTTTGTATGATCTACAATTTAATTAATTAAATTTGATATTGCAACAAGAACATATTCATATTAAATTTATTTAAATTACTGTATGTATTATCTGCCATTTATTAATTGTTTTTCTTTTCTTTCTAGATGAATTCGAACCCCGAACCTCTGTTTCGTAAGACGACATGCTACTACTGCGCAATGTAAGTGTGTATATTGAATATGTTTTTAAATTTATTATTACTTTCGAAACCTATATATAAATAATGTGGATTATAAAATGTTTATTCTTGATTACTTTCAATGAATAATAGGATTAATTATCCATATTTTCTATCATTAAAAACTCGCTTGAATTTTACACAGATTTAACTATTTATATTAATTTCTAACTGTTAATAACCAGTTCAAAACTTCTATTACATACATAAATTTAATATTGAAAACTATGTAACTCTCTACGCTTTTAACAATTTGTGTAATAATTTGTGATATATTTGACATTAGCATATGACATCCGTCTGCGATATTAATATACGTAACAATGATATCATCAACGTGTGCATATACAGGGTGTTAAAAAAAGGGTAAAAAAATTGATGGTATATGGTACTGACCAAAATGAGTAAAAAACGCGTAATCAACATAGTTCTGATCTGTTTCCGAGAAAACCGAAAAATCGAAGAAAAACTGACAAACATAGTGGTCGAACAAAATTTTGTCTATATAAAACTAAAACAATTACCCCTTAACCTTAAATAATAATATAAGCTAAAAGCTAAATACGTATTTCGAGAACTAAGTTCTCATCATCAGTAGAACAAAACAAAAGTTTAAGCAGAGAAGTTAAGATTACTCAACATGTAAACCATGTCAGAGGTCTAACAACAATAACAGAGTTGTTAGACCTCTGACATGGTTTACATGTTGAGTAATCTTAACTTCTCTGCTTAAACTTTTGTTTTGTTCTACTGATGATGAGAACTTAGTTCTCGAAATACGTATTTAGCTTTTAGCTTATATTATTATTTAAGGTTAAGGGGTAATTGTTTTAGTTTTATATATATTTTTAACCTTAGACTCCTCCTATTATTGTAAAATTTTGTCTGTCAGTAAATATACTATAAAAAAACAAAAATGTATATGAAACATTTTTCTCAATTTCTAATAGTTCGGAAGTTATTTGAAAATTAAATATTGGCCAAGGTCGCCACATTTAACTTAAAACAATTATTTGATTTTAAGAACAAAGCACATCTACAATGACCTCTGAAAGATAAACAAACAGTCACATTTAATCGAAGTCGTAACTCTTTTAGTTTTCGAGAGAGCAGAAGTAAACCCCGTAAAAACGCATTTCTCACTAACTTATATCTCGGAAACTATTGAAGATGTGATCTATATATATTGATTAATCTTTTTTACTCATTTTGATCAGTACTATATGCATTTAAAAAAAATTACCCTTTGTTAACACCCTGTATTTAGTACATTAACATATGCATAATAGTCGCATTTCTATTCAAATTATATTATAACCTAACCCAAATTTATTTCAATGTATATTCCTGTCTACATATGGAATAAATTGTTTCTACTACATTCATTTGTTTTAAGCCATTGGCAGTCATATGAATATTCAAAAGCACTGTGAGAGAAAAAGTAGAATCCAATATAATATTATTCAAGAGTTTATAGGCAGAAAATGAGTAATAAAAAGGGAATCGTATATTTTAATTTCAAAAGATTTATGCACGGATTCATACAAATCTTAATAGAACAAATTCTGTGGAACAAAGAAGAATTTTGTTTTAATTTGGCTTTTTTAAGATACATACATATACGTATGCTGTCACGACTCCCTTGTAGAACTTTTTATACTTAATAAATCCTTCCATTGTTTCGATATATCCTTGTCGATATAGATTCCCTTTTATCAAAGATTAATGATTCGTACATCTACACCTCCCTCGATCAGTTCATTGGTTTTTATACCTTAATAAAGATAAATTTCGAATTTGGTATAAAAATGCCAATAACAAAAATAATAATGAAAGTATAACAGTTTCTGGATATCAGCCACTTTATTATTTCAAACTCTACAGTTTCGACCCCATCTGGGTCTTCTTCAGGAGATGAAATTTATTTCCTGAAGAAGACCCAGGTGGAGTCGAAACTGTAGAGTTTGAAATAATAAAGTGATCCAGAAACTGATACTTTCATCATTAACCCAGCCAAGAAACAACCCCGTCTCATAAAAATAATAATAATAATGAAAAATAATTTGCTACTTTTATAAAAATATGTACCTACCTGGTATTTCACAACTTCGGACACAAATTTCAAGGACAAACAGGACTGACCAAAAGGACTAAAAAAACTTACTCAACATGTAAACGAACTCATTTTTTTAAGGTATCTCGGGTAATATCAGCGATAGATCAGAATCGTTTGCACATTCCAGGATCAACTTTTCGAGAAAAGTTTAATAGTTACCACAGGAATTTTCGATCTTTTGTTTTTGAACTACATGCAAAAATTTCGCTAATTGAAAAATATCTCATATCTTAATTATAATATTTAGAGTATTATTTTCAACATATTATTAGATGGAAAATATAAATATTGTTTATAAAGCCAGGTTTACAAGATACAATTATCAACTTTTATTTTTTAAATGGTAATCTATAATTATTATTCTAAAATATAAACCGCCATTTTTTTTTCTTTTTTCAACGATGTATTAGTTTTTATTAATGTATTTGAACAAATTCGAGAAAATGTGAAAATAAACAAAAGGTAACAATGTATATTTAAATTAATATCAACAAACTATACATCTGTTTTTTATTTATTTATTATTACTTACTCATTATTTACTTATTTATTTATTTATTAATAATTTTCACATAGCCACCTAGAATATTTAAATAAAAATTATTTCTCATATATCTCGATTATCTTATTTTTCTCGATTTTTTTCAAATGCATTAATAAAAATTAATACATCGTTGAAAAGACTAAAAAATGGCGGTTTATATTTTAGTAAAATAATTATAGGTTGTTTAAAAAATTAAAGTTGATGGTTGTATCTAATAAACTTGACTTGATAAAAATATCTATATCTTCCATGAAATAGTATATTCAGAATAATAAATCTTTTATATGAGCTATTTTTTTATTACTTATAATAACAAGGTTAAAGAAGGGGGGCTCTTTCTAGACACCTTCTGTAAATTAAAAACGTTGAATAGTTGCACGTACAAAGTAAAATTTATTACAGATTTTAATTTTATTAGTATAATTATTATTAACATCGTAAGATTTTTGAAACACTTTCCAAGTTTGTCTTAAAATAGGACTAGTTTCATATTACGACTTTTACATTATCATCATATATTTTACATAAATCAAATTTTACAATTTTAGTAATATTAATTGAAAATTATATGCACAACTTACAAAAAAGTTAAATCTGTAATGAAAATTATAGTTGTAATAAATATTAAATTACAATTAAAGTTTACTAATAGCCTCGGAAATCATATACATGTAGATACTTCTCAATGTGCTGATTTTAAATTTTAAAACCACAGGTCGATATCTCTTTTGGCTCCCGAGATATTTGACCTCAAAGTTGTATTCCAGAAAGACCCATTTTTAGGCTTTATCCCAAAATTGGGGTGAGATACAAACTTAGCGATATCATCAATGAATTCTACGGACAAAATTACACAAGTGTATCAATTGTGAAAATATTTGAACAGCTAGTTTTTGTATAAATAAAAATATGAAAATCTAAGGCGTTTTTTTCAGATTTTGGCCAATTTCAGAGATTTTCAAACTTTTATTTATAAAAATTTAACCAGGTGTTCAAAGTTTATGAAACATCGTATACTTACGTAATTTTGTCTGAAGAATTGAATGGCGGTATCACCAAATTTTTGGTTAATCCAAAAAATGAATAATTTAGGGATACAAAATATCTCAGGTACAAATAGAGATATCGAGCAGTAAAATAAATATTAAGTACAAAAGATACAGTCATGGTATAATTATAATTAGATTTCTTATAAAAAAATGCATTTTTACAGTCAACATCCTTTATCTAAATCTTTACAACAAATATACATACCTACGTAAATATACTGCTTGTCTCGTATCTTATTCTCGGCCATATTTACGATTTATAAATAAAATGAAGGTGTTCTTTTAGATAAAAATAGATGGCATTTCGCGTTATATTGAGTTAGGTCTGTTTGTTATATGATTTTACCAGTAACACATGACGTAAGAGTATAAAATGATGAAATATGCATGAATTGAAGAATACAACTTACAGAAGAAATATTCAATTTACTTCAAAATGCTAAAAATGCCGACATATGATCTTGTTGAGGCTAATATGAAATTCTCGGCAACGGAGTTACATATTTATATTGTTATCACTGTTTAAATAAAAGCGATGTTACATTTATTTGATAAAACGGATAAAAGAGTTCTTTTTTTGAATTTAATATATTTTATGTATACTGGAGGAATTTGTTTATTAAAATGTTCTGTTTTTTTTTTGATATTTGCCAAAAAAATTCGCAAGGGTTATTATTATATGAATTTCAATTTAGTTTCAATAAACAAATACAATATTTTGTAAATACAAACAAGTATAGGTACCTATGTTTTATGTTTTTTTTATTTTACTGAATAAAATTAATATTATTAGTTATAAACTTTTTACCTCCCGTTAAGGTATAGGGATCGTGCTAAAAATCGCATATCGAGATTTTGGTAAATGACCACGTTTTGAGCTCCCTAGAATCCATTTTTAACATTTTCACGATAATGTCTGTGTATGTATGTATGTGTGTGTGGATCCTGTTTACGCTCTAACTCAAATACTATCATTCAGAAAGTTTTGAAACCATGTATTTCTACATTATTCTAATATGGAAAGATCTTATTAGATTTTGGTGGCAATCGGATAACCGGAAATGGCAGTTTACTTGAAGCTCAAGATAGTTTTTCTTCAAAAAATACCTTTAAATGTATTTTTTTCTCAATTTGTTATTATAAAAATTAAAGATTATTCCATTTTCTACAAGTTTGCTTTAATACTTTTTCTATATATTGTATGGATAAATTTATAAAGTAATATAAAAATTATATACATAGGTAAATGGCGGGAGGTACCGTGTTGGTCACATCAGATTTTTACATTATGTGCATCGTGTTTCACAAAATTAAGCGTGTATAACACATTGCTGAAATAGTATATTATGCAACGAGTGTATTAATAATCAGTATACATGAGTCGCATACATTATTTTTCTACGACTATTCATAATAATTAAAAAATAAACTCTAAACCAATAAATTGGTTATAAAATTCATCTATATCATAATAAAAATCTGTATAGGAAATAAAATTATCTTAATTAGTGTCATTCAAGTACCTGCAGATGAAACATACTTATTTAGTATATTAAAGCGTAGGACTAGAAAATAGTTATTTATATAATGTTAAACGTGACATTTTATTTTGTGAGAAGGAAGTTTGGAACACGACGCGAAGCGGAGTGGCCCAACCTTCTAACAAAATAAAATCACTTTAACACTAGTTTTAAAAGTAATAATGATCTTTCACTTTTTAGCACTAGCCTACTTTTAATAGATTTGTGGAAAATTATATTTTTAATATAAATTATTATTTTTATATTGTTTCATCTTAATAACACTTAACATTCATCATAATAATTGCATTTATCAAAGACCTATTGAACTCATAAATTTATATTGATTTACTAGTATTTGATAATAAAGCACATTTAACACTATATCTTTCCTTCATGCCTTATTAAAAATATATTTAACTTACCAAAAATCAGAAGCGTGAGATCGGAAACTGCCAAACTAAACAGATAATAATTCGTTGCTGTTTGCATCGATGGATGTCTTACGATCACAACACAAACCGAAATATTTCCCACAATTCCAGTCACAAATATTACCAAATTAAACAGAGTAAAAGGGATAGCAATGCTTAATGGTAATTGTTTCGGGCCGCGCATACTTAGCAAGTATTCTTCGAGGGTGAATTCATCTTGCGTTAAGTTGTCTGTTACCGAAAAATTAGAATTGTTGAAGAATTCCATTGTGAAGGAGAAAGTTAAAGATTTGCGAATTTAAGTTGGAATTATTAGAAAAATTAGTTTATAAATTTTGTGCTCAAACATTATTTTTAAAATACGATTACACTTTTAAGTTTTATATATAATAGTTATAGATAGTTTATAAAGTTTACGCACTAGGTTCAAAGTTTTTCGTACATTACTACATTTAAACATTGTTTTAAAACTATGATTACACTTTTATTTTTAAGTTATTATACCTTTCAAGAACATGATAAACTTTTAAAAGTTTTCCTACAGATTATTGAAAGTTACACCACACAAAATACAATGAATTTGATGCTTTTTTACAAGTGAAAAACATTTTCATCCACTTTAAAACTTTCCCTACAATCACATCTCGCAAACTGAAATCTACTTCATCTTTTTGTTTTCGAGTCGTTTGCGTCACATCACATGAATTATAATTACAAATACACAGCTAATTAAATAAAGCAAATACATCAAGATAGTGTTGTCATGAGTTGTGCGCGATGCGAGTGCGATGTTTTTCGTCCTCACAGCATCGCGGCGATTCCCGCTTGATGCCCGGAGCGCCGCGCGAGAATGAGCGACGACGTCGCGATGGCCAGCGTCGAAGTGTGGAATACTTGCGCAAGCGCCCGGGGGAGAATGATAGTGGTGATACTGAAAAATATTCGGGAGTTTAAGAATATGAAAAATTATTTAAGTTAGTTTTATACCATCTATAGTGTATGTACTTCCCAGAAAAGTCTTCAGTAATGTATTTAGATTTTTGACACTGACATTTATCTGTCAGTTACAAATATTTTAAGTTTTCAATTTCATTATTTGGGCTGTGAGATTTTTTACAACAGATTGTTTTATATATTATAATTTTTATCTCTAAATCTTAGAAAGATATAATAAAATATTTAAATGTATCAGAGTTTCAAAAAATAATATTTAGAAGATTTTTTTTAAGAATCTGCTACTTCTGGTAGTCCAATTGTTACCAAAACCTTTTCAGCTCTTCCCATTAATGCCCGATTGAGAAATTCATAGTTAAACAGATATTAAGTATTATAGTTATTGAGAAATAATCCTTCCAACATCCTCACACACACACACACACACACACACACTCATACACACACACATACATCCACACACATACTAAAATCAAATTGTAGGGACCTTAAAACGTGAGTAAATTCTCTATCTGATACATATAAATATTTTATTATATCTTTTATAGATTTAGAGATAAAGAAATATAATGTATATAATAATCTGTTGCAATAAATCTCACAGCCCAAATAATGTCATGGAAACCAATTGAAAAATTAAAATGTTTGTAACTGACAGATAAATGTCAGTGTCAAAAATCCAGAGACATTACTGAAGATTTTTTCTGGGAACTATATACACTGTCATTTCCACAGGAATTTCTTCAATTGCCCGAGCAATTTCCCTTCGTAAAGCAAGAAGGGTCCTTGGTCGATGCTGGTAAACCTTCGATTTGAGGTAACCCCAAAGGAAGAAGTCACATGGAGTGAGATCCGGTGAGCGCGGCGGTCAGCCAAGATCACCTCTCAGGGAAATGAGGCGACCGGGAAACAGTTCCCTGAGAATGTCCATTGATCGTCGCGATGTGTGGGCGGTTGCCCCATCCTGTTGAAACCACACATTTTCCACGCCATTTTCTTCCATTTTGGGTCTAAGAAAATTTTCCAGCATGAAACAATAGCGCTCGCTGTTGACCGTTACGGTTTGCCCATTTTCTTCAAAAAAGTAAGGCCCCCAGACGCCTAGGCGGGAAAGAGCACACCACACAGTCACTTTTGGGCTATGGAGGGGTTCCTGATGGATGTGGAACAGGATCATGACGCCCGAGTCCGAAATGAATTCGAAAAGCACGTTGTGTAGCAATTATCGAACCGCCGCATTCGATAAACCGCTCAATAACAAAAGCACGATGTTCACCAGACCAGGGCATGTTGACTACTGACAAATGGCATAAAACCGGCTTTCTAACGGTTTTTACCCCACTACTCTACCTACTCCCTCTTTTGAGAAAAAGGGATTTGAAATCGGATAGGTTTTTCTGCCCCACCCTGTACAATATATTATTTCTTATATCGTATTAATAGTTAAATATTTAAAATTATAAATATATTACATATACCCTTCAAAAATAATGTCACTCCCAACAATGAATTGCAAAAATTTCGAAAAATTAGAAGACAGAATTTTTTCTTAGAATGAATTTAAAATTTAAAAATCTAAATATAAAGAATAGATGTAAGTAGAATTTTTGATGTAGAGTGTACGTATACAAGAAATATTAAATACAGTAGGGCGCAAGCATCATGTGATTTTGTTGGCCTTGACAAGCTGGATATATATATTCATAATTTTTCATTCTAAATTTCGTGATTTTCCAATTCCATGTGGTTTATTTTCCTCGACAAGTAAATTCCACACTTCTGGTGACATGAATTTAGAAAATCTTGAAATTTTTAATGAAAAATTCTGACTTTTGACATCTATGTACATAATTACTAATTGTCATTCTGACACGGGCCCCCATTTTTGCTTGTCAAGGCATGTCATATGACTGCTCGCGCCCTTTACTTATGTAACCAAAAACGGAAGTGGGGGGAGGTATTGTGCTTGCCACAACAATTTTTTTTTTATGAATTTGCACATAATGATTTATATTTTAGATTAATGAAAAAAATTAATATTTTTATATTTGAAATGTCTTCATTTTTTATATGTACAAAAGTGACCCCTGTGGCTTTAAGAGTCCGTGAGGTGACGCCTGATAAACGCTTTCAACGATACAGATATAGGTATCGTCATTTTTAGTCTAAAAGTAGAAGCAGATTGGCACACCCAGAAATGGGTAAGAAGTGATAATATCTTTATTCCATAAATAAGGAATGTATGTGTATTCCTGTTATTGCATTGGCCTAACATCAATATATTATTAAACATCTAGATATAAAGTAGATCACAATCTTAATTCGTTCTCATAAATCGAATTTCTGTTTGATTTATTGTGTCCGCCTAATATATTCGTATTCGGAATATTAATCAGAGCCAGACTGGCCATAAAATAAATCCGAGATGGACAATCTTTTATGAGCCTTAGTGCAGAATATTCGTCGAGACCCAAGGTTTCCAATACCAAGGCTATAAAATAAAAATTCTCAAATCGGATGTAGATAATACATATATTTATCACAAAGGGAAACTTTTCCAAACTTTTTGATCACACAAGATCTGTCAGCATAATCTGCAAATGTTAAAAAAAAATTGAGATTTCGAAAAAAAGTTACTGGGAAATATGTATTATCGGTCCCGACGAGTTAAATTTATTTGTTACACTTCTTTAGATTCTGGATACTTAACAACAATGTCTGTAAAATAGGAGTAAAAGAAGTTTATAATTCATTCTTCATTTATGCTGAAATTTAAATAAGAACTAATTGAATAAAGCCAGCATATTACATGAAAATATTTTCCCATTCTGGTATTTAAAAAACTAGTAATTATCATGCCTGGCAGCTGAATTACTACCGGAACATAAATCATTTTGATAAAAGATGTTCTTCTTCTGCAACGTCATGATAAAATAGTTAGCATATATCATTACACATTATGACTATGACATATTTAGTTGAATGCCTCTACTCGTAACTCAAAGCTGAAAAAATGTATATTTTTAGTAATGCTGACTAAATGTTTTTAAATTATCTAGCACGCTAGTTTTAATTGAAGAAATCTCCTTTCATAAAAATTGTAATCATTCTAAATATCGCTGTTGTGCACTTAGTAAATTGGATATGAATGATTGAATGTGCTATATGAGCTATTTAAAGCATTATTTACACGTAAGGTAAATAACCAATTTTTCTTGTTATTTATCGCATGTTATTACCTTTTCTCTCAATACATCAGCTTTTTCGCGAATATTATGAGGAATTTCTTAATATTTCAAAGCCGGAAAACGACACCAAAAATGTTGAGACAAATTGGGATTAAGGTGTAAACAATTACTCGAAATATCAGTCAAACAGTATTTATTCTTACAACACTGACGTTTCAATACATACTTGCACCTTCTTCAGCATAGAATATATTATTGTAACGAGCGCATTGCCGACTTCACTGAGCGTGCAGTTGTGTAAACAAAGAGGAAGATAAGTTTAATTATTCGTACTCGTCTGACCTTTTGTATTCAACGTCATTATAGCATCGAATATTCGGGAGGCGGTTAACAGCTTTGGAGGGTTAGTTAGTCCATAACAGTCAGTCTACAACTTATAGTCGTCAGTGAACCGGGCGCCATATTGAGTGTGAAATAAATGGTGATATAAATAAATAGGAGTTTAGTGTAGTCTACAACAAGGCTACAGCTAGTAAACAAATATAATTAATGAAATTTCTTGCATGATATCGTAGATGACAGAGGGAACAGACTAATTTATTAGATAAGATATCTATAGTTAAAACAAGAATGATGATACAACTACGATTGGCCAGTAAAAAAATAGTAACGTTGTACCACAATGGCATCAGATATCATTGGGATACAAGTGTAATCTGCCTTATTTGTAACTCCAAAAAAGCAGAAAGTCTAGATCATTTCTTTTTACATTGTCCCGCTTACAAGGGCTATAGAGAAGCATTTATTAATAAATACATTCCACTGGACTCCGAGAATTTTTCTTTTTCGACTTGCTTAAGGATCTTGAAAAGCAAAAAATAAATGATATATTTCTGTATGTGGTAAATAGTCTAACTTTGAGAAGTTTCTCCATTAATGAGTAACAAATGTATATTTGTATTTATAATTATTTTCTTTTTTGATATTGGCATTTCATGTGTATTATTAGTTTTGTATACAATATCTGCATTTATATGTTTATATTATATTCCTATTAATTGGTTATATTGCACAATAATTGTTATATAGTTATTAGTAGAGGTACATATGTTTTTTATAGTTTTGTATACCTTGAAACAAATAAACAAATAATAATTAAAGAAATAAATATAATGACATAAATAGTTGGTAATATAAACATAGTGAAATAAATATCAGGTAAATAAATATTGCGTTGTGTTAATTGTTTGAATAAATAATCTTAGTGTATAAATGTTTAATAATATTCAGTCTTTAATTAGTGTTTATCTTTGTTTATTGTTAGTGTTCATTATCTTTTATTTTATTTATCAATATTTTTCTGATTTTTACAATTCATCCAAATAAATAAACCTTACACAAAATATCTGCTTGCCAAGGCCAACAAAGTCACATATAGTCCGGACGATTTTACTTGGCGAGTAGAAGTAATAAAGATTTCTCTGCGGTTAGGGAAAAGTTATACAAACCATAGGCACGCCAGAAAAAAATTCTATTTCATGAATGTACAAACATTACAGAAAATAATAATAATTTATTTATTTATTACATTTAACAAAAAAGAATACAATATCAGGTACGAAATGCAGATCAAAAAAAAATACATAATATGTACATTGCACTGTATAAATACCGGTGTGTTTCTATGGATCAAACTTTAAGAGATGATAATAGAGTCAAAAGTAAGTCAAAAAGCTTTAATACGCAAAGTCCAATTCTCAAAAAAACAGCTGATTGTCATATTTTGAGAAATTTTTGGAAAAATAGAAACAGATACGAGAAGACCTCTTAGAGATAAACAAAAATTATTTGTAGTTTTTTTATTGTCAGTAAGAAAGTTTATGCACGTCTATGTACAAACAGAACTGTTTGAATATAAGTGTAATAAAGAATCCTCTTTGAAAGGTTTTTCTATTGTGTTAACCCCCGAATAGTTGTAAAATCACTATTCCACTTTTAACGCAGTGCGGTATCTAAGAAAAAGTATATATTTAACAAAACGCATCGTAGGAATGTTGAACCGACATACATACCAATCCCTTGCCAAGTAAAATCGTCCGGACTATAACTGCTCGCGCCCTATGCAACATAAAATGAAAATGGCAAGAGGTGTTGTGCTGGCCACAACAGATTTTTTAAGTTGTGAAACAGCCCGTAGTTATATACTGTTTTACACTATTGTACAACAACAATCATTGTCATTATCTACCTATAGTGACACTATATCCAAATTGTAATGCTTCTGTATTAACTAATAACCGATAGTTACCGTACAATATTCGCGTAATTTACTTCCACGTGCACATTAATGCACTTACACACTCTAAATTATGTCACGTACATTACAGAACAAAAGTGCATCTCGCACCATTAAACTGCCATGGTAACTGAATTCAATTATTCAATTCAATAATGTAAAGAAGAAATATTTCCATTAACATTTTATTATTGCAGAGGATACAGAAAAGAAGTAATTGATGATAGGGCATGTTTCTGACTTGGTTCAAATTTTTTTTGTCAGATTAAATGACAGATTGAAAGCTTGGATCACTGATGGGACGAGAAAAGTTTTCTTAACATTCCAGACACTTTTTCTGACAGATATAATCTTAGTCGAACAAAAGAAAGAATGTAATAATAATACGAAACTCTGAACATTTTATGTATTGAACTTAAACGCTTAAACCGATAAACATGGGAATGGTTCGTATAATAAAAGTTTATAATTGAAACTTTTAAATTCAAAAGAAACAATTCAATTTTTTTTATATGTATAAGTTTTTTACATGAAACGTTCTACAATAAAAAATTGCAGCTATCAGCTATCAATATAATAATAGTACCTAATTCTCTCAAAAACTAAGGTAGATAACTATCGCAGTAAATTTTTTACTCTTTGTAGTAACTGCTACAAAAAATGTCGAATAAAGTAAAAAATATCTGAACACCACATCAGGCTGAGGGCAGAGATTATTTTCTTTGCCTATTCTATACATTCATTCGTTGTAAAAAAGACAATATTCCGAGGAGGTAATTTCCTACAAAAAGAAAATGTATAGGTAAATTAAAAGACACAATATAAATATAAAGTACGCACATACACATTCACTAAAAGCGTTTTCCATTTATATATTTAGTGCGAACTTGTTTGCACTGAGTGTATAACTCGTTTTCCATTTATATACTCAGGGCGGATTTAGGCATGGGCTATTTTTTACAAAAAAGTTTCCGTACAACACTGTATATATTTTAGAAAAAATAGTACCCAATATATATATATATATATATATATATATATATATATATATATATATTATGTTATGTATTATACAAAAAAATAAAGAAATAATACAGCTATTTCATTTATTTTATGTCATAAATAATGAAAATATTCATAATTTCATGATAAAAAAAGTCTCAGTACGATAATCAAAACATTAAAATTGTAAACCGTTTATATAATGATCTGGTAAATTACTTGACTGGGATGGATAATGAAGGATGACGAAATGAATCTACCACATTTTGGTTCATGATGGCCATTACATTGTCATTCTTCTTGTAGTTTATTTTTTAATTCTTCTTTAGTTTAATGGTATATATTCTTGTTTCTTTCAAGAATTTCCCGCACTTACTTAATTGGGTTTAAGTCCGATGATTGTGGGGGATGATTTAGTTTATTTTTTATTTTAGACAATAGCCATTCTCTTACAAGACGCGTATTATTTGTGGAATCGTTTTCATGCATGAAATTAAAATCGTCTGCTAAACCCTATTATTCATAATTAATATAAGCTAATTTTCCGTACTCTCGTTAACTAAATATTCGCTCAAAACATAATTGCATTGAATTTACAGGATTTGATAAGACAAACTTAAAAGTGATATCAGAATAAAATTCAAGATGGCGGTTTCCAAGATATTAATAGCAACTTTCTTATTTTAAATGGGCGCCATATTGGATTTTTATATTAGTAAATAGAAGTATTTTTTATTACAATAATAAATAATTCATTAATTATTAAATTCCATAAACAAATGTCTACAAATTTAATTATGACAGTTCGCCATTATAATAAATATTGTTTTATTGTTTGTTATTCACCTACATTTGTTTTTAAGCCTATTTGATTTGATTTAAAATTGAAAATTATTTTTTTTATTAAATTTTAATTCAAACATACTTTGTTACACATCATTGAAAGAGATATTTTTCGAAGAAAAACTATTTTGAGCTTCCAGTAAAGTGCCATTTTCGGTTGTCTGATTTACTCCAAAATCTGTCATCTTTCTATATAAGAGTAAGGTAGAAAAACTAGGTTTCAAAATTTTCTGAACGATAGAATTTGAGTTAGAGCGTAAAGAGGATCCACACATACACACAGACATCATCGTGAAAATGTTAAAATTGGATTCTAGGGACCTTAAAACGTGGTCATTTACCAAAATCTCGATATGCGTTTTTTAGCACGATCCCTATACCTCACTTACCAAGGGTAGCGGGAGGTAATAATAATGTATTTTGTTAATCATTAACGACAATATTTTCAATAAAAAATTAATCATTTTATGTTTTAATAATACATGAAATATGATTAATTTCTATAATAATTATGATATAATTGTTATATTAGTTTTTATTTATTAAAAAATAAACTGCTATTCAGTACATACTACAATTAAATGACAGACAAAGATATTATTTGGTCTTGGAAGTTACTATATAAAATAATAAAAATATTTGGATTATCACCCTATGTTATAATTATAAAAGAAACACCTGATTTACAAATCATTCATTTATCACATCATAAAGTTATATTTATGTTTCAGGTTTTGATATTAACTTCTGTTGCTATATATCAAATATTCATATATAATATAACCGGAACTGGATTCTCTGTAATAGAAATTGTTTTCAAGATGTGTATGATTTCCCTTTTCGTTTTGTCAATGTGTAATGTAATATGCAGTTTTATTAATTCTCAAAGTTTATTAAATTTTATAAAAGGCATGTGGAACATATAGATGAAGAATTAAAGTTTTTTAATATTTATGTCGACTACAAAACCATTATGAAACACTGTTTATGTTATTTTTTTATGAGAAATATTTCAATACTTATATTAATTTTTCATAAACGCTCTGCTAATGTTATGGAGTATTTAATGAATGTTTATTTTATAATACTAGAACTTATATATAACGCGCAAAAAACGAAACTAATATTTATGTTAAATATATTAAAATCAAAATTTTTGATAATAAATAAAATTGGGAAACATCTATCAAATGAAACAAAGTTGAAAAAATTGATAACAATTCACAATTTATGTTGTGAGGCTACAAGAAATTTTTGCAAACAACACAATTTTTATAACATATGCGATTCTTGTAGAATGTTTGTTGACATGCTACTCACATTGTTCATTTATATATATTTTAAGTCTTGTAACGATTTTTCTTTAAAAATAAAACACTTTTTTACCTTGTGTCATATACAAATTGTCAGGTACGCCTGTATTAACTTATTTTTATGATACTATCTCACTGGCAGCAAATGAATTGTTTATTCAAAGAATTAAAAACAGAAGTGGCCGAGTAAGTAAAGTCCGTTTCCCCGAGATGATACGCACATCATCAATCGTAAGCATGTGGTTCAAATCGCCAGGGGAGAGGTGGATATAAACTATATTGTGTCAATTTTGTTATTAATGAAATGAATTAAACATACTTATTTTTATTGTCTAAAGGCAGTATGTTGCAATTATTGTTAGCGATCTTAGATACTCCCTCTTTGCAATAGTAAAATGTATAATACAGGATGTAACAGTAATTAGTTATTTAAGTATTAAGGGCAGTAAGTGCACCTTACCGGTTGAGGATTAGTTTGGAGATCTCGACTTCGTCTCGATCTCCAATACATCCGAAACCGGTAAGAAGCACTTAATGCCCACAATGCTTATTATATTTTTTGCACGATCGTCCCAATAATAACAAATTAAAGTTTAGAATTATTTAAAAATTATTTTGACATTTTGAAAAAATTAGTTGTCATTTTTAAGTAAGCTATGATCGTTGTTTTGTTATCGTTAAAGCTTTAAAAATTGTACATTTATTTTTTATTTATGTATTTTTCACCGCCTCCAGATCGGTAGGTAGTCACATCACTTACCGGTCAGTCACATCACTTACTGATCAGTACCACATCACTTACTGATCAGTAATTTGTAAACAAAACTTACTGCCTTGGAAACCCTATCGGTAAAGTTTAAAAAACCTGATCGTGCAAAAAAGTACATTAAATTTAACCGCAGTGATAGATTTCGTCGAGTGCAACAATATTTCTTGTAAACCTTCTGGATATTGAGTTAAAATTCTTCAAAGTTTTGTTACATATTTCATTACCCAAATTCAAAATGGACGCTTGCGCAGTCTACAAGCAATTATTACCGTTGTGACTGCGATAGAATACAATGAAAGGTTGAATGAAATTTTCAACACAAAAAAAGGTTAGAAACTGGTGCATAGATTGACCGTTACACCAGATGGTGAAACTATACACAAATCAGGAAAGATAAGACATAGAATAGAATACCTCGACTAAGATAACAAAAAAATCATACGTCAAATTTGTATGTTGCAACAGGTTGGACAATCCAAAAATTGTACGACATTTATAATTGACGGAACAATAAAACGCATAAAGATGATTAAAAGTGATGCAGGCCTAAATGAAATCACAATAAATGTTCAAAATGTCCACCGTCATTGTCAATACACTGTGAAAGCCTCGACGAAATGATGTAACTATTATTCTTTCAATATCCTACAAATTATTATATGTGCCATTTTGTGTTGTAGTGCTATTCTTCGAGTACTAAAACCTGGCTGAGAATCAACACTTATTTTATTTACATACATGTAAAAAGGTGCGAACGTTTAGAAGATGACGATTCGGAAAACGGTCGAAATAAATTTGCTGGGCTTTAACAGCGTTTCTCTGAGCTCTACCGTAGACCAGCACAATGTCTGTATACTCACTCACTATCCGTAAAGGCAAGCATATTTACTGATAATTATTAATTTAAATTTATAATTATATCTATCCAACAGGATCTAGGATCCAAATTACAGGACGATTATACAAAATGTATAAATTTACAAAATGGTATATCTAGACAAATGATGACAATAGAGAAATTACATGATGAACAATACTTAAAAAACAATAAGAAAAATTAAACTAAATTTCAGATTAATAGATTAATGATAATTTTTTTAATCGATTTATTTGTCAAAATTTATTTGAAAAAGTTGACAACTCACATTTGTCAAAAATAATTGTTTCATTCTTATTGTCACTGGATCAAATTATTATAAAAATACCTTAACGACTCGTTAATTTATTATTATTTAAAATCGGGGGGATAAAAATGCTATAAAAAATTGAGATTTCGAAAAAAGTTATTAAGAAATATTGTTGCTCTCGACGAGTTCTATCACTGGTTAAATTTAATGTACTTATTTCTGTTACACCCTGTATAATAGCATTAAGCCTGACCGGCTCTAGGGTTTTACTGATAATGCGATCGCATCACCCTAAAGCTTCCGGAGAAAATCGGGGGGACTACTTTTCGAATTCCTCGAACTATCTCTGTAATAGTATAGCGACGGGTGAGTAAAGTTTCAACAAATTTAAGCCAATAAAGAATTATCTGAGAACCACCATGTCAATATAGATTGAAACATTTTCATTATTCCTATAATTCCTTAAAAGATAGTGCGAAAATTTATTAATTTGTGGGGAGGTGATTTGGAGCGGTCTTCAAACACTTCGCACCACCTTAGAAACACCCTAGAGCCGGCCCTGCCAATAAATTATGAAACTTCCAACGCCCAATGAAACACAAATTATCAACGCCAAAATCAACTTAATTACAACATGAATGACAGAATGACATGAATATTCAAATATTCGTTACCACGGTTACACTACCGTTTCTATTTAATTTTTTGCCGTTAGTTGGACGGCGAATATTCCACTGTAACACGTATGTTAATGAGATAGAGAATAAAAGTCTCTTATATGCTATGTGTGTACGATTAAATGCTAGATAAAAGATAAAGTTTAGTAATTCTTGTTGCCGAAATTGATAACGTGGGTATTAACTCGAGAAATGATCAATCGTTTAGTTAGGTGTACGTTCGTAGCAATTTTATGCTATTCCACCGATGTTACCAATTGTAATTAAACCAATTTTTATTCAATTCCTTAAGCTGCTATCAATTGTAATAATATAAACTTTTAATACTCTAATAAGTCCGAGCGGTTTTGACTTACTGTATTCCGAGCGGTAATATTCTTCAGAAGCTTTTGAGTTGAAAAGGTGTGAATAAAATGAATTAAATGATTTTTTTAAAAGTTTAACAAAATATATTTACAACGATAAAAATTAGATACAAAATAAAATTATAATTATGAAACATAAATTAATATATATTAAATTTTGAAGAGTCAAATACAAAATACAAAAGGATATTTGAATGACAAATTACAATGACAAATTACAATAACAAATTACAATGACAAATTATAGTGAGTTCAATCTAAAAATCATAACAAATATAAATTTCAAAAAAAAATTACATACCTTAACTTGGTTTAATTATCTCGGGAATAACAACTATTTGATTAAATGATAACACAAAATTACTTCATAGTATTTCGAATTTAGCCTCTACGCATCTTTTCTGAACGACGAACCAACACCCAATACCTATCGTTTCGCTCTCCGCGTCATTCTCTCATATATGCTGATTTAGTATAATCGTTTGTCTCATCTCGCAAGGCTAAAGCAAAACTAATACAAATACAATTTCGTTTACAATTTAACCTACATAAGAAATATACATATTTTATTCTAATTACGAATATTAGAAGTAACCTTTGCAATCATTACATTAACAAGTTTTATATTATTATTATTAGATGTCTACATACTTGTTACAATTATACCATAATAAAATACATTTTTCAGCGGGTGGATTTTTCATATAAAATATGAAATTTATTTTAATGGTAATTTTTATTTATTAATGAAATTTTACACATTTTAATATTGTTTATTTACCTATAAATATTTGCAAGTTTTGGACAGTTTCTTGCTAATTTCATTCTAGTCGATAGCGCTGTCTCATATGTTGAAAGCCTAAAAGAAACAAATTGTTATTGTCAATAATTTATAATGTAATAAAATATACTTCAATTTACTTGTATTTATTATTATCCTTTTTGAAAGTTGAAAGCTGTCAGTTATATTTAAGTATTTTTTACCTGCCGCTACCCTTGGTAAGGGAGGTATAGGGATCATGCTAAAAATCGCATATCGAGATTTTGGTAAATGACCACGTTTTAAGGTCCCTAGAATCCATTTTTAACATTTTCACGATGATGTCTGTGTGTATGTATGTGTGTATGTGTGGATCCTGTATACGCTCACTCAAATACTATCATTCAGAAAGTTTTGAAACCCTGTATTTCTACCTTATTCTAATATGGAAATATGTGATTAGATTTTGGTGGCAATCGGATAACCGGAAATGGCAGTTTACTTGAAGCTCAAGATAGTTTTTCTTCAAAAACTACCTTTAAATGTAATTTTTTCTCAATGTTATTATAAAAAGATTATTCTATTTTCTACAAGTTTGCATTAATACTTTTTCTATATATTGTATGGATAAATTTATAAAGTAATATAAAAATTATATACATAGGTAAATGGCGGGAGGTACTGTGTTGGTCACATCAGATTTTTTCTTAAATATTTTGGGAAGCAACGCGCAAGCAAAAACTATTTTCCCATGTTAAATTTTGAACGCCACCCGGTATATATTACATACAATACCTATGTTACAACATTGCTCGCTTATATTTTGTTTTTGGCACGTGTATGAGCATTTATGAAATTACTATACTTTATTATAAGATAATACATACCGGGTGTCCCAAGCAAACCTTGACATAAGCGTTTAACATGGGAAAACTGTTTTTTTTTTGTAAATAAAAAGTATCCGGCAAAAAATTAAGCCATGCTATTGAATATGATAATAGTACATTACCTTCTGTACATTATTTAATACTAATTACCGAACTAACCAAGGGTAGCGGGAGGTAAAAATAATGTATTTTATATTATATTTTATTAATCATTAAGGACAATATTTTCAATAAAAAATTAATCATTTATGTTTTAATAGTCCATTAAACATGATTAATTTCTATAATGGTTGTAGTATAATTGCCATAATAGTTTTTATTTATTGTAAATAAACGGCATATTCAATACATATTACAATAAAATGACAGGCAGAAATATTATTTGGTCTTGGAAGTTACTATATAAAATAATAAAAATATTTGGATTATCACCTTACGTTATAAAAGAAACACGTGATTTACATATCATTCAGTTAACACATCATAAAGTTATATTTATTTTTCAGCTTTTGTTATTTACTTCTGCTGCTATATACCAAACGTTTATATATAATACAAATGGATTCTTAATTATAGAAATTGTTTTCAAAATATGTATGATTTTCCTTTTCGTTTTGACAATGTTTAGTATAATATACAGTTTTATCCATGCCCATTTTTTTTTACTTTTTATAAAAGTCATGAAACATATAGATGAAGAATTAAAGTTATTTCATATTTATGTCGACTACAAAAATATAATGACACATTGTTTATGTTATTTTTTTATAAGAGATATATCAATATTTTTATTAATTTTTCGTAAATACCCTGCTAATGTGCTAGAATTTGTTATAAATGCCTATTTTACAATATTAGAATTTATATATAACGCTCAAATAGCGAAACTAATATTTATATTAAGTATATTAAAATCAAAATTTGTACTAATAAATAAAATTGGGCAACAAATAACACATGAAACAGAGTTGAAAAAATTGATAAAGATTCACAATATATGTTGCGACAATGCAAGAAAATATTGCAAACAACACAATTTTTATAATATATGCGATTCTTGTAAAGTTTTTGTTGATATGCTGCTATCAATATTCTTTTTTATTTATTTTAAATCATATAATGATTTATCTTTAAAAATAGAACACTTTTTTTCATTCTGTTGGATCATTTACAAATTGTCAGGTACCATTGTATTAACTTATTTTTATGATACTATACCAAGAGCAGCAAATGAATTATTTATTCAGCCAAAAAAAATTAAAAGCAGACGTTGTAGCAGAGTAAGTACATTAACAATATTATTTCACTCCTCGCTTAACGATCAAACGTTAAGTGAGGTATACGTATATACGTTAACAAATTTGTATTATTATTATTAGATATCTACATACTTGTTACAATTATACTATAATAAAATACATTTTTCAGCGGGTGGATTTTTCATATTAAATATGCAATTTATTTTAATGGTAATTTATGTTTACTAATGAAATTTTAAAAATTATAATAATATTTATTTGTAGTTATTTGCAAGTGTTGGACAATTTCTTGCTATTCTGATGCAAGTAGATGGTGCTGTCACATTTGCCCAAGGAAGTAGGTGTAATAATTTTATGTTCATGTGAAAAAATTAATAACTATTTTAGGACGTAGTGTTTGAAAACGTAAAACACGGTGACTTCAAATTTTTCTGACAAGAGTACAACACTAAAATATTATATAGAATACCGTGAAAGAATATATAAATTGTAAATTTTTCAATTTTGCGTCAATAACAAAGCTGTCACAGCACCCAAAAGAGTTCGTTAATAGCTCATATGAGTGGTTATCAATGTCAAAATGTATCAAATATCAAATGATTGATAAGAATATTATTTTTATATAATTATGGATTTAAAAGTAGTAGTGATAAGAAGAGAAGAAATAGATTAGTAAAATACTTCAAACACTAGGTGGCGACTTCAATTTCTTTATACAGAAAACGAAAGAAACGAAGAATTGGTACTGTTGATTACAACAATACAGAACATAGCAAAATGTACTCCATTTTTTTCTCTTCGTCCATTTTAAAAAGGCTTTTGTACAAATGTTTTTGGGAATATTTTTAAATTGTGAAGTTAGTAACTTAGTATCAAATAAATAACTTTCATTACCTGTCATTTCTCAATGGAAATTACTGAAATTACAATTTTTATAGTAAAATATTTACATGAAACAGTAAAGCACTCTTTTAAATTAAAATTTAAGGTATTTATTTGTAGGTTCATAACATAATAAATATAAATTTTAACTCTATCCTAACTTGTAAGTAACTGTTGTCAAAATGTCAAATGTCAAAATAAATTAAATTTCAAATGTTTATTGAAACTGTCAGTGTTACCAACCTTGATATTTTAATATTTCTTTCAATATTAATTTTGAAATAAAATAAAATTAATGCGAATAAGGAAAAATAGTATGTAAAACATGTATTACAATGTCCATTTGTAATTTTCGTACTTTCCGTAACTCGCCTACTGCTCAATTACGCAAACTGTAATGGAATTTTGTTTTATTTGTTTTTTTTATCCTTGCATAGCTATCTGATGTTAAACACCTATGTTGCACATCCTGGATAAACAAACAATTGCGGTTATTCATAACCCCTCTCTATTTGACAGTGACATCCAACAAACTTGCACAAGACTTTTGTAACATCATTTAAAATGCATTATTCATGTGTTGTAACAACAACTAGTGACGTCATTAGCTGCTCCAATTACAAAACTAAATACTTATACCGGGTGGCATTCGAAATCCATTACATATGCATTTAAAGAATGTAGTTTTTATTTGGGCGTGCTGCCCAAATTAATTTAGAAAAAAATAATTAAAATATAAGGTGTAGATCAAAATTTTTTGTCTTTGTATCGATAAACAAAATTAATTTTGCATGCTTTGTTACGGCAGAAATTACGTATGTCGAAAATCACGTCAAAATAAAGATAACCAGGAATTAAAACAAAAAACTTAACAATTGTGTGATTTTTACCTGCCGTCACCTTTAGGTAAGGAAGGTATTGTCTTTGTGCGTGTGTGTGTGTGTGTGTGTGTGTGTGTGTGTGTGTGTGTGTGTGTGTGTGTGTGTGTGTGTGTGTGTGTGTGTGTGTGTGTGTGTGTGTGTGTGTGTGTGATACGAAATGGCAGTGGACCGTTCCCCGGGCACGCACCCATGCTTGATGCTTGCCGTATGCCTGATATATAATATTCGAATTTTGCAATGTGTTAATATGGATAATTAGTATGTTTAGAATAGCAAAGCATATGAAGCTAAAGACGTTCTAAACTAGTTAATAAAAACTTTTATCGAAAAACCCTATACCTACTAATTGTTTAGTTGCCTCGGGGCCCCCGGAAGCTGGTGTGCCCCTGGTATTTTGCCAGTTTTGCCACCCTATAGTTATGCCACTAATGTCCATCTATTTTTCTGTAAATGTCATTATGAAATTACTAACGAATAAGCAGTGACGGCCGACTCCGGGTGAGGGTGGAGGCTCCGGGACTGCAGCCCCCCTAAGGATCAGTGTCAGTTTTGTATTTTGTATTTATTAATCAAATAACATTACTGTAATAGTCCGGCGTAGCGACTATTACGTATTTGTTTCGTAGGAATTTTTCCGTTAAAATTGTAGTTTTGTGTTATCTTTAGGCTGAAGTATTTATGAGACAGGGTAAAATTATGTTTCTGGACGGATGTTACAAAAAGTCTCTAGGGTAGAGCTTTGTGCGGAGCTGTTGAGTTCTTAGAAGTATTCGTCCGTTACTTGGTGTCCAGTGAACAATAATAAGTTTTCGTAAGAAACTGTAAACTGTCTCGAGTTGTATAGATGAGATGAGCCGAAATTAAGGGGTTTGAGAATCACTGGTTTCTACCCTTGCAGAGTATAAAGTCAGAGTTTTGACTCTGACTCCTGCTTGTTCTCTTGTTCTTCTTGTTGCTTGTTGTCTTACATCGTGTAGACTTGTTGTCTGATTGTTTTTGTTGTTCATGTCTATGACTGTGTGTCTTAGACTGAGCTTGGTATTTCTGTGTGAAATAACCAATTAAATTGTACTGTGGGCTCTCTCATCGTGGTGTGATTTGGTATAACTGTGTGTTTACTCATGTAAGTAATTGTATTTGATTTTGTTATTATTCTTTGTGAATCGCTATCGAAATATTTGTAGATCGATGTAAAAGGCTTGAGAATTGATTTTGTGAATTAGAGATTAAGAACTTAGAGTTTATATAGATTCAATTGATCGCGTTGTAGTTTATTTGGCTTATATAATTTTATTTGTTCGCGGGGAATTATTAAAGATTATATAATTTTGTTATTGTTGGAAATACGTGTTTGTTCTGTATCATACCCATTTCCAGCGTGTGTCTTAGTGACCCGTAGAATAACGCGTGAGTATCAATTGAATTACTTAGTGACACTACCCAAATTTTAATTGATTGTTTTCTTAACACGTTTTGGCCGCGTCCTTCTATCCGAGGACTTTTAAAATACGGATAGTGGTGGCAGCATTTCCGCTACCTTTGACCTTAATAGTTTTTACATTAATAAAATTAGTGTTTTACTCTCGGGTCAAATAAATTTTCATATTGTGCAGGACTAAGCAGTGTTAATCGCTACCCATCTCGATCACCTATTTCTGTTGTCCCTACCGTACCTGGTACAAATTTTGCTAGTTACCGATGTGATGTACAAAAACAGTTTGTAATTGTGTTACAACTTTTGGTAGCTAGCGGGGTGATATAAAAATACTGCTTGCATCCCTGTTACATTACTATTTGTAAAACAAGTTGCGTATAAATAAATCCACTAATTTATGCAGTATGACCAGAACTTTACCAAAATCCAAACTGATTCGAATCCTACTTTGAATAAAAAAAATGTTATAATACATAGTAAAGTTAAAAACAATATCAGATAAATGTGTTAAATAATAAGTATTTAAATTTTAACTTGTATGTTTTTGTGTAATTCTTTTTAACAGAGAGTTAACTATAGAAGAAATATTGATATAAATTGGTAATTGCTTGCTGCTATTGCTAATTTCTTCTTCTTCAAAATGAGGTAACGCCTAATAAGCGTCCGCACGGTGCAAATATTTCATCATTACCGATATCTATACACAAAGCAAATTGGCACACCCAGCAATGGGTAATATGCCGTGATGATATATTTATTTATTTTATTTATTAAAATTTGAATTATTTTGCTAATATTTTTAGTCACATATTTCATATTATGAAGTGACTATACATTATTTTAATGTAATAAAATAATATATTTTATTAATCGTTAAGGACAATATGTTTAATAAAAAATTAATTATTTATGTTTTAGTAGTACATTAAACATGATTAATTTCTATAATGATTATGATATAATTGCCATAATAGTTTGTATTTATTATAAATAAACTGCATATTCAGTACGTATTACAATAAAATGACAGACAAAGATGTTATTTGGTCTTGGAAGTTACTATATAAAATAATAAAAATATTTGGATTATCACCTTATGTTATAAAAGAAACACGTGATTTACATATCATTCAGTTAACACATCATAAAGTTATATTTATTTTTCAGCTTTTGTTATTAACTTTTTTTGCTATATATCAAATCTTCATATATAATATAAATGGATTCTCTTTTATAGAAATTGTTTGTAAAACATCTATAAGTATACTTTTCGTTATGACAATGTGTAGTGTAATATACAGTTTTATCCATGCACAAAATTTATTACATTTTATAAAAGCCATGAAACTTATAGATGAAGAATTAAAGTTATTTTGTATTTATTTCGACTACAAAAATATTATGATATATTGTTTATGTTATTTTTTTATAAGAGATATATCAATATTTTTATTATTTTTTCGTAAACAGCTTGATGCTGATATATCAGAATTTGTTGTGAATGCATATTTTATAATATTAGAATTTATATATAACGCTCAAAGAGCGAAACTAATATTTATATTAAGTATATTAAAATCAAAATTTGTACTAATAAATAAAATTGGGCAACAAATAACACATGAAACAAAGTTGAAAAAATTGATAAAAATTCACAATATATGTTGCGACGCTGCAAGAAAATATTGCAAACAACACAATTTTTATAATATATGCGATACTTCTAAAGTTTTTGTTGATATGCTGCTATCAATATTCTTTTTTATTTATATCAAATCATATAATGATTTTTCTTTAAAAGTAGAACACTTTTTTGCATTCTGTTTGATCATTTACAAATTGTCAGGTATCATTGTATTAATTTATTTTTATGATACTATACCAAGAGCAGCAAACGAATTATTTATTCAACCAAAAAAAATTAAAAGCAGACGTAGTCGCAGAGTAAGTACATTGACAATATTATTTCACTCCTCGTTTAACGATCAAACGTTAAGTGAGGTATGCGTACATACGTTAACAAGTTTGTATTATTATTTTTAGATGTCTACATACTTGTTACAATTATACTATAATAAAATACATTTTTCAGCGGGTGGATTTTTCATATTAAATATGCAATATATTTTAATGGTAATTTATGTTTATTAATGAAATGTTAAAAATTATAATAATATTTATTTGTAGTTATTTGCAAGTGTTGGACAATTTCTTGCTATTCTGATTCAAGTAGATGGTGCTGTCACATTTGCCCAAGCAAGTAGGTGAAATAATTTTATTTTCATGTAAAACAAATTCTTAAATTACTATTTTAGTGACGTAGTGTTTGAAAACTTGAAACAAAGAAACGAAAAATTAGAACTGTCGATTACAGCAATACATAATATAACAAAGTGAATTTTGTACAACTTTTTTTGTTAAAATTAATGTCACAACAAACAATTTTATACAATGTATTTCCATTTAAAAACGGAATGTATTTTTTTCTGATAGAGTATAACACAAAAATATTACACAGAATACCGTGGTTACTTGTTGTGCTGACCGACTTCTGACGATGGCTTCATGGAAGTTGACTCAGAAGTTGTAAACTAGTGAAACTAGACGTAACTTTGTAATTTTTATTATATTGTTTTTTTCACGGAGAAAATCGCTATTTGCTTTTTGCAGTTTGCACTTGTATTATATGACTTTAGTCAAAGTATCTCTCGGTAGATGGCTCTGCTGGTATTAACATACCTCTACAGGCCTTTTACCATCGTAGATGATCATATGATCAGACAGAAAAAGTGAGTTTGAAGGTGTCTTCTGACCAACTCGCACTCGTTGTTGTCATAACTCCCTCGAGTATATCTATTACTACGCACGCATTCAGTTATTTATCGTATTCATAGTGTCAATCTGTATATGTATATTCAACCTATTTAATTTTAATATAATAATATCATAAAATTATCCCGGTGTTGATAGTTATTTGAACTAACCATAATCACAAGTGCGAAGTGTAAGCGATGAGGATCTGGATCCATGCGTCTCGCCCACCAGATTCGGAAATATTATCTGGCACGGGGTAAGTAAAATTACCCTCATTTCGCCCGCTTCCATTTCGGCCGAACCTGTACGCCACGCAATAGGTGGTTATGGAACTCCCTTTTACCCATCACTAACCGCCGGAACAAAGACAACTAACCCTTCCTTTACTACATTGACCTAGTCCCTATAGTCGGTAGACTTGTGTTCTATTACATTTGGCAGCCAACACAAAGAAGGTCGTTATTCATCGCAAATCTTTTACTTAAAATTTAATACTGATCATTAATTTAAAAAGATCCAATAAATTGCAGCCATTAACTTCTCTTAACGAATAATTTAAATTTAAAGAGTCGAGAATAGTATATTATTCAGCAAGGAAGAGAAATATATAATTTTTCCAGAGGTGTATTTTGAAGCCATTTTGTCTGTTCATTATAATAGTCTTATAAAATAGAAATTTTTGGTTATTTAACCATCTTCGTAGCTGTTATAGTTCTCGAGACAACAATGGTGAAAATAATTGTTTAAATATTAATTCGGCCGCAAACTACAAGCCATTAATTTTTTTTGTAATGTTTCATATCCTGTCATTTGATTGGTTACCTGACTTTAAAAACCAGACGCGCGCTTGACCTCTGGTGAATTATCATACGCCAAATTCTGAACTTTAAAAATTCATATCTTGTTTATTTTTCGTCGCGTTTACACTAAAAAAATTAATTCATTCTGTAATTATTGCAGAAAATAAAAATAAAAAATCCGTTGTGGCCGGCACAATACCTTCCGTCAATCCTGTGTAATATGTATAAATTCCATACATAAATTTTCTTGCAAAAAATTCTAAATTTCCACTAAAATTACTTCATAAACATACTAGGCAAATTGCACCTGACACTAACATCTTCTTTTTTAGCTTTTCCCATTCGTTAGGGGTCGCTATTTTTTATTTTCTTCTTCCACTCATTTCTGTTTTACGTGTCGTTCTCATTCAGTTCCTTTCCTCTCAGGTCTTCGCAATACAGTCCTCCCATCTTATCTTTGGTCTTCCTCTGTTACTTCAACCTCTATTACTAAGCTATTCAATATATTATTCATTTCTTGTATCTTTCTAGAAACTTGTAATTCTAGAGTTATTTCCTTACCGTATCTTTCCATGTCTTCCACAACATCTACTTCAACATCCTCATTTCTGCCACATTAATTTACTTTTTATTTATACTGACATCTGTCAATTTGAATTATATGAATATATTAGTAGTTTCAATGTTTAGCATAGCTGGCTGATTTATAAAATTTAATTTCTTTAAAATTCTTTAACTATATCTATTGAATATGAAGTATAAAATGCAATCAAATCTTATAGAGAATAATATATTCTTTAAGTTATAATAACGTTAAATATCAATAAATCAAATTTAACTGTTAAATCTTCAAATGAGGCTACTTCCGGTCCACCAATTGTAACCAAAATCTAATCAGTTGTTCTTCTGGATGTAAACTGGAGGAATATGAAAAAATATAATTTTTGGAATCGTGGTATTGAAGTTACGCGATCCGAAACTTTCGTTACACACACACAGACACACACACACATACATACATACGGACATCATCGTAAAAATGGTAAAATCGTATTATAGGGACCCCAAAACATGCTTATTCACTAAAAACTCATCATTGAATTTTTTTTTTCCTTACCTAAAGGTGACGAAAGGTAAAAATTGGTATAGTTATAGCGTGAAGGATCCTTTTATTTTCGAACCATAACTAATTTAATCATCATATTTCGTTATTTTATTGATATTTAAAAAAAGTTATTGGAAAACAATAAATATGTAATTAATCATTTATGCTTTAATATATTAAACATAATTACTTTCGGTAATAAATTTCACTTTGCACCTATTACCAAGTTTTTTGTTATAGATAAAAGATATTCACAGTGTACGAGTATAATGAAAAATACAAACAAAGATATTATTTGGTGTTGGAAGTCATTATATAAGATATTGAAAATATTTGGTTTATCACCTTATATTATAAAAGAAACACCATGTATACAATTTATTCAATTAAAACGTCACAAAGTTATATTTATTTTTCAGCTTTTGGTATTAACTTCTTTTACTATTTATAATATATTCGTACATAAAGTAAATGAATTCGCTCTTATGGAAATTGTTTTTAAAACTTGCCTGTTTTTGCTCTTCGTTTCAGTAATTTGTAGTGTAACTTATAGTTTTATCCATTGTCAAAAATTATTACATTTTATAAAAATTATGAAATATGTAGATGAAGAATTGAAGTTATTTAATATTTATGTTGACTATAAAAATATTTTAAAAATTTGTCTATTTTTTATACTTATAAGAAATGTCACAATCGCTATATTGATGTTCCATAGACCCCCTCATAATCTTATAATGTATATAATTCAATTAAGTGTTTTAATTATAGAATTTATATATAACGCTCAAATAACGAAACTAATATTTATATTAAAAACATTAAAATCAAAATTTGTATTAATAAATAAAATTGGACGACAACTAACAAATGAAACAAAGTTGAAAAAATTGATAACAATCCACAACATTTGTTGCGATATTACAAAAAAAAATTGTAAACAGCACTTCTTTTATATTATGTGCGATACTTGCTGTGTTTTCGCTGACATGGTTGTACTACTATTTATTTTTTTATCATTACTTAAAACATACAGCGATTTTTTTATAATAACAGAAACAGTTTTTGCATTCTGTTATATCGCATACAAGGTGACTAGTTTTGTGGTATTAACTTATTTTTGTGAAACTATACCACGAGCAGCAAACGAATTATTTATTCATCCAAAGATTTTAAAAAACGGACATAGTAGCAGAGTAAGTCTAGAAATAATCCTCGCTTAACGAGCTGTCGTTAAGTAAAGTCTTCGTACGTACCTACTTTAACAAGTTTATATTATTAGATGCCTACATATTTGTTACAATTATACTATAATAAAATACAGTTTTCAGCGGGTGGATTTTTCATATTAAATATGGAATATATTTTAATGGTAATTTATATTTATTAAAGATATTTTAAAAATATAATAATGTTTATTTTTAGATAATTTCAGCTGTTACAAGGTATCTTGCTATTTTAATTCAGGTCGATAATGATTCCTCAAAATAAAAGAGTGAAATAATTTTGTTAAGAAACAATTCACACCAGTTTTCAACTATACTATTCAATAAATTAGTGTAATATTAAATTATATTCTAATATGTTTCCTGGACCTGAACTGTATTTTCTATCTTTATCTAGTTTATTTTGCCTTAAACCAATTATTCACTTTAAATATCCCGCGAATTCATACAACAGTACCTACTTTTAAACCTCGCCGCTAGCCGCGCCAGCAGCTTACAAACCAGCTGTCAGTAAGTAGAGCACTGCGCATCGGGTTCATAGTGCTTAATGAATGCGTGACGTAATGATCGTATGACCTTGCGGTGTTTGTAAACACATACACGTTGTTGTTGTGCCATTGTGTGTGAACTAAAAGTTTTTCCTGACGTTAATTTCTCCTTCTAATCAAAAATATCCACTCACAAATGGACTACACCGAGATGGCAATTGTAGAAGAAGACGTTCCAATGGTGAGTAGCGAATGACAAGTTAAGAAACTTGCTTTTCATGTGATTCGAGCGATAAGGAAAGGGTGTATGAGATATTGACAGTTATGGACATGGGGATATGTTTTGTGATAAGTATTGTTGTAATCAGTGGAGAAATTGTTGTCTAAATTGATTAATTATATGGTGTAATTCTTTGTTCATATTAAAATAAATATATTTGGCAAATATTACTATTGAGGCACAATGTGGGATTTTCGAAACATCAGTGCGCATGCGTCACAGTTGTTTTGATATTGTTTTAAAATTGTCTTAATAGATGTCTCCCCAGCTAATTTACTTGTTTTTAATTACAAATTAAAACAGTTATTTACAACTATTTTTTATACGTGTTATCACTATTCATACCAAATAAATTATTGTAAATATCAAAACAAGATTTGGAAAAACAAAAATATGCATATTTTATTTTGAAATATTGAACGAAATGCATTTGTAGGTCAGCTTTATTGAGTGCATGTGCAAGCTACAATTATCCTGTCTGCTTTCCATGTGTTGGTGTGTTGTTACACACTTATTTATCTTGATTTTGTGAAGATTTCTCAATCGCAACACGGCAATCTACGATGTAGTGGCGTAGTAACTGCGCAATATTGCGTCTGTAGCTTCGTACGTGATGTAGCTCTTTCACTGGGCCGGTAGATCGTCTACGACGTATTCGCGTGCGTGTTTGGCAGTGTGAGTGTGATTGCGTGTGTGTTGGTTCGGTCGTCGTTTCGTTGCGTCTTACTGTAGTGGCTACGTACAGTGAGGTTTGTTGCGAACGCGACCGGTCTGTGAACAGACGGTGAGTACTCTATTGCGTTGCATTTATTTTTTACTTTGGATATACTGCGCCTTTTACTTTTATAAATAAATTTTATTACGTGTTTTTAACAAGAAAATACGATCTAGTTATCGGGGTATTAATTCCGTTATTTTAAATGATATGCATTTGGAGATTTTTTGGCTGTTGTTTTATACGCAATACTTTTTACCGGTGCATGGATTTTTTTGTCTAATTTATAAATTATTATATTTAATCAATACTTATATTTATCTGCATATTTACTGCCTACAAAATATGTTTTTTATTTTTTTGTAATTTTTTTTACGAAAGTGCGCACATATATTTAATTTGAAATTATATGTTTGTTACATTGTTTTATCATTGTTACAACTTGTTGTAAATGTGTATTATGTTATTGTATAGATATATAGTGTAATTTGATTAAAATGTGTATTGCGCGCATTTGCTTTGCCAGTTTTTACGCACAAAATAACCGATAAAAATGTTTGGTTTCAGGAGGAAGGCACCCAGCGAAAGGAGGGGGGCAAACGTGGACGTAAGCCGGGAAGAAAAGCCGCTGATAAGGTTGACATGAAAGCGAAACTAGGTAAGCAAAGTTTTTTTATAATGCATGCGCCCTCTCATTCCCAACTTGTACTGCTCTCGCGCTTCGCGGTCGAATTGAAACAATTGAGCTCATGGACATTTGACGGATATGCGCTCCCGACTGCGTTTCCAATGTTTCCATCGCTTCTCCTTTGTTACGCGCTCGCATGGTGACTTGATCAGAGATCGTGGGCTGCGTAGACAACCTCCGGAGTTGTTATTGTTGATGATGCGCTTCACTGACGGGAGAACGCACTTTCATTTCACTTTTAATTTGCTCTCACAGTTACGCTAACTGTGCATTATTTTAACTTTATTTTTATACTCGTGATTGGCTGATAAGGAAAATATTATTATTATATTTACAATTTATGCACATGGATTATGTTTATTATGTCACGTTTTCAATATATGTATTATAGATTCATAAAGTAACGAAATGAATCATTTTCAAAATTTTGTTCTTTTTATTTGCAATTACTTCATTAAAGTAAAGTAAGATTAACATTTAGTTATAACAATAATGAAGTTTATAATTTATACTTGACAACTTAATAATACGTATCAGTTGTTTTTACTACTAAGAGATAATTTTTACATATTAAATACATAATGACAAAATGCATTATATTTTAATTGTAATGATTATTTTTACTTTTACTCTAATTGCGTATTCATTTCACGGATCAAAAAGAAAATGTTTTCTTATTTTTAAGTGTTTACCTCAACAACAAACTGATTTCTTACATATTCAAATTTATACTTATTGGCATTGCGCATCGTATTGTGTAGATAAATGTATCACATTTCTTCTTTTCTTCAGATTTTATGCATAGTTTTCTGTAATATATTACGCATTTTTCTGTGCATTATATTGTTTCCTTAAAATCTATAATGAGAGGGAGTAAACAACATGTTAACACATACATTAATAATATTTAAATTTAAAAATGTGGGTTGCGTGTTGCGTGGCTTAATGCATTATGTAACCAGTTGTGGTTTGAACGACCTGGGTTCGACACGATATATTAAATTGTCTGGTTATTGCCCTTAACGATAAAAATATATCGTCATTGCCAAACTTGCGAATGCAGGTAGATTGGCAACCCCCATAAATGGGTAATAAACCTTTCAGATACAAGCCCAGGTTAGCAGTTGATCCAACCGCATTAATTTCATTTTATTCAGATAAAATCAGGGTTAGCCAAATTTTTGGTAACTCAGACAAAAAACATTTAACTCTCCAGACGTCGCGATCATTTGTACACTACCCATTTCGTACTGATTTTATTTTTCTTTAGAAACAATTTTTTGTTATATTTTTTACTGTTTTGTTAATGCTTTTAAACTCGAAATAATACAGGGTTGAAAAAATAATCCAGATTTTATATAAAAAAAACAACCCACCTGGGTTTTATTGGGGATTTTTTGGTTTTATTGCGTTTTTTGTTTCTGTGTTTTTGTTACAATTACAATTTTCGCATTTAAAATTGAAGAAAGATATTTTTCCATCATTTCTTTTTGAAGAAAATATTATTAAACAGTTCTCTTCCTTAAAATGTTGGCGAATTATGAAGACAAAAAATACAAAACTTCAAAATTTCACTGAAAGTTTTTGTTGTCTGATGATAAATACTGCATTTTTTCCACAATTGGATTACCGTGATCCAAAATAAGAAATAAACTAGGCTCAAAAAAGATACAGAAACTAGAAAAAAATGATACATATTTAAGAAGAGAAAATGTAAATACATGTTTTATGTTTTTGCTTACATTTAAAATTTTAATGTTTAAATGTAAGCAAAATAAATTATTTATTTATTTAAAAATCCATACACTCTTATTATGTATTCAATATTGCCTACAATTTTTTGCAACTCGGTTTTTTAAGTGGGTTTTTTGAAAACCCCACTGAGCTGAGTAATATTACAACAACCCTGCAATAATACAATGTGTTTCAAACAAAACCTAACTCGGACTAGACTATGAACAAAAAAACATGTCTTAATTTAAAAGTAAAATTGTCAATTTGACATGAGGTATTAACAAAAATGTTATCTAAAGAAATCAAAGCTTTTCTTCTACAATGTTATTTTAGAATTGAAAATAAATTAGAAAACGGCGAATGGCAATATATTGTTTCCTTCTTTATTACCTTCTCTCTTTAAAATTACATTTCAAGATCAATTTTGACAACTTGACTTTCAAAATAAGTAATGAATCAGACATACGTTTCTCTATTCGTAAAAACATACATTTAAAAATACAAAATTTCATATATATTTTTCGAAAACGCATTGAAAAACATTATTTACAACATCGCAAACCGGTAAATTTCTCGTTTCTCCTCCGCCTCCGCGACTAGTGCGACTATTAGTACAGGTCGCGGGCGCTGCAGCGCTGCACTGCACTCCACCGCCTTCCTGATCCTGCGGCTGTTGACCCATAGGGCGCATGCCCTGCACGTGCCGCCTGCTGACCTTAGTTGCGTTCACTGCCAAGGTCGCGCCCTCACGCTAACTAGAGCGAGGGCGAGGACTGACCAAGGTTCCGTGTCAGGGCTGAGCTTTAACGATTCGGACAGGTGGCCTGGTTAGCGTTTAGTTATTTTGCCCTTAAGGGCCGAGGACGGGGTTGAAGTTGAGGGAAAATAGGCCCTTCAAAGGGCAAGGTTGATATTACGTCAGCAGAACATTTAACGGACGTTATTTAATGACTTGCGTTTCATTGATTAATACTTGACGACTAGCGGAAACGATTAGTGGAAATTACTGTCATGTACCGTTTTATAAAATACACGTTACATCACATCAGAATATGCAAACACTAATAATCGTATATTATGTTCATAGTATGTATATCCTTTCTCTACTAAAATGAATATATATTATTTTGTCTGTAAAGTACGAGGGTCACTTAGAATTATTGAGAATAAGAAACGTAGGTAGGCCATGGAAAGTATTTTTACATGCATTAAATGAATAATTTAAATTCATGATACAAAACTTTGTTAATACAATAGTTATTTATGATATAAGTGTTAAACGTGACATTTTATTGTGTGAGAAGGAAGTGTGGAACAAGAGGCGAAGCGGAGTGGTCCAAACACTTTAACACTTTTAACACGTACATCATATACTATTTTTTTACAAACTCTATTTTTTCATATAAATTTGCATTTCTAATCATTTTTTGACATACCAAACATGTCGATTTTTTGTTCCATTCGTCATTGCAGAGCTAGGCAAATTACTTCAAAAAGTAATTGATTACAATTACTTTAACCAAAATATACTCAAATTACATTTAAAAATAATTACTGCTATTTTGAACACTGAAAGCTTTCAAATTTGGTTTAATATTACTGGCTTTAAATCTCAAGATTTTAATGCAGGGCGTGATAATGACATTCTGTTTTGACTAATAACTAACATAGTTTTCAAGTCACCAAATATTAATTTGACAGAATTCTAAAATAAATATTAGTTGGGAGCTATTAAAGAAGTGGAAGAAAACGTTATAAAAACATATGAACCATGTGTCTTGTTTTCAATAATAATGTGACCCTTTTATCGAACCGATTGTAGCAAAATTATTACTCTTAATAGACATCGTAAAATGGGTAAAATCGTTTTCTACGGAGCCTAAAGCATGTGTATTTATTGAAAACTAATTAATATTTCTTATCTATAGATAGCTGATATACGTATTTATTTATTTATTTATTTGTATTTTCATAATGAATTTTACGAAATTTAATTGAAAAGTTCTAAAAATCAAATTATAACTATCTTAGATAAGAATGTGAAAATATACATACGATATTAATTAATATTTTTGAAAGAATTTTGTTTAAATATTATTTAGTTCGCAAACTACAAGTGATTGAAGACGATTAATAATTAGGATGATGTATCATCTCCTAAGCACTTTAATTGGTTGTCTGATTTTAATAGCGAGACTCGCGCGTCTTTTACATCCGTCCACCGCGAAACCATCAACGGACAAACACTAGCGCCGCCCACCGCCATAGTTTGTTTCACAATATTGTCAAACAGTGGTCAAAATGTGTCAATATTCTATAATTTATTAGGAAAAATATGCAGTTTATTTATGCCTGATATTAATTTCTTCATGAATATAACGTATAAGTTTATATACAGGGTGTTAATTAAAAAGCGGGCCATAGGCGTTTATCATAGGTAATCAATTTCTCCTTGCGTAAAAGTCCCCAATTAATTTTAGAAAATGTTTCAAATAAATATTGAAGACAATTAAATTCTACGTAAAAATCCCTAAACAGATTTTATTTTACATGTTTGAATGCTTATAAAAACGAATTTGAAATTTTCCAAATATTGCTTATTTATAGTGATGGGTAAGGAATTGAAATTCCAAAAAAATGCATAACGTTTGACCTGTTAGAAATTTGGTATTCAAATAAAAGTTACAGATAATTAAATTGTGTACTTAAATCATTAAACAGATTTTTTTTATAGTCTACACCTAAATAATTATTGAACTTGATTGATAGTCGACTGAAGGAATGGATGAGGGTCCCAAGGGGAAAAAATGATCGGACTAGCAGTCACTGATGTAAATGTAAAGCCAACGTTTCGACTACTACAGTAGTCTTCTTCAGGGCAAGAAATGGTTTAAAAACAATGGTGTGTATGGCAACCACCCATGAGGAACAGTAGTAATCAAATATTCAGAGTTGATCGTCAAATGATAAAAACATAAATAAATAAATAACATTTAAAACGTAACAGTCAATGATTGTAAAATAATAATTATGAATGTAAGTAAAAACTTTTTGTAGTTAAAGATATAAAATAAAGAATTTTTTAACAAAAAGTATTGCACGTGGTTGACTGACAATAATTATTATTATTGAGTTTTTGAATTTTATAACATATAAAATCAAATTTCTAACCGTTCAAACGATATATATTTCTTTATAATTTTGTTCCAATTCCATGTCTATCACGACAAATGAGCAATATTTATAAAATTTCATATTTGATTTTACAAGCTACCAAACGTGCAAAATATAATTGTTTAGTGATTTAGACGTAGAATTTAATTATCTACAACATTTATTTGTAACATTTTTGTCTAAAATTGAGAAGTTTTGCACAAGGAAAAACTGATATCCCATGTTAAACGACTATGACCCGCATTTTAATTAACAGCCTGTATAAAAATATTTCAGGTCTGCGAACATGAAAAATTTATACTTTAAAAATTCATATCGCTTGTTTCCATAAAAATTAGTCGCGTTTACTCTAAAATTCTTAGTTAATCCTGTACTTCAAAAGAAACTTTTTCTAAAAATTGGTATAGGATCCCAATGGTTGTGATTTAATATGGACACCCGTGATTTATGTTCTAAGAGCCTTATCTTTCTGTATATGCTGATATGTTGCTATGCAGGAATCTCCTAATTGGTTAAAATTTAACCGAAGTGCATATCAGCAGCAGGAAGTGTGAGTGAACGCGTAAACAGCCTGCGCCTGCAACGATAAATTTGTTTTATATCGCACGGTGAATTTAGCTCGGGTTGGCGTACGTTTATTTATAGATATGCAGTGTATTCTGTATTTAATTAATGCCTGCAGTACAGTTTGTCATTTTGTTATTCCTAATATTAAAATAAACTACATAACAAATCAATTATGGATTTCGACGATTTTGGTTACCAGGAATTTATCAAAAATTAACCCTTTTTAACGAAAATTCGGTAATCCAAAGACTAATGGTAGAGAACATAATAAAACTACCAAAAGATTTACAACTCCGATAAAGTAGGAGTAAAAAAATGCCGTTGCAATTGCCTGACTATTCCATTCTCCTATCCCTTGCTTCGCTCCACTGCATGAAACGAATGGTATAGTGTGAAGAATAAACTAACGAAATTTAAAAGAACGTTCTCTGATTGAAGAGAGGAGCAGACAGAGTGCACGAGAATGCCGCGCTCGGAAGAAGCTACGTTATCAGTACCTGGAAGAGCTGGTCACGGATAGAGAGAAGGCTGTCCTGGCTTTACGAAAGGAACTGGAGAAGGTAAATAATAAAAAGAGTAAGAAGTGTAGAACAGAGTTAGTCTAGAATACAAATGAGGCACAATAAAAACAAGATAGAATACTGCTTTCTGTAAAAATTATGGAAAACCAAGATTATGAATTTGAAATTAACGACACTTTTTATTAAAGGAAATATTTCGAAATATAAATTCAAAATTGAAGCTTCAAGAAAACTAAAAACAAAATTGTAGTATGTAAATAACACAAAGTAGAACCTCGATAATCCGAACAAAAACAAAAACGTGCGTACTCGAATTAGCCAGGTGTTTAAATATACCGAGTAGTGGCCAAGTGCTTTTAATGTTTTCTTAAAGTAAAGATAAAATAAACGTGAAAGTTTGATTGTTTTATTGAAATTATCGAATTTGATGATTCGGACTACAGAAGAATCTGGATTAAAAGGAGTTAAAAATGATTTAATATTCAAAATCATATTTAATATATAACGAGTATTTAGATTTAAAAATTAAAAACAAAATTACAAATTAAAAGTTAAAACTGATGAATGCCCGTAATTTGAAATCAATTTCAAACAGAAATTAATATGTCTATTTTTACATTATATCCAGATACCTACCTTGCAAATCGCATATTGAAGTTAGAAATCTTCACAAAATTTCTGAAAGATTTAAAACAATTTTGGGAACAATACAGAAAACTCTGCCTCATCTTTATGAAAACATGGTACCTAGATGGTAATAATTTGTATAAGAACATCAATTTAAATAATATTTATTTCTCAGTATCGAACATGGGTGCAAGATTTGGACTCGGGCCGTGTCCCAGATGGCATGCAGCAGCTGATGGAAGAGCTTGGCACGCTGAAGAAAGAACCATCGCAGTAGAAATGCTACCTACCTCTTACCCCATAGATTAGTACTTCCGACAGAAAAATTCTGCAAAACACTATCCAACATTCGTTATTTTTTGTTATTTTATATTGGCGCGATTTTGTATGAATATTCTTCACTTATTTTGAGTTGTATATACTTTATTTATATGAATGGTATAATTTATATTATTGATTATAATATATTTTGATAACTAAATGGATTTTACATTAAAACCTGTTGAATAAAAATTGTCTATGAATATTTTAATTCAACTGAATGAAATCTACATATAATGATAATAAATATCCAGAATCACATAAAATATAACAAACACAGCTAACAAACTATCACACTATTAACTAGAAATACTGATAACTATGATTACTTGTTGACATTGTATAAATTGCTATACAATCCACCACTGGCTATAAGTTCATTGTGTGTGCCTTTTTCTACGACTTTTCCTCCTTCCAAAACGCAGATTACGTCGGCGTTACGTACTGTTGATAAACGATGGGCGATGATGATACATGTACGGCCCTTACAAGCTTCGTCTAATGCAGCTTGCACAATCTACACAGAAAAAAAATAATGAAACTACTTGTAAATCAAGTAATAATATTACACCATTTTGTTTACACGCAACCGGGATTATTATTTATAAATTATTTCTCTGTTTCGGAATAAGAATGACGTATTCTAGCACACTTATTGATTTTACAATGAGCTTCATTCTTAATCGATTTGGTGAAAATTTATTATTTAAAATATATCTTGGCAACGTACAAAATAAACAATGTTACATATTTTTTATCAAATTTTCAAAATATGATAATTTTAAATGATCTTATACCAAAATATTATTAAAATTTAAAACTTTTGCAAGAATTTTTATGACCTACGTAGCAAATTGTAAAAGATTGTCTTCAAATTAATTTGTTTTTCATAACTATTTCTGCCGCCAATCTCCCTATTTCATTATTTACGAAAATAAATAATTATATTTTTTATTACTATGAAAAATATTGCATAAGCTACGCGCTATAACGATATGACGTCACAACTTCAAAGTGATTTTAGTAGTATTATGCGAAAAGAATATAACTGTATTATTTAATATTTCACACTGCTGACACGTGGTTGAATGATACAACTGACAGACGTAATCAACTTTAGTTCTTCTTCACTCACGAAAAAATGTACATATTAAGTGTCTGACGTCACATAACTTGAAATTCAGGAAATATTTTCAAAATATATTTCAAATCAATAACGATACACATTTAAAAATGTAATAAAATAAATTAATAAATGAGTACCGGACCTCATTGTCTACTATTTTTATAAAAAATAATGTAAATAAAAGCCGGAACAGAGTAAAAAATCGTTACTACGATCGGCAATAAGCAAATTGATGGCATCTTTATTTTATTTCCCACAAAGAATTTCTATAAATTTAACCACTAGGTAATTAATAAGAAACTGTTAAACAATATTTTGAAGATATTTAAATTTTCTTTTCGATATAATATTGTCAATTTGAGGAATACTTCAAATTTAAATATAAACAATGCAGCCAAATCAATCACTATTTTTGGGGTTATTATATTAAATATGTACTGTACCTTTTCACTTTCATTATCAAGGGCAGATGTAGCTTCATCCAAAAGTAACACCCTAGGATTTCTGATAAGTGCTCGAGCAATAGCTATACGTTGTTTCTGGCCTCCAGAAAGTTGGGTTCCTCTTACTCCGAGACCTGTTTCGTAACCCTAAAATACAGAATAAAATTAGCACTTATTTTCACAAAAAAAAAAATAGAATTGTAAGTAATAAGAAAATAGAAATTTTAAGTATAAATTCCAAAAACAGTATAACGTTTAAACATACTAATAAGGATTACAAAAATATATCTATTTTTCTTCAAAATATATGTTAAACTCTATAAGTTCAATAGATAATAACGAATTTTTGTCTACTAAAATAGTGGATCAAATAGCACCTTAAGGATAGATAAAGTACTGTAATTTTTATTTATATTATATATAAACCTTGACTGTTTCAATTATGCAATAGAATATTCCGGTGTCAATGGAATTTATGCAAAATAGTATTTTTTCTGTAGTTTGCATCTTCATATAGTACGATTACACAATAAAATATATTTAGAAAGTTTTCATTCATAATTTGATGTTAGAAAATTGAAGTTCTTTAAATATCGAGAAATGTCCTTGAAAGATATGACGTAGATTCTATAAGTTGCTCATTTCAGATTAAATATTTGCCCTTAGAAACACAGATGGCGCTAGTAGTTACATGCGCATTCACTTTGTGTTAATTATTACGTGTTCCTCTGATATTTGTTTGTTTACATACGTTTTCTTATCCAAAAGATGTAAACAAGCTGTTTATGAATACGTGTGTAGAAAATTTGAATTTCGATAAATTCTTTAAAAATTCATATTTCACTTGATTTATATATTTTTTCGTACTCAAAATATATATTCATAATTCTACGGTACAAATATTCCATCATTACCGATATCTGTGAACAAAGCAGACTGGCACACCCAGCAATGGGTAATATGCCGTAATGAAATATATTTTTTTTTAAATTTAAAAAAATGCCGGTATACCCCATTAACATTACCAGAAAGATCTCTTTTTGCAATAGGATCATAACTTAAATTTTTGCTTAAATAATAATTTAATTTATAATTGATTTTTCTTATTTTTTAAAATATAGTGCAGAAAAATAACTATTTCTTGCTTACCAAAGGCAGGGAGCTGATGAAATTATGTATATTAGATTTCTTGGCAGCCTCAATAACTTCTTCGTGAGTTACTTGTCTGTTGTTATCACCATAGGCGATATTTTCCGCAATCGTCCTATCGAATAGAACTGGTTCTTGTGATACAATACCTAGTTGAGATCTTAGAAGAGGTATTGAAAGATCTTTATATAAATTCTTGCCATCCATTGCTACTACTCCAGAATCTGGGTCGTATAATCGTTGGATGAGTTGAATACAAGTTGATTTACCGCAACCACTGCCTCCAACTAAAGCGACGGTGGTTCCAGAATGGACTGTTAAGTCTAAATCGTCCAAAATTTGAATTTCTGGACGCGTGGGATAACAGAAGTTTATTTTGGAGTATTTTATTTGGCCCTGCGCTTTCTGTAAAAATAATCTTATTATTTATATTTTAGTTATAAAATATTTTCAAAAATAACTTACCCAATCTTCAGAAGTAGTTACATCAGGATGAGAAACAATTTTTGGAACCCTTTCCATAAGTTGGAAAATTCTTCCCGCCGAAATTTTAGCGGCGTTGAAATTAGGAGCAAAAGCTAAAGCTTGTCCCATCATCCATGCTCCGAAAATGAGCGCTTCAGATACCCTACAAAAATGTATCCAATTAATAATAACGAAAATGATCATTTGTATTAAAATTAGACCTTAAAACTCCATAAAAGCAAAATACATTATCAAAGTTAAAAAAGTGATTAGAAATATTTGGCTTTAATTTCTTGCTATTTTCGTACATTCTGTCGTCGTATTTTTGGAATCCGGATACATTTTCCAGTAAATGAATATAGACAATAACGAAACTTGAACGTAGTTTGTTTTTAGTATTATTCTTATATCCAATTATTGACCACAAAGTTATTTTAAACATTCATACATTTTTATAAATTTTCAAAAAGATCAATAGGGCTATTGCAAAGAATTATTACATGCCACTAAGTATTAAATTTAAAAAATATTCTTTAAATAGCCTCAAATTTGAGTAATATTTTGAAAAATACACCTGATTTGAAACAATACGAGGTGGTACCCAAAAATAACGAAAATGGTTTTCTGGCGGGTGGTAGGGCGGTAGTTCAGACTTCTCCCGTTAGGTGTCTTTACTTGACAAACTTTTGGATCTGTTGCCCAAGCGGAGAAACTCAGAATCAGTGTTGCTAATTTAGCAATTTTCCCGCTAAATCTAGCGGTTTTTATATATCGTTAGCGGAATCTTTTTGCTCTTGGCGGTTTAGCGGGTTTTCTAATGGTTTCATGTCTTCAGTTTTGTTATTTAGGATAGTTCACGTTTAAAATTTTCATATATTTACTGTTTTGTTTTGATACTAGCGGCGTCTGTTATTGTTTGAGCATTTAAATTTTATTGCCACTTCACTCCAGCTACCAACTATTCCGCTACTCGTAAGTGCGATTTGCGCGTTACGCATAAATATTCATTTACGTTTATTTTGTTAATCTATAAATGTGTACATTACATTTTCCTTTCTCTAATAAATATGTTATCTCTTCTATATAGCACTTCAAAATTTGCTTTTGAGCAGTTATTAAAATTATTGGCAAGCAGATATGGGAACCCGTATCAGAATTACAGTTATTAATTATGTCCATAACAGCCAAATGTCTATTTTTCATTCAAAATTTCATGATTTTCTTATTTCATGTGGTTTATTTCTTATCAGGAATGTGGAATTCACTTGCTGAGGAAAATAAATCATACAATAGCAAAAAATCATGAAATTTTGAATGAAGAAGTATGATATTTGTCAGTTAAGGACATAATTAAAGGTCCACAAACTCACGTGACTACTCGCGCCTTATTTAGATACATATTTAGCGGTTTCTGGCGGCTTTTAAGGTTCGAATAAGTGGGAAACAGTTGAGAACTGTTAACAACACTGCTCAGAACTGTAGTACTCAATCAGTATTATGGGAGTATCACACGTAAGCACAACGTCATAGATTTTCTGCAACTTTGCCTGTTTCATGCAACTTTTTGCGTATGATAAGAGACTGGTTTCATGCAACTAGTTTACGAACATCGTAGACAAATTGCCGATACGTGCCTATAAACGGTATACGCATGCGCGATAGAACTAGTCCCTAAACACGTGATTATGTTTAGATGTGAAGTATAAAAATGTTTTCCACAAATAATCATTTGGATACATATTTGGAAACGACGATAAATGTAATTAGAGATTTTCCAATATTAAATATGTAACTAACCTAAAATATATGTAACTGCGTATGTGTACAAGAGTTGGGTATTTTGAAAAGTTGCGCCAAATCAGTTGCAGATACCTGCGAACCTGTGATACCCCTTTACCAACATGAATGTACAGAAAAAAAAAAACTAAATTTAGGTCAGATAACTTTTATGCCACACGTGTATTGATGGTAGTAGCTCTGTGATATGTAAAGTAAATAAAATACGAAACAGTTTACTAACAGTGCGTAAAGTACCAACTTTACACATCGAAGTATAAACAAATTATTGCGGTTTAACAAATAAAAATTAAAACTTCCTATAATAGGAAAAATAGTGCTAACGTTGAAAAAATTCAATTAACATAGTTTATAGTTTGTGTCAAACAAATATATATTCAGTAGAAACTTTAATAGAAGTTGCAAATCATGGGCCGTGTGGCTTAAATTTATAACGCAAGTTGTAGGATAAAAAGGGGAATTAACTTACTTAATAACTGTTTTATATTCGAGTTCTCCTTCCGCTACTAAAGTTCCTCCATACCACAAACTTAAAGCATATCCAAAGAATGGCGCAGCTTGTCCAAACGAAAACACAACTCCACGGAATCTACTCTTATACTTCAATGCATTATTAACTTCTTCAAGTTGCTCCAAGTACTTATTGATAAAGTGTGTTTCTTGTCCTAAACTCTGGACAGTTCTAACGTTGGAAATAGCTTCCACAGCAACTCTTGAAGCTGATTCCATAGCTCTCTTTTCGATAACACCACTGCCGCTCATAATTCTTCCTTCGAGAAATACTGCTCCCAAAACTAAAGGAACGGAGACGAGAGATACTAAAGTTAGTTGCCAGGTGAAAACCATGGAGATGATGATACCGAGGGCGAATGTTGAGAAGGCTTGCAAAATAGCTCCAACCTACAAAGAAGAAAAGAATATATATCATTGTCGAAAATTGCGAATAAAATCAGGTTGACACACTCAGCAACGGGTAATAAACCGATATTGCAAATTTATTTAAAAAATATTACTAAAAATAATATCAGGGTTACGCTAAAATAATTTAGTGAGAATAGGAAAACAGGAAGATCGTAAATAACATTATCATTTTAAATTTTAAACTTTTATGTCATTTGAAATTAAACTGTGAAAGTAAATTAGTTAGAACTTAGTTAATAAAATTATTAAAAAATCTTTCAGAACTCATATTGTTTTTACTTTCAACCACTCTTGGTAAGGGAGGTAGAGGGATCATGCTAAAAATCGTATATCAAGAGTTTGGTAAACTGTCACGTTTTAAGGTCCCTAAAATCCGATTTCAACATTTCCACAATAATTAAAATAATATACTATCGTAACCTAGGCAATAGTCGTATTAATAGTTGTTTATTGTATAGCCTACTTCAATATTGTAAAATTATTTCTGATTTTTAATATCATTTTTCTCGAAATAATTGTTATACAACCCCATATCATATTTATATCGTTGAAAGCAGAAAAAAATTCTCTATCTAATGGACAAAAAATTTATATAGGTTGCCATTTAAAAAAATATAATTTTACTCTACCGTTTGAGAACCACTGGTTGAATTTTTTATTTATTATTCCTCATAAATTAATCCCTATTTCCTGGTAATTTTTTGTATATAACATTTTTCTCTAAAGTCATTAGTTCGCCCAAAAAAGCGCTGGTTGTTTTAAAGGAAACACCTGTATATTAATAAAAATTAAATGGCGGGATGTATTGTGTTGGCCACATCTGATTATTTTATTATTAATTTGTTTTTCATGAAGAAGACAGCAATATATTCTTCCGAAACGTTGGGTTTATTAAATGAATACAAACAAAACAAAGTAAAAGGTTGTGAGTGAAATTATGGAATTAACCAGAAAGCATTATTATCAGTTTTTGACGAATACAATATCAAAGTAATAGAACTCCAGTCATACTAATCTAATTTAGCAATGTATACCTTCATGTGATTTTTAGACAAAAAAAATACGAAGTAGACTTTCATTTGAAGAAGAAATTAATGCTACAATTCATGATTATTTTGAAATCATTCAAAAAAAAATTGGTTGGGAGCTTTAAGAAGTGAAAGGAAAGAATGGTGAAGTGTATTATTATTGTAGCGTGACTCTCATATGTATATTAATCTATAATTATTAATTATATAAATAAACATATCACATGTTAGTCGTATTGCCGGATACACGTAACATTCTACGTTTTGTAATATTATTGTATGATATATTTATGTTTTATTTATTTGGTTGCCACATTGTTACAATAATGTTGGTAAACAAGTTACGACCCAAAACAATAATGTTGAACTTGAATTTTTATAAAAACATTGATAATCTTTGACTTTTGCATATATGTACATAATGATAAAATATCTATAAATATTTTCTTTTTGTTATCTGTCTATTATAATCTTGTAAGTACTTTAATCAAGACTAATGTGTAATGAGATATTATCAAAATGCGTAAACGGAAAGAACTAAAAATAACTGGGAATTTCCATTTTTGCCAATGAAAAATTCTTACAACAAAAATAAATATCATCAGATAATTTACATCTAAAAATGTTAGATATCAGAATATATGTATCATCATTTTTTTGAATACCTGGAATTCCACGATTCCACTTGTCTCATTGTCATTGATAATGGGGTCTTTTAAAAATATGTCGATTTTTTTATAAAATCGAGAAATTCATCTCATTTAATAAATATAGTAATATAATAATACATTATAAAACAAGTATCATAAGGCAATCTGTTAACAGACGTAACGAAACAAGTTTTTACTATATATTTTCTATTGAGGTAATACAATGATTTCAAAAAATGTGACGTCAAAAATATGACTTGGTGTCTGTTTTGTTAGTTTTGTTGATAGTCCTTTCCGCCTAACAATTGAAATTTCAGTGTCTGGTCGCGAATTTGGGGAACCGGGTTCGATCCCAAACGACGCCAAATATTTCGAATTTTAAATGGCACAAAATTGACCCCTGTGGTGCACTCTCCACGCCCCCAATGAGTGCCCGCGAGGTGACGCCTGGTAAACGCCCTCACGGTACAAATATGTTATCATTATTACCGAAATTTTCTTAAAAAATTGATTTTAAAATTATTTTATAATGTGACGTCACGACCTCCAATACTGCTAACTTCATACGTTTCGGGCCTGCGCGCATACTCTGTTGTTGATTTAATTTTAACTTTCTTTTATTATGAAACAAATATATCCTGCCTTGATTTAAAAATATACAAAAAAAACACGTGGGCGAGTTATGATGCGCTTGTACCTTGACCTTGACACTGCAATTACTATACTTTCTTTGCCATTCTACTTCTGTCTGACAGCGGACAAAAGACAAACAGTATCTTTATTTTTGAGACTATTATATTCGAGGAATTTTCAACATTTTTATTATTAACATTTTCTCGAGTAGTATTAATTTGTTGGGAAATTTAATAATAATATAAAATATGCATATAACTCACCCAAGTACCGGTGGCACCCTGAATTCCGGCAGCATCACTAGACAACCTAGCACAAAGGGCACCAACACTGTTCTTCGCTTCGTCGTACCATCCCATTTCTTGTTTAAGCATAGCTCCGAAACTTATAACACGAATTCTAGTCGTTAGTCTTACTCCGGCTACGTTGAACATATAACTCTGTAAGAATCCTCCGAAGCCTGTTATTATTCCTACTATGATGAACCACATGGCGTATTGGTTGGCTTCTGCTTGTACTGCCTCTTTATCGTCCATCGCCAGGATCTAAAAACAAAAAGAATTTTTTTAGAAAACAAGTAGATATAAATCTTAATGATTTTTATATTGTAACTTAAGTTTACAGATTTATTGAGAATATGGAAATCACGTTTTGTATGCAGTTATTAGTATTGTAATATTTTTGTGCAAATTCATGGACTTCACTGAAATTTTAACCCAGGACCTTCTTATGTCTAATAAGATGCTGTACTTCATAGTTCATTTGTTTGCAAATAATTTAAATTATTGGATTTTTAGCGGGAAATAAAGAAATATTTTATGCGTTTTTTCGGATCGTAGGTAGAAATGGGCGAGTAACTTTTTGTTCACGATCACGCAAGCTCACGAATCTAAAAATTTAATCACGCTCACGAATTTATTTTGGCACTTATGCCCGATCACGCCCGGCGGGTCACGTTCGTGTCATGTAATTGTTTCTACATTTAAAATATATATATCTTTAATGATATAGAAGCTAACTATGTATACAATTATGGGTACTAGAAAATTATTTTCAAGAAAAATCACAAATTTTGACATGCTAATAATAATAATAATAAGATTAAATCGTAAAAATAGAAGAAATCATATTGCTCACGCCCAAATAAATTGCAATTACGCCCGATTACTCACGATATATTTGTAGGCCCTCACGCCCAATCACGAAGCAAAATTTAATATATTTACGATCACGCGGGTCACGTCGTGACCCATCGTGACCCGACAAAATTCACGACCCGCGCCCACCTCTAATCGTAGTTACCTGTGCTCCACTGTCTAACGGTCGCATTAATTCAACTGTTTAGTTATGCAGTTTGCTTGAAATTGAACGTTTCGCTGCGTCTTTTTAAAAGTTTTTTGTGGTGAAATTAATTATACTGATAGTAAATCACATATCAATTGATTCAGTATTCATTCGCAGTCATATTGGCATATAATTTCGTAGTGAGTCAAAAAAATTCGAGTGTTTTATGTGACTAAAAATTGTCTTGCTGCTACAATTGATGTACATGGTAAGAAAATATTATTTTTGCTATTATAAATAAGTGTATAAATATGTCATTATTTTAAACAATTCAAATAAAATTTCAAAGTTTTTAGTTACAACTTTATACTTTAACATTTAACAAGTATTGTTGCACTTGAAAATATGTATATAATGAATTAATCAGAATCAGAGAACATTTTCTAATCATGATATATAACTTGACAGCGTTGACTGTTTATAAATTGATCTTAAATTAATTTTACAGTTTTTAAGTCCCCCAGTAATTAGTTTGCATCTTTGACAATTTTAAAGTCAGCACTCAGAAATTATGAATTTAAAAGTATTGTAAAAGAAGTGAAAGGAAATGGTGAAATGTATTATTGTTGTTAACGAAACTACTATGAACATATTTAAAATAAAATCTAAAAAATATGAACCATAATTATGTCTTATTCTCAATCATTCTATCGACATCCTCGTATAATTATTATTTGCAATTTCTCTACTTACTCCGTATGTTTCACCGAAGAGTATGGCAAAAGCTGGAAAAGAAGCGCCGACCAAAATAGCAGCAAGAGATCCAACTAATAAATATTTCCATTCGGGAGAATTGAGTTTCATAATACGCCACAGAGACACGTTATTGTAGTCGTTCTCATCATTTTCAGATTCATCGTCTGAAACTTCACTTTCGCTTTCATCATCAGATTCTAAATGTTCACTTTTTTGACTGTACACTGAGATTTGTTTCCTTAGCTTAGGTCTCTTATTTACTACTGGAGCTGCAATAATAATTACATATTTATAATACAAGTAAAAATTAATAACTATGTTACAGAATAAACCCAATAAAATCAATAATCTTATGAACTACATAAAAACTTCTTAAAATAATCCGAATTGTAGCCTTTAATTTTTTTGCGGCAAACAAGAATAATAAGGCAAGCAATAACAAATTAACAAATATGTGGCAGGTAAGAATCAAATTTAAACTGCCGAATGATTATTCTACCAAGTTTTTTATTGCGTAAATGTAGTACTTTCTATATAAAAATTCAAGGCTTATTGTTTTCAAAATTTAATTGAAACAAATTTAATACAGAAATTTAATAAATTTTACTCCTATCCTGTCTTATTTTCATTTTTCTACTAAATTTTCTTGCAAGTAATATAAAAACTGCTTGCAGCTGAGAGTATACGGCGAAATATTTTCAGGATAGAAGGCTACATATGTTCGACAATATTCGGTATAATGTAGATATGGGCGATGAATGCAGTCGAAGTTTTGCTTGAATAGTTCGTATGGAATTAGAGTAGCGATGTGGTAGACAACAACAAATACATTTGTGTATTTCTGTTTGCTTTTAAGTTTTGATGTACTACAGCTTTAAATAAATAATTATAAATAAATATATTGTAATAATGAGTATATTAAAAGTTATAAAATATAAAGGCAAGCACTGCTTGCCTTGCTTGCATGGAGAAAACGCCATACGGCAATATCATATAAAATATGTATCTACTAAATGTATTGGCCATTCAATCAATTTTTCTATAACCGTTATTTGAAATATTCTTCATTAAAATAATCCATAAATGGACAGAGAAAAAACAATATTGATCAACTGCTCCCTAATCACCCTTAATCAGTTGTTCATACTAATGTTTTTAAGACAGATTACTACTACAGGTGTTCAAAAAAAAAAGCCGGAGTAGGCTATGAACAGAAACGTATGTCTGATTGTGTCTGATCATTATTCAATTCAAAAGTCAAATCATCGAAATTGATTATGGAATGTAATTTTCCTGAAATTCATTGCAACTGACAGCAAAAGAATATTACAATTCGCCGTTTTCTAATTTATTTCCATTTCTAAAATAAATTCAAGAAGAAAAGCTCTGATATCTTTAGATAACATTTTTGACAAATTAACATTTAATTAAATACTTTCAAATTAAGATATACCGTTCTCTGTTAATAGCATAGCCTGAGTTAGATTTTTTTTAACACACAGTACTACTTTATTCCAGCCTCACACTCATAGCTAACTCATATACGAGTACTATTATTGATATATAAAACTTTTCAACAATTTTATTTTTACCTTCGTGTGGTACGTCGGCCGCAACCAAACTAGAATATAGTCCTTTCTTTTCCATCAATTCTTCATGGCTACCCATTTCAGCAACCACACCATCTTTAATATAAATAATTCTATCCACATTTCTAATAGTTGATAATCTATGACTGACTATAAGAGTAGTACATCTAGTACTCGCTCTATCTAAAGCTTTTTGCACTTTAGCTTCACTGTGAAAATCTAACGCCGAAGTAGCTTCATCTAACAATAAAATAATTGGCTTTTTGATCAAAGCTCTTGCGATAGCAATCCTTTGTTTCTGTCCACCCGACAATTGCGATCCCCTTTCTCCGATCATTGTATCGTAACCATTGGGTAATTTCTTGATGAAATCGTGGCAATTGGCTTCCTTAGCTGCCTTTTCTATGTCTTCTTGGGTAGATCCAGGGTTACCCAAAGCGATGTTGTTAGCGATTGTGGTAGCGAAAAGGATTGGTTCTTGACCGACGACTCCAATGTGCTCACGAAGACGTTTGACGTTAAGGGAGGCAATGTCATTACCGTCTATTGAGACAGTGCCTTGAATAGGGTCGTACATACGTTGTGTTAGTTGGATGAGGGTGGATTTTCCGCAGCCGGAACCTCCTACAAAAGCGACGGTTTCACCGGCTTTTATTTTGAGGTTTAAACCTCGAAGGACCTACAAATACATACATAAATTATTGTTTTGTAATTGATGCATTTAACTTTAAAGGAACCCATGTGCCAGTTTTGTGTTTTCTAAAGTAATTCAACAATCAATAAAGGCTCTCACAAACCAATGCGAAAGATTCGCAGCGGTGACGACGACGATAATTTCGCGTTCATTGCGGCAACGAAATTTGCGTGCGTATCTACACCAAATCGTCAGTTCTGGGTTAGGATTGCGACAATGTACTCCACATCAGACAATGAAAAGGCACTTTTATTGATTACTTTAGACATTAGAGATTAGAAGATGAATATAATGCCAGGTTTCATTTTGTGTACCGCTTTAAATCATATACATAGGCTTGATTTACATTAGCGGTACAATGACGGTACAATAACGGTACGATGACAGTACGATATTTCTTGCACCAATGTATTTTAATGGACCCATTTGCATCTACGTTCTCGATACGATGACGGCACATTGATATTCACTGATTTACATTAGCGATACGACCACGGTATACAGTATAATTTTGTTTCTATTGAAAAAAATATTGTATCATAGCGACAGCGTAGTATTTGCATGCAAGGGGGAGTGGAAGGTTGCGTTTGAAGAGTACGTACACGTCACGTTGATGTTCATGCCAAAATCAACTATGTGAAAGTAAACAAGCTAGCACGGGATTAACATCTGTCATGTTTTTGACTTTTTGATATTTGTCGTTTAGTTAGACGAAAATGCATTCCAAATGACTTAGAAATGAGAATTACTGTATACATTATTGAACAAAAATTCTCTGTTTATGACAAAAATGTGAAATATACACCACAGATTATCACAGTAAACACTAAAAAAATAGTTTCATTTTATAAAAAATTCTGGATTTTCTACATTTCCTTCTTCTTCGTCAAGACGTCAAGAGTAAGGCCAATTATACCCACGTCGGTATTTGACAATTTTTTAAACATTGCACGATATTATCTACTTTTGATAGAAACCTGATATATGCACCACAAACCGTCATAATACATAAAAGACAAAATTATATTGTGATGGTATTTTATTATGTTCGTACCGTCGTAGTATCGTCTAATGTAAATGCCTCGTGTAATTGACATACCGTCATTATACCGCCAATGTAAATGAAGCCTTATTCATTAATTTGTCAGGAAAGAAAATAAAGTGGAATTATTCATAAAATTAATAAGGATTTCGGAGTGTTTCATACACTGATGCCACAATTTCGACAAGATGTGCAATGTTTCTATATTTACGATCCCAAACCCATAATATTTTGGTCGATTTACATTTTCAACATACAAATTATAAACCTACGTAAATGGTGAGAAATTTCTACAAATTTCTTTCGACTAGTTTAAAATGTAGATTTAAACTTACAAAAACTGAATATTATGAAGGCGCAGAAAGGACATAAAATAAAAATATTTATAATTGCAAGTTTCATCTTGCAATTAGGCATAATTGCAACTTTTATCTTGCAATTAGGCGTAATTGTAAGCTTCAACTGCAATTAGCCATAATTGCAACTTTTATCTTGCAATTAGCCTAACCTAACCTTACCAAACCTAACCTAATTGCAAGATTTATCTTACAATTAGGTTAGGTTATCCTAATTGCAAGTTAAAGTTGCAATTAAGCCTAATTGCAAGATAAAATTTGCAATTAGGCCTAATTGCACGATAAAATTTGCAATTATGATAATTTTTCTTTCATGTTCTTTCTACGCCTTCGTAGTACGAAATAAAAATATTTATAATTGCAACTTGTATCTTGCAATTAGGCTTAATTGCAAGTTTTATCTTGCAATTAGACTTAATTGCAAAGTGTATCTTGCTATTAGGCATAATTGCAACTTTTATCTTGCAATTAACCTAACCAAACCTAACCTAATTGCAGATTTATCTTACAATTAGGTTTGGTTAGGTTTGCAAAATTTATCTTACAATTAGGTTAGGTTTGGTTAGGTTAGGCTAATTGCAACATAAAAGTTGCAATTATGCCTAATTGCAAGATACAACTTGCAATTAAACCTAATTGCAAGATACAACTGGCAATTAAACCTAATTGCAAGATACAAGTTGCAATTACAAATATTTTTCTTTCATGTCCTTTCTACGCTTTCGTAGAATATACTATTCAAGTATTCCGCCATTTAATATTGGATTACATCGCCTTTATTAGTAATACCAGCTCTAATTCTATTAGGCATTATATCCCTATGCCGCGCAAATTTTTGTATTGTCTCACATGTCTTGCAATGCAAAATAGGTTTTACTATACGCCCTGGGTTTACACAAAGTTACAATGCCGGTCGAACTATTATCACACGTTATTTGGCCCATAGTTTTTTTAAGTAAAAATTTCTAACCATTTATGTTGGTTTTATAATTTGTTGAAAATTTAACCGGCCGACTTCTTATGAGTTTGAGCCCGTATATTACAAAAATGGACAAATTGAGTATTTTATTATCATTTCTATCGATTTTTCTGTAAATATCATAATGAAATCACTAGCGGAAGTAAATAAATCGCTGTATTTTCGCGGACATTTGCGCGATAACTTCGTGCCAATTTGGGAACTATCACTTACCGCTGTGTACTTCGTAATTTGGAAAGCGAAAGTTTCGTTATCGCTTCGAATATTTCGCGTTGGTTTGGGAAAGCCCTAATTGTTTACTAAGGGCTGAAATAAGCTCTTTGAAAACCGAGGGAATAGAAAACTTATAGCAAAAAAAAACAATCACTATGTACAAAGTGTATAGGTTTATTATCACTTATTCTTTGCAGCGTTTACATTTTTTTACATACCTTGACGTCTGGTCTGGCCGGATAATTGAAATAAATATTCGTGAACTCAATTTCTCCTTTCACTGTGCCTAATTGAATTCCCTCTGTACTCAAAGAATCAATTATTGGTCGTCTGTCCAAAATTTTGAAAATGGAAGCAGCTGAACCTCTAGCCACTGCAAATGCTTCTAAATGCGGTGAACAAAGACCTAAATTTTGTGCTCCGGCTAACACACCAAAGAAGATCTACAACAAAAAAAATACGCATTATTATAGCCACTATAAACAATATGTAAGATGATAGATCAGTCATAAAAAGTACCAACAGATTGAGAGGAAATTTTTACAAGAAATAATGTCAGTATGTTGCCATTGCGACCTCAACCTCTTTAAATTTGTTGATAGCAAAATACAGAATATGGAAGAATTGGAAAACAAACAGTTTGTAGAAACAATTTACGAATTACAATACAAAATTTAATAAAAATATTTCCAAAGGTTCAAAGTTTAGCTACATTTTATTTAAATACAAAGTAATGGTTAAGCTAGTCAATATATTTCTTTTAATTTATAAATCTGATCTGTCAATTTATTCAGTACCTATCTCAAAAGAGATGCCCATATTTTTGGGATTTGATTCAGGAATCTTAAAACAAATTAACATCAGAATTTTTTTTCATTGTCTTTCGTTATCAAATTATTGATAAAAACAAATTGTAATATTTAAACATTTTTAACAACTGGTAATATTAGAAAACAAGATGTTTTCAACATTTGTTGTCACAAAATGTGTTCAAATGTTCGCACCATTTATCACGGAAGTATAATGAAATTTAATGCACGGTTGCTCCAAATTAGTCAGATTTTACCCTAATAGCCTGATGAACGTATGTTGTTTAACTGAAATTTCAAGAAATTGTTATTATTTATTTTTTATAGAGATGTACCGACTATTAGTCGGTTAGCCGATCATCCGATCATTTTTCTGGTTGGCGAATAGTCGGTAAAAAACTCGAGTAATCGGCTTAGTATTTATAATTATTCCATTATTTATTCATTAAAGGAAGTTTGTGATAAAGAAATGTTAGACAAGGACAAATTTGTGACTGACACTATTTACTGATGCTTGATATTAGTCGGCCAAAACCGTAGTCGGTACATCACTAGTTTTTTGTCAATAACTTGAAGCATGGGCGTCACTTTTGAAACATATTGCATATTTTGTCAATATACACAATTATGTTTGAATGTTTGAAACTTACAATAATCAAGACGGCAGGTGTGTATTCAGGATTTACAGTCCCTCTGTCTGCCAGAATAAGTTGCACACCATACCAAAATCCAAGAGAATATGTAGCATACATAATAAACCACATAATCCCACTTCCTATCCCAGAATATATTCCCTTTTTGGATCCCATGGCAGTGGCGGGCTCCAATCTTTTGGAATATCGATCTATTTCTTTGCTTTCTCCAGCAAATGCCACCACTGTTCTTACTGAGCCTAAAACTTCTTCTGCAACACTTCCCGCGATGGCGTAAGACTTCAATTCTTTTTCTGTTAAACTACTTTGAACTTTTGCAACAAGTGATGTAGATAAGATGATAATAGGTGCGCAACTGATAACAACTAACGTAAGTTTCCAGCCGTAGACGAATGAGATGATGATTGAAGATACGAATGATGATAGTAAATAAGTAAATATGCCGACTTTTTCGCCCATTCCGTTCTTCATTTTATCCAGATCTCTGCAAGAGGAAGAATATTTAATATTTATAAACTACTAATTGATGCATTTAGGTATAAAATTAAGAATAATAATGCATGCAGTTTAGTTTTCTACATAGAAATATTCTACGAGATAAGCCCAATGTTTTAGAAGTGGTACAAGTGTTATAAAATTTCAAACGTGGTAAAGCCAAAGATAATAGTTATTTAAGTATTAAGGACAGTAAGTGCACCTTACCGGTTGAGGATACATCCGATACCGGTAAGAAGCACTTAATGCCCGCAATGTTTATTATATTTTTTGCACGATCGTCCCAATAGTAACAAATTAAAGTTTAGAACTATTTAAAAATTATTTTGACATTTTAAAAAAAAATAGTTATCATTTTTAAGTAAGCTATGATCGTTGTTTTGTTATCGTTAAAGCTTTAAAAATTGTATATTTATTTTTTATTTATGTAATTTTCACCGCCTCCAGATCGGTAGGTAGTCGCATCACTTACCGGTCAGTCACATCACTTACTGATCAGTACCACATCACTTACTGATCAGTAATTTGTAAACAAAACTTACTGCCTTGGAAACCCTATCGGTAAAGTTTTAAAAACCTGAACTAATTTTAACCATTTTTTAAAGTTTCGTTATAAGTGAAAATATTAAATTAACCAGAGACTATTTTCGATTAATGATGTATAATTTGACACTATTTAGTCAGTCTGAATTTATTGCACAAATTTTAAATCCCCCAGTAATTAGTTGGACAGCTTTGGCAGTTTTTACAGCCCGGTATTTTTATCTCTGCTTAAACTGTGCAATAAAATTAAGCACACAAAATATTTTATAATTTAAAGTGGACATGATAAGATGCCTAGTAACGAAAATATGTAAATTTGTCATTTATCTTATTAATGTCAAAATGCCGTGTCATTTAGACAGTAATTCTAAGTAGAATAATAACTAGAATAGAAGATGGTTTCTCCATAAGACAAATCGCTCGACTGATGAACATCAGTAAAGACAACGCTGGGAGCACGAAGGAAATGTTAGAAGAAAAATAGGATCTGCGCGCCCCAGAGTATGGTGTTTGTCATTCATTGAAACTGATGCTAAGCAATTAAAATAAACAATAAATACACAACTAAAATTTGCGAAAAAATAGTCGCAAAACTCGTGCTTAATTTTATTGCACAGAAGTACATCATGTATAAGTAATATTAAAGTAAATATAATCGTTAATTTTTGATTTTTATTAGGCTAATATCAAAGTGAACTTTAATGCATTTAAATCGAGCTCATAAAATTTGTAAAAATTACACACTCCTACACGTCTGTCAATATTTTGAAGCGACATTTTTCTTATAACTGACAGTTAAGTTTTCAGCAGTTCAACCAAAGATGAAAATACCGAGCCTAAGTCCCCACAAATTAATTTGACAGCTTTAACAGTTTTTAAGTCACCTAGAAATTAGAGTGAAAGTATTCCAAAAGAATTAACCTTTTTATTATAAATAATAGACAAAAATGGCTCAGTTTTATTATTTTAAATATACTATTTTATGGCAGATGTAAATATTTTTATAAAGTCAGGGTTACAAGATATGACTATCAACTTTTATTTTTTAAATAGCAACCTAAATTATTTTACTAAAATATAAACCGCAATTTTTTTTATCTTTTCAACGATATATTAGTATTTATAAATGTATTGATAAATAAAATAATTGAAATATATGGAAAATAATATTTATTCAAATATTATAGGAAAATAATCAAAATGTAACAATGTTAATATCAACAAAGTATACATTTGTTTGCTATTTATTTAATATTACTTACCTATTATTTATTTATCTATTTATTTATTATTTATTTTCACATATCCATCTAGAATATTTGAATAAAAATTAATTCTTATGTATCTCAATAATGCATTAATAAAAACTATTACATCGTTGAAAATAGAAAAAATGGTGTTTTATATGTTAGTAAAATAATTATAGGTTGCTATTTAAAATAGTGTAAGTTGATAGTCGTATCTGGTAAACATGACTTTAAAAAAAATATCTGCATATGCCGTCAAATAGTATATTTAAAATAATAAGGCTTTTATATGAGCCATTTTTTACTATTACTTATAATAAACAAGTTAAAGGTTAAAGTCTTCCCAGACTCATACTGTCTTTAATTTAAAATTCTTAAAAATATGAATATGTATTTTATTCTCATTAATTCTAGCGTGACCCTTTTAAAATTCCAAACATTGTTGAAATGACTAAAGCCAAAGATGCAACTAATTTTTTAATTAAAATGTTGTGTAAGTAAACAAGTACAAGTATGAAAATATTTTGATTGTTATGTCGAAAGGTCGTAAGTATTTAATCTAATGGAGTATGTGACCAAATTTTGATTTTTACATAAATATATGATGCTAGACAAATAAATAAAATACAAAATTTTTGTAAAATTGATTAATTATTCGTAGTTTACGAGATAATAATTATTAAAAATTTGGGGAAGGGATATGTGACGTCTGCATGGTAGAATCGTGGAAGAATATTAATAGACTGGGAGAGAGAGATAGTTATAGCCAGCTGTCGGCGTGCCATGACCTACCACAACATAATCGCGCCGCTCTTTTCCTCCCAGTCTATCGGTCTTCTTCCGCGATATTATTATACAGACGTCACATATCCTTTCTCCAAAACTTGAAATTGCTAATAACATTATTACAAACTAATGTTTAGTTTTTATTATTATAATGCGAAGCTATAGTGCTTAGTTTATATTTTATGACATATAAATATATTAAAATTTGATTATGGTCACATACACCGCATTCTAAAATATATGAAGCATGTATTTTATTCTCCATAACTCTAACGTGACCCTAGTAAAATTCTAAACATGATTAAAATGAAAAGCCAAATATGCCAATAATTTTATAAACAAAGAATTGCGAAAGTAAATAAGTACAAGTACTAAAATATTTTGACTTTCCTGCCGAATGGTGGCAAGTCATAAATGGTATTTCAAGTTGCAACTATCGTTATTGTTTCGCACAAAACACTTATTATTGAATAACTTTATAATACAAAAATGTCACTTAAAACTTTTTGAATTTAATTGCTTCAATTTATTAAGTACAAAGTACACATAATCTTGTATCCTACTTTCGCCTTGCATGAGTAGTTTCATGTTGTAGTATTCACGGTTATCTTATATTTGTTTGCAAACTTTCTCTCTTACATCATTCAACTTATAACATCCATCATTTTACACACATGTCTATACAACGATACAGGAATTAATACTCCATTATATCTGCAATTCAATGCAGAAAAATCAAGGTGAATTTTTTAATAAAAATAAAATTGAATAATCGACTAAAAAAACATATTATTCAAGAAAAACGAAAGTCAAATTATAATCTGTAGGAATCGGCATCTATTGAACCAATGTCATACCATAAAATAAAATAATATTTATTGTAGTAATGACCAATGTAAACATGTCAATAAAATTTCGAAGGTCTTTAATGCTATAGACAGTTTAATTCACACAATTAGTGACATAGAAATATACGCTCGTTATTATTTCATTTTAATTTTAAAACAATCATTTACAAAATTAGAAAATTCTGAGTAAAAAATGTAATCAATATGGGTCCGCAAATTAACTATTTCAAAAATGTGAGCTATTTTCTCTAAATAAAATACATACTTATTTATCGTATTGTACTACTTCTTGAGAAAAACGAACAAAAACAATCAGAAATCGATGCCGTCTGCAGTCGTTTTGATATTGAACGTAATATTGCATGTCGGTCATTTCCGCGTTAGAATAGAATACAAACATACATACAGTAAGCACAACAAATGTGTTAATTGTTAACTAAATTTGTTCACGAGATCGTAGTATTTTTTTTATTAATTAACATAGCAAACTTGATAAACCGTTAATGAACTCTAAAAAAGCATATTCGCAAATATTGAAAATAACTCATACGTAATATCTGAAATGGTTAATTTGCGAACCTATGTTGATTAAGATTTTATTTATTTATTTTAACATTAACATTCTGCAGTATTAATTTTGATTAAAAATGTCATTAATGAATGATTTTTTAACACCCTCTATAGCTTTTATTTTCCAAGAAAATAATATATGACCGATTAATTAATTATTGCTTCCGAGATAATAGGTTTTGTTGGCATAGGTCCAATCTCAACAAATATCTGTAATACATAGTTTACACTATATTTTATTTAAAAAATAGTTAATAGTTAAAAAATATTTAAAAACATTTAGGCCGGTATTTTCATTTTAGGTTAAACATTCTGTTAGTGGTTAATTATAAGAAAAATGTGGCATATTTTAATTGAAAATGAAGTTAACGGACAGTTTAACTAGAGAAAAAAAATATCAGGTCTTTACGTCACGATTAATAAATTAATTTTACCGTAGTTACCAATTAAATTATAATCGAAAATTAAACTGTTTTATAAAATGTGGCTTAAGCCGGGTCCACATTGAAACGAACATTGCTAGCTAACATTCTGTGTTAGCGAACAAATGTTCAGTAATATAATTCGTGAACAATGGGGTAGTTACCATATGTTAAAATTTAATGAAATTCTTATTTGTTTACAATATATGACTCATAATAAGGTATATACTGCAATAAAATTCGCCATTTATTATGTAAATATTTCAAAAAAATTATTTAAAATATTAATGATTCAAATCGACCTCTTCTCTGTGACGTCACGCTTACATACTTAAAGCCGCAAATGTCGCTAGTGTCGTTTTACAGCGATGAAATGTGACATGTCAAAGTGACAGTTGATGGTGATACTGACGCCGTGGACATAACCTTGTTTCTATTTATCAACTGTAATACAAAACGTCGTTACAAACTTACTCAAACAAAAATAATTAAATAAAAATATGTCCTAACTTGACAACAATCTAATCTAACAAACAAGTTCCCCTTACCCCGCAAGACATACGTCGCAAAATATCTTTGTCATACTTCGAGCAGCACATTTTTTTCTCATTTAAAAACAAAAATTGAGCAAAATAAAAAATATGAAAAATTTAAATTTAAAATCATTGCTTCTAATAAAAAAATCTAAAAGGCGGAACTACCCCATTGTTGGTACGAATGTTCGTTAATATATTTTGTCTACACTACATCACTACAATAACAAAATACGTCCGCCACAATTTTGAAAAGCAAGACAAATTTTCATTTTGTTTGCAAATCGAAGACGACAGTGGCTGAAGTTTTTGTGAAAATGTCACTATCAAATTTTCAAAATTTAATAATTATAAACACATACTTTAGTAATACAAAATACATCTACAAGTTTTAATCGTAATAATATTTATTTCTTTGGAGTTTATCTCATATTCATGGAATATCAATTTTTGTTAGCGAAGATTGTTAAGATGATACATCTGCTATCAAATGTTAGCGAACATATTAGCAAACACTGCTCGTTTCAATGTGGACCCGGCTTTATACTATAAATATTATTATTCTGTGTTAAAGTATAAATTAAACAATAAACTATACACTAACTATTTATTCAAAAAAATCATTTTAGTAACACAATTCATTTCTAATTTGTTTTTGCCTGTACAATAAGTGTTTTAAAAAGTCTCAATTTTCAATATCATCCGAAACGAGTTTACCCTAAATCGATAGTCATATCAAGTTTACTCTGCATAACTTTCTCTCTCTAAAATTAGTCATACGCACAGTAATCATTCATTCCGCGTTTAACCAAGGATATCTGTATACGTAGTTCCTAGGAACCTGGTTTGAACCAGACATATCTGGATTTCGGTAAAACATACATACGATCGACAAAGTTTGCATGCATTTGAATTCCCGGTGAAAGGTAACTTTATAACTTACTCTGTGATGCTGCTGGCAAAATTCGTTCCTGTGTTTGTGTCGTACCAAGTCATGTCTTGACGAAGAACAGATTCGAAGAACATTCTTCTTATTCTGTTAATTTGTCTTAACGCAGCATAATTTAAAAAATCTACACATAAAATTCCTAATACGAACTGGAGAGCTGAGATTGCAGTACACCCCAAACCAAATGCTACAGAATCATCTAATAAAGCGTAATAATTTTCTTCCTCAGTTCCATTTGTCCTAAAAATATTATTTATTAACAACAAAAAATTAGAAAAAATGAAATATACTTACAATATTTTTCCGCCTCCAAACCACCATAACATCATAGTAGTTGTTGAAGTACCATTTTGCATTACTCTGTCTATTAACAGAGTGGTGAATTCTCCATATAAAATGGTGCCCAAAGGTATACATAATCCAGTAAGAGCACCAAATACTATGGAAGTAATAACTGCGAGAATTTCGTACCATGTTGCATATCGATACTAAAATAGAATAATATTTTGATTGAAAGTATGAAGTTGCACTCATCATTGATTTATAATGACAGTCAAGTTCATCTGAACTCGTTTCAAGATCAGTATGTCCTTGTATTATCAAAGTCTTCCTTCATTCCATTCATTTAATGAAGTCTTATAACATATTTTTATTACTTTAATCAAAAGAATATGTGACCCAATTTTTTATTACATTAATGTATATTAGCGACAAAATATTTGAAAATCATATAGTTGAAAATGCTGCATGACTCCCAGCCATTCTATAGTTAGAAAATCAAAAAATAGCATCATAGAATGCTCTGGTTTAAAAGCCAATATAACTAGATTTTGGCAGTTTTTTCAAACATATTCTACTTCGAAAGTTTTTTTTTAATATGCTCATGAAATTTTAAGGAGTTATAACATTAAATCAAGGACACTTACTTATGGAAATTTAAAAAAAAAGTTATATTTTGTTATTAGTTGTCATTATAATCACGAAAACATTGGGGTTATATTGTTTTGTTTTTTGCGAAACGAAATCAGTTGAACTGTGTTACACTATGTGTTAAGTTTATTCACAAAAATACTGGTGTATGTGTGTGCATACAAAAAATGTAAGTACTGTTTTCTGAAATTTTCAAGCCTAGCTTATAATTATAAAAATACACTTTGTTTATTAGTAACCTAAAAGTAAAAACAAATCCACAGCAACAAACAAAACGCGCGCGTATGTATATAAAAAAAACATAAATCTGTCAAATGTCGGCTTTAAGTTTATTAAAATATTGTATGTCAAAAAATTTTATCAATTTCTCGCATGGTTTGCTAAACTTTCCACTGGTAGATAAAATATACTAACTTATTAGTTGTTTGTTTGCAAAAATATTTTGCAACATTGAGGCAAAATGCAATAAATTTTTTTTGTAATATTTATACAAAATATACAAAAATTGTTATTGTAAAAATGAAGCATGTATAAAATTTGAATTAAAGCATAATTGTTTTGAAATAATTGAAAATTACTTACGAGTTTGTAGAATGGAACACCACGATTTCTCTCCCTGCTAATTTTCGGCATTGTTTTAGTAAATACTCTGTAAAAAATAAAAATGCATTATTATGTAATCAAAACTTTAAAAAATTCCGCGAATTTATGAATTTTAAATAATGCAATTGATACTAACTTATTTAATTTTTTATTGATCGAAATAATAAAAAATACCGGTATTATTATACTTGTTCTAGGACTAGCACATCCTGGTGCAGTCAGACCTGCTGGGTGCGACAACCTTTGTTACCAAGGTAATCAACATCGGCCAAATGCTTGCAGAACAAGTAGTCGGTTTGAACCGGTCAAAAAATAAAATTTAAAACTTACGCATCTTTCATAGGTGACTTCTTCTTCTTTCTGTCAGAGAGGTATCGTAGTTCCATTTCATTTCCGTAAGGATCTGCTTCCTTCATTACAGGAATATCACTCTTAACGTTCGGCATCTTCAATTAAAGTCAATTAAAACTGAAACAATTATCAACATACACTTATATTATAATAACGGAAGATGTTATCTCTAGATTTCATATCCATGGAGATTACATCAAAATGAGATAAAATAATTGATTGGAAAATGTCATTATGACATCACGAAGTATGAATTTAAAGTTCGAGTATTTTGTTAATATTAAAAATTATCACGCGATCAATACGATGGAAATAATTTTATCTCGAATAAGTACATCTTTGTTGGATTAATAAGATATTAATCATTCATTAATAATTTCTTATGCGATTGTTTAAAATAGGTGGCCTTGATATATAAAAATAAACCAACACGTGTTTACCTAAATATGGGTATAACAGCTGTTTAATTATGTTTAGTATTTTTTATGGACTCACAAAAACAACACATGACTGCATACTTGCAATTAAAGTGCACTAAGCAAAAACAATCTAGGTCCATTTTCTTTTATTTAAAATAAAGAATAAACTTTCTAGCCTCCTCACTTTATAAATTTCTACAACTTTTTAACTCAGAATCATGTTTAAGTTTAAATATTAAAAAATATTTACTCGATGTTAAGAAATAAAAAAAATGTATATTGATAAGCAACTACATAGTAATTAGACATTTTTATATGACGTTTTTGAGAAACACTCAAACTTTCCTTGACGAAATTACATGTTGCTGTATGTAACCCATATTTACAATATTTGGACTATGGTTGTTTTTGTCAAGAGCGCCTGAATTGTTCTTTTCTTATTCATTTCAAAAAGTTTCAAATGGATGTTGTAAAGCAAAAATCTCTACATTCGAATCAATAAAAGAAAATCATTTTGGCTACTTCATAACTTCAGAAATAAAATTTGAAAATTCACGGAATTACAATTTAATAGTATTAGCCATGGAAATAGAAACAAGAGACGAACAAAAGCGTAACGTTTTATACGTCAAATTATTAGTATTTATTTTGACAAATTCTGACGTAATAAAACGTTACGCTTTTGTTCGTGTCTTGTTTATAATTCCATGGCTAATACTATTAAATTGTAATTCCGTGAATTTTCAAATTTTATTTCTGCAGTTATGAAGTAGCCAAAATAAATTTATTTTATTGATTCGGATGTAGAAATTTTTGCTTTACTACATCCATTTGAAACTTTTTGTCTAAAATAAATAGGGGCAATGCGCACGGAAAAACTGATTTCCCATATTAAACGCCTATGTTTACTGTAAGAAGTAATTACCCCTTGTACAATAAAGCAGACATAGAACCAGGAACCTGAAATTGAACCCGGACCTGAATCGAAAACCCGAATTTTTGATGAAACTGAGCCCTTTTTGTCGAGGTCAATAAACCTGGACCAAATCTAAACCGTTTTAAATTCAGATTCGGTTCAATTAAAAATAACTTATTAATATGATTTTAAAATTAATAAATATAAACATATTTTTCTGCTTGTAATCATTTACTGCTGTGAACCGAAATTCGAACCGAATCCAAGACCGATGAACCGTTGTAATTTTCATTTTCTTGAACCGAAACTGAACCCGAATACGTTAATTTCCAGAACGTCTGAACCGGAACCGAAGTCCTTGCATAGAACATTATTTTTCTACTTCAAATTCCGACTTACGTCGTGAATCAAATAACCGCTTGTACAATAGAGCGTATATACTATGGGACACACTTATTTTCTACACCAAATTCCGACATACGTCATAAGCGCCATTACGCAATGTACAATAAAGCAAATATATAATGGAACACTAGTCTAGGCGTATGGTTTAGATTGTATGATGTAAAAGATTAAAAAACTGATTCACGCTGAAAATATGTTATTTAGTAGACGAAATATCGTCTGTTCCAGTAGTGTATCGTGTAATAATGACTTGGGCGTCGCGAAATGTATAGGAAATTTCCACTGGTCACAAGGTGAAAAAATATAAATTCGGATTATTGTAAGCGCACAGCCTACCATTATTGTATTAGAGTCTGTTTTTTAACTAAAAAGGAATTAGCATTAACGTAACAATTACACTGCAAAAACATTGAAAACAGTCATTAAAAGTTTTCGCTGCAAATTTTATTACTAGAACTTTCATTCTTTACCGTGTAATTATTTCTCACAAGAACTGGTTTGATTCAGTTTTAAAGTAACACAGAAAGAAATAAATACCGAGAATGATTCGCTAACAGCTGAATGTCTGAAACATAAGACGTCAAAATAGATGATTTATTAATGTTTGGGTGTAAAAACAGCTGAGTGACATAGACCTTAATATGGAATTAATAGGATTTCTTTTGTTTATTTTTTATTGTACTTAAAAAACAGAATAGATAAAGAACTTAATACGGACCAAGTAACAAAATTAAGTTTAATTTATTTGCCTCAGAAATAATTCATTGACTAAATTGTCTAAATGTCGCAAATATTTCATACAAATTTCTATTAAGTCTTCATTGAAACAATGAATATTGTGTCATAATAAATAATTGTAGTAATTCTGCCAATTTTCTGTCTCATAACTTATATGTTTTATTGTACACCACAATAATTGATTGAAATATATGAATATTATATATAAAATAACTGTATTTCCAAATTTATTTTATCGAAAAACTTCAGCTTAACGATGCGTTTATCTGTTCGCTGAGTATGCAGAATTTCAAAACGCGATATTTTTTATCTAACAAATTGATTAAAAATAGCTATATTTACTTTATAAAATTGCTATCTATATAACAATGTACAGTCTATAGTATTTTTTTCTTTGTTCATTGTTTATATAAAGGTATAATGTGGCCAACACATTACCTGCCGTCAATTCCATATACACATTTTATGCGATATAAATAGCATATAGAAAGTTTCTTGCAAAACGTTGCATATTTCTCGAACGTTCTAACTAAATTGCACTTGACACTGACACGGCTAACAGTTAGGTAATATTTTAAAACTGCTTTCTTTTTTTTATAATCTCTGAAATACTTAGACCAGGTATTTGCATCTTTGATTAAACTGTCTGTTAACTTTCAATTTAGAAAAAATTATCGAAAAATTGACACATATAATTTTTACAACGCTTAGTAGGAATACCATTTGGTTGATTATTGTGCAAAGGAAAAAAATGTTAAAAGTGATGATCTGATCTTTCTAAACAAACCTAAACATAACCTAACCTAACGCACAATGGGAACATTTAAAAAAATGGATAAAATCGTGAAATCCATCTCATTTAATAAAGGAAATGTCGTTTCAAAACCAGACAAATTCAATTTTGGCCAAAACTGAGTTTGATACTCTTTTCATTCTCCATAACTTAGTGTGATGTTTACGTACCAAAACACAACACATCCTTATGATACCTTATTTACACATTTTGTTTAATAATATCAAATGTTTCTTTGCATTAATTAATAAGGAAATAGAGTCCATTGGCATTTATTAACTATCAAATTTTCAAATAATTTCAATAATTTATAATAATTAATTTAGAGCCTAACAAAGAAAAACTTAAAGATGTTAATGATCGATAAGAAAAATATAAAGAAAATACAACGATCTTTCACAAGACGGTACTATAGTTAGAGGATTCTGTATCCAGTATTAATTTGTGGGAAGCAGTTGATTAGATCCCCGGTTTAATTTTACTGGAAATATATGATCTTTTGCAAGACAATTTATGTGTGGAATTTGTACATAATTAAAGTGACCAGTTGTTTGGTGCTAAAATGGGGGGCGTTTTCGTAAATATTTGATTTTTTTAGTTTACGTAGTCGCGCGTCGTTAATATGTGCTATCCATAGGTTTTATTTATCTAAAAGTAAAAAAAAAAATGATAAAACCAGAAAAGATATACTCGTGTTCAAATTATGATTTTTTCTATAAAGTGGGAGAATCAGCAACTTTGGGCAGTTTGCACTACGGAACAGAGGCAGTCGCGTTTAGGACGTCTGATCATTTTATATATAATGCACATCAGATTTTTAAAATTTAAATTCTAATATGATAAATTAATTTTTCTTATTAAACAAAATAGTTTTTGGTTCATTATCATCAATATTATATGTGTATTGATGTTTTGGTATAATTAGCAAAAAAAATTGCGAGTTCGTAAAATTTGACCAAATGAATATGTCGGGTTTTGAAAATAGGCGATTCAAATATAGTAATATAAAATAATTTGAAATATGCGACTTTTCATTCCTAAAATTGCCAATAAACTTTCGCGGCTGTAAACACTGACTAATTTTGTAACTCACAGCTTCATACTCACAAAGACATTTCTCTTATACGCACACACATTTACGCTCCACGTGATTTCCATTTTAGCCCTTGTAAACACAAAGCAGCAATCTAACCTAAATTTTGACATGTGACAGAAGAATATACAAGACAGAATATCATTATTATTGAATATTTCTGTAAAAGTACTAATGCAGTATGTACATAAATAAAACATTTGTTTAAATAAATACCAAACTAAACCGTTAGAGTTCGACTGTTGTATCCATGAAGCTGTGATGTCAGCGCTGATATATTTGATATTAAGGGCCGTTCTCTTCATGCTCAATTTAAGACTTTAATTAGCATTACTTTAGGACTTTATCTTTAATTTTAATTTAAAGTTTTAAAGTGATGATAATGTTTGTTATGAAAACGTCCTTAAAGACTACTATTAAAAAATCATATCTCTGATTCTAAAGACTTGTAAGGTGTAAAATAGTGGTGTGCACGTGGTGGCCCTTTTACGATTTTTGAGTGGTTCTTTATGAAATTAAAAAATATATAATTTTTAAATTCTATATCTATAACCACATCTATAATTAAACACATACTATATTGATCAAGAATAGAATTTTTGTTTTATAAGAGCGTTTATTTATTGTAGCTTAAACGTAATTTAATTTATTTTTTTGTTTAATCACGGTAGATATGAAGTAAAACTTAAATTACTGAAACAAGAATTTAATTCTCGCATCTCTGAATTTGCAGCCGAAGAGAAGAATATAGCACTGTTTACTAATCCGTTTTCATTAACTGTACAGCAAATAAAACAAATTGATACTAAGTTGTAGTTAGAAATAATGGATATTAAATTTAATGCTGCACTAAAAACCAAATACGATGAATTTTGGAATTTATTAAAAGATGGTGAAATTATTACCGCACCAAAATTTTCCGAAGTTAAGACAATTTGCACAACGATATGTTTATCGGTTCGCCAGCACATATACATATTTGTGAACAAACGTTTTCTTCAATGAAAATTATAAAAAAAAAATGGAATAATGCGAATATTAATAGGGTAATTATTTATTATTATTAATTATGTACCAGTCCACTTATTTTTACAATTTCGAATACAAAATTTTGCTATCTTACGAGTATCTAAGCGGCCCTTTGGGAAAATGACTTTTTTTTGGCCCGCGAGATAAAAACGTCGTGCACCATACTGTTTGTAGAACGTACGCTTACATATTCAAGAAAAAATAAATAAATATATCATCACGGCATAGTACCCATTTCTGGGTGTGCCAATCTGCTTTGTACACAGATATCGGTAATGATCAAATATTCGTACCGTGCAGGTGCTTACCAGGCTTCACCTCACGGGCACTCAATGCTGGCGTGAAGAGTGCAGCACAAGGATCAATTTAGTGCCATTAAAATTCGAAGTAATTTTCGGCGTCAGTCGGGATCGAACCCGGGTCTCCACATTCGCGACCCCATTCTACATATTTATTATTTTGTTTCAGATATTCGGCGCCCATTTGTTCATCACCTAGTCGCCCGCCCAGTTAACTGTGTCTGTGAAAATACATGGCCTTGAACCAGTTTCTGGTAAGGGTAATATTTCGTTATTATAAAAAAAATTGCTAATACTTCAAGTGAAGTGCCATTTTCGTTTGCCTAATTACAATCAAAATCTAATCAGCTCTTCATATCGATTTAAAAAAGTGGAATACGAAAAATTGTACCGCGTATACACACATATACTAATATCGTAAAATAGCTGTTGTATTCTGTGGACCATAGAACAGGCTTATTCATTATATTTTGGACAATATCTCTCTTATCAATAGGTGACAGGAAGTAAAAATGTAAACAGGAATAAATAAGTAAAGTACAGTTCCATTCTCAGTATATGAGGCAATAATTACAAAATTGTACAATATTCTTCTTTTAAGTGATCTTATAATAGAAATTTCCAGATTAAATTCTAATATTTTTTATCAGATATAAATCAATTGATATCTTATCAGTTTATTGTTTTATTATCTTTTCATTGATTTAAAACTCTATTTTTTCGATATGTATGTTAAACATCTGCAAAATATTTACAACAATTTAATTTACTATAACAAATGTATTTCAAAAAAAATCTATGTAGAATAGACAAACAAAGATAAGTTAATTCTCAGTAATTACTAAAATCCTATAGAATATTTGAGTATACTGCGAGATATTAATTGAAGAGTAAATAGACCATGTGGAAAATTTTCGTTTATTGATTATCCAGTTATTACTACTTTCCATTAAAGTAATGGCGTTAACACTTATACAACGAACTCATGAATTTATACATGCACTGAGTTTAATGAATTAGACCTTAACACTTTCGAATATAAGTAGCTTTCAATCATAACACTTCAACTTCAACAATTCCTTTTAATAATTGTTGAATACTTTTGTAATTTTCTCCAACTGCATCTATTAAAGTTTCAATCTATTTACTCTTCTTGATACCAGATACACGTATTATTTTATCTTCAAGATTTGAGTAACTAATGCTTTAAACAACATGTTTCTAGAACTCCTATCTGATATAGTATTTTTACTAATCCCGAAGAATAAATAGTTCCATTATATTTATTTATGTTATACTGGTTTCTAAAGCAACGTTTTTTGAACAATTTATAAAACAAAAAGAGAAACATTAAAGTCCTAGAACTTTAAAATATCATATTACAGTTCATACTGAATATATTTATGCGGCATTAAATTGTTCTTCACCTCAGCATTTTCATCCAAAATATCTCGATGAATGTATTTTTCAGCAGGGCATCGAACTTGCCAAAAACTGGGTTTGATGCAGGTTCAGGTTATTTTATTTTTTGAGAGATGGGTTCGCATGCGGTTCTGACTCAAACATTAATAAAATTTGTGGTTTTGTTCCGGGTTCAGGAATTGGGTTCAGGTTCGGTTCGACCTAATGAAAATTGAATTAATGTTTTTGGAATAACAATCTTTATATAGAAATAATTTAAAATGCGAGCCGGAATTTACGCAAGACAAGAACACGAACACAATTTTCACAGACAACACAGGCGTCGATTATCTGTTGTATTTCGATTACGCGTACGTTCCGAACTCAAAATGAACTTGAACCGGAGCCGGACCCTGAACCCGAATTTTAATACTCCGTTCGGTTCCGATTTACTCCTCAATATATTTAAGGTTCGGTGTTGGGTTTGAGTTCGCTAAAATGTTACAGTTTGGTTCCGGTTTTGGTTCGGTTCAGGTTCGGGTTCGTTGCCCTGTTTTTCAGCAATTATAACGAAACAAAAAAAAATCAATTTCAATCTGTTAATTGCACAGCTTATAGTTAACCATTGGTTAAATTGACAATATCGTATCGAAACGTTGTTAAATATGACTATCAAAATTTCGATATGCACTTTTTTGTTAACCTGTAGTAAGGACATTAACTATAAACTGTGCAACTGGTCATTAATAATTTAATAACTGGAAACCAGTATGACAAAATTATGTGTTTACCTCAGACGAAAAGTGTTTTTAAGGTACTCATGCTCACAAATACGTACGGCCTCGGCTACCCGCCTCATCTGTAAACAATTTACCATACCTTAAAGATTCACTTTTCGCCCTAGATACATAATAGTATTTTTTGTATCTAGGACGAAAAGTGATCCTTAAGGTATAAGCAAGTTGTTTACGGCCGAGGCCGTAACTACTTGTGAGTACCTTAAAGACACTTTTCGTCTGAGGTGCATACAAAATTTTATGTCATATGGGTTTATATTTATTAAATTATTAAAATATATATGCGGCAATTTGTTTGAAATTGAATTTTTCTGGTTTCATTAACATTCTTATTCGCTATAATTAATGAAAAATACATCCCTCGAGATATTTTGGATGAAGCTTCTGAGGCGAAGAACAATTTCATGTCACATAAATAAAGGATTCAGTATGATGGTAAAATTTTAAAGTCCTTTAATGTTTCACTTCTTGTTTTGTAAATCGTTCAAAAAACGTTGCTTTACAAACCAGTATGACATAAAATACTGTTATTTATTATTACTAGGACGATTTTATGCAAATGCAGTGTTCCCAACCTTATGATAATTATTGTATATATAAGATAATTTGGGTAGGTGTTATTACAAAAATTATGTGCCAGATGAACAAATTAAATAATTCAGATGAAGAATATTTAGGTAACACTTAATTTAGACTATTCATTACGATAACTTTAAAGTCCAGAGCAGAGACCTGAAGCTGAACCCAAACGTGAACCGAAAACCCGAATTAACCCGATTTTTTTATGAACTTGAACCCGAACTAAACCTTTATTTTTTAAGGTCAATAAACCTGAACTAAATTTAAACCGATTTAAATTTAGATTCGGTTCAATCTCCTATAATTAAAAATTGTGAATTTAAATTATATTATTAATATGATTACCATCGTTTTGTGTTTGTGCTCTGAACCGAAATTCGAACCCGAACCCAAAACCGATGAACCGTTATAATTTCATTTTTCTTCAACCGAAACTGAATCTGAACCGACATTTATTTTTTGAACCTGAATCGAACCTGAACCATAAATATGTTTCGGTTCAGGTCCCTGGTCCGGAGGTTTGCAACAACAACACTACAGTGTTCGTGTTCGTTTGTCTGACAGCAACTGACAGATTAGTCAACATAACCTTTAAAAATAAATATTCCTTTCAGTTTCACAAAATTTCGATTTCAAATAAAATTTAGTATGCGCCTCGGCACTGTTCCTTTTTATCACTCACATAGTTTCGTCATAAATTATTTAAAATCATCACTAAAGTGCACATAAATCGTCATTAAAGTTCAAAAATCGTCATTAACGTAATCCATTATGGACAGGTGTATGACGAAGTTGTTCTGGACTTTTGTAACATATGTCATTTAAAATGCTTTATGCATGTGTTGTAGCAACAACTAGTGCCGGGCATGACGTCATTAGCTGCACTAAGTGCAAAACAAAATATATAAAAGGAAACCGCTATTTTAGACTTTAACTAAGCGGTGCGACTGGTCATTCATGTTTTACTACAATTCAATTCTTATGTTGAAACTATTGACTTTACAAATTTTTAACCTATATTTACTTTAAAACCATATCTCCTATTTCATTATTTCGAGGAATAATCATGTTACAGAAAATATTTTACTGGCCTTCAATCGTAATTTTTATCAGTTTAATTATTTGTCATTTCAATAATCATTTTATAAACTATCAATAATACGAAATATAAATATTATTCATTCAATATTGATCGATTCGAAAAAATGTTAATTTGTTTAGGCTATAGGTAATTCCAATAAGTAGCTAATTTTGTTATGCAGAGAAGGCCACCAATAATGTGATCAATTACTTATTTCAAAATTTCCTGTATGATTCAATTAGGTTAAATGGATTAATTAGTTTTCATTCAAAGTATTTGGATTACAGTATACATTAGAATTTTTAATAGTATATATTATACACCAAGGGTGAGAAATGCATGATTTGAAGGAAAATAGCATTCTCTCCTGAGGTATACAGGGTGGTGACAAGCACAGTCGAACATAGGACTTTAACATGTAAAATCAGACTTTTTTAATTTCCTGCTTCCTAATTATTTTAGGTAAACAGGCTTCAAATAAAACGTGTAGAGCATAAAATTCTGCGTCTAAATAAATACGCAAAATTAATTTTGCATGCCTTTTAACGGCAGAAATTAGGTATGAAAATGTCGAAAATCAATAACAATGGAATTGAGACCAAATAAATAACAAATGTCTAACGGTTTATCTGTCATGTTAGGGTATTTTATTTTTATTAGATATTATTTCTAATTTGTGTTCCAGTTAACAATTATCTGTTAATTTAAATTGTATTTGTTCAATTGAACAGAAATTACAGATGATAATAATAAAAATAAATTAACCTAACTTGACAGATAAATTGTTAACATTTGTTAATTTTTTGTTTCAATTCCATGGCTATAGCTATTTTGGGGTGATTTTCTGCAATTACAAGGAAGAGAAAATTAACTTTGTTTATACCCTACAACTTTTATTTGAAGCTTTTTTACCTAAAATAATTAGGGCAGCAGGAAATATAGTATACAGTATTTTTTGTATGCCAAGAGTTGGAAAACGATACGAGGTGTGTTCAAAAACTATCGCGAATTTTGAATTTTCGCGGGTTACGTATATTCGAATTTCGATCTTTTTGTGGCTTTATGTTGGTACTCATGTCTCTCACTTATGTCGACAAGCTCGGCCATTTTGAATGTTCACTTACTTGTTGACAGCTGCTTTGCTTGCACGTGTTTTGGATCGTCTTCGATTTTTACCTATTGTGCTTATTCGTTAAAAACTGACTATGAATTTTTTGACCAAGACAATATCTTTCTTATCTAAAGGCGACGGAACGTAGAAAAAAAAAATTCATTTAAAATTTGTCATTGTCATAAAATGTTTTTATCAACTCTACGAGTAGAGTAGAAATGAAATAACTTCTTTGATAAAAACATTTTATGACAATGACAAATTTTAAATGAATTTTTTTTTTCTACGTTCCGTCGCATTTAGATAAGAAAGATATTGTCTTGGTCAAAAAATTCATAGTCAGTTTTTAACGAATAAGCACAATAGGTAAAAATCGAAGACGATCCAAAACACGTGCAAGCAAAGCAGCTGTCAACAAGTAAGTGAACATTCAAAATGGCCGAGCTTGTCGACATAAGTGAGAGACATGAGTACCAACATAAAGCCACAAAAAGATCGAAATTCGAATATACGTAACCCGCGAAAATTCAAAATTCGCGATAGTTTTTGAACACACCTCGTATTTTGTACAGAAATAAAGAATTTCTTTTATCGTGTCACATTTAAGTAGCCTATGAATCCTTGCAAAAGAGTATATAAATTTGTTGACAGTTGAATCGTTACACATGATAGCAATAATTTGGTGACAGTTGAAAATTGCTTTCAATAAGTTTAATTTAGTTCAGGATTCTCGTTCAGTTTTCAGTTCTAAAGAACTGTAAGAAATAGTTTATACTGTCGGTGTGGAAGTTTTGGTTTTGGACAATATGTTTATTTGAAATCGTCACTAAAAAATCATCATTTAAAGTTCAGAAATCTGCACTAAAGTAATCCATTATACGACGACTCATGCATGTGCAGTTTGCCAACCTTATGATAATTATTGTACATGTGAGATAATTTGGACAGGTGTACGATGCGCAATAGTAAATTTATACATAAAATAAAAAATATGAAGTTTGAGATAACACACATAATTTTGAGTGTTCTTTAAAGATAAAGGCCCATATTCCGAGCGCACTTTTATAATAAAAGCTTTTTATGGAGCACATTCCTCGTAAGAATATAATGTAAAAGCGTGGTTAATAAACGCGCTTTTATTATAAAAGTGCGCTCGGAATACGGGCCAATTCAATGTCCGATATTATCAATATTGAGTGTCGGACTGACACATATACAGGATGGTAACCGGCACAGGACTTTAACATATAAAATCAGACTTTCCTAATTTCCTGCTTCCCTAACTATTTTAGATAAAAAAAGCTTCAAATAAAAGTTATAGAGCATAAAATTCTGCATCTGAATCAATAAGCATAATTGCCATGTTTGCCTTGTAACGGCAGAAATTAGGTATGAAAATGTCGAAAATCACCCTAAAAATAGCTATAGCCATGAAATTGAAACACAAAATTAATAAATGTTAACGATTTATCTGTCAAGCTCGGTTAATTTATTTTTATTATTATTTGAAATTTCTCAAATATCAATTTAAATTAACACATAATTGTTAACTGAAGCAGAAATTAGAAATAATACCTAATAAAAATAAATTACTCTAACATGACAGATAAACCGTTAGACATTTGTTATTTATTTTGTCTCAATTCCATGGCTATTGCTATTTTGACGTGATTTTTGACATTTTCATACCTGATTTCTGCCGTTATAAGGCACACAAAATTAATTTTGCTTATTGATTCAGATGCACTTTTATTTGAAGCTCTTTTACCTAAAATAATTAGGGAACCAGGAAATTAGGAAACTCTGATTTTACATGTTAAAGTCCTATGTTCGGGTGTACCGGTCACCACCCTGTATAGACATAACCTATAAATTCATTTTCACATTTTTTGGATTTCAAAAAAACTTAATATGCACGGCGGTACTAAAGTTCAAGTAAATATTTTTCCAAAATGTTATGTTCTTATTGTTGTTTATATAAATAAATAATAATAAATAATATAAAGTGGGTATTTTGCCAATTTCAAAACATGTGCTTAATTTTAATTAGGTTTACTTAAACAAAAATTATAGCTCATCATTTTGATAGCAATTATTAAAAACTGATTTAACCATTGTTTATTTATTTTCGATATTGTTGACTGACTACCTAATGAAAATTGCGGAAACGGTTGGTGAAATCGGCTAATAGATGGGACCTTGAAATGTCGATCACTGTAAAATCTTAGTTTTTCTATTTATAAACACAGCATCTATAAGTACACTAATATTAAAAAAGATGGCAATTTTTTCCAAATTGCAAATATGTATATAAATAACCAATCTTGAACTCAATAAAATATGTACAACATAGTTACTGTTTTATCTATATGAATCAATATAAATCAACCGGCATATGGAATTGCGGTTTATTTTCCGGGTATGTTTCAATAATCTATTTTCGATTATTGAAGATACCCTTCAATTGCCTTCCTTATTTGGAAGGACAATGTCGAAATTCAGTATCATTTCCTCGATACAAACAATGGCAGTATGTTGCACTAAGTTTTACATAAAAGTTGTAAATAAAAACGAGTTATGCATTATATTTTATAATTACTGTACAAAACATCACTTAGCAAAATCACTAAAAAAAGTAAGATTAGCAAACTGTTCAAGGTTTATTATGCCAGAATTTCGTTTAGTAAACTACAATTCACTGGTAATTGACAATTTAAAAAATCACTCATCCAACAATTGGACTTTAAAATCGAGGCAAATTATAAATAAAAGAAAATTTTAAAAATAATTTAGTTTTTAGTAAATGGTCTGTATTTATAATATAAAGTCTAACTTAATCTGACTAAAATAAGCATATATACTGACCTTTAATTTAACAAAATTAACAAAATGTTGACCATTAACCCTCAGAACACACCAAATTTTTACAAACAAACGCACCAGTTTGAAGGACCATTCGATAAAAAAAACGAGGTGTATGGCCTTACCGACAAAATAATCCACAGTAATTGTTGACTATAAATAAACTGTATATTATGTTTTAGTTTTTATAAATTATAAATACATTCTTTTTAATTCACAGTTCCGATGACAGAAATAATAGAAATTTGAACTATTGTCGGTCCCTGAGACCGGGTGCGTGTTCTAAAGACTGAAGGATTAAGTAAAAAAACTGCTGACCAAATAAATAGAAGTAAAATTATTAACATTTTTACATTTAACATGTAACTAATCATCGATTTTTAAAAGCCTGTAAAACATTCTAAATTAAAATACATATTGATAAATTCTGTAACAATTTAAATTTTACTACTCTACAGTCTGCAATATAATATTTATTTCCTGCTATTAATAGTTTTACGGTACAGTGACTAAAGACATGGTTTATGTATAGTGGAAATTTCCGCGAGTTTGATAAACTGTCTTTACTCTCGACTGGAATGCAAATTTTTTGCAACGCCTACTTTTAAGGCCATTTGATATTTATGTTTAATTTATAGTTATCTAAGTACGTCTATGAATATACATATATTTACTTTATGTAATTAGTGGGATTCAATACCAAAATCATGACTGAAAAATTAAACATTTTTCCTCCAGAGGGAAATAATATAAACAATTAACCCTGTTGGGCAAAATGTACACAAAATTGCTACAATATAATTATTAATTACTTTAGTACTAAAATAATTGTAGTAAAATCTATATTTAGTATTACAAACAAATGCATGCTGTATTTATACTTTGACGTTTGTCGCGAAACATAAACACAAATTCCAAGGCTACTACAGTAGCACAATTCGAAATATTTGAAAGAAATCTTTAAGTTATTCATAATATTATTGATTTTATTTAAATAAGACGTGGATGAAATACTCGTATATACCGCGAGGGCGACTTTTTTTCTTTGTTGCCGGAATATTAAACTAGTTTAATAGGTATATTTATGCCGGCAAAAAAAATCGTACACTTCTCTCCCTTTATTTACAGTTCACTATTATCCATCCTTATTATTAAATATTGTTGGTTTAGTGCCGATAATTCAGTGGATAAATACAGTAGGCGTTGGAAAAAATAAATAAAGATAACATACCTTGATACCAATTAGAGGAACTGTCCCAAATAAATCTAGTGGTCCTGTATATATCGTGCGGGATGTCTTTAAATATGGAAGGTCCCTTCATCCGGACTTTTGCTCGTGCGGCTTGACTGAATTAGTCAGCATTCACTGGCGAACTGATAACAAATTCCACCTTACGTCCAGCTTTATACTCCAGCGTCACAGATCACTTGATAACGACGCGAATATTATCACCCTGTAATTATTACAATAGCGCTACTGAATTGTGAATTTAGCCAAAGTTGAAGAATTTAATTATCTCGTAGACATCCTGTTGATTTGATATTAAATACTTTTTATACTATCATTGTACGTTTGATGATATATTTTTAGATTTTTGAAATGTACAAAAGGATTTTCGACTGGCATTTTGCCAGAAATTCATCGAGTCAGCTTGTGTAGTGTGTGTTAAGACATTTTGTTTTTGGGTAAATCCATATAGTTTTGAAATGATATTTTAATATTGTTTTTACTTAATAAAATGTTCGGTAAAAAGTAAACCCACAAATGTACTATGATTCAAGTAAATACATTTACCATTTATCCTGCAGTTTTGTAATAATAACGGTAATACAAGAATAATGAGTGCAATGACCTTAAATTTTGTGTTTAATAGTAAAATTCATTAGTTCACATCTAAATAATATTAGAAATACCTAAAATCCATTAAAATAATTTTGCTAATACGTTTAATTATTTCCCAAAAATTGATATTTCTACCCGTCATAGAAAGACCTTGAAATGTGTGACGTAGAAGACGCTGCACAAAAAGAGATGGAAACAAGAGATAACATGTGTTTTGTGTCACATGATCAGCATATCAGCTGTTAGAGATAGAGGTTAAGTTTGTGTTATTATGCTAACTTGGGATTTATTGTATTTACTACAAATTATTGTTTTGTTCCTTATAATACTCCTTACGTTTCATTTCAAGCAAAATGTCATTAGGAGGCCAAGCCAAAATTAAACAGTAATGGCTGACGCATGGAAAGAGTACAAAATAAGTATTTAGTATCAGTACGTCATCAGAAAAATATTCAATTATAGAAATAATTTTTAAAAATATATTTCTCGTACATACTATTACTACAAATAATTTTTAACGGCTGCTATTTATTGGACCAACTTTTTAAATAAATGATCAGTAACTTAATAAAAATGTTATTTAACCTAATCTAACCTAATTTAACCTAATCTAATCTAAACTAACCTCAGCTAACCTAAACATAACTCAACCTAACCTAATATAAATAATAAATAAATATATCAACACGGCATATTATATATTCGTGTTTACTGGTCATTTATTTTACAAAATACTGATCACTTAAATCTCTGAACTAGTTTAACATCTTGTTAAAAGTGTTAACAAAGTCCAGTAGATGAAATGGTGTGTGTAAGTCAAAGGCAGCATATAAATCATGACGGTGTTTTTTATTGTTTATACTTTTGTTGTCAAAAGTTGTGAATATTTCAAAATTTATCAAAAATGTTGCAACAATAATCGGTGCATTTTTTTAATAAACTGGAATCAAAAAATTAAAAATATAAATAATAATATCGTCTTAGATAAATCTAGGGGGTGAGGGTAGCTTCAGGAGAAACAAGGGGGGCATTGAAGGGTAAAAAGGGGGCAATGAGAACCAAATAGAGCTAAAAGAAGTCGCTGAAAAAATTAGGTCGCCTGAAATATTTTTCAATGTCTTGCTCACTGTACAGATAAACACAGACGCATTGTTGCAATAGTTTTAAAATTTCAGTTCCAAGGCGAATTATTTTCAAACTAGGTTTCAGAAATTAAAGTATGACACACACAAATACATTATAAAAACATTTATAGAATATTGACGTACGGAGTATGTAGATTAAAATAGAATTTCCAAGAGGGGGCGTTTCAAAAATTATCTTTGCGCCTATTAAGTTTGTGAATCACAGCACTAAATGAGACTAAATTTTAATTTTTAGATATACCTATGTATAAGACAATAATAAAATACCCGTATTCTATTTAAATTGATAAATTGTTTGTACATCACGAGAAAGAAATCATAAGAAATTTGGAGAAGGGAATAGTGACAATGACGTCAGCGTGTTCTGAGTGTGGTTGACAGACACAATATTTCATAACGATTAGAAATACAATCCCTGACTATGCTGACGTCACCATAATTCTTCTCCAAAGTATTCAAATACCAATAATTGTTTTAAAACGATGTTTGGAAAAATGTCAAATTTCATTATTTAATAATAATAATATCACAAAAGTTTATCAATTATTTTAAAGCAAATATTTTGAAAAAAAATCGTTCTTTATACAAAGGCTGAAATTAAATATTGAAATTTGGCATTTTTCAAAACAGCGTTTTATATCAAGGCGAATATATCACAATTTTATTATTATTTTTATTATTATTAAAATAAGAAACTAATGAAACTATAGTGGTTAATCTTAATATGACATTGAAATTTAATTATGGCCATGTTCAAATATTTCATTCATTATAAAGGATGTTCATATTAGTTTCTTCATTATTGCTATCTCGAAAACTATAAGAGCTAGGAGGTCCGTTAAATTAGCAATATCTATTTTGTAAAGGTTATAGATAAATAATTGGAGTTGGAGTCTGGTGAAAAATATTTATTAGGATATCATCTATTTAACATTCCGACGTTTCGATTCCAAATTAATCATCATCAGGTATCTGGAATACATTTTTTTATACACTTAATACAAAATTCAAGAAAAATTATTCCAGATACTGATGATGATTCATTTGGAATCGAAACGTCGGAATGTTAAATAGATGAAATCCTAATAAACATTTTTCCACCAGACTGCAACTCCAATTATTTATCTATAACCTTTACATCATACCAACAGTCAAGAAATACCCAAGAAATTAATATCTATTTTATTAGACTATTTTAATGAGCGTAATTTTTTTTAACCATTGGTTTTCAAACTGTGGATACCAACTTTATTATTTTAAATGGGATCATATATTTTTTATTTACTTATTAGATAGAGTATAATTATTGTAAATTCAATGATACAATATTTACAATAATATGGCTACAATAAGGCCTGATTTATTAGTTGACGTTTACGCAACGCTAACGTCCCCGCTAACGCAAAAGAAACTTATTTAAGATTGCTTTGGTGTCGATGTTAACGTTCCCGCCATATGCGTAGATAATATTGTTCTCTGTATTACTGTCCTAAAAATTGATTTTTTGAAATATATTCAACAATGGCCTGTTAGAAAAACAGCAGCAAGTCCAGCTAGACACTTTTAAAATTTACCACAAAGCAAATTTCAGTAAAACTGTCAACAGAAAAGTTTAACGTGAACAGAACGGGAACCTAGCGTTGTATAAACAGAGCGTCAATCTATAAATCAGAAAGGAAGGTAATGTATTTGGTCAAAAAATCCAGTGGTGATTGACAGATGTCAGTGTCAAGTGTAATTTAGTATGTTTGAGTTATAATTTTACTGGAAATATATAATCATTTGCAAGAAATTTTCTGAATGGAATTTGTACAAAATACATAAAACTGACGGACGGTAATGTGCTGGTCGCATCAAATTTTTTAAATAGAATTAGAGTGCCCTGTCAGAAAGAGGTGATTATCTTCTTTTAATAGATCATAAATATAAGCGCAAAAAAAATTTTCACATATTTTTTTCATGGAATTCTATGTAAAAAATCTGATGTGACCAACACAAAACCTCCGGCCATTTATTTTTTATTAATTTAAATACATATACCTAGGGGGTCTCATGGCCGCGTGCCTCAGTGTCTGGTCGCGAATCTGGGGAACCGGATTCAATTCCTACTATCAAATATTTCGAATTTTAAATGGCAGAAAACTGACCCCTATGATGCACTCTCCACGTCAAAAGTATAAGTACCCGTGAGCCCGCACGATACAAATATATCAGCATCATTACCGAAATCTGTTTACAAAGCAGATTAGCACACCCAGGAATGGGTAATATGCCGTGATAATATATTTATTTATTTGCTTATTTAAATACATACCTGCATATTCACTAATACTAGAAATGATGTATCTTAAGTTCCTTTCCATATAACTATTGTTCTATTTACAATTTTCTTTTTAAAACGTTATTATCATTAATTTGAAATTATGTATATTAAGTTCCTTTCCATGTAACTATTGTTCTATTTACAATTTTCTTTTTAAAACGTTATTATTATTAATTTGAAATTATGTATATTAAGTTCCTTTCTAAGGACCTTAAAACGTGGTAATTTACCAAAATGCGATTTTTAGCACGATCCCTATACCTACCTTACCAAGGGTAGCGGGAGGTAAAAAATTAACACGAACTATTTTTTTCCATTCGTGGCACTCTTGTTATACCAATATTTTAATCAAATTAATATCAAATAAATAAAATTATCTATCGAATAAGGAAATAAAAAATATATAGTTCCATTTAAAATAACAAAGTTGGTCTCCATAGTTTATGAACCACTGGTTGAAAAAAAAATATTATGCTCATTGAAATTGTAAAATAAAAATTGTTTGCTAATTTAACCGACCTCGTAGCTCTTATAATTCTCGAGATAGCAATAGTGGACAAAACAAATGAACACATTGTATATCACAATTTTTAATTTGATGCTACTTTTTGATTGTAAAAAGTGCTTCTGCATTACATTTTTTGCTCTTTGTTACCAAGGAAAAATAATTTACGATGATATACATTATCACAGCTTTTTACTAATTAATAGGAGTGCCAATCTACTTTATGCAAATTTTATTAATGAAATCACGACATATTTTTACCAGAAAGGGCAATTTTGCACCTCTCGGGCACTTATACCATATAAAAGTATACCTATCTTTAAAAGTTTTTTGATTTGCTTAGATTATAATGTACTCGTATAATATTTGTACCTCAGTCATATACTTAATATTTTTCTCAGACAGGTATTGCAAGTAAATAAAAAATAACATACCAGGGGTAGGATTCTGTAACTCGTCCGTTATCGAACGGTACCGTTATCATTAGGGTTACATAGAAAATGACATTTTATTTGACAACTATGACGTAAATATGCCAATCATATAACAAATACGTTGCTATAGTGATAACGGTACCATTTCATAATGGACGAGGTACAGAACTACAAAATTAAAAATAAACAAGAATATAAATGTAAAGAAATCACAAAGCGACATGTTACTAACAATAATTCTTAATGATTTGTTTTGCATATTATAAATAAATTATAATACATTATTTTACCATACCATAACAATAGAAGTTTATAATAATGTTGTTTACTTAAAAAAAAACAATTGCAAAATCACGTGAGAAATCAGTAAAAAAATCTGATGTGATCAACACAATACCTCCCGTCATTTAATTTTTATTAATTTAAATACATATACCCTATGGAGTCTCGTGGCCGCGTGCCTGAGTGTCTGATCGCGAATTTGAGGAACCGGATTCAGTCCCTACCAACACCAAATATTTCGAATTTAAAATGGCATATAATTGACCTCTATGGTGCACTCTCCACGCCAGAAATGAGTACCCGTGAGGCGACACCTGGTAAACACCCGTACGATATAAATATGCCATCATCATTACCGAAATCTGTGTACAAAGCAGATTAGCACAGCAATGGGTACTATGTCGTGATGATATATATATATATATATATATATATATATATATATATATATATATATATATATATATATATATTTATAAATTTATAAATACATACTATTGCTGGATACTATAAATATTAAGTTCCTCTCCATATACCTATTGTTCTATTTAAATTTTCTTTTTAAAACGTTACTATTATTAATTTGAAATGATTATTTTTTGACAGTGACACTTATCTGTCAGTTACATATACATTTGAAATATGAACTGTATATCTAAGAATTTGTGTTTATCTTTAAAACATAGACTCCGGAATTTATAAAATAGATTGTTTTATTTATTTATCTGTAAAATCTATAGAAAAATTATTAATGCATGCTAGTTCAAAATTCAATAATCTTTAATTTTTATAATAACATAATCGCGATAAAATGACATTTAAAGGTATTTTTGGAAGAAAAACTATTTTGAGCTTCTAGTAAAGTGCGATTTCCAGTTATCCGATTTACACCAAAATCTAATGGTTTCTTTTCGAAATACAAGGTTTCAAAATTCTGCGGTTGATAGTATTTGAGCTAGAGTGACTAGAAGATCCGCACACATACACACGCACACACACACATACTTACACACCCACAGACATCATTGTGAAAATGTTAAAATCGGATTCTATGGATCTTGAAACTTGGTTATTTATCAAAATTTCAATATGCGATTTTTAGCATGATCCCTATACTTCCCTTATCAAGGTTAGCGGGAGGTAAAAAACAATGCCTTTATAACTTCGTTTTGTTTAGACTCCGTGTATTTTTAAAACCACATACATTAAAATACCGTGGTTTACAGGGTGTTATACACCGCTTGCGATGGTAGAACTGACCCCATAGATAGTAAATCTGGCACTAATTTTTGTTTTACATACTTTTGAAAACAAAGAAAATATGTTTCATAAAAGATTTGTTTTAAATAAATATACTTCATATTCCTTACAAGAACATTTATTTTTAATTCAATATACATATAATCCATCTTTAATATTGACAAATACACTTGAAAGCAGATTATTTATAAAATAAAATAGGTTACTTTGCATTGATCTGCATATGACATTTGACGCTAGGTGGTATTTATATTGTTTTCTAGATATAATTTTAAATCGTCATTCAAAAAAAATCACGATTAAACTAATAACGATTCATAAAATCACAATCACAGCCCGAAGGAACGCGGTTTAAAATAACTAGAACCCCTTAAAGCATCAATCACGTCATAGTTAAAAATTTTGTAAAAAAAAGTAAAAATCAATGTGTTCTCTGAAATGCTTTTATGCATTAGCAATAAACCGAATATAAATATATTCGGTTTATTGAATATCAAAATGCCAATTACCTTCATGATAAACATTTAGTTTTTCATTGTAAAAGTCTGAAATACCAATTATCTGCTGCGACGCCAATGATCTTATATACAATTGTGAAAGGTGTAACACAGGGTGTAACATTTTTTCCAGAGAACACATTGATTTTTATGTTTTTATAAAATTTTGAACTATGGCGTTATTGGTCATTTTTAAGGGCCTCCAATTCTTACAGAAAACATGTAAATCAAAAATTATTGCTAGATTTACTATTTATGAGATCAATTCTACCACCATCGGTTACTTACATAACAGCCTGTATATACATAAAGAGTGTTGAGCGCGACACCAGAACATAGGACATGCAAAATCATACTTTCGTAATTTCCTACTTCCTTAGGGAAATTTAGGTAAAAATGCTTCAAATAAATCTACATTAGAATCAATAAATAAAATTAATTTTGCATGCTCTATAACGGCAGAACTTAGGTATGAAAATGTTGAAAATCACCCCAAAATATTGATAGCTATAGAAATGAAACTAAAAATTAACAAATGTTATAGCTTGAATAATTTTACCGAAGGTGTGCGACAGAGTTTTAAATTGCATTAAAGTCATAGAGACTTCAAACTATATTTGTATTAATAATTCATTTACCGTAAAAATGGCAGATAGGAGGTCACTCGCGATATACATAATGTAATATACCAAATGTCGGCAACCTGCATCCCTCCATGTGCTTTCATGCTGCTTGCCAAGAAATTTCGTGCAATTTATGGGGATGTTAAATATGTACATATAGTATGGCTCGCCAAAATTTTTCTTAAATTTGTTCTGTAAAAGTGTTGCTTACCTTATTGTAAGTTATAAAATAATTCTAATGCCAAAAAGTATCACGTGGTTTGTGACGTACGAGTGACTGATGACATTTCTAACAAATTTTATACATAAACTGTCCTTTTACAGGAAGCAGTTTTCTGCCATTTTATATATTTCTATTTATTTCTTAAGTGCCATCACTCCACCTACGTCACATCCGGTAAAATCCAAATTTAAATTAATATTTAAAAATTGATATCGCTCAAATTAAATTAATTAATCAAAATTTTAGATTAAAAAAACTTAGGATTTCCCATTGAAAAAGAAACACTTTTAGCGCGTCTTCGTACAATCATATCTTTTTTACGCATGCTTGGAAAAAAATATATTTTCTAGATAATTTGAAGAAATAAATTTTATCTTGTATCTTTATCGTTACTGATAATATTTTTTTGATTAAATTGACAAATACACGAAAATAATTGAGATAACGTAATTTTTCATTCATTTCTACGGTAAATTATCTTTTTGTATTACATATACAGGGTGTTTTAACAACAAATGTAACCAACTTTAATTGAAATGTATTTACTTATTTTCTAATTTTGTTATACTCGTATACATACTTGTATAAATTTTATGGCATATCAAAGAATTAATTGTTATTAGAGGAAAGATATTTTTATGAATACATAATTTTCTAAGAATTAAGAATAAAAATTTTGATGTATCGTATCGCATTACTGTGGTTCATGTTTATCAAATGTGCGAGCTCATTATGTTTTGGCTATGATTATACAATAGAAAAATCCGATTCGAACTAGTATCTGAAATTGTTTATTGTGATTACAACTTTTTCTAGGAGAAACCAGTAATGCAATTGTTAAATTGAACAAATATTCATATTATGAAATTAGCTGACAAATATACGTCATATTATGATTAATATGTAGGTATAAACGATTGACATAATAAGGAAAAATAAAAATTTAAAAATAGATTTTTGTTTGTTTCCACTTAACTCATCAAATTCCATTTTAGATATTACTAAAACATTTTTGTAATTACATCAATTATGTTTATTATTTATTTACTCTAATTTCTTAGATTAAAATGTAAATAATTTAATCTTTTTGATGTTCTATAGTTCGACTAAATAAAAGTGTCATGGCATTTAAATGATAATAATAGTCATGGTACAAGTAAGTACGTATAAAGCGAATGAATAAAATTTCTTTATTCACAATCCATTAGTAATATGTTCGTTTCTAACCTACCAGTTGGGAAGTGATTTATTGTTTATTTCACTAGCTTCCCGACTAGCTGGAAAATATTTTTCCAGCTAGCTATGTCTCTTTCCAACAGTCATAGTCATTTTGACTTGTCAAATTGTAATAAAAATGTCCGTAATGAAAAGAGCGCTTTATTTATCAAATAACTTAACAGTAAATTAGTAAAATTATATTATCATTACTGATAAAAACGGTAAACCTTCAAAACAGGTTAGGATAACACAACTGACAGAATCAATAAATATATTACCTAGCAACATTATTAAAACTATACTGTATCTGGTTTAAGATTACAGTGGTGGGCGGAGCTTGACGAGAGCAGTTTAGGCAGCAATATTTTATAGTTAAGTGCAAATACTACAAATCTAAGTTTTATTTCCATAAAATAATAATATTACAATAATTGAAACATTCAGATACATCATTTGGAGGTAGAATATCATCAGTATCATCCATTTGAGGACCATTTTGATTAGACATGCAAAATGGGATAATTAATAAAATATTTTTGACGGTTATTGACAGATTGACAGGTGATATGTGTTTTGTATTTATATTATTAACTTTTTACATTATATTAATAGTTATTTACAATTACATTTACATTCAAATTATAAATTTCACTTACATTCAGTTTAGCTAGCCTCATTTTTATTGTACACAAATGCAGAAAATAGTACGACAGTTTAAACTGTCTCGTGTTTGCACCAATCACAAGCCGTGAAATATTGTCCCTATATTATGCTACACTGCATTCTTAAACCAGATACATTATAGACTAAAAAAATATATAGAAAAACTATCAAATAATGTTATTAAAATTCATGTTAAAAACTCAATGATTATCAATTGATTGTCAATAAAATCGTGTAACGTGCGCCACTGACTCTAAGAGTACGCAACCGCTGCCACTGGTAGAATATTTCCGGAACGCCGCTGCGCTGGGCGATGACGCAATCTTCGCAAGCATCAGCGTAGTAAACTCGTCGCGACCTTTTTAATTGCGTAGGGACATCTGATCCTTTGTATTCGATGTTATCAAGTGGAATGTCAGGGAAGCCAGCCGACACATTCTAATATAAGACACGCATCGTGAATGAACCGCTGGTGATATAAATAAATAGTCTACGAGTTGTGAACATAAATAAATATAGTTATATAAATAAATAGTGAAATAAATATTGTTTAAATAAATATTCTTAGTGTTCAAGTATTTAATAATATTCTGCCTTAAATTAGTATTTATAATTGTTTAATCATAGCGTTAGTTAATTTTATTATCTTTATCTTAATTATTTATAAAGGGTTTTCCAATAAGAGGTGTTATTTTGAATAGCCCGCTATTTCGGTAGATGTCGCTTTTGAAGCTGTCATTTTTTGACATTTGACAAGTAGAAACTACGCCAATAATAAAAATGGAACGATACACGCTTCAACAACGCATTGAAATTATTAAAATTCACTATAAAAATGGTGAAAATTTGGCAGAGACGGTTCGTAAAACTCGACAATTTTTGGGTCGTCGTGAAGCACCTTGTCGGACCGCAATACAGAAATTGGTGGAAAAATTCGAGCTGTTGGGACAAGTTAGTGATGTGAAGAATAAAACCCGTGCACGTCGCTCAAGAACAGCCGAGAATATTGCTGCTGTAGCCGAAAGTGTTGAAGAAAACCCAGGTTTGTCCATTCCTCGTCGTTCTTTGGAATTAGGTATTCCACAAACGTCATTACACCGTATTTTGCATAAAGATTTGGGTCTTAAGGCTTATAAAGTCCAGTTAATACAAGAACTCAAGCCGGCCGATCATCAACAACGTCGTGTCTTTGCTGATTGGGTCGTTGAAATGCATGAAAATGATCCGGAATTCCATCGAAAAATCATCTTGAGTGATGAGGCCCATTTCCACCTCGGTGGCTTCGTCAACAAACAAAATTGTCGCATCTGGGGCTCAGAAAACCCAAGAGTTATTGTTTAAAATCCTCTCTATCCTCAACGTGTGACTGTTTGGAGCGGTTTATGGTCCGGCGGAGTCATTGGACCTTATTTTTCGAAAATGAGGCTGGAGCAACAGTTACGGTGAATGGATTGCGCTATCGAGAGATGATTAACGATTTTTTATGGCCGGAATTGGATGGTATTGATCTGGACAACGTTTACTTTCAACAAGACGGCGCTACGTGCCACACAAGCAACGAAACCATTGATCTTTTACGGGAAAAGTTTCCGGACCGTGTTATCTCTCGAAGAGGTGATCACAATTGGCCACCGAGATCTTGTGATTTAACACCTTGCGACTTCTTTCTTTGGGGCCACGTGAAAGAGAAGGTCTACGCCAACTGCCCAGCGTCGACTCAAGACCTCAAAGATGGAATTCGTGAGGCTATCGAGGACATAGGACAGCCACTTTGCGATTTGGTATTGGAAAATTTCATGAAAAGGATATTGTCCTTTCAGCGTGGTCGTGGTGGTCATTTGCCTGATGTTATTTTCCACTATTAACGGCATACCTTCCTCTTTATAATGAAATAAACATCCGATCATTTATATTAAAAAATGGCATTTTTCTTTGAATATCAAAATAACACCTCTTATTGGAAAACCCTTTAGTTTACTAAACTTTTATTTTAATTAATAATATTTCTCTAATTTTTACACTTCACCCAAATAAATAAACGTTACAGTACTATACACACCTCGCAGATATGCTAATTCCAGCCTCGCGCCCAAAGCTGACCTCGGTAAACCTCGGTCATCTAACACAGTACTCGACTGTAATGGAGCACCTCCCGGCTCGATGCGTAATATTCGAAGAAAAGGTAGGGATCGAACAAAATTTTGTCTATGCCACTAAATACAAAAAAATATATATATGAAAAATATTTCCCAATTTCTAAATATCTATTTGTAAATATTAGTCAACGTCGCCATATTTTCCACTGCCTTATATTTAGGAAACTATTGAATATCAAACCCGGACCCATGATGATTAAGCTTTTTTTAATCATTTTGGTCAATATTATATGCCCTTCAAGTTTGTATCCGAAGTTGTGAAACAGCCGGTATATTCCAAACAAGTTTAACATTTAACATCATTTTTCTATTAATCATTGATAAACAATGCAATCTATTATTGTTGTAAATCTATGTAAATCCCAAAAAAAAAACACATTTCGCAAAATTGATAATACTGTGTTCTATATTTGTCTTATTAATTGATTTTAATTTTATTATACCACAATATACAATAGATAAAATAATACTACAATTTTGTACACAAACCATAAATAAAATCATAACAAGGAAATACGTACCTAAATAAACAAATATGTTACTAGTTTTTTTACCTTCCGTCACCTTTAGGTAAGGTATTGTCTTTGGTCAAAAAATTCAATGATGAGTTTTTAGTGAATAATTATGTTTTACCATTTTTACGATGATGTCTGTATGTACGTATGTATGTATGTATGTATGTGTGTGTGTCTGTGTGTGTGTGACGAAAGTTTCGGATCGCATAACTTCAATACCACGATTCCAAAAAGTATATTTTTTTCGTAATCCTCAAGTTTACATCCAGAAGAACATTTGAAGATTTAACAGTTAAATTTGATTTATTGACATTTAACGTTATTATAACTAAGAAACAAAGGAATACCAAAGATACTTGAGAGAAAAGGAACTGAATGAGAACGACACGTAAAACAGAAATGAGTGGAAGAAGAAAATAAAAAATAACGACCCCTAACGAATGGGGAAAGCTAAAGAAGAAGAAAAATAAAATGTTAGTGTCAAGTGCAATTTGCATAGTTTGTTTATGAAATAATTTTACTGGAAATTCTGGAAAATCTTTTGCAAGAAAATTTATGTATGGAATTTATACATAATACACAGGATTGACGGAAGGTAATGTGCTGCCCACATCATATTTTTTTCTATTGTTAGGTATGCCAACAGTTAATAGTAACTTATTTTTATCCTAAAGAGCGTATACCTCAGAGGCATTTGTAGTTGTTAAAAAGAATGCACAACAGAGGTCATTTTTGTGCGATTTGCAATTGGAAATAATTGACCCGGGTCGTCAGAAAAACAACAGGTCACTTAAAGTAATCAGATATACAAACAATATGTTTAAAGTAATAAATAAAATATTTCCTATGGAAAATTTGTTATTGCGAAATAATAGTTTGTTATCAAATTTAAGAAAATAAAATTACATTATGTATATATGAAAATATAAAATACTTATTTATAAAAACTGATTAGTTTTTGATAACTTTTCTATTTATTTTTTATAATATAAAGTACAGAAAATGTGAATCATTTTAACTATGTAATGAAAAATACTGTCACGTAAATGAGGTCCATTTTCTCTCCGAAAGCATATACTCTTTACGGCATTTTCCGTAACGGCTCTTAATATGTCTGGCGCCAGTGCTCGAATTTCTTCTCGAATGTCGTCCTTAAACAGTTGTATAGTCCTTGGTTATTGACATACACACCCGATCGATCCTTCAATTAATCCCAAAGAAAAACATCTCATGCTGTGAAATCGGGCGAATACGAAGGCCATTTGTAATTTGAATTTCGCGATATTATTCGCTCTTCGAAAATGTACCTTAACAGTTGCGATACATATCTCTATGCAATTTTTACTTCCTTGTACGTAAGTAAAGGAAGTATTGTAATCGCGAAAAATTTCGGTTTTCAGATTTCAGCGGAAATATCCATTTTGATCATCCCTGAATCCATTTTGACTAATTTCGTCGTGACGTCTGTACGTACGTACGTATCTCGCATAACTCAAAAACGGTAAGCCATAGAAAGTTGAAATTTTGTATTTAGGACTCCTATAACATCTAGTTGTGCACCTCCCTTTCTGGTTATTACACAATTTCCAGAAGTGGCACTTTACATGAAGCCTATAATAGATTTTAATGAAAAACTGTTTTAAAATAGAATCCAAAACTTTTCAAATTTGGTATACAAGACTTTTATGTCAATCGAAATAACATAATAGATTTTGGTTAAAATAGGCTAACCGGAAGTGGTACATTACTTGAAGTTGTTAACAGTTTTTCTTGAATAAAATAATTTTATTTTGATTTTAGAAATAAATGCTTCAAATAAAAGTTTTAGAGAATTAATTTCTGCGTCTAGCACATCAAGTATTATTAAATTAGCCCTTTGTATAAGCGAGATATGTAAATTTAAAAATTCTATACTTTTTTGTTTTTGTAACAAAGCTAGCTATGGATTAGGACAAAAACATAAAAAAAATGTTCATGTCAAATTACGTGCAATTTTATGATTCGTACAATAACAAATATTATATTTTTATTGTGAAATTAGTCATACTCATTGTTGTAATCAAATATTTCTTTGTTGTAATCAAAACTCTCTTTAAAAAGAACCGTTTTGAAGCTAAAATTAATATTTTGTAATTTATTTATTAAAAAAATATGTATAGTTTAATAATCGTACAAGGAAGTCGTGTGGTGTCCACATCAGATTTTTTTATGTAAAATAAAATGAAATTGGCGGGAGGTACTGTGCTGACCACCACATTTTTTTTAAATTCCGCTACCCTTGGTAAGGGAGGTATGGGGATCATGCTAAAAATCGCAAATCGAAATTTTGATAAATGAGATAAAGTGCACCACAGGGGTCAATTTTGTGCCATTTAAAATTCGAAATATTTGGTGTTGGTAGGGATTGAATCCGGTTCCCCCGAGCGACCAGACACTCAGACAAGCGTGCAACGTAACCCCATAGGTAAATGTATTTAAATTAATAAAAAATAAATGGCGGGAGGTATTGTGTTAGTCACATCAGATTGTTTTTCTTTCAAAATAGCGTTAGTTTAGATAGGGGTTCAAATTCTTCCCTTTGATTCATCAGAATGCAAACCTTGTTCACAAAAACGAAAAAATATCACCTGTCAGTAGTCCGATATGAAATAAAATGTACAGAATTAAATAATATTTAACCATGTTTTGATGTAATTCAGGCCTTGTACATTTTTAGCGATAAAAATATTCATTATTGACAATGTTTTTTCTTACATGTAATGAAGTATAGTTATTTATATTTCTTTAAATTTTCGATCAACAAAATATTTCAATTTAAATAATCACAGTAATATTAATTTAGGTCTACTGCGCATGTCCAATATTATTGATTTTTTATCTCGGTATTTCCCTCTCTCCCATATCCATACACGTCGTTATAATTTTTTTGTCCTGTATAAACTATATAGCTGGAAGGGGCACATTAAAAATCATGCCCCTTAAACAAGGCGTCTGCACTGGAATAAATTAATAATTCGTTGACTCACGGCAAGTTAAGCAAAAGCTTGCATAATTGCCATCTTGGCCACGTTTTTATATGTTTTTCGTTGATAATGTTTTTTACTTGAGAACTTCCTATGCAATAGTTGAAATATTTTATATATTTGTGTATTTTTTATGAAGAATTGAATGATAAAATCGTCAGGTATGTATCTATTCGTATTTTTGCGTTATATGCGTGATAAATTTAATAGTAAATTCTGAAGCAAACATTAGGAATTTCTTTCTATCCTCTTATAACAAAATGTCCTTTGTTTGTTACAGATATATGAGGGCTGTGTGGTGAGGATTTTAAACATTTGGAGCAGCCAAGAACGATCACTCACAAACATTCCACAACTTTGAATATCTTTGTATTTGTTATGAAGAACCGCGTGGTGAAATCGTCAGGTATGTATCTTTTTTTGTATTTTTGTTTGATAAAGTACATGTGAACTCTGAAGCTAAATATCGGTAAATTTTTCGACCGTGGTGTATATTAGGTGTTAACAATTACCATAGGTAAAGCTACGGGGGGTGCCTAGGGTGACTGGGTACCTCCTAATGTTTCAGGCAAATATTAAACGCAAACCAAAAATTATAACAAATAATTCGCGAACAGAGACAAGATGTTCTATTGGTCGGATGTTGTAATAAATTTATTTTTAATAAACTAAATGAATGTAATCGGAAGACATACTCGTAAAAATTACCGGTTTTACGGAAGTTCACTATTGGGATTTTAGAAATTAAAAGAGATCTGATCCCGGTTAAATTAGGGCTAAGTTGCCTCCTTAGACTATTTTGAAGATGTGTACCTATATATTTGTTTTTTTCCCGAAAAAATCGTAGGTCACTAGATAAATACAAAAATTCAAATTTTGCTGATTTTTATTTTTACAAATAACTTATGAAATAATATAGCTAAAAAATTCTCGTTTTAGTGGCATAGCTTTCCAATATGGCGGCCATACCCTTAACTTCACAACTTTTTAAAATAGTCTGTTTAATGGGGCAACTTCGCTCTTATTTAATCGACTTCTAGTTGTGAATGATATTGTGGAAATTTTGACTTGTAACGTATTAATTTACGCCGATGATGTAAAATTTTTACTGAGATCCAAAATGTGCGGGATTGTAATTACATGATATACACATTGAAATTAAGAAAATAAATAAGGAAATGCAAATAGTTGCTATCTTTATGTCCAGCCAAAAATCAAAATTATACAAATTATATAATTTTTATAAATTCAGTGTAGGTTATTTTAACGTTGATTAACTTGTTACAAGGGAACATTAATACTGTAATTTATTTATAAAATTCCCTTTTTTATTTGAGAGTAATTGAATTTTTTTATACATTATCTTTATGGGCAATACTTTATGTAAAACATTGCGAGATTATTTAAACAATCATCAACAATAAATAATATCCATTTAGCATCCCTAATTTTTTAATCTGCGTGGAACGGATTTAGCTTAATTTTGCAGGAAAGAATACGTACTCCCGCACCCTCCCCATGTGGGATAAAATTTAAAATATAAGAGAAAATATAATTATTCAAACAAATATATTTATATTATTACAAAAAATTACAACACAGGTACCTACCTACATGTATATTATTACACTTACACATATAGTGTTTGAAAAAATGAGTACACCCTTTTATATCGCTTATTATTAATTTTAGCGGATTCAACTGCATAACATAAATTATAGTACATTAACCCCGCTACATAATTTGGGAAGTAGCTCAATATTATTGCTTCTGGTTTTCGAGTAATTGATGGCAACTTTTAATTTTCAAATGGAACACTATATATTTGTTCAAATTTAAAAAGTAAATGAAATTGCTATCCGATAACATAAAAACAATTATATGTTATATTAATAAAAAATGCAATGGCGAATGATTAAAATATTACATTTTTATGCAATTCAGAACACAAAAACATGAACTTGACATAAACTATGGAATAATAATTCTATTTAAACGTCAACGTACAGATTAAATAGAGAGGGCAGTGTAGTAGATACTTAGATATCTGTAACTCTACGACATACGTCATTATTATTTGTAGTGTATTAAAAAGTAATGTCACCATTTACGTATATCTGCCATACAATATAAATTACATAGACATACGTTAAATAATCTGTCTCTTTTTAACATGAAATGTTACTAAGCTAGTGCTGTATATTTTTTCTTCGAACAAGTGACCTTGAATAGTCATCTTTAGTGAACCAAACTTTATGATATTTTTTGCGAAATAGTACATTACCCCCTATACATCATTTAATAATAATTTATTTATTTATATTATTGCATAAACTGAAATAGATTATAAAAATTTGCAAGAAAATAATGGTTTCAATTTTTATTACTCAATACGAAAAGGTTTTCAAATATCTTCGTGGTATAGTAGTTCTTTTTTTACCAAAGAAATTAACTTTCTGATGATTTCTCCCGTCCAATATAGTTGCTTTCGCGAAACAAGTCCGTTCTCCCGTTGAACGATGTATAGATATAATTCTATAACATATACGTCATAAAAAAGTTTTCTTCGTTCTGAGTAGCTGGAGATTAATAGTAAATTGTATACCAAGGCGGGCAAGTGTATGTTTTCCGGAAAATCACTTTCCCGTCATGGTTTACACAATATTTTTTATGCTACACGACAAAGAGAAATTAGAACAAAAATACTTTATTTGAGAACAGTCTTAGATGATAATAATAATGGTTTATTTAATTATAATAATAGTTTATTTGCCCAATAGTTATACACCATTAACAGAACAATATAAAGGAATCTATTAACCTGTTGCATAATTTACATAAAATCAAATTATAAATTCAAAAAACAATGAACGTAAATAACAAAAAATAAGATATTAACATGCAGTAAGAATATTAGCTAATACTTGTAATTAACAAATGCCTTAAACTATTATACAGGATAGTGACTGGCACAGCCGAACATAGAACTTTAAGATGTAAAATCAGACTTTCGTAATTTCCTGCTTCCCTTATTATTTTAGGAAAAAACTTCAAATTAATGTTGTAGGGCATAAAATTCAGCATCTGAATCAATAAACAAAATTAATTTTATGTGCCTTATAACAGCAGAAAATAGGTATGAAACTGTTGAAAATTACATTGCAATAAAATATACATAGTTTGTCCACTTAACGTTCTTTGTAGCTCTTATAGTCCTCGTGATAACAATGATGGCCCATTTGAAATGAACAATTTGCGGTACAGTCCCTTCTAATATAATTTTAACTCAATATAAGAAAATAGTCTAGTTTTGACCCTCGAAAAATGCTCTAATAATACGCACTGATTTTTATTTGTTGGCATAATCGGAAGAGATGTCCTAAAGCCGCCTGTATTTGCCTCCCCTAAATAAGGGATATATTAGTAAATGGGGAAATATATTTGTAAATATATATATATATATATATATATATATATATATATATATATATATATATATATATATATATATGTACTTAAATTTATAAAATTCCATAGGTACATTCATACATTGTATAGGTAAATACATAATAAAAAATAATTTGAAATACTTTTTTTTACACTATTTGTATTATCTTAAAAAAATATTTTTACGCTTTATACATTTATATATTATTTTTATAAATCTTTAAAAAATATAATTTTATTTTATTTTACATTAATTTGTGTTGCCGTGAGCCGTCCGTAACTTGTTCCAGTGGCAGACTGGTACGGTACGCCTTGGCACAACTTCGTGAGACATTGGAGCGAATGGACGTATATATCTGTGCAGCAAATATTAATATTTAAACTAATATTTAATGTGAAATATGAACATTTATACAAATACGGGTGTATTTAGAAATTAGATGAAGGCACCTGGGTTGAAAATATGTTTTCAGATGGTAAGTTACATCATTTTTTCCAAGGGAAAATGCGCTTTATAAATGAGTCGCTTATGAGGTTTTGCTTTTTTTTATACCTTGTTAAATATATTGTTGTTGTGTATGTATAATGTATACATACAATTTATATTCTAACACCCCTACGTAATCAAATTATAATATTTAAAAGCCGGGTTCACATTGAACCGAACATTGTTAGCGAACAAATGTTCCACAACATAGTTCGTGAATAATTGTTGGCAATAATATTAGTTAACATACAGGGTGGTGACCGGTAGACCGGCACAGCCAAACATAGGACTTTAGCATATAAAATCAGACTTATAATTTCCTGCTTTCATAATTATTTTGTCTATTTATTAAGATGCATAATTTTAAACCCTACAACTTTTATTTGAAGTTTTTTTTACCTAAAATCGACGATCGTTTTAAAACAGACTTGAGGCATATCTTCGAGCCAATGGGGGACAATTTGAACATTCGTTACGCTAGTCGACTAGTCTTATTATTTTAAAATTTCATGTTCTCTTTTGATAAATTGTCATTTTGCGTTTTCATCTAAATTATTTTGTTCACTCACACGAATAAAATTAAATATGGTATCAAGTGTATGTGGTAATTAGTATTTTGGGTTGCAAACAAACGGATTTTCAAAGTAACTCTCCTGTAACTAATCCTGTATGTATTTTCTTACTCAAAATGATCTCGTACATGTTTCTCGGATTATTTATTATTGGATATAGAAGAAAATTATTCAAATAAAAGTTGTAGTAGATCAAAGGGGACATTTACTTGAAGAAAACCATTTTTTTAATCAGTGGTTCTCAAATTATAACACAGTTATATTTTTTTTAATGGGATGGTATACAGGATGTAACACCAAAACCGACCACCGCCATTATTCTCTTTATTATTATAGTTACAAAAAAATATTATAGAACAAAGTTGTAAAAAACCAAGGGGGACATCCTATTACAGAAATAAATATTTTTTTAAATCAGTGGTTCTCGAGTTATAACATAAAGTTATATTTTTTCAAATGGGATTATACATATTTTGTATGCCCATTCGCTGGCGTATTTATTTCTGAATTCAACCATGAGCTTATTTTATATCCTTACATAACAAAAATATTAAGAAAAAGTCAATTGAAATTTAAATAAATTTTTATAATTATTTTTCAGAAGGCTATGCTATGAATGAAAAACAATTAATCTTAAATTAAAATGAAACAAATATTTGTTAAAAACGGTATAAACAGTGTTCTATTAGATGTTTATCTTAAACAATTCAAATTGACAAATAGCAGGTTTTGTTTTTCATGCATAGCCTACTGAAATATGACTATAAAAATCAAATTTATTTAAATTTCAATTGCATATTTTTCGATATTTTTATTATGTAAAGATATAAAACTAATAAATGGTTGAATTTGAAAAAATGTAACTTTGTGTTGCAACTTGAGAACCACTGGTTTAAAACATTATTTTCTTCTTTAATGGGATGTCCCCCTTGGTCTTCTATAACTTTGTTCTGTAGTATTTTTTTGTGACTATAATAATAAAGAAAATAATGACGGTGGCCGGTTTTGGTGTAACACCCTGTATTCATTTTATATCCTTATATAACAAAAATATTGAGAAAAATTTCAATGAAATTTAAATAAATTTTAATATGAATTATTTAGTGCATAATTTCTATTGTTGCTATTTATGAAGTTATTAACAAATATTTATGTTTCGTTTTAATTTAAATTCAATTTTTTTCATACACTGAAAAGTACTAATATAAAATGATTATATGGTTGAATTAAGAAAAAACATTATTGAATGGACCTAATAAATATACAAGGTTTTCATTTTATTTTGTCCATAATTATTATCTCGAGAACTATAAGAGCAACGAGGTCGGTTAAATTAGCAAACAATTTCTATTTTACAAGACTATTTTAATGAACATAAAAAAATATATTTTTGAACCAGTGGTTCACAAACTGTGGATACCAACTTTGTTATTTTAAATATACAACTATATTTTTTTGATTTACATATTGGATAGAGAATTTTACTCTGAATTCAGTGATATAATATTTTTGTACCCTTAAATAATAATTTTTATGAGTTTCCCAACAAAAATTACAGTAATTGATGCGGGGAACACTTTTTGGTAAAATTGAGAATTTTAATTTTATGTATTTTTGTTACGAATCAATGCCACCCGTAAAACGTACATGTAGGAAAGGTATTCTTTTAAGTAAAATAAAACAATCACAAGCGTCCTAAAGTACACTTGAATTTTTTTTACAATACCTTCCTCCAACTAACCAAAGTGTAAAGGTAACAGTAGATATATTTATCAACAATACCTCTCGCTATGGCGATAAAACACATACACTAACATTTTTGAAAGGTGTCCGATCAAGGTCTTCTGTATCATGAACAAATTAACAAATTGGCATACATTTATCTCCCTCATTTACAAAGGCTATAAGCGTGTGAGATAAGGATGGATATAATATGCTTATCTTTCAAAAATTCATATTGTTTCGACTAAGTTAGGACATTCCATTTTCAAACGATCTTCGTTGTTGATAATACTTTCGCTGTAACGTAAGTTTAGTTATTAATTCAGATACATTGCCTTGATTCATAGCCGTACGAATAACGTTATTTTTTGTCAGTGTCGCTGACATTGACACTGTCAGTAATCTAATCAGTATCTTATTTTTCACATATTTGGTTTTACATTTGCTAATAAACTTACCAGTTAACTTATTTTTTAATTTTCAATGTTTAATTATATATAGGTATATCAATGTCATAATTACATTATACTTCAGTTTCGTTCGTTCAAAACTAGAATATGGCTCATTAATCTGGTATCCTATATACGAACGATACAAAACAGAAGTTGAAAAAGTACAGAAAAGATTTTTAAAATACCTAGCTTTAAAGGAAGATAAAAAATACCCTGATAGAAATACTGATTATAGTATTTTTTTAAATAGATATAAATTTCAGTCCTTAGAATATCGTAGAATCTGTCACTCAATTATTTTCCTTTCTAAAATACTGCAAAATAATATAGACTGTACTGACTTATTGCAGAACATAGAATTGTATGTACCACGCCAGTCATCTAGGCAATCACTATATTTTCATTGTCCGAAAGCCAGAACTAATATGCTTATTAAATCACCTATTTACATTATGTGTAATAATACGAATAAAATAGTAAATAAATTCGATATCTTCATTTCATCACCAAAACAAATTATGAAGTTCATGTCAAACTTAGATATAGTATTTTCATAATTCAATTTACCTATACTATATTACCTATATATTGTATTTGTTTGAACATTTGTTTTTTTATATATATATGTATAATGTCATATCTATATTTTATATTTTCTGTGTATTTTGTCCTATTATTGGAATAACTGTTGGGCAAATAAAGATTATTATTATTATTATATTGTAACATATATTTTTATAATAATAAAATAATAGTAGTATCTTATGTACCCTCATAAAAACTAAGCAAACGACACTACTGACTTTGTCAGCATGGGCGGAACAAAAATCTCAATTCATACAATTCGTAGATAACCTTGATCGGACATCTTTCAAAAATTTTACTGTACATACATATACAGTGTATTAAAAAAACCTAACTCGGAGTAGGCTATGAACAGAAAAACATATGTCAATTTAAAAGTATTTAATTAAATTTCAATTTGACACGAGATATTTATCTAAAAAAATCTGATGTGAACACCACACGACTTCCTTGTACGATTATTAAACTATACATATTTTTTTAATAAATAAATTACAAAATATTAATTTTAACTTCAAAACAGTAAGATATATAGCGACCATAATCTAACCAGGTTCTTTTTAAAGAGAGTTTTGATTACAACAAAGAAATATTTGATTACAGCAATGAATATGACTAATTTCACAATAAAAATATATTTGTTATTGTACGAATCATAAAATTGCACGTATTTAACGTAATTTGACATGAACATTTTTTTTATGTTTTTGTCCTAATCCATAGCAAGCTTTATTACAAAAACAACAAAGTATATAATTTTTAAATTTACATGTCTCGCTTATACAAAGTGCTAATTTAATAATATTTGATGTGACGCAGAAATTAATTCTCTAAAACTTTTATTTGAAGCATTTATTTCTAAAATCAAAATAAAATCATTTTATTCAAGAAAAACTGTTAACAACATCAAATAATGTACCACTTCCGGTTAGCCTATTTTAACCAAAATCTATTATGTTATTTCGATTGACATAGAAGTCTTGTATACCAAATTTGAAAAGTTTTGGATTATATTTTAAAACAGTTTTTCATTAAAATCTATTATAGGCTTCATGTAAAGTGCCACTTCTGGAAATTGTGTAATAACCAGAAAGGGAGGTGCACAACTAGATGTTATAGGAGTCCTAAATACAAAATTTCAACTTTCTACGGACGTACGTACAGACGTCACGACGAAATTAGTCAAAATGGATTCAGGGATGATCAAAATGGATATTCCCCCTGAAATCTGAAAATCGAATTTTTTCGCGATTACAATACTTCCTTTACTTACATACAAGGAAGTAAAAATGAAACTTTTCTTCTTGAATCTTCATTTAGAAATGGAAATAAATTAGAAAACGACAAATGGCAATATTCTTTTGCTGCCTGTTACAATGAATTACAGGAAAGTTACAATTCAAGATCAATTTTGACAACTTGGCTTTTGAATTGAATAATGATGAGACATACGTTACTCTGTTCATAGCCTAGTCCGAGTTAGGTTTGTTATTGAACACACTGTACATACATATACATATATACACTAAAGCAACAGTGCCCCCCGCCAACTAATCAAATTAATAAAATAATCGTACCCTCTGAAATAAATATATTAACATCAATAAAAAATTTTTTTTTAGGTTACAATAGTTAAGAATATATTTTGCATTTATCTGTCAATTACAAACATTTAAATATCTCAACTGTTTTTTGGGCAACGAGATCTTTTACAACAGATTTTTCTATATTTTTATATATTTCCAAACCTATACGAGATATAATAAAAAAATTAAATGTGTCAGATTGATAATTTAATTTTCTTTAATATTATCAATAAAATTTTCAAAAAATAATATTTAGAAGATACAAAAGGGGAATATGAAGGAATTTTAATTTTTGGAATTATAGTATTGGAGTTATAGCAGGAGAAATTTTTGTCACACATCATCGTAAAAATAGTAAATTCATATTCTAGGGACCCCAAAACGTGCTTATTCATTAAAAACACCATCGAATTTTTTGACCAAAGACAATACCTTCCTTACCTATAGGTCACGAAATGTAATAAAATATAATTTTAATTTAATAATTAATTATTCATTTAATAGCGTCGTTATCTAATAATCACACCACTGCCGGTTCGCCAGTCTTATGTTTCTTGTCAACAAACACAACTAGCATCTTTATTATGTTATTGAAGTATCGTACATATTTTAATTGTTTTAATAGTGAAATATTGTTGTATATTGTTGTAAATTAGCAACAATGGTAACTTTAAACAATAGTTTAACTGTTTTAATAGGTATTTATGCTGATAACATGTTTTATTAATGAAATACTTGTATTTTAATTTTTTTTTTTTTTGTTCCAGAGTTCCAGTAAATGAAAAATGTTTCTTGGGGGGCCGATCCATATTGGAGTTTGCCCTTCCAATGAGGCGTCGTGGGGTCGATGACACGTCTTGCTGATAGCTGAGCTGTGTTTATCAATGTAAGTCGTTATATTATTTGCCTCTCTTCATTGTCGCTTTTTTGCTAGTTTTTTCAGCATAACACAAAAGTAAATTCATTTTTGTTGAATTTAATTCAAATAATCATATTTTCTTCTATTTTATTTTCCAAGGCGCATTGTGAATGTCTATTTTATTAACATACCGGGCGTCGTAACTCGTTATAAGGTAGTAAATAAATCGGCGAAACTTAGTTTTTTTTTGAGTTACTTTAAATAAATATTCGTTCGTTCAGTAATAGGTTTTTTTTTCCAAATAAATGTATTTGTTTAAAAATATTTTTAAACAAGTACGGTTTACAATACAGGTGTCCTGCGAAGTTTCCGAGAAGTGTAAAGGCTGGTTTAAGCCTTTGATCAACAGCTTTTCTAAAACTTTGTCTAAGACTTTAAAGACTTTAAGGCCAATCTACAAACATAAGTAGGCAGCAAATAGAATATTTTAGTTATAAATATCGCGACTGATTTTGTGCTAATGATACATTAAAATTAAATTCATGTACATTTTAAAGTTAGGATAAAATATAAAGTTAGATAAAATATAATAGTTTCGCCGATACATTTCGCGTTCGGGTCGGTTTTCGCGTTATTTAAAGACAAGGTAGCTTAGTTTTTATTTGGAGTGTCTACCGCATTATTTAATTTAATACTGTACATGATTAGTTATTAAATAAATGACTAGAAATTTAAAATACTCTGGTTCAAAACTATATAAACATATATACATGTATATACATTTTTGTATACAGTGGTTTGCTGCCCCTATATTTCAGATTGAAATCACTTGATCAAAAAAAATGTATGATAGGGAGTATAGTGAAAATGATTAGGCAGAAGACTCACGTCATCAACCTGAAAAAAAACCCTATAAAATGAAATATAACTTGTAGAAATTATTGGGTGTTATTTATTTTTAAAAGAAGAAAAAATTACTAGTATTAAGTAATGTATATATTAATGATATTTACAATTCAATCGTTATTCCTTTTACGGAATATAAAATCATTTGAAATAATTGTAGTTTATTTTCGTACCATACGTTGGCACTACTGAGAATGACCATATTGTGTGAAATAATTCTATATTCCGTGAAATGAATAAGGATTGACTTAGAAATAATTATAAATGCATTAATATATACGTTTCTTTAATACTAGTATATTTTTTCTTTAATAATTGCTACAAGTTATATTTCTTTTTATAAAGTTTTTCCAGGTTGATGACGTGAGTCTTCTGCGTAATCATTTTCACCATATCAAAGATTAAAAAAAATATTAATTTTTAAAATATTCGAGTTTTTAATACCATTAACATTTACGTCACATCATATCTATTCTGTTTCAAATTATTATTACTTCAAGCCTTCTGCTCGCATATTAATATTTATTTCTTTAAATTTTGATTCAATAATTTTATTAGTTTTATAGTAAAAAATCTGTTGTGGCCAGCACAATACCTTCCGTCAATCCTGATGTGTATAATGTAAAAATTCCATACATAATTTTTCTTGGAAAAGATTATAAATTTCCAGTAAAATTATTTCATAAACAAACTATTCAAATTGTACTTGACACTGACATCTTCTTCCTCTTTAGGTTTTCCCATTCGTTAGGAGTCGATATTTTTGCGTGTCGTTCTCATTCGGTTCTTTTTCTCTCAAGTTTTCCGCAATACAGTCCTTCCATCTTATCTTTGGTCTTTCTCTGCTTCTTCAACCTCCCATTACTAAACTACTCATTCTTGTTCAAATATAATTCTTCATTTCTCCTCATGACATGTTCAAACCAATGTAATAGTCTTTCTTATATCTTTCTAGAAAATTGTAACACTAGAGTTATTTTCTTACCGTATCTTTCCGTGTTTACCCAACATCTACTTCAACATCCTCATCTCTGCCACATTAATTTACTTTTTACTCATACTGACACCTGTCAATTTGAATTATATGAATATAATAGCAGGTTCCATGTTTAGCATAGCTGGCTGAATTATAAAATTTAACTTCTTTAAAATTCTTTAACTCTGTATCTATTAAATATGAAGTATAAAATGTAATCAAATCGTATAGAGAATAATATATTCTTTAAGTTACAATAATATTAAATGTCAATAAATCAAATTTATCTGTTAAATCTTCAAATGTGGCAACTTCCGGTTCACCAATTATAACCAAAATCTAATCACTTGTTCTTCTGGATGTAAACTTGAGGAATACGAAAAAATTATAATTTTTGGAATCGTGGTATTGGAGTTATGGAATCCGGAACTTTTGTCACACACACACAGGACACACACATAGACACACATACATACATACAGACATCATCGTAAAAGTGGTAAAATCGTATTTATAGGGATCCTAAAACATGCTTATTCAGTAAAAATTCATCACTGAATTTTTTGACCAAAGACAATACCTTCCTTACCTAATGGTGACGGAAGGTAAAAATTAAAAATTAGACACATCATTTAAAAACGAAATTACATATATCAATGATCTATAGCACCGGCTGTAGATCTTAAGTTTTTCGCGATTTCAGGTGAAGAAATCATCACCATGTATCTATTATAGTTAATAGATATGTTATGAAAAAAAAATCTGATGTGGCCAGCACAATACCTTCCGTCAATCCTGTGTATTATGTACAAATTCCATACATAAATTTTCTTGCAAAAGATTATAAATTTTTGGTATTATGTGATTCCTTTTCTCGACAACTGAATTCCATACTCCTGATAACAAGCAAACCACATGAAATAAGAAAATTATGAAATTTTGATTGAAAAATTGTAACACTTGCCAGTTATGGACATAATTAATTGCTGTCATTTTGACACGGTCAAAGTCATGTTACTGCACGCGCCCCATACATAAATTTTCTTGCAAAAGATCCTATATTTCCAGTAAAGTTATTTCATTAACAAACTATGCAAATTGCACATGACACTGATATCTTCTTCTTCTTCTTTAGTTTTTCCCATTCGTTAGGGGGTCGCTATTTTTTATTTTCTTCTGCGTTTTGCGTGTCGTCCTCATTCAGTTTCTTTTCTCTCAAGTCTTCTACAATACAGCCTTTTCATCTTATATTTGGTCTTCCTATGTTTCTTCCACCTTCTATTAATATATTCATCTCTCCTCATAACATGTTCAAACCAATGTAATCATCGTCTCTCTTATATCTAGAAACTTCTAACACTAGAGTTACTTCCCTTTTCTTTCATTGATTTACATTTTATTGATACTGACATCTGTCAATTTGAATTACCTAACTACCTGAATACATTAGCAGTTTCCATGGTTAAGTTAGCATAGCTGGCTGAATTATGAAATTTATATCAAATTTATTATCTTTATTCTTCTTTAACTCTATATCTGTTGAATATCAAATGTAAAATGCAATCAAATCGTATAGATAATAATATATTCTTTAAGTTATAATAACATTTAACTGATTTTTTCAAGAAAAACTGTTAAAATCTTCAAATGAGGAAACTTCCGGTTGACCAATTATAACCAAAATCTAATCAACTCTGCATATGGTTGTAAGGAAGAGAAATACGCAAGAATTGTAATTTTTGGAATTCTAGTATTGGAGATATCGTGCAGGAAAAAGCAGTCACATACACACACACACACATACACACACACACACGCACATACGAACACACACACACACATACAGACATCATCGTAAAAATAGTAAAATCGTATTGTAAAGACCCTAAAACGTGCTTATTCAATGAAAACTCACCACCGAATTTTTTGACCAAAGACAATACCTTCCTTACTATAGGTGACGGAAGGTAATAAATAAAGATTTGCATAAAATGTGTTTTTTGTATTCATTTACCTTTTCATGCGTTCGTCGCCGCGATGTCGTCCGTATATATTGTTGATTTCTTATGTACTTATTTATGTATGTATATTATGTATTTATATATGTATATGGGCATGTTGTATATACATTGTATTTAGGGCGTGAGCGGTTTTTTTCTTTTTTTTTTCGTATATTTCTAAACTGTCTTAAAATCTTTCAGAACAGTCTAAAACTATTTGTAATTATTCCTGTTAAATATATTTAGACCTGCAATCAAATTTGATCGCAGCATATCACTTTCGGTTTATCAATTGTAGTAATAATCTAATATGATGTTTTCCTTGATATAAAAGTCTTAAATACTAAGATGGAAAAGTTTTGGATTATATTTTAATATAGTTTTTCACTAAAAATTGTTATGGGCTTCAAGTAAAGTATCACTTCCGGTTTATCAATTCTAGTCAAAATCTAATATGTTATTTCCCTTGAAATAAAAATCTTAAATACTAGAATTGATAATTTTTGGATTATATTTTAATATGGTTCTTCATTGAAAACTGTTATGGGCTTCAAGTAAAGTATCACTTCCGGCTTATCAATTCTAGTCAAAATGTAATATGTTGTTTCCCTTGAAATAAAAGTCGTAAATACTAAAACTGAAAAGTTTTGGATTATATTTTAATATAGTTCTTCATTAAAAACTGTTATAGGCTTCAAGTAAAGTATCACTTCCGGTTTATCAATTCTAGTCAAAATCTAATATGTTGTTTCCCTTGATATAAAAGTCTTAAATACAAAAATTGAATACTTTTGGATTATATGTTAATATAGTTCTTCATTAAAAACTGTTTTGAGCTTCAAGTAAAGTATCACTTCCGGTCCATCAATTCTAGTCAAAATCTAATATGTTATTTACCTTGATATAAAAGTCTTAAATACTAAAACTGAAAAGTTTTGGATTATATTTTAATATAGTTCTTCATTAAAAACAACTATTTAACCACTTGTCCATATATACAAATACGGTCAACATTACTGTATTCATATTTAAAATAAAAATTAAAATATTTTTAACCCCTTCCCGAGATATTAAATAGTTTTTTCAGATTTGAACCCAAGTTTGTTTACTTTTTGAACAACTATTTAAGCACTTGTCCATATATACAAATACGGTCAACATTACTGTATTCATATTTAAAATAAAAATTAAAATATTTTTAACCCCTTCCCGAGATATTAAATAGTTTTTTCAGATTTGAACCCAAGTTTGTTTACTTTTTGAACAACTATTTAAGCACTTGTCCATATATACAAATACGGTCAACATTACTGTATTCATATTTAAAATAAAAATTAAAATATTTTTAACCCCGTCCCGAGATATTAAATAGTTTTTTCAGATTTGAACCCGTTTGTTTACTTTTTGAACAACTATTTAAGCACTTGTCCATATATACAAATACGGTCAACATTACTGTATTCATATTTAAAATAAAAATTAAAATATTTTTAACCCCGTCCCGAGATATTAAATAGTTTTTTCAGATTTGAACCCGTTTGTTTACTTTTTGAACAACTATTTAACCACTTGTCCATATATACAAATACGGTCAACATTACTGTATTCATATTTAAAATAAAAATTAAAATATTTTTAACCCCTTCCCGAGATATTAAATAGTTTTTTTCAGATTTGAACTCAAGTTTGTTTACTTTTTGAACAACTATTTAACCACTTGTCCATATATACAAATACGGTCAACATTACTTTATTCATATTTAAAATAAAAATTAAAATATTTTTAACCCCGTCCCGAGATATTAAATAGTTTTTTCAGATTTGAACCCGTTTGTTTACTTTTTGAACAACTATTTAACCACTTGTCCATATATACAAATACGGTCAACATTACTGTATTCATATTTAAAATAAAAATTAAAATATTTTTAACCCCGTCCCGAGATATTAAATAGTTTTTTCAGATTTGAACCCGTTTGTTTACTTTTTGAACAACTATTTAAGCACTTGTCCATATATACAAATACGGTCAACATTACTGTATTCATATTTAAAATAAAAATTAAAATATTTTTAACCCCGTCCCGAGATATTAAATAGTTTTTTCAGATTTGAACCCGTTTGTTTACTTTTTGAACAACTATTTAAGCACTTGTCCATATATACAAATACGGTCAACATTACTGTATTCATATTTAAAATAAAAATTAAAATATTTTTAACCCCGTCCCGAGATATTAAATAGTTTTTTCAGATTTGAACCCGTTTGTTTACTTTTTGAACAACTATTTAACCACTTGTCCATATATACAAATACGGTCAACATTACTTTATTCATATTTAAAATAAAAATTAAAATATTTTTAACCCCGTCCCGAGATATTAAATAGTTTTTTCAGATTTGAACCCGTTTGTTTACTTTTTGAACAACTATTTAAGCACTTGTCCATATATACAAATACGGTCAACATTACTGTATTCATATTTAAAATAAAAATTAAAATATTTTTAACCCCGTCCCGAGATATTAAATAGTTTTTTCAGATTTGAACCCGTTTGTTTACTTTTTGAACAACTATTTAACCACTTGTCCATATATACAAATACGGTCAACATTACTGTATTCATATTTAAAATAAAAATTAAAATATTTTTAACTCCCTCCCGAGATATTAAATAGTTTTTTCAGATTTGAATCCAAGTTTGTTTACTTTTTGAACAACTATTTAACCACTTTTCCGCATATACAAATACGGTCACTATTACTGTATTCATATTTAAAATAAAAAAAAAAACAATTTAACCCCCTCCCGAGATATTAAATAGTTTTTATACTTATGTTTTCCTAAAAAAGTACTCTTTATCCCTAACTACATGTTTAATACGTCGTGTTGTCACCGAGATATGCTACGGACTTTACACCATATTTTCCGAAAAAAATTACAGTAAAAAGAAGAATTCAATAGAATGAAATAGTTATATATTTCCCTCTCTGTCTTACAAAAAACAAAATTTGCGAGTGAGTGTACATTTTTTTGTTATTCTATGTCGTGTTTGGCCTGTCTTACAATATACAGGATGTTAATAAAAAAACTTTACACACTTTAGCAGGTGATAGTAGAGATGAAAACAAGAAAAAAATTCTAATACACTTAGGTCCAATACTCATTGGTTTTTAGAAAATTTATGTATGGAATTTGTACATAATACACAGGATTGACGGAAGGTATTGTGCTGGCCACATCAGATTTAACAACTAAGGACTCTAGGTGTTTACGATCAAGTGCGTGAGTCTCTTCGACGACGGCTGCAACTTTGTTTACAATTGATCGTAAACACCTAGAGTCCTTAGTTGTTAAATCTGATGTGGCCAGCACAATACCTTCCGTCAATCCTGTGTATTATGTACAAATTCCATACATAAATTTTCTAAAAACCAATGAGTATTGGACCTAAGTGTATTAGAATTTTTTTCTTGTTTTCATCTCTACTATCACCTGCTAAAGTGTGTAAAGTTTTTTTATTAACACCCTGTATAGTGGAAAGGGACAGTAGATTTTTATTTAACGATAATACCTTTCGCTAATTACAAATGATAGAACAACAGTACCTCCCGCCAACTAAATCAAAGTGTAAGGATGGCAGTTTTCAACAACACCTCCCGCTAATTAGAAATGGAAATAGAGCAGCAGTACCTCCCGTCTGCTATGCCCTGTAAAAATAATACATTCTATTGAATGGAGAGGTAAATAAAGTAAAACAACCAATCACAGGCTGGCTAAGGTAATATTTAATATTTTTACAATACCTCGCGCCAACTAAATCGAAGTGTAAAGATGCCAGTAGATTTTTATTTAACAACAATACCTCTCACTAATTATAAATGAGGATAAAACAACAGTATCTCCCGCAAATAAATCAAAGTGTAAGGATGACATTAGATTTTTTAACAATAATACCTCTCGCTAATTACAAATAGAAATAGAGCAGTAGTACCTCCCGCCAATTGAACCTCCCGTCTGCTATGCCCTGTATAGTTAATACATTTTATCGATTGGAGAGGTATACTTTTAAGTAAAAAAATCTGATGTGGCCAGCACAATACCTTCCGTCAATTCTGTGTATTATGTATAAATCCAATACATAATTTTTCTTGCAAAAGTAAATTTCCAGTAAAATTATTTCATAAACTATGCAACTTGCACGTATCACTAACATCTTCTTCTTCTTCTTTAGCTTTTCCCATTCGTTAGGGGTCGCTATTTTTTATTTTCTTCTTCCACACATTTATGCGTGTCATTCTCATTCAGTTCCTTTTCTCTCAAGTCTTCCTCAATGCAGTCCTTCCATCTTATCTTTGGTATGTCTCTGTTTATTCAACCTTCTATTACTAAGCTATTCATTCTTCTTTCAATATATTCTTCATCTCACCTCATGAAATTTTCAAACCAATGTAATCGTCTCTTGTATCTTTCTTCAAACTTCTAACACTAGAGTTATTTCCCTTATTCTTACATTCCTTACCATATCTTTCCGTGTCTTCCCTAATATCTATTTCAACATCCTCATCTTTGCCACATTCATTAACTCTTCATTGATACTGACATCTGTCAATTTGAAGTATCTGTATATATAAGCACTTTCCATGGTTAGCATAGCTGGCTGGTTTATGAAATTTATTATCTTTATAATTCTCTAACTATATATATATATATATGAATATGAATTATAAAACTCATCATTGAATTTTTTGACCAGACAATACCTTCCTTACCTAAAGGTGACGGGAGGTAAAAACAACCAATCGCAATTTTTACAATACCTCCCGCCAACTAAATCAAAGTGTAAAGGTGATAGTAGATTTTTATTTAACAACAATACCTATCGTTAATTACAAATCAGGATAAAACAACAGTACCTCCCACCAACAAAATCAAAGTGTAAAATAACATTAGATTTTTTACCAACAATACCTCCCGCTAATTACTTATCGAAATAGAGCAGTAGTACCTCCCATCAATTGAACCTCCCGTCTGCTCTGCTCTGTAAAGTTAATACATTTTATTGAATATTATTTTTAAAAATTAATCAACTGCTGCCATCATGTGGAAAATAAATATTACATAATTTTATGTTTAGGGGATTTTGTATAGTGCGTGAAATAGTTTCATTAGAGTAACTAACCATTTGAAAAGTGGTGCACATAACATTAGTATAACCACCCGACGGACAGAGTGGTGCAAAATACTCGGTTATTATGTAATAGATTTATTTAAATGACAAAAAAATATTTTGTTTGATATTTCTAAAGCACACTTGATAAAAAAATTTTGCTTGAAATAAACATTGATATATTAACATCGTAGTAACTGGGCGGTCTCTTCTGTATTATTTTTTTATCTAACGTGCTTTCAAATTAAAGTTAATTTCAAATACATTCGAAACCATTTAAAAACTGTTGGATAAAATATCGCATGGCACTCGCGTATTTATATAAATTAATTGAGAAAAACATTACTTTCGTCAAGTATCTTGTGTAATGAAGACACGTTTGTCATACGAAATTTTATCCTATTTTTTTAAAGTGGTTCAAAGATCACAAACTAATAATTATTAATTAATAGGCGGACCTTTCGTTGGTCTGAGGCAACAAGAAACTTGGAGAATTTGGATGCAGATTTCGAGCTTGGATTTCAACACTCCAGATCTTCTGCTGCTTTAGTTTGAAAGTTCAAGGATCTTGGAAGGGATAGCTGAGCACCAGACAAATCTACGACGTAGCAGGACCATTAATGGATGAACTGGTAGGAATCTTTATTTTTTATAAAATGTTTTGTTCTCATACTCAACCATGAGAATTTATAGTCAAAGGATTATGACTATATGCCTAATTATTAACTTTTTCTCATATTCAACCATGAGAACTTAGTCAATGAAATATGAATAAATGTCTAAATATTATCTTGTACTCAAATTCGATTTTGAGTAATACATTGAAAGAAATATAACTTTCATGAATGTCTGTATAATATTCAAATATTCAAACAATTTAAAATTGAAATGTCGACTGTTTATCAATAAAATCAATATCTGGAAACATTTGATTATCATATATCTTTCAGGAATCGGACATCAAGAAGACTAAAATAATATTAGATTATAAATTGTACTACTCAAAAGTGAATAGGGACTTAAAATTATTTTTTCGTTTAAATATTGATACAAATAAACATAATAGTTTGCTATCATAAATAAAACTTTTTGTGATATACGTATTCACTTTTGAGTAGTTTAGTTTTAAGTTCTTTGAAATGTATTTTCAGGTCTTAATTAAACTTTGGCTCATCGCGCCGTTGAGCAAACACGCGTTTTCTTTAAATATTAAAAATAAATTTATTTAACTTGAAGTGCATTCCCTTAGCGAAATGATTCATCATAATATCGTGCGTTTTGATTGCCCAGACGGCATCTAGGGAGAGTGAATGTGAAAAAAAAAAATTGTATGTATTGGTGTGTCGGGGCATGCTTGCTGTCAAATGGTGAGAGAATCAGGAAGTAGGGGGTGTGAGATTCGAAACTTGTTTGTGGGTTCGGGTTTCCTTATTTATTTTTTATTATTATTAACATTGACGGTTAGTGGGATGGTTAGGTAGGGTTCGTGCGCGATTTCCATAATTGAGTGGACTGATATGTATAGTAATTCGCAACGCCATGTGAAACCAGTTGTTTATTCTGGTGGATCGCTTCACACTGGTGTGAATGTTTCTAGGGACAGTTTAATTCTTTTGTACCAGTGCTGACCGCCGTTCGTATCGGCCTCTGCTCTAGTTTGGACGCTTTAAAACCGCTAGACTCAAATGAGAAAAGTTTTAAACAAACCTGAATGCTTACACAGGAAGCTCTCTTATGGCGTTATGTGCTCTCCTCATCCGGAGGCAACGTAATCATCGTTTAATTTTAATGGCAACGAATTATTAAAGACAAAGTAAAGTTTTTGTTTGATTTAACATTGTTTGAGCACACGGGTTGACCGCGTTCGGTGTCAGGTGTTTCGGGAATGGCCGGGCGATGCCATCGGGAGTAGCTCTTTATTGCATCCAAGCCGTGGAATATCACTTAATTGCTTCCCTTGTCCTTAATTGGCTCGCGTGTGTAGGCCGTAAACCTTTAGTGGTCGCGACTGGGGTCGGCTTAACCCTCACGTAAACTACTGTGAGAATCACCCATCGGCATTCTCACTTTTTGTCTTAGCTCTCGTATATCTCTCTCTCACTTCACCGTAGCTTAACATAGTCTAGAGATATAAGATAGCTTGCGTAGACATAAGATAGCTTAGATTATAAGATAGGCAGGGGTTGTTTTTGCTTTTTGAGAGAGAGAAAATTAACGTAACTTACCATTTTTAGATTTGCTTTTGTTTGAAAAAGATATTAACGTAAGATAGGCTTTTTTGTGCACTTCATAAACTTAATTTGGGGGGAACTACAATAGTTTAAGTTAGATTATAAGGTATTATTGTATACGGAATTGTATTTATTTAATAAATGGTATATATAGGGAGCGTGGGTGGCATTGAGGGTGGTGTCTCCCTATATATACCATTTATTAAATAAAGCGTTTCATTTATAGTTTTAAGATAGTTATAAATTAAAAGAATTCCCCACCGCCACTGTTGCCGAATTTGCAGTGCCGATTGCAATGCGTCTCCATGGCTTCCTCTGCATAAAGTCTTATTTAAAATGTTTGTACAATAAAACAATCTTTTAATTGTATTTATTTTTATTTAAACCCATCACATTAGTTTTAAAGTTAGGTAGTTTTAGTAAAATTTGTAATTATTATTAAGTATTTTGACGCGATCAGGGCAAAGTTAGATTTTAAGTGTTTATTGTAAACGAAGCTTTGTATTAATAAGTATTATATATTTTGGTGAGTGGAAAGTTGAGGCGGTAACACCAAAAAACATATAATATAATTAATATAAAGGTTCGCAAACGGTCTTAAACCGAATAAGAAATCTTGTACCTTAAAATGGGAACAAGGAATCTTATTTGGGGATGCCAAGTCTTAGTATGTTAAATTAGTCCATAAGTATTGTAAACGGAACTCTAATATTTTATATATTTGGGCGATTTTGGTCTAAAAGAATATAATATTAATTTAGAGTTTTGTATCAGTTATAAAACTAAAATGTTTGTTACCAAATAAAATTATTATGATTATTTTATTTGTTGTTAGTTATTTTTCATCTTTATTCTGTAAATAAAAGTTAAATCTCCAGATAAACTTTTATTTGCAGAATAAAGATGCAAAATAATTAACAACAAATAAAATAACCATAATAATGACAATCGTAACAAATGTTTTAGTTTTATAACTAAACCTTGTGTGACACTTATAAATTGTTAATAAATTTGTTAACAAATTTAGTAGAAAATAATTATGAACAGAATTTTTAAACTCAAAATCTTTTACGATTCATTTGTTATATTTCTGTTCATAGTTGTTACTAAATTTTTTAACAAATCTATTAACTATTTATGATTGTCAAACAGTCCTTTGTAATAGTAATGCCAATAAACTTTAATTTTTAAAAGATAAAGTGTTTTCTTATAATACAAATATATTTTTATATTAAATTTTATATCTTATAATACAAATATATTTTTATATTAAAAAATTGATTTTTTTTCCAAGTCCCTACACATATATAGTTTTTAAAACGGCCACCAGTTGGCAGCACCTGTCGATAATGGTGGCTACGAAAGAGCAAAAACCAATTAAAAAATATTTTTTTGTGTACATAACGACGTACATACATAATTTTCAATAGCCTTTAGTGTTTAGAGTAATTAAAAATGTGATGTTATGTCCATTTTGAATTATGGCTTACCAGATATCTGCTTCTGCTACCTGCAAAATGTTTTTTTTTCTAAGTCCCTGTACGTACGTAGCTTTTAAAACGACCAGGTTGCAATTGTTCATACATTAAAATTACTGAAAATTGCCAAAATATGAAATAAATCATAAGGTATTTTGCAATTGTTTTTATTCGTTTTCATTGCGTGGTGAATTTATAACATCTATGTATCCGCTTTCCATTATCAGACCCTGAAATATACGTCCCACGTTTAACGGAGACAGGTGCTGCCACCAACGGCCATTTTCGGAACTATTTAGAATCCTGTATGTACGTATGTATAAAGACAGTCTTATTTCTGGTTGCCTATACTTTTAGGCGTAATGTTTTTTAACAGGTGCTGCCATCTATCGGCCATTTGAAGAACTATATACGTATAGGGGCTTAAAATTTTACAGAAATCATCCCCTAAGTAGAAGGTATAAAAAAAATAGACAAATTATATTTTAATTTATATTTTATTGTATATTAAGATAGTTTACATGAAATACAACAATGTAAGATACAAATAAACAATAAATACAAGTAAAATTTATACAAACTATTATTTAAACATCCCTATTTATAATTTTTCAGAACAAGGGTAAGTATATTTATATATAAAATACACAGAATAAGAATTAAAAATACAATTTAAGCTATGAAAATGATACAGACAATAATGTATTACAAATAAACAATAAAAATTACTTAAACTAATAAAAGTTTTTATTTAACAACCCCTTATTTATTCCAGAGGAAAATACTACAACAAAGAGACAGGTAAGTATGTACAATTGATTCAGTTTAATTGGGATAACATGGAATTATGAGAACTCTATTTTGCATATTAATAAACATAAAATTTGTTCAACTTTTTTAAAAAACAAGCTGTCAAATTTTAATTAGCGAATTTTTAAACCCTTGGCCCTACACCCTTGAAACTTAAATATTATTATGTTGTTCTACGACCCCGACATTTCAATGCTAGGGGAACGCGAAATTTCAAGGAAATCGCTGAAAACCCAGCCGTTTCTAAGATACGAGCCCCTAAAGATTTTGGGGGGTATTTTACCCTAATTTACCTGTTTAAAGAAATTAAGGACTGAAAAGTAGCGTAAAGGGTGTATTTTGAGCCGCCCTTTCGATTGGTCTGCGCAGAATTGTTTATATCTTTTTTGTTTTTGATTTATTTACCCTTTAAATTTGTAGGGGCTGTGGATTAGCTTGTTATTAATAGGGCCAGAAGGGTCGAATAAATATTATTACGCTAATTTGGACCTTTAGATTACGAATATGAGCTCAAATTTTTCCTAAGGACACTTTTAAGCCGTTCTACCCCTCATAGTTTCAGAGTTATTACACATTTTTCTTAATTAAAAATGTTGCGTTTTGAATTCGACCTTTAAATTAGCTCTTAGGGAAAATATGACTACGGATTCGTAATGTACGGGTTGAAATTAGTATAATAGAATTTGTTTCGCATTTCTAACCCTAATAGTTTCAGAGTTACAGTCCATTTTTCTTATTTAGTGTGATGTTGCGTTTTGAATCAAAATGTTTCAATTAAAAGCTGTCAAATTTCAATTAGGCGATTTTTAAACCCTTGGCCCTACGCCCTTGAAACTTAAATATGTTGTTCTACGACCCCGACATTTCAAGGGATGCTAAGGGAACGCGAAATTTCAAGGAAATCGCTGAAAACCCAGCCGTTTCCGAGATACGAGCCCTTAAAGTTTTCGAAGGTTTAATACACAAATACGTTAATTAAAAGGGTTAAAAGGCTGCAAAATAACGTATCGGGAGGATTTGAAACCGCCCTTTCCATTGGCTTGCGCAGAATTGATGAAAACCCTTTGGTTTACAATATACTTACCCTTCAAGTTTGTGGTGAAGGGCCTACGCTAACTCCGAAACTAATAGAGCTAGAAGGGTCGGACAATTTTTTTTTAAAACGTATCTGGGCCTGCATGCCTGCAAAATTGAAATCCGTGGTTATATTTTCCCGAAGGATTCAATAATCCCTTAGCAGTATGAATTAATGATTTTTTTTAAATTTTAAATGATACATTAACGAAAACATGACAAAAAAAAAATTTGTTCAGATTTTTGAAAGAACGAAGCTGTCAAATTTCAATTAGGCGATTTTTAAACCCTTGGCCTTACGCCCTTGAAACTTAAATATGTTGTTCTACGACCCCGACATTTCAAAGGATGCTAAGGGAACGCGAAATTTCAAGGAAATCGCTGAAATCCCAGCCGTTTCCGAGATACGAGCCCTTAAAGTTTTCGAAGAGTTTAATAAATAAATACGTTAATTAAAAGGGTTAAAAGGCCGGAAAATAGCGTATCGGGAGGATTTGAAACCGCCCTTTCCATTGGCTTGCGCAGAATTGATGAAAACCCCTTGGTTTACAATATACTTGCCCTTCAAGTTTGTGGTGAAGGGCCTACGCTAACTCCGGAACTAAAAGGGCTAGAAGGGTCGGACAAGTTTTATTAGGTTTCTTTGGACCTGCATAATAATATATTTACTCATTCCAGTTCATGGCGAAGGGCTTGCGCCAACTTCGGAACTAAAAGGGCTAGAAGGGCCGGACAAGTTTTATTACGTTTCTTTGGACGTGCATAATAATATATTTACCCTTCAAGTTCATGACGAAGGGCTTGCGCTAACTCCGGAACTAAAAGGGTTAGAAGAGCCGGACAAGTGTTATTAAACTTACTTGGATCTGCAAAATTGAAATCCGTGGTCGGTTTTTCCCCAAGGGCTCAAACAAGTCCTTAGCCCTTTATAAAAGGACGGACTCCTATCGGGTGGTTATTTTTGTTCCTAGAGAACTTAATACTAAAGGATAAGGTAGGAAAATTCGAAAACATCGTTAAATATTAGGATATTTCCCTGTCTCTTTTGTTATTACATAGGAAAGGTAAATAAACAACTCTTTTATTTATTTATTCTTATAAAAATACCATCTATTATCTTCGTCCAGTGCCGTAGTTGCCGTATCCTATCGTTGGGTGTAGTAAGGCCCTTCCCGGAACCTGAAAACAAACATAAACATTGTTTATTTTGTGCGCCAAAGTATAAAAAACGTAATCAATTAACACTTAATTAGTGTTAGTTGTTACGTTATAATATTAATATTATATTTTTATAAGGGAGACATCAGTTCCTTTCTGTCTTTGGTGAAGTGAACATGGCGTGCTTGTAAATAATCGTGTATTGCGATAGTGTAGTGTTGATAAGAACCGAAAAACTTAGTAGTTTTTATTACAATCATTCTCTTATTCAATTTAAAGTTCGCGATATAAATAAAAGTATTAAAATTTATACTAAAACTATATTTTTTTGATCATTATCAGAGCATATTTTTAACTTTGTTTTATTAAGTGCTATAATTGTTAATTTAATTGGTGCAAGTGTTGTGTAATGAGTACTTGAAGTGTATTCTAATCAATGTAAATCACCGAAGATAATACAGTTCAGCGATGAGGTGTTAGCGGAGGATATGTTGAGAAAAATTGCCTATCATTGCCATTACAAGTAAGTAGTAAAATTAAAAACATTGTAACCGTTAAAAATCGCGTTTGCTGATATCTGTTTCAGCCGATTGAAATATTTATAACTATTTGTAATAATGTAATTTTAAGCGTCTGTAACTCGAGTGTTACATACAAAGAAATAGTATTTTATGTACCAAGGGCGTTACTATGATCATAATGCGCCAGGAGGGCGTCGAGGATCTAGCCCGAGGGCCTCTGGCCCGAGGGATAGATGTCGTCCGATGGGCATTATCATCTAGTAACGCTCGTGGTGCATACAAGATTTTATGTCTCACTAGAATATCTGAAACAAGTTTTAATTGATAATAATTTTGATTACAATAATGGCGTTGCTAAGGATGTTGATTAATTCTTTTATTTATTATCAACGTTTATTTTTTATTTTTTGTGTTAACGATGATCGTGTACGGTGTATATAAACATATCCAAGACAACTAGGGCATAATGGGAGGGCATAATGAGTTTATTATGCCCTCCCATTATGCCCCGGTTGTTATGGATAGGTTTATATACACCGTATCCTAGCAATAACCAGTGCATAATACTTTAGTGAGACATAAAAAAATTTAATGCTGAATTGAAATTTTCATCGTCCTTTACTCTAACTTTAACTGTGTAGGAAAGATGCATTTTCATTTTCACAATTATATTTCAACACCTTAAAGCTTATTACGTTATGTTCACATACATCAACATCACAAATACACATTACAATGATATTATTATAAGGGTACAAGAAATGAAATAGCTAATTCCAAACAGTACTGATTTTTTTTCAGAGATTCATACATTCTAAATATAAGTATACATTATATAAAATTACCTCCTACATCCAAATTTGAGAAGTGCAAATGGCTATTTCGTTTAGTTTACGAGATATTAATTTTTAAACTTGCTATTTTCAAAGAAGATATACACTTGAAACTAGCATTACTGAAAACTTTTTTAGCGATTCATACATTCTAAAATTAAGTCAACGTATAGGTAAATAAATTCCTTATTATCATTTTCAAAAGTATAAGTCGCTATATCTTTTAATTTCCGTGATACACATTTTTAAATTTGCTATTTTCAATAAACATATACAAGTCTTGAAATAATCATTACTGAAAAAGTTTTCAGCGATTTAAACTTTTTGATATTAAATATACATATAGCCATCAAAAATCGCGATAGTTAAAATCTGTTTCAGCCGGCTGAAAAATCTGTAATATATGTGTACATATAGAGAATTAAATTTTACAGGGATCGTGTTTATCAAAACGAAGATATAACAGCTAGCCCATGGTCAAGATCATAAGAAATATCTACCACCGAGTAACTCACCAGTGATGGGACTCCAAGACCCGAAGTCTGCAACACCAGGATGTCGGCTTTTGACACGGCTGCATCTGAAAAGAACATACATAATTGATAAATTGGTATAATAAAAATATTTGTAGTATAATTGTAATTACTCTTATTTATTCTAACTTGGAATAACGCCTTACATTTGTAATATATTACCGATATCTGTGTACAAAGCAGATTGGCACACCCAGTAATGGGTGATATGCCGTGATTATATATATATATATATATATATATATATATATATATATATATATATATATATATTCTAACTTGAAATGGAAATTGTATTGGTTTGAAAAAAGGTTGTATATGTACATTTACTATCAGGCTTTAAGTATTTTTTTTTGTACGATGTGTACCTTAGCTTATTCCTCAAAATAATTTAATATCGTACACATTATACGAATGCACTCAGAAACTGATTAATATACATATACATAAGGTGTGCAACAAAACGCGGAACATATAGTTTAAAAAGATTTTAAAAACGTACGGAAATTGTCCCTCTTGTACCTTTTAGAGCAAAAATACAAGAATGAAAAAATGTTTAGAAATAATTTTTACTTTTGTCATTTGTTCCGCACACCTGTATATATATATATATATATATATATATATATATATATATATATATATATATATATATATATATATATATATGTACAGTGTGTTAATTAAAAACCTGGCCATAGCCGTTTAACATGGGAATTCAGTTTTTCCTTGCGCAAAAGTTCCCAAATTATTTTAGAAAAAAATACTTCAAATAAATATTGTAGAGAATGAAATTCTGCACCCGAGTTAATAATAAGATTTTATTTTTAACATTTAATAACCGACAAAATCAATTTTAAAGTTTTCTGAAGATTACTGATTTATTGCAACTCAAACAAAATCTGTCCACCTTTTTATAATCTAAAGCTTTTCTTCATGAGAAAACTGTTGCATACTTTCAAAGAAATATGTTACTGAACGAAAATCACAAAACACAAACTTTTTTTGACAGTTAAGATGGCATACCATTGTTCGTAATTTTGTTTAAGTTCCATGGCTGCCGCTATAAATCAGCTATCTCCAGTAAAATTTAAAATTGATTTTCTCTGTTATTAAATGCCAAAAATAAAATCTTATTACTAACTCGGGTGCAGAATTTAATTTTCTACATCTTTTATTTGAAGTATTTTTGTCTAAAATATTTTGGGAACTTTTGCGCAAGGAAAAACTGAATTCCCATGTTACACGCCTATGGCCAGGTTTTTAATTAACACACTGTATATATATATATAGGTATTTTAGGTATATAGGTGTATATAGGTATATTTTCATAATTGAATTTCTCGCTTTTTACTTCTTGACTAATTTCGTCGTGACGTCTGTACGTACGTACGTTCGTCCGTACGTACGTTCGTACGTACGTATCTCGCATAACTCAAAAACGGTAAGCCGTAGAAAGTTGAAATTTTGTATTTAGGACTGCTATAACATCTAGTTGTGCACCTCCCTTTCTGGTTATTACACAATTTCTAGAAGTGGCACTTTACATGAAGCCTATAATAGATTTTAATGAAAAACTGTTTTAAATATAATCCAAAACTTTTCAAATTTAGTATACAAGAGTTTTATGTCAATCGAAATAACATAATAGATTTTGGTTAAAATAGGCTAACCGGAAGTGGTACATTACTTGAAGTTGTTAACAGTTTTTCTTGAATAAAATGATATTATTTTGATTTTAGAAACAAATGCTTCAAATAAAAGTTTTAGAGAATTAATTTCTGCGTCTAGCACATCAAGTTTTATTAAATTAGCCCTTTGTATAAGCGAGATATGTAAATTTAAAAATTACATACTTTTTTGTTTTTGTAATAAAGCTTGCTATGGATTAGGACAAAAAAAAAGTTCATGTCAAATTACGTTAAATACGTGCAATTTTATGATTCGTACAATAACAAATATTATATTTTTATTGTGAAATTAGTCATGTTCATTGTTGTAATCAAATATTTCTTTGTTGTAATCAAAACTCTCTTTAAAAACGCCCTTTATGGTCGCTATATATCTTACTGTTTTGAAGTTAAAATTAATATTTTGTAATTTATTTATTAAAAAAATATGTATAGTTTAATAATCGTACAAGGAAGTCGTGTGGTGTCCACATCAGATTTTTTTAATACTAATAATATTTAAATAATTATGAATAATTGATACATCTTTTAATGATTTGCAAATAAGATCATATTACATTCTATGACAATTAGCAACTAATTCATATTTATTATTTTCGATTATATATTGTTGCAGAGTACTGTAACAGAGAGAAGAGTTGTGGACTTGGGCGAACTGCATCAGGAGTCCTGGGCTAGTTCCATCTCATATGAATCCTGATTTTAGCGTTGGAAATGGTCGCATTACTGCAGAGCATCGCACCGTAAAACAACCCCAACATGTTATGGTGCACATCGGGTTTTTATTTATATGATTATGTAAATAAATAAATATATACAAATAAACCTCACAACATGTATATAAAGTATATAATATAACTATAACCATTATAACGTGAAAATCATGTGTCATTATACAACATATGTTCATTTTCATATTTGTATATTCTTAAGATCTTTTCAGAGTTTATTATGTTGGCCGTGTTCCTTCGGGCTGTGATTTACAATCTAAATCATCAAAGTGATCATGATTATGAATAAGTATGTTTTTTCGTTTCTTATTCGTTTACCCCACTTTCTCATTTGTGGTCACTAGACAACCTTCTCCTTTCCCTTCTGAATCATCCTTTTGTGTGATCACACGGATTCATTTCAGAGAAAATTTAAAAATGTTTAATGGCAATAGCTTTTTGAGCGCAGAAATTTATCAATGTGGGTTTTGTTACATCAAAGGAAATATTATTTTCCTACAAAAGCATTTAATGACCCATCATACTTATGTAAACAAAGAAAATATGTTACATAAAAGATTTGTTTTAAGTAAACACTTCTTATTCCTTACATTATTTCTTTACTTCGAAATGAATTATTTTTAATGCTGACTATAACACTTGACAGTAGATTATTTATAAAATAAAATTAAGTTTGTTTGCATTATGACATTTTGCGCTAGGTGGTGTTTATATTATTCAAGTTGTTTTCTTGATATAATTTTTAAATTATGATTCAAAAGGATCACGATTAAATTAATTAGGATTCACAAAATCACAATCATAGCCCGAAGGAACATGGCTATTTACGTTCACATATACCAGGAACGTACGTAATACATATCATTTGAATAGTATAAGAAACGGAAGGTCGTAAGTCCACATTATGCACATTTTTCAGATATTCACATTTATTTACATTACCTATTACCAGTGGCGTAGCTAGAACCCTTTTTGGAGGCGCTCGAGCGCCCCCAAAATTCCATTGAGCGCCTGCAAAAATTTGGTAACTTAAAAATAATATTAGAAGTATACAGAAAATAAAGCTGATCGTATGTTTATTATTGTAAGAAATAGAAAAATGGTGCGCTCCTATAGTTATGAATAGTGGCAGACGGCTGTTCCCTGCCACATGACGTCACACCGCGCTAGAAAGAGAGAGAAGATGTGTGCGTTGTCATACCTTCAGTATTTGTATCATGAATACGAATTGCTCTGACTTTACCGGTAACGACAGCTGCATGCAAAAGAAGTTTTAGTGTACTAGAACGAATTAAGTCATATCTGAGGAATTCTACCGGACAAGAAAGACTTGCTTCATTGGCGATTCTTAACATAGAGTATGAAGAAGCTAAATCTTTGTGCGCGGATTGTACAATTAATAAATTCGCTAACGAGTCGAATAGGCGAGTTCAATGAACACATCCATCATTAACTCATTTTCATTAGCCATTTTATTTATTTACACTGTTTTTTAAATAGTATTTTGAGTTTGTTGAATCATTATTTTATTTTTTTGACATTTGATCTTAAAATGTCTTTTGTTTAAATACGAGCAGAACCAAAGGTATTTAAGTATTTCATTTTAATTATTTAAGAATTATTTATTTGTTGTATGTTACAAATACGTAAATATATTTCTTATACCATGCAAGTTGTTTTTTATCCACTATACCTATATTTAGCATAGATATCTTTTATAGGTAAGTCATGGGCGTAGCCAAGGGAGAGGTTTTAGGGGTTCAAACCCCTCCCGAAATGAATTACCTAATTAAAATTTAATTTCTAAAATGTTCTATGATCTGGAAAAAAATGTAACTTTCAATTATAAGGCATTTGACCTTGAATGAAAAAAAAAATTGCCTGCGGCGCCTTTTTCCGATATACATTTGCGTAACCTAATAACAACCACTAAAATGCTGAGCTATGTATTAAATGCATAATTCTAAAATATACCTCTAAGTGCAAATTAAAAGAAAAGTTGCTATCACTCTCAGTTTTTGAAAGATTTAATTTAAAGTTGCTCTAGTTCTAGTTGATAGACTTGTACCGTAACAAACATGATTGATTTTTTTTCAGAGAATCAAATATTCTGAAATTATAATTATATTCATACAGAAAATAAATCCCTAAATCCAAATTTGTAAGGTACAACTACACATCTTGAAATAAAATTTAGAAAACATAATTTACTATTTCACTTAGTGGCTGAAATTATTTTCAATGATTTCAAAATTTTAAAGTAATTAATTTAAATTTGACTTGAAAAAGAAATTGTACTACATTAAAATTTAGTTGTATCGTAAATATATTTTTATTTACAACCCTTGTATACTCAAAATTTTCCCGCGCTATTTCTACATTCATAAAATTCAAAATACCCTGAATAAATTACGTAATGCATAAGAAGCGATTATTATTTATAATGACTCATTATTATTTAATTATTGACTTGTACTTCCAGGGGCAAATTATCTAATACCCTGACTATTACATGGATTAATTCTTTCAGTTTATTCGTTGGAGTGCCACTGTGAAGACGTGTATGGTGTGCTGTGACCACGAGGACGATTTCCTGGTGCTTGGAGAGGACGTTAGGAGTTACATCCATAGATTTCATTTATTCAAAGTGAGTTTTTTTTTTTTACTTTTACAATATTTTATAGTTTTATTCTTTATTCGATTATTCTAATAGATATATGCTATATTTAAATGATTGCTCGTATTATATCGAAAATAGTTTGCATTAATTAATAATTATTTAATATTCCAACCATATCTTCTACCATCTTCTAAAATTTAGTCGCTATGCGTAGCTACTATTTAAAAAAAATGTTTTCCTATGTTAAACGTCTATGTCACGAATTCTCTTTGTTATATATTTATATATTTATATATATATATATATATATATATATATATATATATATATATATATTAATATGTACGATATTACGACAATTGGTAACATCACTTTTATTGCTGTACTTACGTAACTTATACCTCATTATAAAAATACTTTATATCGTACATATTAAATAATAATCTATAATTCATTGAAATATTTATACATTTTCATTAATACTGAATAATAATTATCCAAACAATTTTTAATAATCCGCAAATAAAATCTTATTATTTCCTATGACCATTGCATCTTTGAGTTTCTACCTGTTTAAATTGAAGATAATCCTGTGGTATTTTTTAAATGCACCTTTAAGTCAATGCACAATAACCCTAACCAGCCTATACCTATACAAATTAATATTTGTTGCATTCCAATATATTTTATTTTGTTGCAGAAAGCTGTACCTGTACCTACACTTAGACAGACGATGCTGTAAAACTACCCCAGCGACTTGCAGTTCAGGAATCCTGATTTTAGCGTTGGAGATTGTCACATTGTTGCAGAGTATCGCACCCCAAAACAACCCCAATATGGATTTTGTACACTTCTCGCCTCAAGCTGTTATTTATAAAATTTATGTAAAATAAATAAAACTTCAACTCACACCTATAAAATATATGTGATCTAACCAATATACCGTGAAAAATTATCTACTCTGCTAATAAAACCTTTATGAACATACGCCTAAGACACATACATACATATAAGCATACTTAAATAACAGAGAATAAAAACATGTCATTATAAAATACTTATTTCATTTTCATAATTATATTTCAGCATCTCAAAATTATGTTCACATATGTACATCATTATCACAAACACACACACACATACATTACATACGTATTATTTTAAAGGGAACAAGAAACAATAGAGCTAAGTCCATACATTACCGAATTTTTTTTTTCAGCGATTCATACATTCTGAAAATAAGTATACATTATACAAAGTAACCACCTGCATCCAAATTTGAAAAGTACAAATGACTATTTCTGTTAGTTTACGAGATATTAATTTTTAAACTAGCTATTTTCAAAGATGTGCACGTCGTTATATCTTATTTTAATTTTCGTGATATTCATTTTTAAAGCTGCTATTTTCAATAAACATGTACACGTCTTAAAATAAACATTACTGATTTTTTTTTCAACAATTTAAACTATTTGAAATTAAATATCATAGAGAAAATTACTCCCAATATCCAAATTTGAAAAATAAGTCGCTATTTGTCTTAGTTCTCATGTTATTCATTTTCAAAGATAATATTTTCAATAAACACGGATATGTCTTGAAATAAACATTAATGAAATAAATTTCAGCGATATAAACCTTTCAAAATGAAGTATACATATAGAAAATTACTCCCTATATTCAAATTTGGAAAATACAAGTACATATTTCTCTTGGTTTTCGTGATATTCATTTTCAAATTATATACTTCGTAAAATAAACATTGGTGATTTTTTTTTCAGTAATTCAAACCTTTTGAAATTATGTATAAATATAGTAAATTACCCTCTACATCCACATTTGGAAAAAACAAATCGCTTTCTTCCTTCAGTTTTTAATATATTCATTTTTTAAGTTCCTTTTTTCAATAGATATTTACCTGTCGTGAAACAAACATTACTGAAAACTTTTTCAGCGATTCACACATTCTAAAATGAAGACTACATACAGTAAATTCCTTATTATCATTTTGAAAAGTACAAGTCGTTATAGCTTATTTTAATTTTCGTGATTTCATTTTTAAAGCTGCTATTTTCAATAAACATGTACACGTCTTAAAATAAACATTACTGAATTTTTTTCAACAATTTAAACCATTTGAAATTAAATATCATAGAGAAAATTACTCCCAATATCCAAATTTGAAAAATAAGTCGCTATTTGTCTTAGTTCTCATATTATCATTTTCAAAATTATTATTTTCAATAAGCATGGACATGTCTTGAAATAAACATTAACGAAACAAATTCAAGCAATTTAAACCTTTCAAAATGAAGTATACATATAGAAAATTACTCCCTCTATTCAAATTTGGAAGGTACAAGTACATATTTCTCTTAGTTTTCGTGATATTCAATTTCAAATTATATACTTCGTAAAATAAACACTTCTGAATTTTTTTTCAGTAATTCAAACCTTTTAAAATTATGTATAAACATAGTAAATTACCCTCTACGTCTACATCAAAATTTGGAAAATACAAATCGCTTTTTTTCCTTTAGTTTTCAATATATTCATTTTATAGGACATTTACCTGTATTGAAATAAGTATTACTGAAAATGTTTACAGCGATTCCAAAGTACTGAAATTACGTTTACATATAGAAAATAACCCTATAAATCCAAACAAGATTAAGAAAATTCGCTATCGCTTTTAGTTCTTGAACTATTTTAATTTTAAGTTTACTATATACAATATAAGAATCACAATGCGTAATAATGGTATTTAAAACTTTAAAAATTCAGTATCTAGGAACTATATAAGTAATTGGGATGGGGACTTAGCTCTATTTTTCTGTACCATCATTTGCATCCCTTACATACATACTAGCACACACTTGTAATCTAATACTTTGAGAAACTTTGATCGTTATATCTATAACTATATAAATATAGTTAAGAAAAGCCGTTTTGTTGATATTATATTTATTAATAATACCATTTAACTGTTCATACACCAGTTGAAAAACAATTCATAATACATTCGCACATTGCAAAATAGTTATTTGTGTATCTAGAGCGGAAAATAACACTTTGCGCTGATGACATATATACATTTTTTCTACATTGGTTGAAAGAGATAATAAAAAAACACTGTGAAATATTTCATTTTTCTTTTATTACAACTAAAAATTTACATTCCGCTTTGAACCAGAAAAACTACAAGTTGTTTTATTAACTTCATTATCAATTTTCTATTCTAAACTGACAGCTTGAAAAGCCAACTTTCAAAATGGATGTAGAAAAAATTATATTGTTTCACTTTCAAAGAAAATCATTTCATAGTTAAAAAATCTGATGTGGCCAGCACAATACCTTCCGTCAATCCTGTGTATTATGTACAAATTCTATACATAAATTTTCTTGCAAAAGATTCTAAATTTTTGGTATTATGTGATTCCCTTTCTCGGCAACTGAATTCCATACTCCTGATAACAAACAAACCACATGAAATAAGAAAATTATGAAATTTTGAATGGGTCCCCATATCTGCTTGCCAAAGTCAGCAATGTCATGTCACTGCAAGCGCCCTATACATAAATTTTCTTGCAAAGGATCCTATATTTCCAGTAAAGTTATTTCATAAACAAACTATGCAAATTGCACTTGGCACTGACATCTTCTTTTTCTTCTTTAGTTTTTCCCATTCGTTAGGGGGTCGCTATTTTTTATTTTCTTTTTCCACTCGTTTTTGTTTTGCGTGTCGTCCTCATTCAGTTCATTTTCTGCAATACAGTCTTTTCATCTTATATTTGGTCTTCCTATGTTTCTTCCACCTTCTATTAATATATTCATCTCTCCTCATGACATGTTCAAACCAATGTAATCGTCTCTCTTATATCTAGAAACTTCTAACACTAGAGTTACTTCCCTAATTCTTTCATTGATTTACATTTTATTGACAATGACATCTGTCAATTTGAATTACCTGAATATATTAGCAGTTTCCACGGTTAAATTAGCATAGCTGGCTGAATTATGAAATTTATATGAATTTTTTTTATCTTTATTATTCTTTAACTCTATATCTGTTGAATATCAAATATAAAATGCAATCAAATCGTATAGACAATTATATATTCTTTAAGTTATAATAACATTTAACTGAGTTTTTCAAGAAAAACTGTTAAAATCTTCAAATGAGGGTACTTCCGGTTGACCAATTATAACCAAAATCTAATCAAGTCTGCATATGGTTGTAAGGAAGACGAATACGGAAGAATTGTAATTTTTGGAATTCTAGTATTGGAGATATCGTTGACGAAACCGCGGACACATACGCACACACAAACATACACACACACATACACACACACACATACGAATACACACACACACACATATACAGACATCATCGTAAAAATAGTAAAATCGTATTGTAAAGACACTAAAACGTGCTTATTCAATGAAAACTCACCACCGAATTTTTTGACCAAAGACAATACCTTCCTTACCTATAGGTGACGGAAGGTAAAAACATAGGTACATACACTGTCATTGTACACTCGTACTTTATACACTTATGATTTTCTTCATATACATATTATCATCTTTGCAATATTCGTATTTTCTCAGACATATGTAAAAAATGACACTTTTACTCTGTTATGCTTATATAGAATAATATACCTTAATAAAATCATAAAGAAAAACGCATGTGTTCATACATCTTCATACTAAACTACTATACAATCATTTTATGAATACAAACACATAATAAATAAATGTATAATATAGTTTATATTATTATTAATTATTTTACAGACTTTACGCTGTAGGAAAATACTCATATATTCACATACAAAAGAAAAAAACTATTTTCATCTTACGATATCAAAAACGATATACTTTTATATATAAGATAGTAAAATCATTTACAAAAATACATATGTGTGTTTGTATTCATAATTGCATTGTTGATACTGTATTGTTGCAAACATATTAAAATTATATATGATATATTTTACATTTCTATATTTTTCTGACTATATATTTCCCTTATATTGAATACATTTATCTAGTTATATACATACATATATAAGTATCGCAAAACTGTATCATTGAATTGTATATCTTAATATGTTACCTAAACGTCTAATAAAACTTATTCCTAATAAAAATTGAACTACATATTCTAGTTAAAAATTGATCATTCCTTATGCATATATCTAGGAGATAAAGAATGTATGTATAGTAATATTTTCAAGTTAAATTTGACGTAATTAGAGCACATATCATCATCTCTGTATTTGTGAAATTGCGAACGTCTTATACGAGTAATGTGTATCACAAATACACAGATCAAAAATTATTTATTCATTGTTAAAATAATGTATTTCATGTATTATGTACTGTATTATCATTATTATGTAACACATCTCTGACAAATAAATCCTTGTTATAAATAACAAACTATTTCATTCCAATACACCGATCAAAAGTCGCATTCCAAAGATCTAGATTCATATCCCGCCTCCTAGCAAGAATTTTGTGGGCCGCCAATCTGCAACCAGAACGGCGACCTACAAAATCCTGCAAACCAAAGATCCAAATTCGATTCCTGCCTACTAGCTACCTGCACCCAGCAACCAGCCGAGCATATTCACCCCTTTCCTAGCTAGCCAACCAGCAAACCACCAGCCCGACCCGCTAGCCTACGGTCTAGCGGGACGGATCCTGGTGGCCAGCTGGCCAGCTAGCTAGAAATCCAGCAAAAGCATGTATATAGCTCGATTACGTAACTTTACGAAGCAGAGTGTCCGGTTCGACACCATCGCTCACGCCGAATGACTGTAAATTCATCAAACAGCTGTATATAAGGCTGAAATCAGTGGTGGGAGGGCTAGGATTCATGAATCCACCACCAGGCGATTGAATTTTGAATTTTGTGGGAGAATGTCTTACTATAGCCTTCCGATTCTACGAATTTTAAATTTTGATGATCAGATGTATTGCTGTAGCCAGTAAATTTGAATTTTGTGGGCATATGCCTTGCTATAGCCTTTCGATTCTACGAATTTTAAAATTTTGTCGAGTATATGCCTTGGGATCGGCTGAAAATCCGTCTGAGAGCTCAAAAATGCTCGTAGCGGCAGTAAAGTGTTACATTTCGGCCGCTACGGCTCTAAATCGTCGATTTTACGCGATTTTTGGATTTTGCCAGTCAGAAGCCTTGCTCGGCTCGGATTTTTACTAGCTAGAAGCGTTGCCATAGGCTACCTGCATTACTGAAACGAATTCTGGTGCACTAGGTAGGATTTTTTGCGGCGCTCATGCAGTCGAGGTGACGTCATCGTTTATCGGTGCTCGCGGCTCGAATTTTGGCGGTTTGATTATATAATCGAGCTGCTGTGGTTCGCTTGCCGCTGCTCTCGGCTCAAATTTAACTGGTAACTGGAATCGAACTTGAATCTTTTAGTTCGCAAGATTACTGGCTGTATATCGTCAAGCTGCTGCCGATCGCAAATAAATGCTCTAGTTCTAGTTCGTATCTAGATGAATTGCAGGTTACCTGAAAATTTTTAATTTTGGGTATGGAAATATTGGGATTTTGAATTGAAAGATTGTATTCATTTTGCTGTGTTTATTAGTCATTCCATATAATACATTTTTAAATCTATTATATATAACACAATAAATTAGAACTTAGAAATAAATGAAATATGTACCATCAAATGTGTAATAAGTTATGTATTTTACACGTGGTTACAATATGTACGTATTTTGACATTTTTTCTAAGACTTATCAAGATAGTGAGATAGAGGTATTTTGGATGTTATATATTATATTGCAAGATACAAAAGTAGATTAATGTATATTGTATTTTATAATGCAAATAGCTAGTGTGTCTATAAGCATTGATATAAGTCTTAGAAAAACTATATCAGGATATTAAGTAGAGCAAGTATATTATGATACAGGATTGATTACAAATTAATAAATACCAGATATGTACAATCACATATATTTTCCAATATAATTAGCATATATCTATATGTACGTATTTTGTAATTCGACAACTAATGGACTTTAAGTAATACAACTTGGAGAACAAGGATTTATTGTCAAATTTGGTTCATTTTATAGCTATTATCTCGCGATACAAATGCTCTATTTTGTTTGTATAATACGTTTATGTGTGCATTTATTAATTTTATGTTTTAACAGATTAAAAAAAATAGTCATATCTGTATGTATTTTTATTTATAAACTTCATTAATGAATATGAAAATAACCTGTAGTTAATACATGATAAATTCGTCAGCAAACACATATAAGTAAAAAAAAAAATAATGAATAAATCGATTAATATATGAAATCAGTTTTTTTCCATTATTATTTAGTATGAATCTTGCTTGTTAAATATGTATCACAATAAATTGACCCCATATGTATGATAATAAATTAACCCATGTGGCGCACTCTCCACGCCAGCAATGAGTGCCCGTGAGGTGACGCCTAGTAAGTGCCCGAACGGTACAAATATTCCATCATTACCGATATCTGTGTACGAAGCAGATTGGCACACCCAGCAATGGGTAATATGCCGTGATGAAATATTTATTTTATTTTTATTTTGTAATACAGTTCTTTTGTGGTAAGTATGAACAAAAACAAACTATACTAATTTCTTCGCCAGGGTAAAGGTTATATTTAAAATTTAACAACAAATTAGGTTTAAGATTTTTCTGCCACGTTTGAGTGTTAGAATATGTGATTGTATAATATTTGACATGTATTAGTAAGTAAGTATACATTTTTTTCGTATATTAGTATCTCAGGCTATGTATATATTATGTATATATAGGTAGGTATGTATTATGCATATGTATTTATTTCACACACATTGACAAATAAACAATATACATATATAAGTAACACACAGTACACATATAATAATGACAACTTATAATAAATAAAACCAATACATATAATACATTTATTAAATGATATTATCGACAATTATTATTTAGGTATTTATATTTCACTGTCATCGTTAATAATCCCGAACACTGCCTTTCCAAAGCACACTGCACTAACATCCACCAGAGAAAATGTATCAAATTCTAGTAGCTCAGGCTCAAATGTTTTGAAGTTCATGCACGACATCCACTTCACTCAGCGAAGCAGACGTATGGCTAGTAATACACTCCGCAAGAACTTTCTGGAATATCATCATTATTTAATGTGATGATATATGGGTTTGGATGGTATCATATATTTTTTTCTAAATTATATAGTTCAATTTAATTTAAAAATGTCTCAACGAATGTATATTTATAGCCGTATTCTTTCGCCGGGTTGGATCAAATCTAAATGATCATATAGATTAGATTAGATCAGATCAGGTCACGTGGACGCAGATGAATTTATTCGAAAGAACACAAGTATCTGTCAAAATCAGTCGGAAAAATGAATTTCAATTTTCTATATTTACCATTGCTTATTCTTGTTTAAATTTCTTTTAGAAATGTAACCTCTTGTCCTGATTGACATATAAAATATGACAGATTCTTCCGCCGCTTCCGCCATTTTTGAATCTTACGTGATATGATCTTTCTAATCCAAGTTTTTGTTGGAGTAGATGGCACTGATCTGGATTACTTGGTCTTGGGGTGGGGATACTGATCGAAATTCGAAAGAACTTGCAATTTACTGATCCATGTAACATGGATCTGATCCAACGCAGCGAAAGAATACGGCTTTACGGCTTACGTGTACATGATTTTATGATTAAGGCCCGTATTTTCTCCTCATGAAGTAGCGCTATTTCCGAAAATTGCTACTCAACTGTCAAATGTTAACTTTAATATTAAAAATTAGTGAAACAAAAATAAATTAAATTATAAATACTATCTATTTCAAATATTATAGGTTTCAACTGTAAGATCTTACCTACCCTACAGACGGTATATGTAAGTGTATACAGAAACGCCGGTTTTCTAAGGATAAATGCTATTTGACTAAGATTTTGTATATTTGTAACTAATCTACACCACAGTAGAGAAATTTATCTACATTTAAAAGCAATTTAATTCTATTTGTTCATTTTACGAATAGGTATTATACAGGGTGTTATATTTTAATGGACCCAGCAAATATCTCGCTTATTTATTAAGTTAGTAATTTCTTTCATATAACATGATTTATACAGCAACATGTAAGCTACTTGATGACGGATGTACATTCATGATACCACTTCCGGTTTATTAGTAATTAATATCAACTTTGAAATTTCAAATGGAACATACTATATTTTTTTACAAATTTGAAAAGTACATCAAATTTGCTTTACAATCATAATCCATATGTTACATTATTAAAAAGTAAAATGGCGGGCACTTTTATATACACCTAGTCGAAAAGAGAATAGTGAGCCATGACTATGGTTTGATATAAAACAATTAACTAAAACAATTGTAACACGGTAAATTATTACTGAGTACTTACAGGTTGACATTTACTATGTTACAATTGTTTTAGTTCATTGTTTTATTCCAAGCCACAGGTATGGCTCACTATTCTCTTTTCGACTAGGTATATAAAAAAGTGCCCGCCATTTTACTTTGTAATAATGTAACATATGGATTATTTTACATGATTGTAAAGCAAATTTGATGTACTTTTCAAATTTGTAAAAAAATATAGTATATTCCATTTGAAATTTCAAAGTTGATATTACTTACTAATAAACCGGAAGTGGTATCATGAATGTACATCCGTCATCAAGTAGCTTACATGTTGCTGTATAAATCATGTTATATGAAAGAAATTACTAACTAACTAACCAACAAGAATTAACTGAGAAACAGAAAAAAGATATATTTGTGCCTGTGTTTCCCACAGAGATTTAAAAATTAGATAATTAATTATTGATTTCATATTGATTTTTTGAGAGCAATTTATAATGCTCGTCAAAAAAAGTGTTAATGTATAAGAATCCACATTATTTATCCATTTAAATTTATCATCTGATTAATGTACTTTGGATTCTAACAATAAATTATTGGCGTACGAACTTATTGTGCTCATCTATAACAAAAATATCAATAAAAATACATATATGATAATAAGAAATAAGGACCCGAAGATAAATATTGTTATAGATATTTCAAATTTAATTTTCTTCCTAAATTAAAAACATTCTAATAATTCAATTTATTTCAATATTCATGTTTTTATTTAACAATACACACAAAAAATACTTATAGAAACTCAAATACAACCTGATGCTACAATCTACTTATATCAACTTAATATTTTTCAAAATATATTTACAAATATGACTGATTTGTTTTACTAGTAAATAATTTATACACTTATATTTAATTTTGGCTAGTTACATTTTAAAGTAGCATGTATAAATTTGCGAAAAACTGAATTTCTTAAACGGAAAACACATTCGCTGAATAAAACGCAGATGTTCACCGGCCATGTTGTGACGTAGGTGCAAGTGCCCTATAGAGGTATGAATTTTTGTAAGCCAAATCTTGTTAAAATGTGCTACATGAAAGTTTTTATGTTTTGTTAATAGTGTGTAAGCTAATTTATTAGAAATTTGTATTGATACGTATCTACAAATTTTATATGTTGCATTTTAAATGGACATTGCTGCCAGTTTTGACAGTAGTATGTAACTGTGTAACCAAAAGTGATTGACCATACGTTGTATATTAAAATAAATTCACTACTGACCAAAATGAATAAAAAAACTTAATCAACATATGTATGATCTTCAACTGTTTCCAACAAAAACCAAAAATCAAAGAAAAACTGACAAAGATAATGATCGAATAAAATTTTGGATGAAACATTTTCTCAATTTCTAATATTGGCGAAGAAAAAGAAAAGTACACCTAAAATGACCTCTGAAAGGTAAACAAAAAGTCTCATTTAATCGAAGTCGTACCTATCTCTTAATAGTTTTCGAGAGACGAGTAGCAGAGGTAAACCCCGTAAAAACTCATTTTTCTCGGCCTTAGATCTCGGAAATTATTGAAGATCGGACCCATATATATTAAGCTTTTTTACTCATTTTGGTCAGTATCATATACCATTAAAAATTTGTATACTTTTATTTATACGCCATAGAGCGCCTATGGCGCCTATTACTCAGGAGCCAATTTTTTTCAACAAAAATAAAATTTATTATTGTTTCATATATTTTTCTTTTTATTTCATGAAATATCTTATATTAATGACAAGTACAGTCTGGAGTACAAATTGAAGTAGGATAGGTTGTGTTATTGGTAGTATTTTTTATTTACAATTTGTACTCTGGAGTGTACTTGCTAGTGACCTTGTCGAATAGTGCATGTCAAGATTTGAACAGGACTAGATTTGCGGAGTCGAGATATCGTGATTTGAAGAAGGATATGTAAAAGTTTTCGTGTGTTGCGACCCTACCCGTTATTTACAGTGGAAAGGTAAAACATAGCTACGCCCCTTCTATATTTTCTCGGGGGGGGGGGGCAAACGCCCTTTTGCCCTCCATAGTCGGCGCCTATATTACACCTGTATAAAATAAGTTTTAAATAATATGAACCATGTGTTTTATTTTCAATAATTCTTGCGTGACTCATATTTAAACAAAATGGATAAGTATATTAAGGTAGTTGTCAGTTGTCACTCGAGTGTACCTATTCAAAAATTTGTTCTATGTTTAAAATAAAAATTAAACTAATGCAGTTTATATTTGCAGATTGGCACACCCAGCAATGGGTAATATGCCGTGATGAAATTTTTATTTATTTTATTTATTTATTTATATTTTTAACATTATATTATATACACAGATTGTGTAAAAATAGTTAAAAGCTAATATCAATGTAACAGATGAATTTTCTTTATTTTTCCGTAGAAAAGTTTTTTTTTTAACTATACCACTCGCACTAACACATACACAAGTGTCGTATTCCAATATAAATCTTATTAGTGAGTTTGCGGTAGCGCATTTTCCGTTATAAAAATTCACGTTACGATTTATACCGTCAAGGTCGCATAAAATTTATACCGTATACTACAAATCTGTACGTTATTTTTAAAAATAAAGGGAACCAATCAGAAAATTTTCCTTTGTGAAAGTGTAATTTGGCAAACGCGTGAACTGTCATACACATTCTGAATGTAACTGCCATTGTGAAGGATAGGTTTTTGTTCATTGTTAATAATAATTTTTTTAAAGATTTTTGCAGTATGAAATAAATTTTCTGTCATCTTTACAATCAGAGTTTACATAAGCTTTCAAATAATTTTCATTTTATAACGTAACTCTACTTACGCTAACCGCGAAAGGTTTTCTGCAATATACGTTATAATCTAATTATATTAATGGTCGTCTAACGTAACGTAAAATGCGCTACCGCAAACTCACTACTAAGTATGAATATGTTGAAGAATAACTGTGGCATCGTCGCACTTAGACAAGGACAGAAACTATGATAATATTTGGTTTGTGTTGAAATTTTAATTTTGACATTTGTGTAAATCGTGAAAATGTCCAATCGTTTATCAGAAATTGTAATCGGCTACAATAAACCACGTGTAACTAAAAACAAAAGAGTTTGAGAAAATTGTTGAATTTTTAAGTAAAAATCAATAATTTAGTCTAAAATTCAATTTTCTCTAAAACTCTTAAACTAAATAAACATTGTTTTTTGAAATGTGATTTTTGTTTTATATTCACAATACCTTTGTGTTAAAAAAATACATCAAATAAATATTTATATATCTTTATTATTTCCATTCATAAGTTATTTTATTTTTTAGACTATTTTTATCATCATTATTTCAAAGGAAGGATGGTAGGAAATATTTTTTATATTTATATTGTTATTAGTTGCCTGGTCAATCTCATCTTTTTCTAGACAAACGCTTAAAAAATAATTTGAATTTTGAAGTTTTCCTACATTTATTGGTACGTTCAGGTATAAAAGTAATAAGATATTTTGAGATATAATACTAGTTCTAAACTACAAATCGGAACTGCAAAACATATTAATATATTTCTTTCTTAAAATTACAAAAGTAGTATTATACTGTTTAAACTTTTCATGTTTTTCACGTAAAATACTCATTTAAAAAATATAATAACCAAAGAACACCTCTTATTCACTAATACCACAGATTACCTATACTACCGTATACGGTAGTATAAATAATCTGTGCTAATACCACACTGGGGGTGTTGTTAACTGATACTTCATCTGGAACGATTGTACATTGTTGTCAAGTATAATTCTATTTACTTATCGTATCTTTAGTTTATAATTTTCTAGAGGCAATAAAATAAAATCTGGGTGATAAATAATTTTCAAATTTTTATATAAAATCCGTTAATTGGTGTTCTATAACATACCAGTTTTTCAATTAAATGCAACCATGTGTCTTGTTCTCAAAAATTCTAGGGTGACCCCCATACATAAATATAATGAATAATAATGTTAATAAAAATAAATAAGTAAAAAATAAACGAATGTTATAGTTATCGTTATTGTTACATAATTTTAAAAAAATGCACTCAAATCCATTTTTATTTATATATCCTTTTCCCCTAAAGTTTACTGTTGTAATGATTGCAAAGGTTACTTCTAATATTCGTAATTAGGATAAAATATGTATATTTCACATGTAGGTTAAATTGTAAAAGAAATTGTATTTGTATTAGTTTTGCTTTAGCCTTACGAGATGAGAGACGAACGATTATGCTAAATCAGCATAAATGAGAGAATGACGCTGAGAGTGAAACGATAGGGGTGTTGGTTCGTCGTTCAAGAAAGATGTGTGAAGGCTAAATCTGAAATATTATGAAGTAATTTCTTGTGATCTCATTTAACCAAATAGTTGTTGTTCCCAGATAATTAAACCAAGTTAAGGTATGTAATGTATTTTTTTTGAAATTTATATTTTTATGATCTTTTTGGATTAAACTCACTGTAATTTGTGATTCTAATATGCTGTTGTAAATTGCTTTTGTATTTAACTATTCAAAATTTAATATCTAGTAATTTTATGTTTTATAATTATAATTTTATTTTGTATTTATATTCATATCTAACTTTATTGTTGTAAATATATTTTGTTAAACTTTTAAAAATCATTTAATTAATTTTATTCACACTTTTTTGAACTCAAAAAGCTTCTGAAGAAAATTACCGCTCGGAATATAGTAAGTCAAAACCCCTTGGACTTATTAGAGTATTAAAAGTTTATATTCTTAGAATTGGTGATTAGCATTGAAATTTATTACAACTGGTAACATCGGTGGAATTGTATAAAATTGCATATTATTACACTGTAACAATCTTTTCCAGTTTTTTACATGTAAATTGTTGTTCGAAACCACCTCCGATAAATGGTGCAAAATTTTCTGCTGACAAGATATGACTAATGTTTTTAAGATAAAAAATTCACTCTACCTTAGTTCTCAAGAACAGCTACTTTTTCGGTTTAGTTGTTAAAGCACCTGTCATTTACATGTGGAAATGAAGTCGATCCCGGGGTTGAATCTAACAAAAGATGAGGCAGTTTTAGTAAAAAGTTACGTTATTTACATTTATAATACAATGAAATTATAAAAATTTTGTACGGTATTAATTAAAGATCATTGTTTGTGCAACACATGATTTATAGTATCCAACAAAATAAATGAATTGATAAAATTATTAAACAAAATTGATCTCTACCTTTCAAATAACACTTGTCTACCTGTCATTTGTTATAAACAGCGCTGACGGTACCAACTTAACTAGCTTAATTTTGTTGTAAAAATGTTACTAACTTATATGAACTAAATAAATATTGAATGCGTAAATTTATTTTGGACTGAAGGATATTATTTGGAATTATTTACCATACGAAATATGAAGATTGGAAATTGGAACTAATTTATGAGGTGTTTTCTCCATTACACAGATGCGTTTATGCGAACCTTATTTTTACATTGAGACGATTAAATTCAAAATTACATTTTAAGAATTTGTTGTAGCCAGCACAATACCTCCCGCCAATTTGATTTGATTTTAACGTAAGTATTGCATAAATCTCATCAAGAAATGTGTTTATAAATTGAAGGTTTAATTTAAAAGTTACAATAACCTTTAAAATATTGTTGAGATCTATACAATACCTTCCGCCAATTCACTTTTATTTTAACATAAGTACTGTATAAAATATAATATTTCTTATTGCAAAGAGATATATTTTTAATTTCTTTAAAAATCATTTTCTGACTGTAATAGACTTATTATTTCAAGAAAAAATATATTACAAACTTAATACACATTTTAGACACACACTTGAATTTTGATAGATAAATAAAAAGATTACACAAAAATAAATAAATAAATAAAAATTGAACCCATAATCAATATGTTGATCCATATACGATCGCAAAATCGTCCGCCAATGTATATACACTTAACGGCTTTTTGTTCTGAACGGCTTGAAGACTCTATCATAAATGAGCAATTCTAATAGACATGCAATACCTATTATTATATTACACAATACTTTCAACAATAATTTAATAAATGTCTACTTGTAATTAACGAATAAACAAGTATTATCTAATACGTCAAACACTATTTAAACACTTTCGGATGTAGGTAAGTTTAGTTAAATCGTCTTATTTTGGGCCCAGAAATCTGGTTAAACCATGTCCCCTTATTTCAAAGAAATCCTGTATATTAGTGCAGTATAGTTATTTGTTGAAATTTGGTGCATGTAATTTTGACATTGTCATGTCATGTGTACATTTGAATTTATTATAATTTTTGTCATAAGATACGATTATTTATAATATTATTTATGGATATTATTAAATTATATAAATACAAGTATTGAAAAAAATCATCTTTCCTATCGATATCATCATCATTATCATCATCATCTGCTTCTTCAATATTATTGTCACCTTGAGTACATTTTATAGTATTGAATTTTTGTGATATATTTCCCATACTGTTTCATATTTTCTGTATCAGTTTTCACTTTGTCTATTAATATTTTTACCTCCCGCTACCCTTGGTAAGGGAGGTATATGGATCGTGCTAAAAATCGCATATCGAGATTTTGGTAAATGACCACGTTTTAAGGTCCCTAGAATCCAATTTTAACATTTTCACGATGATGTCTGTGTATACGAGGTGTGTTCAAAAACTATCGCGAATTTTGAATTTTCGCGGGTTACGTATATTCGAATTTCGATCTTTTTGTGGCTTTATGTTGGTACTCATGTCTCTCACTTATGTCGACAAGCTCGGCCATTTTGAATGTTCACTTACTTGTTGACAGCTGCTTTGCTTGCACGTGTTTTGGATCGTCTTCGATTTTTACCTATTGTGCTTATTCGTTAAAAACTGACTATGAATTTTTTGACCAAGACAATATCTTTCTTATCTAAAGGCGACGGAACGTAGAAAAAAATAATTCATTTAAAATTTGTCATTGTCATAAAATGTTTTTATCAAAGAAGTTATTTCATTTCTACTCAGTAACTTCTTTGATAAAAACATTTTATGACAATGACAAATTTTAAATGAATTATTTTTTTCTACGTTCCGTCGCCTTTAGATAAGAAAGATATTGTCTTGGTCAAAAAATTCATAGTCAGTTTTTAACGAATAAGCACAATAGGTAAAAATCGAAGACGATCCAAAACACGTGCAAGCAAAGCAGCTGTCAACAAGTAAGTGAACATTCAAAATGGCCGAGCTTGTCGACATAAGTGAGAGACATGAGTACCAACATAAAGCCACAAAAAGATCGAAATTCGAATATACGTAATCCGCGAAAATTTAAAATTCGCGATAGTTTTTGAACACACCTCGTATGTATGTACGTATGTATCTCGGTATGTATGTATGTGTGTGTGTGGATCCTGTTTACGCTTTAACTCAAATATTATCATTCAGAAAGTATTGAAACCATGTATTTCTACCTTTTTCTAATATGGAAAGAAGCCTTTAGATTTTGGTGGCAATCGGATAACCGGAAATGGCAGTTTATTTGAAGCTCAAGATAGTTTTTCTTCAAAAAATACCTTTAAATGTATTTTTTTCGCAATTTGTTATTACAAAAATTAAAGATTATTTCTACAGGTTTGCGTTAATACTTTTTCTGTATATTCTATGGATAAATTTATAAAGTAATATAAAAATTATACCCCATAGGTAAATGGCGGGAGGTATTGTGTTGGTCACATCAGATTTTTTTCTATTAAATCTGGTAGCTATTTTCGTATTTTTCACGGCATAAATGACAGAAAATTAAGCTTGTTTATAATTTATAAATAAACGACTTCACGTCTATAGCCTATATATAACATAGTACGTACTATAATAATATAAAACATAATAAATGACATACCTTCATGCAATTACGTCCAATCTCTCGTGATTCATCCGAACTGCCAGTGCCATCGGTGCTATCCTGCCATCGAACGAGGAAACTTCAAACTTCGTTCTGCATCTCAGCTCCAAGTCATCATTTATCAACAATCTTTTCAACACTTTTGTCTTTCGTTCGCCCTCCATCTACAATACGAAGCACTAACAACCAGTTTCAAACGAATTCACTATTTTCTGTACATTTTCCCTTTCACAGCAACACGCGACTTAGAATAATGATATTAAAATGAGCGGAGGCATTTTAATCATCACCACATATATTTATTTCTCATGCTAATTTTCCCCAAAAAATCTAAAATGATGTTCGCTAGCCCAACTGAAACACATCCGCTTTATACAAAATAAACTATAATTATTCCGTTTCGCACCAAATCAAACAAGTATTGAATGTGGTGCGTATGAATTAACACAACGGACATACGTAAACATCCATATACCCAATATGTATGAGGGAGATAGCAGCTACAAAAGTGAAAATCGTATGTCTTATATACAGATGGAATGCGAAATTGAAAACACTTTTTTTCTCGGAAGTTATTATAGATACCGAAAAAATGTTTAAATAAAGTTTTTAGTACTTTTAATAAACTAACTAAATCTGTATAAATTTGGTAAAAAAAAGTTTAATTTTCGTAGATATTAGCATATTTGTACTTTTTTTAAATGGAATACCTGTATATTATTACAACAAATTCTGTTTTCAACGCACACTTTATTTTGAGAAGAAACATTTAAATATTTTCATTAATATCGGGAGCACAGACAACATTCGAATACATTTATATTGACTTGGTCAAATCACGTTTTATACATCTTACGAATAGTCAAAATTCGAATTATTTTACATTGACTTATTCATGTCACAACTTATGCAATTTTCAACACTGCAAAGCTCGAAAAATATTACCTCTTCTTATTCAAATCTCGAAAAATTTTATCCTGTGTAATGCAAGTCTCAACCAGTGCAAATCTCTACCACGCTGAAGTTGGTGCGCTTTAAAGAACAATGTCCGTTCACCATTGCTCAATTCCAATGTTGTTAGTAACTTTTGTTTTAAGTGGTATTTAAATTATTTATAACATTTCAAACAATCTTGAAAAATCATAACACAAATAAAACTAATAAATTTAAATACATTAATGTTAAAAATAATATTTTCTTCATTATATAAAATGTTATACATATTTTAAGCTGGAACATGTATTTTGAATGAAAATGCTTTGGTACAGAATATTTGTTATATTTTATTTTAGGATCAATATAACAATTCATTTATATTACATCAATGTTAAGGTAAATAAGTAGTTATAAATGTTTCATTTTAGAATTTATAAACAGGAATAAATTCATAACAGGAAAAGTAAAATTAACTAATACAGTAGAATGGGTGGTATTGTTGAAAACAAATGTTAAATTTATAACATTTAATATGATTTTACAGTACTATATGTACACACTAAAGGCAATTATTAAGATAAATTACGTTTATAACCTTAAAAACAAAATAATCTGGTTTGATTAAAAGATAAATATTACGAAAATGATTAAATGTTTCAGGTCGGTCATCTTTGTTGGATATAATTGTTTAAATGCCATTAAATACGAAAAAAAATATGTTGGAAATTGCACGAAACATTGGGATATGGATATGTACAGTGGAATCTTATTGGATATCTTCATCTATTTCAAAAGTACAGAAGAACGTGTGTTGAAAAGCTAGTATGGCAATTCTTTATCTTCTCTTCTTTTTTATCATACCAAATGTTAGTTTTATACCTTTAGTGATAATCCGAAAGTCTATACAGAAGATGAATACTGGATTGAACAGCTAAAACTTATTCATATATTAACTCAACACAACTATGTATTTAAAACAATAATACGACTATAAATGAAGTGTTATTTCTATATTTGTTATATAATATAATGTAAATGTAAAAAGGGGGAGTAGCAGCAAAAACATAGATATTTCAAAATATGGTAAGCTAATTGTTTATCTTTAGAATGAATCCAGAACCCACAAACTGAAAAAAGGCAAAAGTCCTTAAAAAAGAACATATAGAGCATTTTATGAAGGAGGCACTCAATGAAGAATAGTTGATGAAAGTAATAGTTCTCTATTATTATGTGATTTAGTACTTATTTAGAATCTTTATTGGTTACACTAATAATGGAAGTGGCTGGCCGATGTAACGAGTTGACGAAGCTAAACATTGACCACTGAGGATTTTATATAGATCATATCTGTATGTTTCTATACCAGATGCGGAGATAAATGTTTCTCGCAGTTTGATTATTATTATGGAAGAAGGATTCTCTGTAAAGTTGTTAATATCTGCAGGAAGTACATGTTTTTATGCTCTATCCGTAATATTCACCACGGGAGATTGTAATTCACATTATTGAGAATACCGACGAAGATTGCTTCTTTTTTTAATTACCGGATGTAGAGTCCTACACTGGTCACAGTATAAAACGTTCTTTGGCAATTTTATTGGAAAATGCGGGTGATAATATTAAGACCATCAGACGCTACGGTGGATGGGATGGAAATCGTCCACTGTCACGGAAGGCTATATTGATGGAATCCGTATTAAATAAAATGAATGTTGCAAAGAGTATCCAAGGGAGAGTTTTTAGAATAAAGAAGATATCCACTTTTGCTTTTGTTGATAATCCATCTCAAAGTATTTTTTGCGTGAATCTCGATAAACCGAAGAATGTTGCAACATAAGTGTAATTAAAATTGGCAAAGTTGAATTTGATGAAGTGAGTAAGATTATGGGGTGTATTCTGTATCATATCATGTTAATTTTAACATCCTATTTTTTTTTACCAATAACACTAGAAGACACAGAATATAAAATTAAAATGATAGGTAATAAATTACGTTCTTTTGCTTATAAATTTTAATAGGCTGTTAAAATTAATATTAGCATATAGTCCATTCGCTGAGACGAGAGAATGTGGAACCAATTCTTGAACAGAGACAAATTCTATTGATCAAAAAAGGATAATTTTGGAGCCGAACCAATAAAATGACTTGTTTCTGTTTAAGAATTAGTTCTACATTCTCTCGTCTCGGCGAATGGGGTATAGTAGGATACAGAATACACCCCAATGTCTATTAATATCAATGTTAATGTAAATATTAATGTGATTTAATAAATTCATGCAAAAAATTATTTATTTGAATTTCCCTGACAGAATGGAGTACATGTTATTTCAGTTTTCTCTGAGCATTGTTTGCTATTTTGACAAGTTATGCTCTGTTCCATTTAACGCATTCAACAGATGGCGTTCGCATCAGCGCCAGTTTTAAGTAGCTGAAATTACATTGGTAAACTTGTCTCTCATCCAATCAGAGAAGTCAAAACTATGCCCTATTCTCTGCAATGCTGAATGCGTAAGATGGAACATGGTATAGTAAATGTGCAAATGCCTAGGTTCGTTAACCTTGTTTTATATATAAGTGCTATAATGTAGTTATTACTGACGCAAGTAATATAAAGAGGGAAAATGACAGTTATCAATATAACAATATACATCGGGTGAACATGCGAAACCGTGACATAAGCGTGAAGACATTTTTTTTCAAATATCTGTCCCGTAAAACTTTATGGATTAGTTTATACATAGATATTTAGAGCAGGGGCACAGACCAAAAAAAAAAAAAACACTCTGAGCAGGGGTCACCATCCTTTTTGCGAAACGGATAGCATACGAAATTTTAAAATACATATATGGCGGGCCAAATATTAATTCTTATTGGAAACCCTATTATTGGATTATAAATTTAAAGAAACTCAAATTATACTTACATTTTTTTTCGCATAATATGTATGTATATGTAGTAGTACCTACAAATTTAAAATAATAGTTTAAAGATTTTAAATACGATGTTCCACTTTGTAAAAAGTTTTCGAGATGGAAGATCAGTAATTCGCGTTCGATATCTTCGATGTTTCATCTTTAAGCTCGTATGTTTGTATGTGTACGTATACTTCATTTCACGTAAAAAATAGCGTTAGTTTAGATAGGGATATAAATTCTGCCATTTGATTAGTTAGAATGCAAACAAAAATGAAAAAAAATCACTTGTTAATTGTCAATTATCAAATAAAATCTACAGAATTAAGTGATGTTTAACCATGTTTTGTTATAATTTTTAATATTCAGGTCTTGTACATTTTTACAGATATTTTTTTTTTATTAATGACAGTAAAAACGGTCGGTTCTCCAGCGACATATACCATTTTCTTCCGTGAAATGAAGTATAATAGGTACCAAAAATTAATATTGTAATCTGAGTGAAATTATTCAATAATGCATAAATTTGAATCAAATTTTCGTTTTTAAATAGTACGACTACGAGTAACTTCAACACATTAGCTTGAAGATTAAGGGATTCTAATTGTAAATTCTCTTTAGTATCGTTGATGACAACTTCGAACAAATTTTGAAAAAAACTGAAATATTTCTGAATTATTTTTAAAATCATTACATCGGCCGGCAGACATAGTCTTTAATAGAGTTTATCACAGCACGGAAAATGACAAAAATTCTTTTCAACACATTGGCTGGTAGCATGAAAAACTGATGGGGTGATTAGCGAGCAGTTGACTCGCAGTGTTTTATCTCTGTCAATCGTTCATGGATCATTTTGGAGAAAAATACTTCAAGTAAAAGATGCGTACAATTATTTTTTCTGTAACTGTTATTTGAAATATTATTCTCTAAAACAGCGGTTCACATTTTTTTACGATTATGGAACTCTTAAGAAACCGTCTGCATTTAGCGGAACCCTAACTATCCTACATTTTTATTGGCCATTGTGACCCCAAAATTAGAAATGTAAACGATATATTGGCGATATTGTTTTCTAGTCGATAAATCGGAATTGACGATATTTGTTTGCCGATCCACCAATACATTTCGAATATGCGCGTTCGACCAACCAACCATTCAGTACCTGACCCCTGATTTCCACAAATAAGTCGAGAGATATATGAAAGCCCCTAATATTAGAAGAGAAGCGGATCCGTTGGTTTTCTGGCGCGATGCAGTCCTTTACCAAAATTTTAAAAAAGCGGCGCTAAAGTACTACAGTTTTCAGATGAGTTCTATGGAATTCCAGTGGCTCTTTTCAGCAGCAGGTCTCATTCAGACAGACTTGCATACTTGCAAAATTATTCGTATGCTAGCAAAATATAAGCAAAATTGTGTTTCCAAAGTAATTTTGGTTTCGCAAAAAAATTATAGGCATTAAGCTTTTATTTTAATTTAAAGATGTAGTAAAAATGGATTTAGTATGCGATTATTTAAAAAAAAAAAAACGTTAAGTAAAGGGTCAAATCAAATAATAAGTTAAAAACAGATATTTGGTAATTAAGCTACGCTCAGTTCTTGAAATAACGCACATTTATAGCCGTATTATGACCGAAAACTGTGCATTACAGGTCTGAAAATATGTAAATAATCAAAAAAAAAAAAGTAAATTTATATATAATCTTTACCTCTCGCTAAGAGAGGTATTGCATTCATGCTAAAAATCGCAAATCCAAATTTTATTGAATAAGCACGTTTTAAGGTCCCTACAATCCGATTTTAACATTTTTACGATGATGTGCGTGTGTGTGAGGATGTTGGAAGGAAAATTTCTTAAAAACTGTTAAGACTTAATATCTGTTTAACTACGTATTTGTCAATCTGACAATAATGTGAAGAGTTGAAAAGGTTTTGGTAGCAATTGGACAACTGGAAGTAGCATATTCTTAAAAAAATGAAATATATTTTTTTGAAAATTATTATTCTTGCAAATATTAAAGAATATTAAATTCTCTGTGTGATAAATATTTTATTATATCTTGTATTGATTTAGAGATAAAAGATTATAATATATAAAATAATTTGTTGTAAGTACCTACATATATTATTTCTTCTTATTGTATTAATAGTTAAATATTTAAAATTATAGGTATATTATATATACCATTCAGAAATACTGGCAATCCCGACAATGAATTGGAAAATTTCTTCATAAAATGAATTTAAAATTAAAAAATCTAAATATAAAGAATAGGCATAAGTAGAAATTTGGAGTGTATGTGTACAAGAAATGTTAAATACAAAGTCATGTGACTTTCTTGGCCTTGACAAGCAGGTATGCGGGCCCATGTCAAAATGATAGGTAGTAATTATGTGCATAGATGTAAAATATCATAATTTTTCATTCTAATTTCGTAATTTTCCAATTCCATGTGGTTTATTTTCTTCGATAAATAAATTCCACACTCCTGGTGACAAATTAACCATGTGACCTTAGAAAATCTTGAAATTTTGAATGAAAAATTCTGATATTTGACATCTATGTACATAATTACTAGTATCTCAAAAGGATTATAAAAAAAGCTGAAATATTTGTGGTTTTTAAAATCATTAAATTGACCTGCAAAATATAATATAATATTTTGAATATGATCTTCAATAAAGAAATTGTAACTCGATAAAGTTTTCAACAAATTATTACTGCGTATTTCGAAGATGCATTAACAATTAGTCTTGTAATTCTTATAGTTCTCAAGCTCTTAAATAGTGATCACTGCAAATATATACAAATAATTAATGTTTACAGGGAGTTTGTATCGTATGCCAGGTTGCACACACGCGTGTGCACCGTGCGGATACAAATGTTTATGTCGGGCCTGCAGCAACGAATTTATGGCACGTCAAACAATGACATGCCGAACCTACAGAGCTGAAGTTTTGTTTTATATGGAGGTTTTTAATTTTTTTTATTTCCGTTCTTGTAGTTTATTATATTTTTTAGTTTTTAATTTTCTTTTTTAGTTTACTAGAATTGTTGTTTATTTTTTTAATTTTATTTTTTAGTTTATTAGAATTTTTTACTTTCTTTTTTACTTTATAAGAATTTTTCCTTTTTTTAAGTTATAAGAATATGATGAAATAAAAGAGGCAATAAAAGCGCTGAAAAACAACAAAGCCCCTGGAATAGACGAGATCCCTTCCGAAGTATACAAACTAGGTGGCGAACACCTAAAAAAATATATTCATACACTGATAATAAAGATATGGAAGGAAGAAAAAATCCCCAACGACTGGAAGAAAAGCTTAATCTGTCCAATACATAAAAAAGGGGATAAACTGGCATGTGAAAATTATCGTGGAATATCCCTCTTATGTACCGCATATAAAATATTAACATGCATAATAAACAAACGCATCCAGCCCTACTCAGAAAAACTTATCGGCGAATATCAAGCCGGATTTAGACGTGGACGATCCACGATTGACCAGCTATTTACTGTAAAACAAATATTAGGAAAAGCATGGGAACATAATCGAGACATATACAATATATTTGTAGATTTTAAATAAGCCTATGATTCAATAGATAGAATAAAATATATGAAATACTACACATACTGAAGATTCCCCCTAAACTAATACGAATGATTAAGGTAACCATGGAGGACACGGTTGCGGTGGTGAGCGTACAAAACACACTTACAGAGGAATTTAAAATTTTGCGTGGACTGAAGCAAGGAGATGGGCTGGCCCCAACACTCTTCAATCTAATGCTCGAATATGTAATAAGACAAATGAACATTGGCAGATTAAACCTGCTAACGGTTAAAGCAATACAACTAGTCGCATATGCAGATGACATCAACATCATGAGCCGCGAGGCTCAACAAACATACTCAGAACTCAAAAGACATGCAAAGGAAATAGGCTTCCGCAAAATTCACCAAGAGTAAAAAAGTAACCTTCTGAAGATGATTTTGAGTTTGAATTAAATTGTATATTACAAGGGATCACAAAAACCATGCAAATTCCAAGTTTGATCGCTCTTGTTTTATTAGAAATGGCTAGTCCGCAAAACACACCAGGAGTAAAGTAATCTCTGCGGAGGTGATCTCGATCATCTTCCTGTTTTGTATACCACAGTTATTCAAAAGTAACTAGTATGTTGTGATTTAATACTATAGAACCAATAATTATGACCAGTCATCTTTTTTTGTGGTCCGCAAAATAGAACTTCCCCATATCCATGATGTATTATAGTATTTTAATATAATAAAATTCTCCATACTTAACTGTTCTCGTTGTTAATTTAGTAATTTAAATTTAATTACTAAATAAGATCAATATGATCCAAACCTATGTAGGTTTATTTTGTTGACTGTGACATTACTTTCTGTCAAAACCATATGATCATGTGTTACTCGTTATTCTCTTCATTTCGTATATCCTCTATTAACCTCAAAATAAATATGTTAAAAACCCAAAACCAACAAAATCATGTAAATAGATATTATAAACAAAAATTAATATTTTTTTATTCATTTACCTCTTTTTTATAAACAAGGTTTGAGTTTTCTTTTAGCTCATCACAGCAGAACTTATTTTACTTTAATTTGGTTTGTACAATAATATACTTTGATATTTATTTTATTTATTGACTTATAATAAGGTAAAATTTACAATAATTTATTTAACTAACCTATATATTATTTTATGTAGTCAGAAATATCGTTAGTGTTAAATAAAAATCATTAATATGAAACTATAGTGAATTTTTATAAAACCGGACCTGAGTTTCACTAAATACATGTTTATAAACAAAAGAGTTACTATATGATTATTTCATTAACATTTGTGTCAACTTGGTGCGTTTCACAATCCCCGGTTAGAATTTTAACTGTAAGTTAAATAAACAATATTGAATCGGATTATTGACAGCAATGATCAATTTGTCATTTGACGGTTCATTTCGTTTCAACTGTTTTTTTAACTGGCAGTTAAAATTTTAACCAGAGATTGTTTGTCCCATATTGCATTTTAGGAAAAGAAGAGCAGCTGTGGAAAAAATGGATAGGATTTTCAGTCTGTTCTTACCAGTATAATACATTTCGTCAATTCCATTTTATTTTACATTAATATCGTATATATGCATAATATTAATAACACAAATAAATTTTAAACAACTCAGTTTTATTACAATATGAACTATTTTGATCTGTAATCCACGTACACATAATTTAGTACATGATAAGGTAACATACAATATTCGGTACATTGTTGTTCTTTTAATATACTAGTATAAGTAATTTGTTTATTTATTTTCATAAAAAAGTAAATCATTTATTATTATACAGGGAGATGTAAAGATTGGACAATCGTATGTGTCTGTATTACTGCTTATGGTAGGTACATGTTTCATAAACCAGCTATAATTATCAAATAATTAATATATTTATTTTATTTTAAAGGTGATTTTATTTTTCCCATACATTTCATTTTATCTTCATAAATGTTTCACATTTAGCCCTTCCATGGCCTTTCTATAATTATATTATAAAATGTTTATTGTTTTTATATACCTTCAATTAAATAGTTTTTATATTAGATTAATATTATTAACGAAGAAATATGTGCTAAATTTATATCAAAAATATGTACACATAATTTGTGAATAGATAAATTTATTTGGCATAGATATAATATGTATTTGATCATTTTTAAATTGTAACCCCAAATATATTAACATTTTCATTTGTTTGTAATTCAAATATAATTATAAAATCAAATATTACTAAACAGTACCGGAATGAAGCGGTAGTGAACAAACCAGAAATGAATAAATCAATGCTCAACCGACTTCATAGTGGTAGAGATTTGCACAAGTCGAGAATTGTATAAGACAGTATAATTTTTTCCGAGATTTGAATATTCGAAAAACGCATAAGTCGTTATTTGAATAAGGCGATGTTAATTTTTTTGATTTTTATCCAATACGATGTTTTATAAATTGATATGTGAATAAAGTGATATTTGAATTTTCGTACACTCTGACCCTACCCTTAATATCTCAAAAACTATCAAGTTTAGAAAGTAAGAACCATAAAACTTTTTTAAAGCAAAAATGATTTTCTATTAATTAGTGCAATAATATACAGAATAGTAGTGTTACTTGAAAACAAATTTTAATGTTTTTTTTTTTATTCAAATTTTTCTTCATATATTTCAACGTGTGAATAATTCGTAAAAAAGTATAATCTTAAATTTTCTTCTGGAATTAATATTTTATGTAAATATAAAAAGAAAAAAAATATGCATCCCTGGTGGGGATCGAACCCACGACCTTTGGATTAGAAGTCCAACGCGCTATCCTCTGCGCCACAGGGACCGTGTATACGTTTTGGACTATAATTAAAATATATAGAAATATACGCAGCTTGTCAATACAAAATAAATTTAAAATTATTTGAATTATATTACATTATTATAATATATACATTACACATAAAAAACAATATAGTAAATATTAAATTTTATAATGCTTATTTAACATAACCTAACACAACAAAACTTAGAGGAATACGTTAAAAAACAAAAGGTTTGGCCACGCATCAAAATTTTTGTCATTTAAACCGAAGGTATTACAGAAAAATATCTATCAAAATAGTTGTTCTATGTGTTTTGTATTACAGAAAGATGTCAGAATTTAAGGAAAATATAAAACCAGCAATACCAAATAGAGACGAAGCTATAAATGAAATGTCAACTGAAGAATTTCAACGAACCCTACTTACATGGTTTGAAAACAGAGGAATTGTTTCAGATCTTCGAGCTCATTTAAGACGACATATGATTGATGTTTTAAAAGATACGTCTTTGGGCCGGACAGTTTCACAAAAGCAGACATGCCTCTCACCTCAAGCACAAGTTCTTAATTTATTAATATTAGAATTTTTAATTAAACATAAATACCATTTCACTCTCTCTGTATTTAGTACAGAAGTTCCTTTCGTAAATATTTTACCGGATTACTCATTATCACTTACAAATATTACTGGAGAAGGAACAAGCGGCATTGAAAAATCAACCACAAATTCTCGTTTTACAGAACAAAATTTTTGGGACATATTACAGACACTTGGATTTTCAAAAGATTCTATATATAGCAAAAAGCTTTACGAATTTTATTTTGATAAAAATAACGATTCATTGCTTACCAGCATTATTAGACTAGTTTCTATTCTTTGTAACAAAAGTGATTTACGTTATGAATTTAAAGATAATATAATAAATAAAAATTCTTTATTTAACGATATGGAACCCTGGATTAAAGATATTTATAATTTACTTACTCACTTTGATATACCTGACGAAATTATAATGCATCTTCATAATCATTTGAAAAGTCTGTTAGAAAAAGAACATGCAAAAATAAAAACTGAAGAAAGTACAAAATTCAATTTTCTTCATACACAAATACAAAAAGATTTTCAAAATAGAGAAGCTGAAATATGCAAAATGATAAATGAAATGGAGAACACATTTTATAAAGAAAAGCAAAAATTATCTGGTGAATTAGTAAACGAGCAAGAAAAATTTAATCATTTAAAACAAGTGCTCATTGAGAAACAACAAGAATATGACGAACATTTGGCTTCTTTAAACAGAAGAGAAGAAAGTCTTAAACAAAGAGAAGGAGAAATTGTAGAACAAACCGAAATTTTAAAATCTCGCATTAAAATCATGCAAAACGTATATGATTCAATTGTGGAAGAAAATGCGAGAGCTACACAAATTAAACTACAACATTTAAATGCAGATAATGAAGCAAATGAACAAGAAAAAGCAGAACAAACTAAATTGCAACAAGAATACGAATATTTGCGAAGAGAAATACAAGAAACCCGAGAAACAATTAAAAAGTTTCATCAAACCATTTCTGACGAAAATATAAATAAAGAAAAAGACCACCAAGCTGAATGCGAAGAAAAGTTACTAAGGGGATTACTAGAACGTGTTCAAGCAGAAAACTCTCAACTAAGAACATTAAACACCCAACAACAGATTCGTTTAGATGAATTAACAGTTAGAAATTCAGTTCTGATGAACGATTTAGAAAACTCTCAAGCGACAATAAACATCTTATCCAGAAGTCGATTAGCGAATCAAATTACTGTACCTCCATTATTGGCACCTCCTCCACCAGTTCCGGGAACCAGGGCTCGATCCCCAAGATCAGGGACGTTGAACGGAGGTGGTGAAAACTTAGGGTTCACTCCGCAACCACCCCAACAGCCTTCATACCGCCATTTGGTTCACAATCCGCCCCCTAGAGACTCAAGAAGAAAAGTTTCTCGACGATTAATTACTGCAAACACCGACACATCAGACGACAGTAGCCAGAGCCCCACAGAAGAAATATTACAGGAAGCAAGACAACGATTACGAAAACTAGAAGAAGAAACTGAAGTTGTTGATCGGAGTTATCGCGCCTTCAAGCAAAGACATTCACAGTCAATACAAAATAATGTGTCAATGATGCAACAATCGGCTCATTCTCATTACATGACTATGCCGGAACATATTAGGCCTATGTTTCAACCCAGAAATAGTAGGGACTTCTACAACACTTCTGTACAAAATAGGAGACAAATGAAAAATAGAAACGAAGAAGAGTATACTCCAGAATTATTTCCGCAACCGCAAACTACTCGATATTATGCAGTTTTCAGCCCAACTACCGATTATCAATTCCCCAGTACATCTAAGGACAATAATTACATTACAGTTACAGTAAACCCTGATGATAATCAAGAGAATCAACAAAATCCCTTACGAAACATGAATTACATGGATGATAACTTGCCGGGTCCAAGTCACAACTACCAACGGCACAACGAACGAGAAGTAGAAACACAAAATGAGGATGAACAAAACATAAGAGATGATTACAGATCTTCCGCAGCATCCAGTGCAGTCCTACCCCAACTTCACAATCTATCCCTATCTAGCATCGACATAAGTACAGATGATCGTGACGTAAGCGACAATAAACCCGCAGAAAATGAAAACTATAACTCAGTGTGAACACTTTATTATCATCATCTTAACAAATATATAAACTTTTATTTTAAACCTTATGTTTAATACAAGTTATTCAATGATGTATAAAAATATTGTAAAAATGTTTTTGGTGCAACAAAAAACTGAATAGAAGGAAGACAATATGATAAATGAATTCAGTTTTCATCAAAACTAATACTTTCCTTAAGTGCCTTCAAGCTTCTGAGGGGGGAGTTCTGGCCTGTGACGCGCAGCCAGGAATGCGATGATGGGGACCCCAGGGATTTCTTGTTCTCCGAACGGGGCGTAGACATTGCTGCAGCGTACCTACCGATGTTAAATCGGTAGCGAGTTGTGTTAGGACTCTGCCAACTACATTCCAAACAAATATTTATTATATGCCAATAAATTATTTCTTTAATAAACTTTTTACCTTATCCTTTCGTCTTCAGGCAGTATACTTATTGAATGTCTCCATTTGTAAATATTAGGATAATCGATAGAGCTTATTTCAATATCTTTTGTTGCGTTATAGACTGCATAATCTACTTTTGTTGGAAAAGTACTGAAAGAAATTCAATTACAACTTACGATACAAAATTAAAGATATGGTCTATTATAATAAAATTTTCGTTATTTTCAGCATTTCTTACAACTTTTATAGGATTGCAATATCATTTTTTAGAAAGATGCCAGTTTGTAATTGTCAAACATTTCCAACCCAGAACCGAACCTCAGCTATATTTTTCAGTTGAACCCAAGTTGGAACCGAACCGGGTATTAACAATTGGGTTCAGGGCGCAACTCCGGTTGTTTCATTTTCACTTCGAAATGTAAATGTAATCTTAAAACTTATAGTCAATCGTCGACGCTTTCTGTGTTTGCGTTGGTGCCTGTGTTGATTGTTTATGAAAATTGTGTTTGTCTTGTCTTGCGTTACATTCCGGCTTGTATTTTAAATTATTTCTATGTAAAGATTGTTATTCAAAACACATTAATTCAATTTTTATTGAGTCGAACTGAACCAGAACACGGAACAAAACCGCAAATTTTATTAATGCTTGAACCCAAACCGCAAACGAACCAACTGTTCAAAAACAAATTAACCTGAACCGACTGCTCAAAAAACAAATTAACCTGAACCGAACCCAGTTTTTGGCGGGTGCGATGCCCTAATTCAGAGTAATCAACATTTGTGACATTACAAAAAGAGATAAAAAATTACGCTTGATAAATATTGTACAGAATCTACCCTTTCAATAGGGGTTTCCACGTTTTTTTAAATATATTAATCCGTACAATCAAACAACTAAATGAAGATTTTTCTATATAAAATATCAATGAAGTATACAAAAAAATACGCGAAACGTTTATTATTAAAACTTACCCTTCTATAAAAACGTTGAGTTCATCATTTTCCACATCTTCAAAATATTCGCTGTCATTTTCACTTTCCGACTCAATATCTGACGAAACTTTGGAAGTGTTTGCAGAATGATATTCTGAAGACGAACTACTAAAACTACAATTTGCATCACTGTTCGCTGCACTATTTTGCCCAAGCTTTTCTTTGGACAACTGGTCCACAATTTCAAAACTATCTCCTTTGTCCAATTCTTAAAAAATATAGCGTTAACAAGAAATGAAATGCAGTGAAGTTAAAAATACCTGTTTCTCCATCATAGAAGCACAATCTTCTAGATACAGGTTCGGCAGATCTGTACTGATTATTTTTTGTGATTGGTTTCGTAAATTTGTTAACGTTGTTTTTCTTCATGAAAGATCCTTTTCTAGTTGCTTTATTTGTTTTCCATACACATGCACATGGCGGCGCAATGGCCCAAGCATTCAAACAGTCTTCTTCTAGGTTTACAACCATTATTTCGTTTTCCGATAAACATTCTAATGATTTTAGTATATGTTCTACTAAACAAATGATTTGTTTGCTATTCGAAGTTGTTTTTCTTCTAATAAATTTTAACTGATTATGATTATTTAATTCTTCGTCATCCGACGAAAACAAATCAACTATTTTATCGTATTTTTGGATAATCGTTTCCAAATTACTAGTCTTTTCATCTAATTCACTGTCGAACATCAATGACTGTTTAAGTTTACACGAAATTAAATAAGCGATTCGAGAATGAACGGATTGAAAATTGACTACGTTTATAAATGCGGGGTCCTCCAAAAAATTGCCAATGAGCGATTTTAAATGTTTCATTTCGGTTTCTAACGATTCTATCGTATGAGCTGTGACGGAGTCCATTTGATAGAGAATTTGATGTGCGATGCGGTTGGCAAACACTTGGCACGACTTTTCAATACATAGACACGGCGACATTCCAGCTTTAGTGAAGTAATCAAAAACGCATTCATTTTTAGTTTGATGCGGCGCGGTATTAACTTTAATAGGACGCTGCTCTATTTTAGGGCTACTATTATCAGATAATGTACAGGCTTCGAAGTTTTTGCACAACTCCGACATTGGACTCGTTAGAGAAACATTGCTGTTATTAGTATTTAATTCCGTGTCACTATTAGCTAACTGTTTGTTTATGGAATTGGTCATAGATTCAGAAAATGCGTTTGCAAACCGACTTTCTAAGTAATTTTCTAAACTGTCCAAACCTTCTTTGGAAGTAAAGTCAGTAAATGTTCCCAAAAACGGCCAATATTCTTTCCATCCGACGTTAAATTTTTTTGCGAGGTTTCTTCCAACACGTTCGAGACCTTTTTCGGTATCTTGCAAGCGAAAATCCATTTCTGACAAACTTTTACTTTTAGTCAAAGTTATGCGAGGTGGTGTTTTCCATTTTTTTCGGAAAACTGACGCTTCTTCTTTTTTCATTGGTCCTGCATAAGCGTGGATTTCCAATCTTGGGTCGGTGAGGCTTGTATTCAAATTCTGCAACAAGAATTTTAAAAGTATAGCGTGTTCTCTCTACATATATTTCATGCCGATCTAATAAATTAAATTACTTTGATAAAATCGATATCAATAAAGAATCACTTTCGATTGGAAGATGTTTAATAAAAGTTGGTCTAAACAAGACAAAGTTTAAAGCCTGATATTTCCATCTCTGGTTAAACTCGGTTAACTGTCAATTATGTACAAGACAAGATTGAACTTAAATTAAGACCAGAAATCGAAAAAAAAACGGGTAATGGATAACTAAAATCGAAAATTTAATTATACAGTTACAGTTGGAAAAAACTAAAAAGAAAAAAAATGGGAATTTCTTCTTTTTTTCAAAAAGTTTTAATTTATTTCGAATAATAGGTACCAATTTTTTGGTTTTAAAACCTGGTTTAAATAAACTTACAGTTTTGCTCAGAATATGACGATAAATTTACCCAGAAACATGAATATTTACGCGATAAATTGAAAATCTAAAAAACCAAGGACACTACTAAAAATCCCGGGAAAACCCGGACGTATGGAAACCCTAATTTATATAAATTATTTTTTCTATCATTTAGAAAAGTCATTTACTTCAGTATTTATTTGAATTGGCAAAATATTATTTTACCGCACCCAGTATGGAAAAATATTATTTTATATTATAAGTGAAAAATATGAGGAAGAAAATATAAAATATTACAGCTGATATTTCGTGTATAAAAAACGTATATGTTTCATATCATTGAAAGGTGAATTATTTTTTATTGATCGGTTATTTCAAGCAAAAGCATTTAAACTATTAAATAATACTATTCAGAACTTACCGGAGGGCTGACTGGAGAAAACGGTTCCCCAATGACCGGTTGAACACAATTGTCTTCAGATCTTAAAACGGGTACATAAAACCGTTCTTCTAAAAGACCCATTATTTTATTAACTAAAGCTCTGTTTGGATTTTGCATTCTTTTACATATCAACTGAAATAATACCACATTAGAAAAAAATTAAACCTGCAAATAATAACATTTACATCTTTCGGTTTATCCGAATATTTATTTAACACATTTTTATCACATTGCGGATAGGATACCAAAACTTCAACAACGTCTGCAGCTCCCAACTTAACAGCAAAATGCAACGGAGTTTCATTCGAACCTTTATCGGGGGTATTTAAATACAAATCTAACAAAATTTTCGACCCTTGTTCGGAATTTTCGCGATTTTCTTCCCCGTATAGCAATTGTAGAAAGTCGGGTGCTCCTACAGTTGTTAAAATAAGGTCGCACATTTCTGCATTCTTTGCTTTGGCTGCCACATGCAAGGCATTGTATCGACAACCTTCTTGAAGTATCGCAGGTGTGTCGCCGCTGCTGATAAGATACCGAGGATTTTCCCAAACAGTAGTTTTTACAAAGTGTAAATCACCGTTTTCTATCGCTTTCCGTAATTTGACTAAATCTTGAGATTTTGGTCCGCGGAACTGACTTGGTTTTTCTCCCACATTTTGGGAGATTTCACTTTTACTGGGAATTAATTCTAAAGTAGAATTGTTGTTTGGATATTCAGATCCATGTAACGCAAATTCTAACGCTTCATGGTAGAATTGAAATGCTTTAAATCTCGCCTTTTTGTACTTTTTAACTTCTTTTAAAGCTTCTAGCTTATCGAAGAATACATTTCTGCTGCCTGAAATATTAAACGCTAATAAACTAATTCTTATGAAACTTATAAAATAATACCGTCGTAATCCTGAATGTCGTTAGGAATATAAACACCATAATATATAGACTGTTTTGTATCCATTGAATCGACATCTGATATTATTAAGAAGTTTTAAAACTTCGTTGTACTTGTAACTACAAAGTAATACGTTAGTAACCTAACTAAATTCAGATAAAAGGTCACCAAATTTATTTATCATATCAAAAATATAAATATACATGATGTAAATACCATAATAATAGTTGCTGCAAATATATTTGGATTTTCTTTCAAACACTTGCTACACGTCAGCTGTTTAGCGTTTTGTATTAAACATCAATGAATAAAATTTTATGAAATATTGTTAAATCACTAACTATTATAAATTCTTTATATAAATGTTATTTCATGAACTGGAGGAAAATTACACATTAACTTTTGATATGCTAAACTGAAATTTAAACGTCACACACATCCAAAATAGTTTTGTATCACTTTACAGGTTAGCATTCTATTATAATAATGACAGTGTTACCACCTTTACCAAATAAATTGAGTAAGTTTTCAAGGATGGATATCACGATCCACGGCCGTATTGCAACTGTTTGATATAAAGCGTCCCTTATCCGCAATAGCCTTTCTTTCAGAGCGCTGCAAGTCAATAATATTAATTTTTTCAAATAAATAAATTCAAAAGGCCCGTATTACAAGCGCACTCTTAGTAAAAGCGCTTATGAGGATTGACCGTTACATTGTCTGGTCTAAACCATACCGGCCAAAATATTTAAATATTCGTTTGACCATACGTACTTATTTTAATAGCACAGTACTTTTTTACCTCTCGCTATGAGGTATTGGATTCATGATAAAAAATTTAATGATTAAGCATATTTTAAAGTCCCTACAATCCGATTTTAATATTTTTACGATGTCTCCCTCTGTGTGTGTGTGTGTGTGTATGCGGATGTATGTGTGTGGGGAAGTTGGAAGGACGATTTCTCAAAAACTATAATACTTAATATCTGTTTTACTAGATATTTCTTAATCGACCATTACTGGGAAGAGCTGAAAAGGTTTTGGTAATAATTGGACAACCGGAAGTAGCATTATTTTTTGAAAAATTTTGTTCTTGTTAGTATTAAAGAAGAGTAAATTCTCTATCTAATACATATAAATATTTTATTATATCTTTTATAGTTTTAGAGATAAAGAAATATGTTATATAATAATCTGTTGTAATAAATTTCACAGCCAAATAATGTCATGGAAACGAGTTGAAAAATTAAAATGTTTGTAACTGACAGATAAATGTCAGTGTCAAAAATTTAAAGACATTTCTGAAGATTTGCGTGTAGGTGGTCGTTGGAGTGGTGACAGTGTTACCACCCATTCACTTCTACATTTTTCTTTTCTTTGTAAAATAAAAATCTTGTTTCAACAATATTTGTTTGCATGCGAATGTGTACAAAACATATTAATCTTTAGAAAATTATTTACAATGTTAACAAAATTTTTTTCAAATGAACTAAATTCTTCAATGAAAAGTTAAAAATAATTTGTTTTCTTACTCTTTCAATAAGTGCCAATTAGGTCACGAATAATCACATTGAACCGTTGCAGTCCTTTAGCACATGATAATGCAAAACGTTCGTTATAAATATTTCGCAATCTTTTAAATTACAGTTTGAAATTGAAAATTTATTTATAATTTCTAGGGATTTTATGAGTATAATGAAACATGACAGTTGTTGACACAACATTAGAAAGGTTAGAAATTTTGTAAGCGTACCGACATCGACAAAAATGTTAGAATTAACTGAAGAAGATTTATTATCCAAACATAAAAAAGAGCGCAGAGATCTTCAGTCTCAAATTCAAGCTTTGAAAAAAAGCTGTGGCAAAGGAGACAAGAAAAAGAAAAAAGAAGTTGCAGAACAAATAGCCAAACTAGAACAAGATTTAGACGAACGGCAAGATAAAGAGTTAGAAGAATTAAAAGAAAACACTCCACAAACATCAAATAGCGAAAACGTGGAAAATGCCGAAAATGAAATCAATGGACAAACTGAAGCTGAAGAGAATGAAGAAACGGAGGAAAAGGAAACAAGAGTAACTAAGGCACAAAAAAGACGAAACAAAAAAGCAGCAGAAGACAAAGACCGGGAAGAACGGATACGAATTCAAGACGAAGAAAATAAAAAAGGACCTCGTTTAATAGAAACCGACCAAATTAATGAAATACTCCAAGAATTAGGTCTGAAAATTCACTCAATTCCAGCCGATGGAAACTGTTTATACGGAGCAATTAATCATCAACTAAAAATCACTGGAAGAAACGAATATAGTGTCTCAGAACTTCGCAAATTGACTGCAAATTACATGCGAGAACATAAGGACGACATCCTTCCCTTTATGTCCCATGACATAGACGAAGTTTACACCGAAGAACAATACGAGAAATATTGCAATAAGGTGGCTAATACAACGGAATGGGGAGGGCAGATTGAAATCGTAGCTTTATCTAATGCGTTGAAGTGTCCTATTAAAGTAATTCAAGCATCTTCTGCCCCTGCTGTACAAGGAGAAAATTTCGAGGGGTCGCCTTTAGTGCTTTCCTATCACAGACATTTGTATCGATTAGGAGAACATTATAACTCTACTATACCTATTTAATAGTATAAATGGTATTTTAAATTCTGTACATGTTTGTACGTATTGCTCAATACTATTTAAGATCTAAATGTACTGTGAAATGTTAATTGTATATCATATATCCAATAACTGCCAAGGTTGATGTAAATTAATAAAAAAATATATCAACTACGTATTTATTACCTATCTATTGATTAACATAAGTGCGATTGTAGCAATTTTGTGATATTTCAAAATATATATAAAACTAGTATATTTTCCTACTTATTACTCTTATTTAGGACAAGAAACCGATCTTTTTAAACTGGTTAATTGGTATTTTGTCACATCTTATTAATTTTTAACCGAAATAAAACCGATTTTTAAATAGTTTTAAAAAAATGGACAAACGCATTTTTTTCATTATTTAAAAGTAAGTACTTTTTACACATACTTTATAACGGGCGTAGAAAATAGTTATTGTGCAACAAGTAAGGAAGAGATATTTTTCTGCATTATACGTAAAAAATTTAATTGGGGCGCAGCCAGAATTAAAAACATCGTGTAAGAAAAAATATATTTTTATCTATTGTATTGTTTTCTACTACCGCTTGGAATAAGTGTAAAAAAAATCCATACTGAGTGTGGCAATAGTATATTAAAGAACGAGTTTTATGACATGTTTTTTCGCACACTTCAAAATTTAGGAACGAGAAATACATACTCTTTCTTTCTTTTTAGGTTATCTATTAACGGTTTTTTCTTAGATTTCTTGTCCAGATTTAGGTTCAGTATTTTCATCTCTAGAACTTATAAAATTTATACATGTTTCAATTTTTGTATGCGATATTTTTCTTATACATAACTGACATTTAAATTAACAGATGGAAATACTGGACGCGTTGGAAGAAACCTCGCAAAAAAATTTAACGTTGGATGGAAGTGATATTGGCCGTTTTAGGGAACATTTACTGACTTTACTTCAAAAGAAAGTTTTGATAGTTTAGAAAATTACTTAGAAAATCGATTTGCGAACGCGTTTTTGCGGAAGTGATACAAAATTCTTACTACGGTCATCTTTGAGCCCCTTTGTCTAGTTAAACTATACTCACTAACATTTTTTTGAATTTTTCAAAATAAACGAAAATTCCTGGTGTCGAACTTACGCCGACCACCCTGTATATCAAAATGAAAATATATATATATATATATATATATATATATATATATATATATATATATATATATATAAAAATAATTATTTATTTAGGTACCTATTAAAAAATCCAAAATATAAATTGAGTTCTAGTTTTTGTCCTGTTTTGGACGTGTGAATGTCCCTACATTTATCAGAGTTTTTTATTTACTGAATTATTTTATTAATTAAATAAAATGATTTAAAAATCGGTTTTCAATTTCGGTTAACCATTAACCGTTGCTTTTTCGGTTTCTTGCTCTGCTAATCAATACGTGGATTAAAATTAAAGCGAAGGAATTGATAACACTATCACTCTATTGATCAATAGAGAGTTTATTTCTTGAGAATGTGCTTCAATTACAAACGCATTTTCATAATACTTGAGAGAGCAATAAATTATGGAAATTACACTACTACGTTTGTGATTGATCTTCTTCATTTTCTTTCGATTTGTTTGGATCGTCGGGCCTCATTGCTGGGAACAGCAATACTTCCTGTAATATAAATCATCATAGCATCTCCAGAATTTAATATATTTTTTAGCGAATTAAAAAGCATGTAAAATAATTCCCCTTACCTTGATGTTGTTGGCGTCTGTCAAAAACATAGCCAATCTATCAACTCCAAGACCCCATCCACCTGTAGGAGGGAGGCCATACTCCAGCGCTGAACAGAAATTTTCGTCAATCATTTGAGCTTCGTCATCACCCGCTGCTTTGTCTTTGGCTTGCTGTGCAAACCTCTGGCGTTGCACGAACGGATCGTTCAACTCTGTGTAGGCGTTGCAGACTTCCTTCTTCACTATAAATAGTTCAAACCTTTCTGTCAGGCCCTTTTCGCTTCGGTGCCATTTGGCAAGTGGAGACATTATTTGGGGATGTTCGCAAATAAATGTTGGGTTGATGCAAGTTTCCTCGATGAATTCACCGACGAGTTTGTCCAAAAGTCGGGCGGATGTACGCGGAGGAGGACATTCAATACCTACAAATTTTTATTTAAGTTTTGTTTATTTTGGCAAGAAATAATTTTCACCTTTGGCTGTGCAAAGTTCGGCTAAAAATTTGTTTCCAGATTCGGATCCGAATTCATTTGCTGGAGGGAACTTCACATCTAAAACTTTTTCTAAAGTTGGTATCATCTTTATACGCTTAAATGGAGGTGTAAAGTCAATTTCAACTGGTTCTCCTTCTGGACCATCAGGATGGAATTGAATTTTGTATGTTCCATGGATTTGTTTTACCATACCCGAAAGCCTACAAACATAAAAATAATTATCGTAGCTTTATTACCAATATATTATTACCCTATACTCTACAGATAGATAAACATATAAATAATGTAGTATTATTATGTTAATACAATCCTAGTTCTAGTTTTGGCCGGAAATATATTCATAAAATTATGTAACAAAGTGGAATGAATACATATATTTAATTATTACGTCCGTTAAAAAGTATTATTTTTCTGTTAAAATGGGTTCGCGAAGTATACTTTGATTCACGAAACATCTTTCTTTGTTCAAAGAAATAATCTATGTACAAAACTTTATACAGTAGTAGCTCAGCAACATTTCATGTTAGAAAGAGAAACATTATTTGACGTATTTCTATGTAGTTTTGTACTTTATGTTGTGACACATTTACATAAATGGTGACATTACTTTCTAACATATTACAAATAATAATGACGTATGTTGTAGAGTTCCAGATATCTAATTATAAACTACACTCGCCTCTGTACTAATATTTACCCAGTGACGTTGACATTTAAATCAAATTATTATTCCATAGTTTTTATCAAGTCTCTGTCTTTGTTTTGCAAAAACATAGGTAAAGAGCATAAATCTTTAAAAAAGGCATTATTTAAAAAGAAACATAATTTATCAAATATTTACACTTATTTTTTCAGTTAAAAAGAATTCATAAATATTTCACGTGCAGTCTATGTACACGAAATGCAGTAGTTATCTGCTAGTAATATTACACCATATAGTTAATATAAGTCCTTCAATAGTCACTTTTCGTGAACCAAACTACATGTATTTTTTTTCACAATAGAAGATTGAAAAAAGTGCACTGGTTTTAACGCAAACAAGTGAAAAAAAAACAACGCTATGGCACTTTTTTCACGCTTTTATTGTAGACGTAATAATAGTATTTTATGTACCAAGGGCGTTACTATGATCATAATGCCAGGAGGGCGACGAGAATCTAGCCCGAGGGCCTCTGGCCCGAGGGATAGATGTCCGATATAATAAATAAAACAATTAATCAACATCCTTAGCAACGCCAAAATTTGAGCATTATTGTAATCAAAATTATTATCAATTAAAACTTGTTTCAGATATTCTAGTGAGACATAAAATGTTGTATGCACCACGAGCGTTACTAGATGTTAATGCCCATCGGACGACATCTATCCCTCGGGCCAGAGGCCCTCGGGCTAGATCCTCTTCGCCCTCCTGGCATTATGATCATAGTAACGCCCTTGGTACATAAAATACTATAATAAGGCAATGTCAAATGAAAATACATTTTGTGACTGACAGCAATTTGAGGTTATATGTCAGCCATCCGTAAAGCCTGGTTTATAGATTGCACAGAATAGAATGGAATAGAATAAAGAATGGAATAGAATAGGAATAGAAATTTTTAAGACCATTTATAGATTGCATTGAATAGAATACATGTACATGTGCATACATTTTTTTTTAACATCTACAATAAAAGTATGTAATAAAGTGCTATGGCGTTTCATTTTTTCACCCGTTTGCGTTAAAAATAGTGCATTTTTTTCACTTTTATTGTGTTAAAAAGGACATACTTTAAAATCCATTTTAATGAATAAAAGTGTACTTTTTATTAAAATACGTTTTTTTAAAGTGTATTTATTTACAATAAAAGGTTTAAAAAGTGCCATCGCGTTTCATTCTTTTTCACTTGTTTTTGTTTAAAAAAAATGTTGATAAAGATTTTTAAATTCTTCTAAATTTCATTTTAATAATCCCGTAAATTGTGGTTTTAATAACTGTATGTAATGTAATGTTATTAAAATAAAAATATTTCTGTTTCATACAATGTTTTGAGTTAAATTGCTCTTATCTTGACTGTTTACTCATTTATTACGTTATTAATAGTCCTCAAGTTTATCTTTTAATTTTTATTTACTAAATGACACAATTTATTTTTTAATCAATGAATGTTTTTTCCTCTTAATTTTTTTTAGATAAAAAAAATTGGATTTCCCTACGTTGCCGCTCAATTGTTTAGATAACAAAAAAAAAAGTAAGGAGTGGGAGAAGAGGTATTCCCGGTAACATTTAGGCGGTTCTATTCCTAGAATAACTAAATTTTAACTTACATGGATTCCGTCATCTGCATGAGGTCATTGTAATCAGCATAAGCCATGTAAAATTCACACGTTGTAAATTCAGGATTGTGCGTCATGTCTATACCCTCGTTCCTAAATTGACGTCCGATTTCGTAAACACGATCTAATCCACCCACAACTAACATTTTATGATATAACTCGGGTGCAATTCGCATGAAAAGATCCATGTTGAGTTCGTTATGATGCGTTACAAATGGTTTGGCTGTAGCACCTCCCGCAATCATATTCATCATCGGGGTTTCAACCTCTAAAAATCCTTGTTCGTCTAAAAACCGCCTTATATACGCGATTATTTTAGATCTAATTTCGAATGTCTTTCGAACCTTGCTGTTTAAAATTAAATCTAAGTATCTTTGACGGAATCGCGTCTCTTTGTCCTTTAAACCAAAATGTAAATGTGGTAACATGTGTAAACATGGAGATAATAACTTAACGGTTTTAGGAATTATTGAGAGTTCACCCTTTTTGGTTTTAGCCGGGACGCCTTCAATACCGATTATATCACCTCGCCGAATTTTGGCCAAATCCTCAGCGAATCTTTCTTCTGAGATATACATCTTTGCTGTGGCCATAACTTGAAGTTTGACTCCTTCGCCCCGAAGGTCGTAGAAAATAAGTTTGGCCCCCGACTCCCGCATAGCGTGAATTCGTCCCGCAACTCTGAGATTATCGTTTTCAAGTACATCTCCTACTTTTAAGTGATTGTACTTCTCGATAAAATCTTCTAAACTTATAGAAACGTGGAACTTATGAGGATATGGATGATTATCACCCCCAAGTTCTTTGAGGTTAACTACAGCCGCTGAACGAAGTTTGAAATATTCATTTGGGCTGATTTCTTCCTCTGGTTTTGGTTTGGTTTTTTGAGATTCAGCCGGATTTTGATTTTGTTGCTGTATTTTTTCAGCTTTTTCTTTAGCTTTTTGTTCGGCTTTAAGTCTCCTCTTCAACTCACTGAAAATAAATTAACATCAATTAAAAACAAAATAGAGTTGTATACTATACTTTATCTACGATTAATATATTATACCGTGTTCCACCTCAGTATTGTAGAGAATAGACCTTAGTTTTGAACACACTGATTGGCTGAAATTGGAGCCAAGCTTACGCAATGTAATTTCAGATTAGTGTCAATGCACATTACATTTCTTGTAATTTTTATATGCAATGTCAAGTAAAATCTTTATCCGATTTGGAAAGCAGATAGATAATGCTTTATATTTCTTAAAACTGACTAGAATATACAAAATTTCAATGGCATTATGTTACCTATTTTAATAAAATGTCAGATGACAGTAGTTGAATATTGCAATTTTTAATTTCGTCGGTTTAAAACTGGCACCGATGTGAACGCTATAGTGAAAATGATTAAGCAGAGGACCGCGTCATCGACCTGAAAAAAAGCTTATAAAATGAAATATAACTTGTGCAAATTATTGGGTGTTATTTATTTTTAAAAGAAGATGAAAAAAGTACTAGTATTAAGTAATGTATATATTAATAATATTTACAATTATTTCCAAGTCAATCGTTATTCCTGTGACGGCATATAAAATTATTTGAAATAATTGTAGTTTTCGTACCATCAAATAATTTTATATTCCTTAAAAGGAATAAGGATTGACTTAGAAATAATTGTAAATTAATTAATATATACCTTTCTTTAATACTAGTATTTTTTCTTTTTTTTTTTAATAAATATCTAATAATTACTACAAGTCATATTTCTTTTTATAGGGTTTTTTTCAGGTTGATGACGAAAGTCCTCTGCCTAATTATTTCCACCATATCTACTGAATTGGTTAAGCGGAACAGAGTATACATATGTTTTTTATAATTTCGTTTCATAATCCCAAATCATTATTCTTTGTAGGATTTATGCATATAGCATTATGTAGCAATAATCATATATTAAATATATATTATTAGTCGTAGATAAAAAAATTAGATTTCCTGGAAAATTTCGTCATAAGCAACGTCAAATTTTACAATTTACAGTTACCGGCTGGTGCAATACTTGTGAAATGGAAATATATAATTTATGCAAAATTTAAATTAACAAAATATAAATATAAAACTTACTTTTTTGATATTTGTGCGAATTTAGAAGAAACAGAAAACAATCTAGTTCGTAGATAAAACATGACAACCACGTGGCGTATAATCTGACACTACTAAATATAAATTTAAGGAAAACTATTGACAAATTATATTAGTGTTTAAACTTTTAAGGCTTTACATAACGAGAAAACTTTAACTTACTTCTTAGACAATTTTTCCTCTGTTGCATCAGACATATCCCACAGATTTATTAAAATACTTTTGACGTTTTTAAGTAGTTCTGGCTCCGTCAAAACAATTTAGTAAAAGGAAACAATATTTGCGTACCGCGATTAAATTAACCACGACGTGGAGAAATAAATAAATAAATTAGAAATAAATAATTTAACTTTCGAAATACACCTGCAGCACGTCGGTGCGTGGTGATTGTAACACTATTTCCTTTGTACTGACTTAACCTCACTCTCATAACCTAATGATATTGAATTTTTTTCGGTAGCAGCAAAATTTGGGCAAAAATGCCAATGTGAAAAACTGCGTACGCATTATATCTACAAATTCAAAAAAATGCATGCAATACGGACATGCCATGACCTGTTCTACACATTAAAAAAACCAATAAATTTAATTAGTATAAAAAAACTATCAAGTTCGGAATATTGTTTAGATTCTATAAAGTAATAAATCAATAATTATGTAAGTAGGTATCACTTACATTTTCTATTTTAGGAAATACGATTATGAAAATTTTATTTGCACCTTACTCTTAAAAAAGGCAGCAAGATCAAATGCAATAGCCATACGAGCTTTTAATGTAGAAATTTCAAGAATACCAGACCAAATTACAGAGGCAAAAACAGGTTTTATGCGAATGAAATTTTGGGAAGATATGTTGCACGCATGTTTTTCAACGTCTTCAGGAGTAAAACTACCAAATAACCCAGTGGCTGTAGAACTTTATAAAGTAAGTCATAATGAACTAAAGGTGAAACTGTTGATGTACTACCTCACCTCAAAAATGAAGTTTGGTCGGGCAAAAAGGTTTATTCTAAACTTAACAATATCCTAACACACAAAACTTGGCCCGAATTTTCCAAGCGTAACTTTTGTGCGTTAAGTTATTGTTATTTTTAGAGAAATATACAAGTAAGCTGTTTGTCGTCTTACAAAACACCTAAACGAGCAGATTGTGAAACATCGGCTGCGAAAAGAATCGATATATAAAAAAATATATATAAAAATCGTAAAATACTTACTGGTTAATAAGTAGAAAGCTGGTGCAGAAAATGAACTCGTAACCGCCTGGTGGCAAAACTTTGAACATGTCTAAGACATAAGCTGTTATGTTTATGGTTGTCATACTTCCCTTTAAACTTACTGCAGTTCAAATCAGTTTACATTTAAAAAATATATTAACTTTATTTCTCTGTCTCATACTGTACAAATTCTTTTACGTCTTACGCCGGCCATTTTGTAAATTTAGTGCTGCCATCATCGGTCATTTTCGTTGCCAATAACGAATTAAACATTTTATGACGTGACGGCTGTGGATTTGATTCTATTGGCAAGATATATGAAAGCTGAGAATCCCGCCCATAGTATATCCATTCCCATTGATGAGAAAAGTGGTGGAACTCTCATGAAAAATATTGTTACAATGACACTGGTCTGTTGTAGGTGAAGTCACAAACTTATCGCAAAACTTTAAAAAATCATATCTTGCTTAGGGCTGTGCGATCTTAGAAATTTGAAATCAATTTTCGATCTTTTGAAAACATCGATTTATCGCGATTGATCGATAAATCGCAAAAAATCGATATTTTTTAATATGAAATCGAAATACTATCAAAAAATCAATTTTAATAATAGATCGCCAAATGCTGCTGAAGTCTAGAGATTTTTCATCGATCTTGGAATATTTTTTTTTTTTAGAAAAACTGATCTTTCAGAATCTAGAAGATCGATTTCTTTTAGAAAGATTGATATTCCGAAATTCGGATAAATGTTTTTTAATTTATCTTTTTGAAAAAAAAAAGGTTTTTCAATTGATCAATCTAAATGAAAAAAAAAGATTTTCCAAATCGATCTTTTCGGCAAATCGATTTCTTCAATTGATTGATCTTTTTTTTAGAAAAAAGATCAATGCAATTTAATAAAAAGATTGAGCAATCGATCTTTTTCGCAGCCCTTTGTTTAATATAAGGATTTTTCATGTCGGGTTTTCATTAATGGTCATTATCTTTGTACAAAGTTTATAGGCCCAGTGGTACAGAATCGGTAAATAAGGAGCCTGGTAGTTACGGGTGCCGGTAGCCATTGATCTATTTGTCGGTTTTCGTTGCCGGCCATATTTAGCATTTTCAAACATGTTTATTTATATTTCAGTAATTACTATATTTTCCTTTGTTTCCAAAAACAAATCTTTTTGCACGACTAAACTTCATTTTTGAACAATTGAACTTAATTTAAACTTACCAATCATAATATTGTATTTCACTAGGCCATAAGAACCGCAAAATTTACAAAGCGACACTTTTACACTTTAATTCAATGTCGAAAAAATCTCCTAACGACCAACAGCTTCAAAAGTTTGGACGCTATGGAACAATACTCCGAACGATCAGTGTCAACTGTATATTATTTACTTCTTGAAGGCAGCGGCATCACGAATATCCACGCAGACCACGCAGCGTCACATCTTGGAAAGGCGCAAGGACTTTGCCAACTACTTCGAAGTGTTCCAGTCACTTCAAAAATGAATTTCCTTCCATTACCGATAGATTTGCTCACAAAACACGCAATAAGTCACGAGCAAATAATTAGGGGCAAAATTGATGCAAAAGTAAAAGATTGTATTTTTGAAATTTCAGCTAGGGCCAATCAGCACTTAGACAAAGCGCGTAGTATGCAAGATTTTCTTTCATCTGATGCTAAAAGTGTTCTTTTGCCTGCAGTAATTGTAAACAGTTACTTGCAAAGACTTTTACGGGCAGACTGTGATATTTTTAGTAAAAGATTACAATCTAGGCAATTAATGTGGATCCCAAATGTTTGGTGGAAAAATGTAACAAGAACGTATTAAAATAGTTGTATGATTTGTATATATCTGAAAGGTGAATATATCATGTTAATATTATGATCTATCTTATTTTGTACCTAAAACACACACAAATTCAATTTGCGAATAGCGCATCTGGCGGCAATACTTAGAAGTAATGGTTACGGCATTACAAACAAAGAATTACATCAGCCATTCACATATTCATCGATGTAAACGTAGTAAATGTCACTTGATAATTATTATGGGTAATTATATTAATAGCTTCAGGCACATCTGGTTTTAAACTCATTTTTAATGCAATAAAATAGTGAGGTCATACAAGGTTTTTCATTTTTAACTTTAATTGATATTTTATTTTTCCTCAAAACGATCTTTAATAATGAAAAAATTGTAATTAAAAATGACATTGGTCAAAAAGCGGCTGATTTTCCGCGTTTCGTTCCTTGCTCAGTGACGTCACATTTCATTATTAACGGCCATTATGATTTTCACATTAGTTTCTAAACGTCAAAGTGACATTTGAAGATAAACTGAAATTTACGAAAGTAAACATGTCGGAGAAATGTTGTTTTGTGCCATCGTGCCAAAATACTAGCGAAAATAAATTCAATTCAATGCCTCGCGTGAGTTTCTATAGCTAAACAAACTTTTAGCATCTTATCGCAAATCTTTACAAAGAAGCATAGCTGATGTGACGCGTGGATAACTTCAGGCCCAATGAAATTATATTTATAAAAATATTTAGATATGTAATTCTCAAATTATAGTTTTATATTTTTTCCTTTTAGAAATTCCGTTTTCGTATAATAAGTCTCTATGAAATGAGTCTGAACTTGCAGTTTTGAAACGTGACGTTACAATATGGCTGGTTTTTGCATTTTTTTAAAAATTTAATAATTTAACACAATTTAATGCTTGTTCGATTTAAGCAAAAATATATATATATATATATATATATATATATATTTTTTGCATGACCTCATTTGAAATAGAAAGCTACGTTATAACGCTGAACGATAGATGGAAATGACAACGAGATGTTCTATATCTCTCTTGCGTGTAACGTCAATTCTGTAATGTCTATTAAAACAAGCATTTAGAAAAAGCACAGTTTAATACTGTGTACAAAAATACATTTACAATTTAACTATTTATTGTGATTTAAGAAGTGCCGCAGTTTCTGCTAAACAATGGCAACCACAACCAGTTGGACAGACTTGGTTAGAGGAGAACCATTCCTTAAGATGTTTTGTGTGACCTCCATGTCCACAAACTAGGCAAAAGTTGGCTGAACCTCGGACTGAAATGTGACACAGCACGCACCTAAAAATATTTTTCATAATATATGTTCCAAAAGTAATGAGAATGATTTCCAAAAAAAATCCTTTTACCTATTCAAAAACAAATTGGCTCGATCTCTTTCAAAATGCAATTATTTGTTGAACGTTTTCATAAATACCAAAATGATGCCCTTTCAGATACGTTTTAATTTTTGGGAACAAAAAAGTCTCAGGGTGCCAAATTAGAAGTGTAAGGTGGATGAGAAAAGCTAGGAATGCTTCTCAAATACAGGTTTTCAACACTTATCGCATGTATTTGAGCCTAATTGTGTGATTGGAAATTAAGGAGTCTACATTTGTTGCAACGCCCAGATGTGTAGGCCAGTGCAAGCGATTTGAAAGTGGCTTAGCCCAGTGAAGAAATAGGGCCGAATGAACTATACGGAAATGGAAATTCGAGTAATTGTTAAGATTCTCAGTTATACAGCAAAGATCTTACTTACCCAGATAAAAGTACAAGAGTATAACTAAACGTCGATTGTGTAAGAAAATAAAAAAAATGCTGTATGACTGAGAATTCGAGTTATTATTAAACCAGTCCAGAAATTTCTCATATTTAAAAATTACCCCTAACTTTAAAATTAAGTGAAAATAAAAACTTTAATACGTTTTTTGAGAACAATTGCTGGTAGCATGAACAACTGAATAATGGGGATTAGCGAGCAGTTGACTAGAATTTATCTGTCAATGGTTTATGGATTATTTTTGAGAAAAGTACTTCAAATAACAGTTATGGAAGTATTTTTCTCCAAAGTAGTCCAAACTAGTGACAGACATAAAACACTCCTAGTCAACTACTCGCTAATCAGCCTTAATCAGTTGTTCATGTTATCAGCCAATGTTTTCATTTTCATGAAGACTACCAGTAATATTTCAATGAATAGCAACTATAAGTTGTTAAGACCTCTGGCTTGGTTGATATGTTGAATAATCCTAATTTCTCTTTACACTTTTAATACGATTTCACGTAAAATTTAATACTGGAGATGAAAACATTTTATGTATTGTACATAGTTATTTTCACCTGTTAAGGTTAGAGGAAAATTTTAATTGTATTTTTTAAATAAAAGGATTTTTTTGTAAGTCATTTTCATTACTTTTGGGATGCATATCGTACACGACAATTAAATAAATAATAAATACGTTTAGGGTCTCCGTTTTCTTTTATATCTGCGATTTAATTCATTCATTATATAATTTTCTACCGATATTTGATTCATTCCCATTATTACTGGTTCTGGTATGCGAGGTAATACAAACAATTCATTTTGTATTCTTTGTTCTTTTCTTTGACGTTCAACACCACATGAACAATAAATAATTAATGCTAATATAACTAAAAACAATAAAGTATAAAAGGATTCACAAAGACTGTCGAGTAATAATATCCATGCTATTTGGTTATCCAAATCATAAAGTAAATCTGAATTTAGGCTCATATTGGCATATACAAGAGAAAAATTTGACTCCATTAAAAATTTAAATACACGCACTTACACTTTGAATTTTGATTTTGAAATATGAAAATTGTTTTTCACAGCCCACATACCTTAAAGATAATAATTTGCAATATGCGCAATGCGCTCCTCTAACCGGCCGATCGCAATGTTGACAGTCTGTTAAAAACTCAACTCCTATAAACAAATAAAATTAGAACATATACAAAACGGGTTTTACAAAAAAATATACCTTTATGTGGTTCTTGTTCCGTAGACATATGTTTCAGTACCTCAACAAACAAACAAAAATAATAAACACTTATTTTAATAGAGTTCTAGTTTAATAATTACTCCACGGAATATTAAAATAGATATTTATGCAACAAGAGTGTAAACACAAGCTTTATGACATGAGGTCAAATATTAAAAAACATTTACCGTATGGCATAAAGCTTGTTTAAATTTGAGTTGCATACAAGATTTTTTTTTGTACGACTTTAAAAAACATTCCTGAATCAAATTAGAAATTTAACAGTTGAATACTGTAATGATGGTGGTAGCTCTGTGATGTGTAAAGTAAATAAAATACAAAAATCGTATACTTACACATGAGATTATAAAAAATTATTACGGCTTAATGAATAACAATTAAGACTTTCTAAAACCACAGATCGTTTTCAATTTAAATGAAGTTACACAGAAAAAAAAATATAGTGGAACAACCTATTATAATTATTTTTAACTTACTTCTGCCCTAGCATATAGAAGATTCCACCGATGAAGCACTTCGGCATAAGCTATTTTATAACTGTCATCCATGGATCTCTTACAATTTTGCCGCGGAGAACTCACATCATTAGATAAATGTTCTTCCAATCTTATATCATCAAGAGATCCAGATCTATGCGCCCGCAAAGATGAAAAGTTCCAACTTTCAGCTGCGCAAGCTATATCGGCGGGTGGAATAGTGTGGTATGGGGAACCACCAGCCTAGTGAAAATATATGTACAATATTTACTATCATTTAACAATTTGTAAAAGATATATTTTTATATACCGGGCGGCGCTCGAAATCCGTTACATAGGCGTTTAACATGGGAAACAGGTTTTTCTCGTGCTTTGCTTCCCAAATTTTTGTTTAAATATTAATTAGTTCACAAACAGCAATTTAATTGGTTGCCTGTTTTTCCGCCATAGTTCGTCTCACAATATTGTCAACCAATGGTCAAAATGTTCTATAATTTAGTTTTTTAATTAATCTAGTTTTCCACTATTTATAAATTACCAATTACTATTTAAAAATAATAATTTTTCATTTTTTTAAATTATTTTTCTACATGAAATACTTAAAATAGAAACAATAGAAACAACAACAAAAGCAGAAATGATTAACCCTAGATCTATAGTGAACACGAATTAAACACGCATATTTAATAAAAGTAAAGACCGAGCAATATTTAACACCTCGATAATGACAATTAATCTTTAGTAGGTGGCTATATTTAGGTGTCATATCGTCATTTGTTGTAAATGCAGAATTACCAACATAAATATAAAAGACAGACAGTTCATATTTTTTGAAATACATAACTTTTTTGGCGGTGTGTGTATTTCAATATTTCTGAAAACTGTATTTAAATATTTAACAATGAACATAACTACAATACTTCATCAAATTCTTGTATAAATGTGAACCGAATTACAAACTTGTTTTTCGCTTGATTTGTGAGCATCCAGCGCGCATGCGTTCACAAAACCAGTGTAGTGCACATCGCACCGAGTGCATACAGTGCGCACTAAATTTTACTAAGCTGAAAACAAACCGTTTGTTCTCGGTGTAAATGACGTCACACGCCCCGTCTTTTTTCTCGGACTTCATTTATTGAAGCTTTAATATTTTTTTTCTGGCGTATTAGAAGCTTTTCGGCGAAAATACATGTCTAATTCTCGATGTTTTTTCCAGGGACAACTTTTCAATAAAAGTTTAATAGTCGTCACAGAAATTTTCGATCTTCTTTTGTTTTTGAGCTACTCTCGTTTTTCGCTAATTTAGAAAATATCTCATATTATTTATTATGATAGTTGGAGAAAAATTGTTTAGACAAATGTCAAATGTTGTACCTTTTTTGCGTAGAATAAAATAGCGTAATTAGATTCTTTGAAATCTTAAATAAAAAAAAGATGTTTAATATGCTTGCTAAGGTTTATAAATTGAAAAAATAATAAAAAACTGACGAAAATAATATTAAAAATAAAGACAAGATAATAATCAATAGAGTTTTTATTTGTTTCTCAATTATTTTCAATTTTTTACTCCAAAAAATTAATAATTCATATTTTATTCATGTTTAAAACAAAAGAATGTAGACTTGTTATATATCATTGTAAAGCTTATAAAATAAGCAAAAAAGATGAGATTATAGAGAATACAGGTTCCCATTTAAAAAATATAATAAAATGCAAAAGCAAATAGCAATTCCTCCGTGAAACAAACATTATAATATAAACGCGTTTCGCGTCTGTTGTTACTTGTTGTGCTGGCCGGCTTCTGACGATGGCTTCATTGAAGCGACCCAGAAGTTGTAAACTGGTGAAACATGACGAAACTTTGTAATATTTATTATAAAATAATATGTTTATGTTATATCACAAGAATTATTAAGTTTTCAAAAAATCTAATTATGTCATTTTATTCTACATAAAAACGCTTCAAAATTTGTTAAAACAATTTTTCTCTAAAAAAGATAAGATATATTTTTGAAATGAGCGAAAAACGAGTTTTTGCCTGTGGCTCAAAAATTCTTGTGGCGATTATTAAACTTTTCTCGAAAAAATATTACCCAAGATACCCTAAAAAAAAAAAACATCGAAAATGTGTACAGATTAACATGTTACAAAATAAAAATAAAAACTTGGAAATCATTATTCGAGCGCTATCCGGTATACTGTTGTATATTATAATGTTTAATAAATTACCAATTTTTGATTTCTGAGCCCTATTCTATATTTATTAAAAGCTTATAACATCTACAAAGATTTTTTTTTACGAAAAACAGAAGTTAAAATAAAAAGTGTTGATTTAATTTGATGATGTGCAATTCTATTAAAAATTCGAAATCATATTAATATCATGCTCTATTTAAGCTCCACCGCATTATAACAGCAAATAGTTCGTGCAAAAATTTATAAAATCATGCTTTAGTGCTAAAAAAAATGTTAAAAATCCTTAAAAGTACGTTACCTTAAGCCACCATTTTCCCGATGCAATATGCTATAACAACCAAACAAAAGAATATTTTACAAAACTATTACTAAGCAAAAACTCTAAAAATCCCATTGCAAGTAAATTTCAACACTTACACTAGTTCTATCAATACTTCTCCTATTGGACAACCCGGTACAATCCTTTCCAAATATACAGCACAACATAGCCGCCATTTGTATATCAGACTTATCCGCATAATGTGTGATCAAACTCTGTACGAGTTGCCGTCCAAATGGATTTATTTTCCAAGGTAGATCATCTTCAGAGATCATATTTCTGGACTTGGCCACAAGTTCAGCAAGTTTCCAGCTTTGGACTAAGTCCCATCTGCCCACACTTTGAGCTAATGAAGCGTTATAGCGGCAAACGGAAATAGCATTGCCATCAAGTTTGTATTTTTCACCTAGTGTACGATTCAAGAAGAAAATTCCTGAAGCGTTGTAAACAGTTACGACCGGACGGGTGCTAGGTGTTTTGGAATGTCGATGGCGAGAGCGATGCTTCTAAAAATTCATCAATTTACATAATTTTAAAAAAAATATATTTTTCTACGACCATATAGACATTTTGGATATTATTTTTTATGAAAAACTACTACAAAATCGACATCAGAATTTTGAGGATGAACAGATTTTTTTTGCGATTTGAGATTTTGAGTAATTGTTAATATCGAATCTATACTATAGTCCATATTTGTCGATATAATCTTTAGTCACGGTAACTGATAAAGACACGTTAAAATTACTACAAAGGTCACGCTAAGAATAAGAAAATTAATATTTTTAGAATTTTATTTTAAATATGTACAAAATAAAGGTTCGCTTCAATAAAAATATAAATTACCATTCTTTTCTTGCACTTTTTAAAAGCTCCTAATCAATCTTATTTTGCAATATTTTCAAACGTCTTTAAATTAATTTCGTATGAGTTAAAAACTGCCAAAGCTATCAAACTAATTATTGGGAAACTAAAAAACTGTCAAATTATAAATTATTATTTAAAAATGCTGTTTATTTGCTGATAGTTTTAAAAAACTGATTAACTAAGTTCTACCTAACTTAATTGTATTTATTTTACATATTAATTGTTTTTATAGGTTAATAATTATTAAAAAACAAGGGATGCAATATCTTCCGATTGCACAAATTTTAAGTCTCTAATGTTTTGATAGGTTAATATTTAAAAACCTATAATTCGCCAGTCCTTAGAAATTTACATCTTTTTTTAAATTTTAAGTGTAATATTTGTATTATTCGATATTAAATTATTTTGTTTTAATTTTGTCACTATTATATTTGTGCCCCTATACTAACGTAGCGCGGTTGCATTTTTTTTTGTGATACTAAACCGTGCGTTGAATCAGAGTAAATTAAGTGGGTTAGTGCATTCAACTGGCGCCCTAACCTTAAACAACCCTGATTCACCCCGCCATATTTCTCCACTGGACTAAACCACTCTCAAACTGCTTACACGGGCCTACCCTTAGACCACGAATAGAGGGGAGACAAAGCAATTTCACGCGTATGTTTCCAAATTATCTGAGCGACTTTGAACCTTATTGCAACGTTGGAATCACCTGAAATCGGCTAGTCGGCCAGTTAAATATTGTTATGTTACAGTTGCCCTAGTTCAAATAAATACCTGACCTGATTGTCCATAACTAAAACAAATACAAATAATTTTGTTTTATAAATGTAAAATAAATACTAAAAAAAACTGAATCAAACTAAAACATCAGTAAATACTAAATGGTGGTAAGACGCTTGTTGTTGACATTAAAAACTAATTTGGCTGTACCGATATCTCTGTACAAAGCAGACTGGCACACCCAGCACTGGGTAATATGCCGTGAAGATATACTTATTTATTAATTTATTTCTGTACACGAATATACAACATCTCTGGCCATCTAGTCGATTTCAGCTGTTTTTAACAATAGAATCGCTAAGATGATTTTGAAAGTCTTCTTACGGAAAATGCATAGTATGGCCTGTTTCCTTACTATTCCTGGCCTAAGGGCCTACCCATCTAGGTGTTGCAGCATGAAAGACAAATAAATGTTTAAAATTATAGTTTAATTTTTTTACAGATTTCAACGTTTTCCGAAATTAGAACATGGCCGTAGAAAAAATATTGTACGAAACTCATGCAGAATGAGTATTTTTTGAACTCATGTTGCAATACATCATTCATTCAAAAAATCTCACTTTATGCACTTGTTTCATAAATTACAAATCATTTACCCTATCCTGAAAATAGAACGAAGAAATACTAATATTCTCTGAACTGCTAACACTACTTCTCCCACTTCCAAAATTAGTCGCCAATGCAGATAATGCCCTGGGAGTTACACTTTCCATCTTCATAGATAATCTTCTTGCATTGGGTGGTCTCCCAAAACAGACTAAAGTACTAACAGAACAAAATTTGGCACCAGAAGTTCTAGGAAATGGAATATAAGCATCATTGAAAGATCCATATAGTGGTTCAAAATAAGGGTGCTGTACTTTGAAATTTAATTGTTTATCGTTTTCTATATTAGTGGCTAAATGTTCTAAGGTCGCTACTAATCGACGGAGGCAAGGTTCAAGACAAGTTCGGTTTTTCGTAACTCTTTGCTGAGCAGTTTGTTTGAGAACTTTCAATAGTTCGGATGTTATCATTTCATCTACTGTAGTTCCTTGGCAAAATTGAAATGTTGGCGCAGCATTAATCGGATACGCAGGGGGAAATTTAACTTGTAAAATAATCAAACATCCATTCGAAGATGCAGTAACAGTACAGCTTCTTTTTTCCACATCCATATCACTTATTTCCGTATTTGGTATATTTAAATTAACTAAACTAAACTCTTGTTGTAAAGTCTTTGGCAGGGTATAAACAGGAATTGTCTTATTCTCTTTTCCATCATCAAAATCCAACATAGTTTCCTCATTAATTTTATCTGGCTCGTGCCCACATAATTTTTGTAGGTAAGTATCTATCCGCCAAACTCGTAAAGTTTGATCTTTTGACCAAGTTACTAGTTGATAATCTTGTGTATCGGCTTGTTGGGGACGCCATTCAAATTCGAGAACTACGTCGGAATGTCCGACAAAAGTATGGACTGGAGAAGTACGGCTTGTAAGGTTCCATAAGAGGAGGCTGTTTTCGCCCCTTCGTAGTTGGGGAACTACGACCGTTACTAATCCTTTTCCAAATGGCTAAAAGAGAAATAATTATTTGACATACATAATGAATTACAATAATAGGAGGAGTCTAAGGTTAAATTAAATAATAATATAAGCTATGAGCTATATTATTATTTTAAGGTTAAGGGGTAATTGTTTTAGTTTTATTTATACATAATGAAGGTATACTAATTCCGGTTATCTCTGAATGGAGATATAATTTAATTTTTCTTCAAGCGTATTATAATATTCATACTATGCTACTGTACACACATTATAGAAGATATTCATTTTCTTAATAGTACAACAATGTTGTTCATTATTGTACTAGTAAAATAATGTTAGCTTCGTAATAGACCGCAGTCGTCACAGCTATGACCATATTGAAAATTGTTACTTGACAGTTGTATCGTCTGTGGTTTGTAATTCACACAAACAACTTTGGCGGGAATTACAAACTCTACTATGAAACCAATTGCAAAAAAAATATTTTAAAAATCCCCAGTTTTCTTTGAAACACTTGAAGAAAAAATTATATGTTATTCGGAGTAGCGCCTCGGCCGCAATAGCTGTGTTCAACACAAAAAGACCACTTTCTACTCCTTATAACATAATATACTATTTTTTATACTTTGTAAATAATATTTTAACATAAAATAATAAATAATTTTTGTATTAATGTACTGTAATTTCGAATTCCATCCTCACAAATTTCAGAAGTGGGATAGTAAAGTGTAGGATCGTAATATGTACTGAATTTGAAAACGAGAACACTTTTGGCACAAATATCAAATACGTTGCAGATTTTCAAAAATAACTACGACGAAATGTATAAACAACTCCAGGAACAAGCAGCACCAGAATTTGAAGCTCCATCTTCTGTTGTTCCTGTTTACGAAAAGCCAGCTGAAGAACCTGAAGCTTTAGAAGAATCTTGATGATGAAGTCTTCAAGGGTATAAGTAAAGAAAAAAAAAAAAGAAAACATAGAAGATTTACAAAGTAACAATTGTAAACTGGATTTTAGATGTTTAACAAGAGCTAGAATATGACAAAGATTTCATCAATTATGATTCTAATGATGAATCATCATGCCGAAAGAAACACAAATTAATCTGAGGATGAATCTTAAAGCGATAAATTTTGTGGAAAAAGGAATATAATAAACAGAAACTCTTTACAAGACAAAAATCTAATAAAAAACCTCAAGCAAATAATAATAATAATTATGATTTTAATCTTGAAGTTAAACGTCCGAAGAAAGCTTTAGCGAATAAACAAGGTTATGATTCCAAAATAAAACATTTCAGATTAATTGTAATTCTTTGCTTGAATTCCATCCTCACAATATGATCTATACGTACTTTTGCCATAGAACCATACTTATACTTATATCTGATCAGTAGAGTATTTCTGGCTGCATGCGTAAAGGAACTTATTTGTCCAGAAATCTATTTCCTCAAAAGTTTATCCTTTCATCCCGTGACATTTGAAATACTATTTTAATCACTTACCGTGAATCTAGCACGCCAAACAGGTGACGACGTAGTAAGAATAAACTCCGCTCTTCTAGGATTAGAAATGTCAAAGAATTTAACAGTGCCATCCTGACTAGAAGTAGCTAATTGGCTTTCACTGTAAGGACTCCATTGTAAACCATGGATTTTGGCTAAATGTGCGGCTATATATTGAACGGGAGCTGTTCCTTTTCTCTGATCCCAAAGTTTCACATCGCCGTCATGGGCAGTAGCTAGTAAGGTGTTGTTTAGGGGGTTCCAGCGGACTTGGGATGCCTCAGCTTACAAAGAATATTTTAAAGAAATATTTATAATATATTTCAAATAAATTCAGTGGGGTATTCCACTATTTTTTTTTTCTTACCTACTGCAGACAGTGATAACACAGGTCTTTTTGCGTCGCGTATATCCCATATATGTATGAAAGTATCCACAGAACAAGACGCTAAAATATTCGGATCAAACTGATGCCAATTTAAATCAGTTACAACTCTTGTATGTGATTTGAGAGATTGTGTTTGACTAAGCTGTCCCGAATGCCAAGTTACTACATCTATCCGTTGATTACTCTATAAAATTAATATTGTTATTTGATTCAAATCATAAGTGAAGTTTAATATTACGTACAGAGAGAGCACAAAGTTGTTTATTTGAAGGGGTTGGGTTCCATTCAGCAACCCCTACTTCGTATTTACTTTGACGAGGAAATTTTCTAATAGAGTCATTCTCTATTTCGTCTAGGTTTTTAATTGCTATATGCCTCCGTCTGAAAAGAAAATGTAATTCAGATTTAGGAAAATTATTTTCTCCAACACTATTTTGGAAACTACACATTCCACAACTAAAAATTATGTTGGAATTAATATTATTGCAACAAACCGTGTGGAATAATTCCGTACGCCGTTTGGAATAATTCCGCACGGCTTTCGATGAAACAGAATCTATTTGGCCGCATATTAGCGCGGTATATCAAATATTTTGGTTCGCTTGCTATGGTTATGACTCTGTTTTATATTTATTTATTTCTGTATTCGCGTTTAACGTTTTAAAGTTTTGAACATTTGTAGAGTTTTTGTTAACTTTTACAGGTTTTTGGAGTTGTCCAGAGTAATAAGTTTATCTAAATAATAATATATTACTTAGAAAATTAACTGAAGACATTTTGTAGAAAAACATATAAAGTGGAAATGAAGATATAGATATGGAATGTACGTCACCAGAAATAAGGGAACTTGTTAATGATACAGGATGTCAGTTATTACTAAATAAATCAAAAGAAAAATATGAATGGAGTTATTATAAGCAATTTATGGACTGACGTCAAAAAAATATTTAATGGTATATGATAATATATTGTTATTATCGATCAACATTTTATGTATAATTTCTAAAATCTTGTTAGAGAAAGTATAGTCTTACATGTCTACAACACGTTTGGAATAGCGTAATCCACACTCGCAAACCGTAGTCCTCGCCTTCGGCTCGGGCCACAACTTTTTTCTCGTGTGGAATATGGGCCATTCCATTACTTGTTGTAGAATATACTATTGGACTACAGGATTGCTACCCATTTTAAATTTCACTACCCTGGAGTACCAGAGTACTTCACAAAAAGATGGCTATACTTAAAAATAATGGTCCGTATTACGAACGCATTTTTATAATAAAAGCGCTTTTACATTATATTTGTACGAGGAGAGTGCTCTATAAACATGCTTTTATTAAAAAAATGCGCGTACAATGAAATAAAAAAAAATATTACAATAAGTTTGAAATAAAACATATATCTTAACAAATTATATCTAACACATATTTGCTGTATTATGAACAAAGTTTTACATTATTCCGTATACAAACAAATTTTTCTTTTTTAAATAATTGTAGTTTATTTTCGTACCATACGTTGGCACTACTGACAATAATCATGTTGTGTCAAATAATTTTATATTCCACAAAAGGAATAAGGATTGACTTAGAAATAATTGTAAATTAATTAATATCCATAGTGTATGTACAAGCTGACAATATTGTTCATAACATTACGACTAAATTGAGTTATGTGAATAACTACGAACATGTTGGAGGTTATATTCCTTAGCTCCCAATACATCTTTAAATAAATTTAAAAAATCTTTCAAAAAAATAATACTAGTACAACGACGTACATATCCGATTGTATTGCTTCCAAGTTTTAGTTTATATCACAATTGAAGCACAAATACGGCTGAAGTATTACAGTACAGTACAGTAGTACACAATCCGTGGAAAGGTGATGAAATTGCAAAAAAATACACGTGTATATACACATTTATATTTTTCACTATTCCTTAAAATAATTTTAAAAACATAATTGCAAAATTAATAAAAATGGAAAATAATGTTGATACATATTAAATTTACCATGCTTAGATTTCTACCCAGTTCTTGAAATAGAAAATCGTATCATTTTTTAAACTCTAATAATATCCATAGTATTTCTGTGTAAGTTTTGAGTTGAAAAAATATATAAAAAATCTGATGTGACCAACATAATACCTCCCGCTATTTACCTATGGGGTATAACTTTTATATTACTTTATAAATTTATCCATAGAATATATACAGAAAAAGTATTAAAGCAAACCTGTAGAAAATGGAATAATCTTTAATTTTTATAATAACAAATTGCGAAAAAAATACATTTAAAGGTATTTTTTTAAGAAAAACTATATTGAGCTTCAAGTAAACTGCCAATTCCGGTTATCCGATTGCCACCAATGGCTTCTTTCCATATTAGAATAAGGTAGAAATACATGGTTTCAAAACTTTCTAAATGATAGTATTTGAGTTAGAGCGTAAAGAGTATCCACACCCACACACACACACACATACACACATACACACAGAGATCATCATGAAAATGTTAAAAATGGATTCTAGGGACCTTAAAACGTAAAATGCCTGTATTTTAAGATTATTTTTAATTTTAAACTAGGCTTGGGGCTCGCAAATCATGGTATTTGCCATGATGGTACCACTTCCGGTTTTACCGGTAGTGACATTAACTTTCATATTTCAAGTGGGACATACACTATATGTTTATATATTTGGAATCTACATAAAATTACGAAATCAACGATATGCTGGAAGTGTATTTTTATTGAAAAAATAAATTAGGAAAACCTAAAGGAAAATGATGCATAATTAGCCATGATATCACACAAACTGTGAAAACAGTTAAGATAATAAAACTAATATTTAAGTTAATTATTTAAATAGTAAGTTATAGATTCCATATTTTGATACAAAAAAAAAATGTGAATTTGTTTTCACAGCCTACTTAATATGGCTTACCAGGTTAATTATTCATAATTTTCTCTTACGATTTTGTTGTTTCGTCAATAAAAAGTCACTTCAAGCGTATCGTTGAATTCGTAAATTTATGTAGATTCCAAATATGTATATAGGTTGTCCCATTTGAAATATGAAAGTTAATGCCATTTCCGGTTAAGCGTTACCATCATGCCAAATACCATAATTTGTGAGCCCCTAAGCCTAGTTTACAAATATGAAAAGAAAATTTAAAAATAATTATAAATAAAAAAACTTATTTTGAGTGGCCCGTTTTTCAATGTCACCTGTATATTTATTATAATTTAATAAATTAAAATAAAATTTGGTGTTCTTTAAAATGTATCTACTAATTAAAAAATACAGATTTTCAACCTAGAAAAATAAAATTATTCACAAGTTCCAAACAACTTTTAGCAGAATTTGTGATTATCGACTGTTCGAACGCAAAAATACTTATGCGCATGCCCTTGACAGTCCATTATAGTTTCTGACTGCTGCTCGAACAAATCTATAAATACAAATACTGAAAAATGTATATTAAATAATATCCATACTTAGTTATTAATGTCATTAGGCCGATATAAAACAAATAACGGACGTGGCTGAAGTATGTAAACCAAGGCGATAGGCGAGGTTTATAATCAGCCGAGTCCGTTATTTGCATATCGGCCGTGTGGCGTTCAAAATTTTTCGTTACCATAAAGCTCTTCACCATACTGTGATATTTTTTTTAGAAATACCGGCGGCCGTTATAATAACGGACGCCGGCTGTATAGATTCCTTATCACTTTTGTTTTTTGTTCGTGTATCCGTTATAATCCTTATTGGCTGGCGTCCGTTATAGATCCCTTTTCACTTACGTGTTTAGTTCTATTAAATCATAGTAACGGTATGGTATTATGAAAAATTATTAAGTATTGTATTATCTAGCTAAAGACTATTAAAGTCTGTTATTAATATTATTTATATATCTATTAAATGTTATTTGCAATTTTAAAATTTATACATACACTATAACTATATATTTTAAACAAATATTTATAATACATATTATGAGTTTTTCTTTCAAATATTAAAAAAAAAAAAATTTAAAAACACACGGGTATCATTTTACAGATCTAGTTACCGTGGTATGGTTAGTTGCATATGTTGATAGATGGCTAACTTTATGACAATATAAAATCATTGAGCTTCCAATCTCTCTTTAGATATTTGTCTCCTACACTTTGCTGAGATATACAGCGTGTTCATTTTTAATGGGTTACCAGTGCTATCTTGAGAACTATAAGCGCTACGAAAGACGCTTAAATGGACAAACAATTTATATTTCACAAGACAAATTTAAAGAAAAGAAACAGTATATTTTTCTCGACCAATGATTCTCAAAACACAGGGCCTAATTTTTTTATTTTAAATATGTTTTTTATTTGCTCATTCGTTAGAGAATTTAATTCTGAATTCAGTCATGTAGTATTTTTATACCCTTATATAAAGATTTTTTTGAGAAAAATGCATATAAAGTTTTATATTAATTTGTTTAAAATATGGTTATAATAAGAGTGCCATGAACGGAAAAAAAGAATTCATGTAATTTTTCTTACATAGAATTACAGTGTCTTGAGAGAAAGAAGTGAATATTTTGCTCTTTTAATTGATCATAAATGTCATTGTAAACAAAATATTCACGTATTTATTTCATGTCATTTTAATTCTATATAAAAAATAACAAATATTCATTTTTACCTCTCGCTAAGAGAAGTATTGGAATTATGCTAAAAATCGCATTTCGCATATCCAGATTTTAGTGAATAAACACGTTTTAGGGTCCCTAGAATCCGATAACAACATTTTTACGATGATGTCTGTGTATGTGTGTGTGTATGTGTGTTAGATTGTTGGAGGTACGATTTCTCAAATTCTATAAGATTAACGACCTGTGTAACTACGGATTCCTCAATCTAACAGTAATGGGAAGAGTTGAATAGATTCTGGTAACAATTGGACAACCGGAAGTACTAGTATTTTAACAAAAATCTTCTAAATATTATTTTTTTAATATTTATGTTATTACAAATATTAAAAAACAAAATTCTCTATCCGACACATTTAAAATTTTTATTATACCTTCTATAGATTTATATTCTATAAAATAATCTATTTTAGTAAATCTCGCAGCCTGCTCACAGCGCAAACATCTCCAATGTAACTACTTGAGAAATTAAAATGTCTGTAATTGACAGATAAATGTCACTAATGTAAGTGTCAAAAATTCAGAGATAGTACTGAGGCTTTTTCTGGGAACGATATTTAATATTTGTTATTGTATTATTAATTATATATTTAAAAGTATACGTATATTACATGAACCCTTCAGAAATACCGCCAATCCCGTTAATGAATTGGAAAAACCTCGAACATTTAGAAGAAATGGAGAAAACTTACTGATAGAATGAATTTAAAATTATAGAAAATACGTAAATATAAAGATTAGGTATAATTAGAATTTTTGTGTGTACAAAAAATGTTAAATACAATACTTATATCACAATGGAAAGGGCGCGAGAGGTATTGTGATGGCCACAACAGATTTCTTCCATTCGTGGCGCTCTTATTATGCCATATTTTAATCAAATTAATATAAAACTTTATATGCGTCTTTCTCAAAAAAAATCGTTATGTAAGGGTATAAAAATATTATAATACTGAATTCGGATTAACGAATGAGCAAATAAAAAATACAGGGTGCCCACTATGCATGGAATATAGTAAATATCTCGGTAAATAACGACTGTCAAAATTATAAATTACAACTTTTTACCTCTCGCTAAGAGAAGTATTGGATTTATGCTAAAAATCGTATATCCAGATTTTAATGAATACGCACGTTTTAAGGTCCCTACAATCCCATTTTAACATTTTTACGATAATGTATGTGTGGAATGTTACGTCATCGAAAAGAGAAAAAAATCTCTATCAAATGAGCCTAATGAAAGGGTACATTGATATTTAAAAAAAATTGTTTTCTGAAATAAAAATAACTGAATGCTGCCTTATATACTATATTCCATACATAGTGGGCACCCTGTATATGTCCTCATTTAAATAAAAAAGTTAGGTTGAGCACCACTGGTCGAAAAAAAATACTGTTTCTTTCCTTTAAATTTGTTTTGAGAAAAAGAAATTGTTTGCCCATTTAACCGTCTTTGTAGCTCGTATAGTTCTCGAGATAGCAATGGCGGCTCATTTAAAATGAACAGCCCGTATTTCCAATATGTAAATTGCAAGTGTGAACGCTATCCATACTGTTTTTGTAGCGTGAAGGTTTTAAATATGAGACTTTTTTTAGCTCACCTGTATAACAGAGTAGAGTTCGGTATTTGCAAATAAATGCCCAAAATAAGCAAACTTATAACTATTTTTTTTTATATTACTATTTTTCCGAAGGCTGATTATTATTGTAGGGATAAATATCAGATGTTTCTTTCTTACCCCGCCAGGAGAACGTAGGTCCCGGTGCTGTCTACAGCCATGGCACCTGCCTGCAGGTCTCTGTATTCCATGGTTGTAAACTCTGAGCTCCAACGCATTGCCATGGTGACGCATCACTGAAAAGCAAACACTAAATCACCAAAACAAAATTAATGAAACAAAACAAAAACAGATAAATATTTTTATTTCTTTGAAAAACAACAAGTTCTAAATTTATTAAAATTCTTCAACCCTCAATCGGTTTTGAGCAGGGATCTGAAACTGAACCCGAACCTGAACCGAAAACCCGAATTTTTGATGAACCTGAACTAAAATCGAACCTTTATTTGCCAATAGCAATAAACCTCAACCGAATTTAAACCGCTTGAAATTAAGATTCGGTTTATAGGTCAATTAAATATAAAATTAAAAATAAATTTTTAATGTGATTTTAAAATTAATAAATATGATCATCTACTTGTGTTTGTAATCATCTATTGCTCTAAACCGAAATTCGAACCCGAACCCAAAACCAATGAAGCGTTATAATTTTTAATATCTTGCACCGAAACTGAACCTGAATCGAAATTTATTTCCTGAGCCTGAACCGAACCTAAACCATAAATATTGTAACGTTTTATTTATATGGGTGAAGTATACAAATCAGAGAATTATTATTAATTAAAAAAATACGTTTATTAAACGATAAATAATTAAGATTAAATATTATTAAGATGATAAAAGTAACTAACACTATGATTAAATAATTATAAACACTAATTTAAGGCTAAGAATATTACTAAATGCTTAAACACTAAGATTATTTATTTAACCAATATTTATATCACTACATTTATTTATATAACTACATTTATTTATGTTAACAACACGTAGACTCTTTATTTATATCACCAATTTCATTGCTCGTTGCTTCTATATCCAGCGTCCTTTTGGAACCCTCCGACGCCACAGTGACCGAGCACAATAGATTTAGGTCATCGGTGTAATCAACACGTCTCATCGCGTATGGGTTATTCCGCCGCCGGGATTACGTCATCTCTCGGGAACATTCCACCAGTAGCGGCGCCCGAATACTCTTCAGTCAGTGGCGCACGTTACAATATATTATTATGTACCAAATATATGAAAAATAAGATACTGACATAATGTCAGTGTCAGTAACACTGACAGAAAATAATGTTATTCGTACTGCCATGAATCAAAGTAATGTATCTTGAATTAATAAATAGACTTACGTTACAGCGAGAGTATTATCAACGAGTATCGTTTTAAAGAGGAACGCCCTAACTTAGTCGAAACAATATGAATTTTTGAAAGACAAGCGCGTTATATCCATCCTTATCGCACACGCTTATACCCTTTGCAAAAGAAAGAGATAAATGTATGTCAATTTGTTAATTCCTTCATGATACAGATGACCTTGATCGGATATCTTTAAAAAAATACTGTATATGTGCTAAAATTGTGTTTCTTAGTCAAAAGTAATTTTGATTTCACAAGTAAATATATAAGCATTCACCTTTGTCTTTCTTCTATTTTTAACTTTAAATCTATTTGTTCGTATTGGTATCAGTATCGAGGACATTTTCATCGCAAAAGAGGACGGAGGACAATATTGAGTAAAGGAGGACTGTCTTCCACATAGGATAACGGGTGGCAACCCTAATATCAACTGATAATTTAAACAATGTGCTAATTCTTAATTGCATATAAAAAATATATTTATCTAAATAAAACCATTACTAAAAAAATCTGTTGTGGCCAGCACAATACCTCTCGCCACTTCCTTTTTTTGGTTACATAAGTACAGGACGCGAACAGTCATGTTACATTGTTGGCCTTGGCAAGCAGATGTGGAGGCCCGTTTCAGAATGATAATTAGTAATGTACATAGATATCAAATGTCAAAATTTTTCATTAAAAATTTCAAGATTTTCTAAATTAACGTAGTTAATTTGTCACCAGAAGAGTGGAATTTACTTGTCGAGGAAAATAAACCACATGGAATTGGAAAATCACTAAATTTAGAATGAGAAATTATGATATTTGACATCTATATACATAATTACTAGCTATCATTCTGACACGGGCCCCCATATCTACTTGTCAAGGCCAAAAAAGTCACATGACTGCTCGCGCCCTATTGTATTTAACATTTCTTGTATACCTACACTCTACACCAAAAATTCTACTTATATCTATTCCTTATATTTAGATTGTTTAATTTTAAATTCATTTTATGAAGAAATTTTGTCCTCTTCTATTTTTTTTTGAATTATTTCCAATTCATTGTCAGGATTGACAGTATTTTTGAAGGATATATGTAATATACCTATAATTTTAAATATTTAACTATTAATACAATAAGAAATAAAATGTATGTACTTCCCAGAAAAAATCTTCAGTAACGTCTCCGGATTTCTGACACTGACATTTATCTGTCAGTTACAAACATTTTAAATTTTCAACTATTTTCCATGGCATTCTTTCGGCTGTAAAATTTATTATAACAGATTATTTTATATATTATATTTCTTTTATCTCTAAATCTATAGAATATATAATAAATATTTAAATGTATCAGATAGAGAATTTAATTTTCTTTAATATTACCAAGAAAAAAAATTAAAAAATATTATTTAGAAGATTTTTCTTCAAGAATGTTCTACTTCCGGTTGTCCAATTGTTACCAAAACCTTTTCAGATCTTCCCATGAATGTCCGATTGGGAAATACGTAGTTCAACAAATATAAAGTCTTATAGTTTTTGAGTAATCGTCCTTCCAACATCCCACATACACACACACACACACACACACAATCATCGTAAAAATGTTAAAATCGGATTGTACGGACTTTAAAACGTGCTTATTCAATAAAATCTGGATATGCGATTTGTAGCATGAATCCAATGCCTCTCTTAGCGAGAGGTAAAAAGTGTAAACAGATATAAAGGTCAATAAATTACTTTCAAAAAATACTTGATCTTTTACGCATTTTGCTATCATTATAATATTTAAACAAACGCAATGAAAATATAAACTTAATTTACAATGTAGAAAAAATAAATAAGTAAACAATGAATATTTGCACTGTCTTCTAACTATATCTAGGAAAGTGAAATTAAATATAATCACGTTTGTTTGAAATTTTAAAATATCCTTATTATAATAAAAATGCAGCTTTTTGTTTGCTATCATTTACGTAGACAGCAATATAAATAAGTATAAGTGCAATGTAAAGAAAATTCTTTTTCCTACTTTCGATGCTTTCCTCCGATGGTATTCGATGACGAACGAATTTTAGTGATTTTATTTACACTGACACTCAGAGAAATGCCTTGAAATTTGAATAAATTTAAATGCAGTTGTTTTTTGCCTATGATCCCAAGAAAACAACTCTTGTTTGTCGCTATTCAACCACTGAGTTGATTTGTTAGTCAACGAATCGTATGATTCTAATTTTACCCACATATATTTGCAGAATTTATATTCACTAACTTGAAATTTTGAAAATTATACATATTTATTTTTTTCTACTCCTATTGTTAAAATGTGACTTAACGAACTGTTTTCCATGGCGCCAAACAACTTCTTAATCGCAATTTGACAAGCTGTGGTTTCGATCATATTGGACACGGCATAAAGCTAGCAACCACAACAACTAACAGTTAATTAAGTACGGGCTGAAGTTAGCTTCACTAACTGTGTATCATGCGCGCGAAATACATACAGGGTGGTGACCGGTACAGCCGAACATAAGACTTTAACATGTAAAATCAGACTTTCGTAATTTCCTGTTTCCCTAATTATTTTAGGTAAAAAAGCTTCAAATAAAAGTTGTAGGCAGTAAAATTCTGAATCAATAAAGAAAATTAATTTTTCCTATTTCTCGTATACAAAGTGAATTTTGTACAACTGTTTCTGTTAGAAACAATGATACACTGAATAATTTTGTACTAAAGTTTTTGGGGAGATTTTAAATTGTGAAGTTGGTAACTTTATCTAAGTGCCAAATAAATATCTTCAATTTTAGCTGTCAATAGCTGCCATTACTCATGAAAATTTACTGCTATTAGATTTTTTATAGTGAAATACTTTCATCAAAGAGTAAAACACTCTTTTAAATTAGAATTCGAAGTATTTATTTGTAGGTACACTGGCTTGCAAAAAAATCGCGTACACCTTAAAAATCAAGTAACCGAGTTTTTACCTTTTTTTAGCTATGTAAATACGATTTTTTAAAAATAGGTTATATATCAACTGTCAATGGAGTTGTCACCGTTGTCACTGTCATGTCATTATTTTAGGTATCGTGGAGCAAGTTCTTCATTGTGCTAAGTTACTACTAAATTACAAATATATTCTATAAAAATTAAAGAACAACCAAGTATTTATTTTAAATGGATTATAAATAAGTAAAAATTATGACTAAAACAAATTATGGACGAAGTAACATAAGTAATTTATCATCGCTCCATCAGCGTCCAGTACTTTATTTAATCTTTGAGGCATGGAGGAAATAAGTTTTCTAAAATAATTTTCATCCTGACTCAAGGTTTCTCAGGTGTTGACCATGACCCAGGAAAATTGGTTACAAAAGCATCGTCTCTTGCTGTTTCAAAAGGATGTTCCCATAAATGATTTAAAAATGCTTCATCTTGATCATTGGTGGAAAATTTAGGATGTCCGGAACCTTCTTTCCTTTTTATACTTTCTTCATTTTCCCACCTACTCTTCACCCTCATAACAGTACTTTTATTAATATTAAAATGTTCTGCTATTGATTTGATTGACCACCCCTCTTCTAACTTAGAAAGTATTACAACTTTCTCGTTTTCTGATAATTTTGACTTCTTAATTGACACTAATGACACTGACAAGATAACAATCGAGACCGACTCAATACAGCAAAAAACAGGTGTACGCGATTTTTTTGCAAGCCAGTGTACATAACAACAAATTTTAACTGTAACCTAACTTGTAAGTATTAGTTGTCAAAATGTCAAAGTAAATTAAATTTCTAATGTTTATTGAAACTGTCAATGATACCAACCTTGATATCTTAATATTTCTCTTAATAAACATTTTTGAAATAAAAGTAAATTAATGCGAAATAGGAAAAATAGTATGAAAAACACGTATTACAATGTCCATTTGCAATACTCGTACTTTGCGTAATTCGCCTACGGCTCGATTACGCAAACTGTACTCGTATTACAATTAGGATCATTGTAATACTTGTCTTTCAATATACTATTGTGTGCCTTGTTATGGCAAAAATTAGATTTGAAAATATCAAAAATCACGCCAAAATAGCTATAGCTATAACAGATAATTGTTAATTGGAACAGATATTAGAAATAATACCTACTAAAAATGAATTACCCTAACATGACAGATAAACCGTTAGACATTTGTTATTTATTTTGTCTCAATTCCATGGCTATTAAATATTTTTGAAGTGATTTTCGACATTTTCATACCTAATTTCTACTGTTACAAGGCGTACAAAATTAATATTGCTTATTAATTCAGATGCAGAATTTTATGCTCTACAACTTTTATTTAAAGTCTAATTTTACATGTTAAAGTCGTATGTTCGGCTGTGCCGATCACCACCCTGTATATATTTACCTAGTACACGAAAATGTATGTTTTTCAACAAGGCTGAATCAAAAATCATTTCAGAGCACCAAATATATTTCGCGCACAAGATGCACATAATATTTTTCGACAACTAAATTTATTATTCCGAAAACAGGTATACTTTTAAAAAAATAACCTCTATTGACATCTTGTTAATATGACAGATAACAGTTGAATTCTCCTATAATTTTAGGTACATTTAATTTCGAATGTTTAAATAAGTTTTATACAAAATTTATTAAATTATACATATTTATTAATATTAAAAACTTTTTCACAATTTAAAATGCAAGTTTTGTTCGTTTTATATTTGATTATGGAAGTGTGCGTGAAATTGCACGAAAAATGTGCGTTTGAAATATTCGTTGTTATGGTTACGTAATTAATGAAATAATGACATATTTCGCATACAGACACCATTGCACAAACATTAACTTTTTTGGCAGTTATAAAAAATGTATTTCAGTTTTATTTTGTCTTGCAGTCGTAGAAAAAGTATATAGTACATGAGTCGTTTTATAAACTCTTTAGTTAATCGCTTTTTATATATTCGTTTCGCTTATGTTAAAAAAATGAGTCATTTATAAATCTTGTTGCATAATATATTATTATCCAACAAAATTTCTATTACTTTTTAAATCATTTAAAGAGAAGTTGGATATAATTTTGTATAGCACACGTGTGTTAAAATTACATAAGTTTCTTGAAAAGGGTAGACTAAGCCTATCATTTTTGCTGCATGACGTTCGGAATATAACATATTTGTATCATAAATAACTATTATTGCCCGTTAATAATAGATGCTCTAATATTATGAATATATTTTTTCAATGAAAATGAGATATTTATCATTTTTTTATCATGAGAAAAACAGTACTGTCATTTTTAAAATGAAAAATGGATGTTTTCAAAAATATAATAAATTTTAACGATATTTCGGCTATAAAAGAAGTAAAAAAAATAAAATTTTCTCATAGTATAAAACGTTGTGCATACAAATATTTTTAAAAATGGAGCGGCCAAAATTCGGATGTGGTCCTGTAAGTTTTTTTAAACAATTAACAAATCAAATAATAGTTATTTAAGTATTAAGGGCAATAAATGCTACCGATTGAGAACAATTTTGGAGATCAAAACGAAGTCGAAATCTCCAATACATCCGATACCGATAGATGAATGGTTTAGTTCGGAACAGCGCGCTTTTGAGAACTACTGAATTAGGGTACAGGTAGTCTAAACTTATTGACGACATCAATGATAATTCAAACACTCTCACCGACAGGTTAGGTTAGAATTTTCAAAAATTAAAAAACAATTTAAAAAAAATCTGTTGTGGCCAGCACAATACCTTCCGTCAATCCTGTGTATAATGTATAAATTCCATACGTAAATTTTCTTGCAAAAGATTCTAAATTTCCAGTAAAATTATTTCATAAACAAACTATTCAAATTGCACTTGACACTGACATCTTCTTCTTCTTTAGCGTTTCCCATTCGTTAGGGGTCGCTATTTTTGCGTGTCGTTCTCATTCAGTTCTTTTTCTCTCAAGTCTTCCGCAATACAGTCCTTCCATCTTATCTTTGGTCTTCCTCTGTTTCTTCAACCTCCTATTAAAAAACTACTCATTCTTCTTCTAATATAATTCTTCATTTCTCCTCATGACATGTTCAAACCAATGTAATCGTCTTTCTTGTATCTTTCTAGAAACTTGTAACACTAGAGTTATTTTCTTACCGTATCTTTCCGCGTCTTCCCCAACATCTACTTCAACATCCTTATCCCTGCCACATTAATTTACTTTTATTGATACTGACATCTGTCAATTTGAATTATATGAATATATTAGTAGTTTGGCTGAATTATAAAATTTAATTTCTTTAAAACTCTGTATCTATTGAATATGAAGTATAAAATGTAATCAAATCGTATAGAGAATAATATATTCTTTAAGTTATAATAACGTTAAATGTCAATAAATCAAATTTAACTGTTAAATCTTCAAATGAGGCTACTTCCGGTTCACCAATTATAACCAAATATAATCATTTGTTCTTCTGGATGTTAACTTGAGGAATACGAAAAAAATATAATTTTTGGAATCGTGGTATTGAAGTTATGGGATTCGGAATTTTTTTCACACAGACACACACACAGGCAGACACACACACACACACACACACACACACACACACACACACACACATACATACATACAGACATCATCGTAAAAATGGTGAAATCGTATTATAGGGACCCTAAAACATGCTTATTCACTAAAAACTCATCATTGAATTTTTTGACCAAAGACAATACCTTCCTTACCAAAAGGTGACGGAAGGTAATAATTATTATTTTGGTTAATTTAATTTTGAATATGTATTTATTTATTATCATTTATAATTTATTTTGCTTTATTTATTTATAAATATTACATAAAGTTGATATTATCTTCAAATTCACATCAATATCCAAAGTTAAGACTGAAAATTGCATACAAAATAATGTGAACAATAGTATTTATTCTCGAAATATATATTGTATTTACATTATAAATCCAAAGATATTATCAGGTAATATTTGAAATAATATATGGAAATTACTTGGGAAAAATTTGATTTTTAAAGGAAATATTACTCGGCTATATAAGAAGTAAACAATTAATTTTTTTTTCGTAGTTTAAAACTTTGTGCGAACAAATATTCTTAAAAATGGAACGATGTAAATTCGGTCGTGGCCCGGTAAGTTTTTTTTACACAAAATAAAAGAAATCAAATAATAGTATTTTATGTATCTAGGACGAAAAGTGAATCTTTAAGGTATGAGCAAGTTGTTTACGGCCGAGGCAGGTAGCCGAGGCCATAATTACTTGTGAATACCTTAAAGACACTTTTCGTCTAAGGTACATACATAATTTTATGTCATACGGGTTTCTAGTTTTTAAATTATTAAAAGAAACATGGAGCAATTTGTAGCAGTATGAATTTTGTATAAGTATATTCGCTATAATTGATGAAAAATACATTCCTCGAGATATTTTAGATGAAGCTACTGAGGCGAAGAACAATTTAATGCCGCATAAATAAAGGATTCAGTATGAACGTAAAATATCATTTAATGTTTCACTTTTTGTTTTTTAAATCGTTCAAAAAACGTTGCTTTAGAAACCAGTATGACATAAAATATTATACGTATAAGGTACATAAATATATGAAAAATTGAAATTGTAATTTAATTTATAGATTTACGTGCATATTAAAAATTAATAAAGTGTTGTCTAAAAGTTGATAAATAAATTATCTGTAGACATAAAAACTATAGCATAATTTTATGATATCATTAAATTTATGTGCTATGATTATTGCATTCACCGGTTTCAGGATATTAAGCCTTTGTTTATACAGGGTGTAACACTAAAACCGACCACCGCCATTATTCTGTTTATTATTATAGTTACAAAAAAATATTATAGAACAAAGTTGTAGGAAACCAAGGGGGACATCCCATTAGAGAATAAAATATTTTTTTAAACCAGTGGTTCTCAAGTTACAACATTATATTTTTTCAAATGGGATTATACGTATTTTGTATGCCTATTTGACAACGTATTTTTTCTGAATTCAACCATGAGATTATTTTATATCCTTACATAACAAAAATATTGAGAAAAAGTCAATTGAAATTTAAATAAATTTAATTTTTATAGTTATTTTTCAGTAGGCTATGAATGAAAAACAATTGAGCTTAAATTAAAATGGTACAAATATTTGTTTAAAATGTTATAAACAGTGTTCTATTAGATTTCTATCCTAAATAATTCAAACTGACAAATAGCAGGTTTTGTTTTTCGTGTATAGCCTACTGAAATATGACTATAAAACTCAAATTTATTTAAATTTCAATCGCATTTTTTTCAATATTTTTATTATGTAAAGATATAAAATTAATACATGGTTGAATTCAGAAAAAAAAGACGCTATCTGTATAAAAAATATGTACAATCCGATTTGAAAAAATATTACTTTGTGTTGCAACTTGAGAACCCCTGGTTTAACTTTTGTAACTATAATAATAAACAAATATAATGGCGGTGGTCGGTTTTGGCGTTACACCCTGTATAGGCAAAAGTAGGCTAGAAACTAAGTAATAAATAACTATATCTGGTAATATTATCATACTGACAAGTCAATAACAGTCAACAAAATGAAAATAAAATACAATGAAAGCGTAATGCTCTTCATTAATACATACATATAACGTTAATGTATCGTTTTTAACACGGTTTACTTTATTCTGAAATAATAAATATGAGGAATAATGCACATCATTTGAATATTTGTCATATTGAAATATTTTAAAATAATTGTTCTGTTTATAATAGCATTCTGAAAGTAGCATTAATGAGAGAATTTCATAAGATATTTATTAATATTGTCTTCATTTTCTGAAACTGATAAACTTTTAAACCAACCTCGGATATTACGAATCATAATCATAACAGGTCTTAGATTTCTTAAAATCCTTGCTCTACGAGTTCGGACTTCAAACCGACTTTTGCGGCAGTTATGATACTCATAACAATCTTAAGTATGTTAATATAGCTATTACTTGTTTATTATTTTTTTCTGTACCTACTTTTCATGTACCTATTTAATGTAGTAACTAATGCAATAAAGTGATAATACACTTTACACCCTGATAAGATAGTTTATTGTCGTTAATAGTACTAGCAATTTGCATTTAAAAATCAATTAAACAAATATTTTAATAAAATGTTTTTTTTTTAATATATTGAAAAACTGATAAATTGCGGGTCTAGAATAAAAAGGTTGTAATTGCAAGAAAGTAAAATGGCGAGGAAATTTTAATTCGCTATTAATAAACACATTATAATCGAAATAACATTCTTTAATACTAATAATGGAATTAAATCTGTTGTCAGAAAATGGAAAATAATTACAATGGTATGCTTAATAGGATCCTCGACCGTAGAAACAAATTAGAATATGGGTCATTTATATTAAAACTAGACCTTAAAACTGTATGTTAAGAGCTATCAAAGTTTAAAGAAAGTTATTTCCTGATCTCTATATCTACGTCACACATCTACTCTATTTCAAATTATCACTATTTTAATTCTTCTCTTTTTTTTAAAATACGGAATCCATTTTGAAGTAAATTGCCCGGTTGCAGAAACGTTCATCAACGCTTTTTTAAATTAAAGAACTATCAAAATGAACAGTATTTTACGTGAAAAGCATGAAAACTTTAAACAGTATAATACTACTTTTGTAATTTTAAGAAAGAAATATATTAAATTGTTCTGCAGTTCCCATTTGTAGTTTAAAATTAGTATTATATCTGAAAATATCTTATTTTATACCCGAATGTACCAATAAATGTCTAGGTTATTCTCCAACATTCATACTGTAGTGTGAGTACATTGAAATACGACACTTGTGTATGTGTTAGTGCGAGTTGTACAGTTAAAAAAAAAACTTTTCTACGGAAAAATAAAGAAAATTAATCTGTTACAGTGTTTGATAATAGCTTCTAACTATTTTGATGCAATCTGTGTATATAATATAATGTTAAAAAATATAAGTTATTGCAAATATAAACTGCATTAGCTTAATTTTTTAGTGGTGAGAGGAGCGAACTATAGGCTTCTATAAAACCGGGATTTTAAAGTTGAAGCATCGTTGGCAGAAATATGTGGATTTGCAAGGAGACTATATAGAAAGGGTTAAAATTGTAGAAAACGTTTCATAATGAAAATCAAGTTACTATTTCAGAAAGGCAAAACTTTTCTCGGTCCACTCGTATTATAGATATATAGGCAAATAACCTTTATTATTCAAGAAGGTACATACTCCTATAATGATAAATAATAAAATAAATTTAATGATATATACATATATAAAAACGATAGTATTTCATATACAAGTAAAACAGCTAAACATACTACTTCAAATAATTTCTATATTATTAAAAATAAAATACCAATTGGAGAAGAAAATGTTTTTTTTAAACCAGTGGTTTTCAAGGTACAACACAAAGTTATATTTTTTTAAATGGGATGGAATATATCTTTTAAGCCCTTTCGATAGAGTATTTTTTCTGAATTCAACCTTGTAATCATTTTATATTCTTACATAACAAAAATATTGAGAAAAAATAAATTGAAATTTAAATAATTTTATTTTTGTACAGTACGTTAAAAAAAAAACCTAACTCGGAGTAGGCTATGAACAGAGAAACGTATGTCTGATCATTATTCAATTCAAAAGTCAAGTTGTCAAAATTGATCTTGAAATGTAATTTTAAGGAGAAAAGATAATAAAGAGGGATACAGTATATTGCCATTCGCCGTTTTCTAATTTATTTCCATTTATAAATTAAGATTCAAGAGGAAAAGCTTGTGTCAAATTGACATCTAATTAAATACCTTTAAATTGACATACGTTCCTTTGTTAACAGTCTACTCCGAGTCAGGTTTTTTTATTTGAACACACTGTATATATTTTCCAGTAAAACACATTTCAAATCTTTGGAATAATAGAATAAACTGTCCTGCATTATTATCCAAATTCTTCTCTTTCAAAATTCTACAATTTCTCCTTCCCAAGACATTCAGCCTAATTTGAATAAATATGTTTATCAACGCCTAAGGGAAAACAAGTTTAGCAAAAACACTATAACGCAAAATCTACACTTCAGTATCATAATAGCTTCGATCAGATATAGTGCGCATTCAATCCAATCTTCACTAATATTTCGACATTAATCACTCTTTAGAACGCTATCGCAGACCTGCTGAAATTTCTGGGCAAAAGCGACGGAGGAAGAATGAACAACCACGACCTCAACCATAATCAGGACACCAAAGGGTGGAAGGTTAGAGCGAGTAAGATTGCCAGAACCACAAGGAATTATATCAGGGAAGTGGTTGAAGACCTGAATCTCACACCCAACCCGGAAAAAGATGTTATTGCTTTAAGTATAGGTAAGATATAGAATACTAGGAGAATAAAAGCAGACATTTAAATTAATTTTTAATTTTGGTGACCTTCCTTAATTTTGGATATAAATTTGAATGAAATAATTATGATCTTTACCAATTTTATTTCATAAGGAATAAATTTGTAAAACTGTAAGAAACCTTTTGAATGACTTTAAGTAGATACACTTGCGAATATTTAAAAATAACCAAATGTCTACTTTTTTCCGAACATAGGATATTCAATGTTCAAATTTTGATGTGGCGAAATCTCTTTATCTATTAATTTTAGAAAAAAAGTGTAATGAAGAAATATGTTTAGAATAAAAACTGCACCGAATTTGTTGTTCAATGGTTTCTTATCTACGAGTTAATAGCAAAGTAGAATACACGATTTACGGCACTTATAAGAATGCCATGAAAAATTAAACAAATTATATTTTCCTCTGTCACAAAGTGAATTTTGTACAACTGTTTTTGGCCAAAAATTATATTATAATGACCAATTTTGTTCAATTGTTTTTGGGGATTTTTTTATTTGTGGAACTCATGAAAAAATATTGCCATTTGATTTTTTTATACTAAAATATAAGCACTCTATTAAATTAAAGTACAAAGTATCTATTTGTAGCTTCATAGTTTATAACATAATAAATATAAATTTTAGCTCTAACTTAACTTCTAAATAACTGTTATCAAAATGTCAAAATAAATTAAATTTCAACTGTTTATTGAAACTGTCAGTGTTATCAACCTTAATATTTTAATATTTATTTCATAATAATTTTGAAAAAAAGTAAATTAATGCGAAATAGGAAAAATAGTATAGTAGAAATGATTAGGCAGAAGACGCACGTCATCAACCTTATAAAATGAAATGTAACTTATAGAAATAATTGGGTGTTATTTATTTAAAAAAGAAGAAAAAAAGTACTAGTATTTAGTAATGTATATATTAATGCTATTTGCAATTATTTATAATTCTATCGTTATTCATTTTACAGAATATAAAATTATTTGAAATAAATATAGTTTATTTTCGTATCATACGTTGGCACCACTGAGAATGACTATGTTATGTCAAATAATTTTATATTTCGTAAAAGGAAGAAGAATTGACTTAGAAATAATTGTAAAATCATTAATATATACGTTTCTTTAATATTAATATTTTTTTCTTCTTTTTAAAAAATAAATAACAACCAAAAATTTCTACAAGGTAAATTTCATTTTATAAGGTTATTTTTAGGTTGATGACGTATTTCTTCTGCCTAATCATTTTTACTATATGAAAAACACGTATTACAATGTCCATTTGTAATACTTGGACTTGTATTATAATAAGGATCATTGTAATACTTGTATTTTAATATACTATTGTTGTTTCTGACAGATTTGACATTTCTTCTGATTTTATTATTATTAGAATTTGTGATTAATTTTTTTTTTCTAGATTGTCTTCTTATTATTCTATTATGACATATTGAAAAAAAATCGTTTTCCCTGTCATGGATTCTTGCATTCATCTTGTATAAGTGAAATAGAGTACATTAAAAAAACATTAAGTTGGAGCAGGCTAAGAACAGATAAACGTATGTCTGATTCAATTCAAAAGTTAAGTTGTTAAAATTGACCATGAAATGAAATTTTCCTTCACTTATAAAAGAATATTATCATTCGCCGTTTTCTAATTTATTACCATTTCTAAAATAAAATTCATGAAGAAAAGGTTTGATTCCTTTAGATAATTTTTTTGACAATATATCGTGTCAAATTGACATTTAATTAAATACTTTCAAAAAGGGCTGTTACAAGAATTTTTATATGACTTGTAAGAACTAAATTTTAAGGTATTGTTTTTTAAAGAGCCTCAAATTTGAAAATATCACGAAATATCCATTATAGATATTTTACAAATACAATATATACAAAACATATCTTCAAACTTATGAATATAGAAGTAAAATCCTTAATTTTCATTTGTTGATACCAAGTTAATAAACTGGATTAAGAACTAACTTTAATTCAGAGGCAAAAATATAATGAAAATTAACTGAAAAAAGTGAAAAATACGCTGTGCAAAATAATAGGTGTGTTCAACGAATACATATCATTTATTCAAATCATACATTTCAAATAATAAAAATTAATTAGTTAATATATTGTTACTAGCTATAGTACTATGTATTGTAGTAGTATTTTTTTGTTAAGTTTCCATACTACCCAGAAAATAAATTTTCATTTTCACTATGATCGAAAATAATTTAAACAACAATTTTTATTCTCTAAATAAAATACTGTATTTATATATAGGAGTATGTATACAAATAATTATAATTTTTGTGGTATTGAATGGAAATTAGTTGGGAAAAATTTGATTTCGCGAAGGAATATTACTCAAAAAAGACATTTTACAAGATATTACAAGAAAATATAAGATAGGTACATGGGAATTGTGAGTTACATAATTTTTGAGAAACAAATAAATTATATTTAAATTACATAAAAACATTGTACATTTACAAGACATAATTTTCATGTACACTTGAAAAAACTAGAATAATATAATTTATTAAATAATTAATAATTATTACAAAATTATATTGCATTACACGTAATAGTACAGTTTTAGAATGCAATTCTGATCATTTCAATTCTGCAAATACAAAATACAATATAACAATGAGTTATAAAATAATAGATATTAATAATAATAATTAGTAAAAAATTATTGTCCGATTTTATACAAGAATATAATTTTTGTTTAATTCCAAAATATACAAATATTTCATCAGCTAAAATATCAAAATATAAATTAAAAATTGCAAAAATTTAAGAGTGGGGGAGTAAAAAAGGACAGAATATTTGGCACGTGGAAAAGGAAAATACTCTTCTAATCAACTGATCAACAAGTGAAATGAATATATGAATAGCAATGGGAAACTATATTTTCCTAATACAGTATATAATCTGTATAACTGTTTTTTCATTTCTCTACAAAAAAAATGCTAGTGTAGTGTCTTATTTCCAGATGGAAAAATTGTTAGAAGAAACTAAATTGATTAGAATTAATGAATGTGGAAAGTATCGGATGATCTAGGAAGCAACGACAGCATCTTATGCAAATAATTAAATATGTTAATTTATGTTGCTAAACTGGCTTGAATGTATAGAATACCTAGATTATTTTCGCGTTACCTAGGCAACGAACAGCGTCCTTTATGTCCTTCAAAAGAAACGGAACCCATGAAGAAATGTTCTTTATCAATAACTCTTTCTGAATTATCAAACTATATATACTAATAATAATAAACATAAAATTAGCTGTATTATTTTTCTTATTGGTAACAAGTAATAAAAGATAAATAATTTGTTATAAAACTTGAGAACAAATGTTCTTATCAATAACAATGTAATGAATTATCAAATTACACTAATAATAATAAAAAAATATAAAATTAGCTTTATCATTTTGATAATAAGCAATAAAAGATAAATTTATATTACAAAACTCAAGAACAAATGAAAAATTTATAAATAGGGCTGTTGCAAGAATTTTTATATGACTTAAGTACTAAATTTTAAAAAAATACTATTTTTAAAAGAACCTCAAATTTGAAAATATCACGAAGTATCCATTAGATATTTTACAATTAATTAATGAAATTTGTGTAATATTTTTAAAAAGTCACGTGACATCAGAGGACATACAGTTTAACATGTGACAATCTATCGCCTACTTTTATTTATATAAATAGCGTAGGTGATGGACAACTGTTTTCCTATTGGCTGCTAAGTATGACGCGCCGTATGTACTCCGACGTTACTGGAGTGGGGGTATTTTTGGCGCCAATCTTTTTATTTAATTATTTACGAAAATAATAATATATTATTATTTTTATTACTATGAAAACTATTGCATACATTTTCATTTTAAATACTTTTTAAAAAATGTGAAACCGGCTCATTATCAAACTACACTAATAATAATAATCATAAATATAATATTAGCTATATCATTCTTTTTACTGGTTATAAGTAATAAAAGATATCATTTATTACATATATATTAACTATAAATTCTTATCTTTCTAAAAAAATATATTAATTAATATTAATTTTCCTCGTTTCGGTTAAATAGTCAAAGTATCTACATTCCTTATATAATTTTTTTTATCAAATATTGTGGTTTATTTATTTTGTTTTCATTAATTGCAAATTACGACAACTTTTTTAAATCAAAAATTGTCGAGTCATTTGAAACCACTATAAATTTAGAACCAACAGTATAATACTTTGAAAAAATGACACTTTAATAAGATTCAAATTAGTAATTTGAATTCTTGCACTAAAATTCTACCAGGACGTTAAGGACAAATTATTAATTTGTTTTTATTTGAAGGATATTGTAAGATAGACCTAAAAATAAACTCAAAATATTAATACCACGGCCGTTTTCTTAATTTAGCTTAATATAGTAAAAGTAGTATTTCATTTTGAAATTTATATTACATTTTCTTAAAATATTCCCCGTTACAGTAAATCAATTTTTAAAACATTTTTTTAATGTTTCTAATGGTATATTATTTATCTCTTTCTTGAAACCTTCGTCAACCTGTAATTTGTCTTTGTTCTGTGGAAATAAAATAAAGTCGTTGGGTGCCAAGTCAGGACTATATGGTGGGTAACAACTGACAAATCAATTCATTATTTTCCTCTCTTTACATCATAGAATACCATTGATAATTGACCGTACTAAAATCAATAATTATTCAATGCTATAATTGCAACATATCAAGCACTGATACAATATACTACTATAGACGGGAAACTGCCATTTTACGCTTCGGGACTGTATTTAGCGCTATCTGAGGAGTGGAAGTCTAACTAAAATCATGCAATATAGACAACTCGGTACATATATTTAGGCTAATCGCAATATTGTTTCAGACATATTAAAAGTAAATCAATTTAAAATACGTTAATACAATATAAATATTTATTTTAGAAAAATATTTTTAATTTATTTTCACTTACAATTTGTGAATTTTTTGTTTGTCCATATTTTTAGTACTATATATTTTTTCCTGCAGATCATCATCTACATGAACTAGTAATACACACAAACATTAAAAACAAATCAAAATTAATTCAATTTCTTTAACGAATAGTAATTTGACTTCACTGAATTTCAAAATGAATGCAGTCCCATAAGACTTTCTGCTGCCTCATACCAAGTAATAAAAATAGTTGTGGTCATCTTGTTACGGCTTTTTTCACGAACTTATATTGACAGACTCAAAACTGCCGACTACTGCTTTTTTTCGGGATCTTACGAATAGATCCAACTGTCGTTGCCTGCCGGCCAAAACGTTATAAACCAAGTGATAGGATCCGCGAGGTACAATCAAAGCGTAGAGAATGGCTTTGCATCAATATTTTTTCGATTTGTTTTTCTTTTCTTTTGGTTGAATTATTGACCAAAGATAAAGTCACAATGTCACAATAAAATATATCAAAAGAACATGGGCTACTAGTTTGGTTCAACCGAGTGTTCAAATACTATATACCACAGACCATCTATACCAGCGTTCTCATGTTCTCAACCTTCTTTGTCATATTTTAAAGTGATGCAATTTGCTTATCACCCACCTACATTTTTCGCGATAATTTTAATGCATTTTATTTTGGAATATTGCAACCAATGGGACATAAAAACAAATTAATCAGGTTGTTCTGCATCCTAAAAATCACAAATTCAATAAATAATTTAAAAAGAAAATATGAGTGTCTTGTATTTGATGCTAATTAACAATAGTTATTTATGCTACAAGAGAGATAAATAGTGTTTACCAGTCGAGGAAATGTTTGTCACCCGAGAGAAGTGAGGGCTGGCAATTAAGTTCCAGTCTGGGCAAAAATATTTACCTCTTGAGTTTACATATAATTTTTTTTCCACTTCGGATGATTTATTTTTTTACTGATTGATACATTGGAAAATTAATATGCCACATTTAACAAGTCACATATTTATGAAATGCCGACAATTTGAAAAAAAAAATTAAAATCTTAAATTATGAGAACGAGCAAATAATTTCACAACAGTTTAAAATATCTAATTGTTGATATTTCACAAAATAGGGATGTAAGGGGGCTGCGTAGGGAAGTAAAGGTACTACTTACATGCTATCGTCATTAAAAATTGATACCTTGGCGGTAAATTGAATCTATGAACATATTATATGTTCCTAAAACCAACTTACGATATTGGTAGTGGGAAAAATATTTTATTGATTTTAGTTTATTTAAAAAAAAATCTTATGTGACCAACACAATACCTCCCGCCATTTACCTATGGGGTATAATTTTTATATATACACCCACATACACACAGACATCATCGTGAAAATATTAAAAATGGATTCTAGGGACCTTAAAACGTGGTCATTTACCAAAATATCGATATGCGATTTTTAGCACGATCCCTATACCTCCCTTACCAGGTGTAGCGGGAAGTAAAAGAATTGAAGATCTGCTCTTTCTTCAATTTTCAAATTATCAGATAAATACTAATTAAGTCGCCCACGTTGCGAAATCCTGATCTATACTATTATCTGTATATGGTCTGTGACCGAGGGCTCAACAAAGAAAAGAAGAAAAGTCCGAGAAGTCCTTGTATTCCATAGTAGAGGGAGAGGGCGCCACTTGTCCTGGAAAATGTATCACTTTTGTGAAGTGGACTAAATCATTTTTAACAGACATCGTGCCTTTAATTTAATTTTTTTTTGCTGAAACTACAAGTCCTTGAATGCTATTTTATCATCATTTTTATCTTCTCAGGCGATCCGTGTGTGTACGGCAACATCCGCTGCCCAGAAGAATTAACCTCCGCTATGGTGGAAGTCGTGACCAGCGGATGCTACAACGGGTATGCCGCCTCCAGCGGGCACATGGAAGCTAGGGAAGCCTTAGCCGAGTACATGTCCCATGGAGGCGTTAAGTACCAGCCCACAGATGTCATGTTGTCCTCCGGGTGTTCCGGAGCTCTAGAGAATAGCATAGCAGTGTTGGCAGACGGAGACGAGGGCCACAATATACTAATACCCAGACCGGGGTTCGCCATTTATAGGACTTTGGCGGAAGGGATTGGAGTCAAATGCAGGTTTTACAATTTACTGGTGAGAGGATTTAACTTTTTATAGACAATACTGGGTATAGAATACAACCGGGGGGGAGGTGTCTTTACTATTTACCCTTTTCGATTTGTTTCCTAAGCGTCATCCTTGGGGATACATCTGAACGGACAGTGTGATATTTTTCATACGGGCTGTTTGACGTGTTCGGTGATTTTTTAATGGCAGACATTAAAGAGCAATGTGTTAACATCAAGTTCTGTTTCTCATTAGGATAATCAGCAGCAATGCTTGGAAGAGCTTACAAAAAATCCGGATCGATTTGTAAGTTTTCTTTCAAATCCTGTTACATTCAAAATGATTACCTTTCTGGTTGTTGGAAAGCACATGTGGAACGAATTTCGCTGCGACAAGTTTCATCTTCAAAATTTCAGCCAAAATTCGATCGAAAATCATCTTCAATTGACATACAACCACGCGAAAACTTTAAAGTCTGCTGTTGTAAAATTGCCGAACACGGTAAAAAGTTCTTATGAAAAAAATCATACTGATCGAGCAGATATTTCACCAAGGATTGCACTTGCGCAACAGATCCAAAAGGGTGTCTAGTAAAATCACCTACCGGGAGAAGTCAGAACTAGCGCCCTACCATTCATCAGAAAATAAATCTGGTTATCCCCTCGTATTTAGAAAAAGCCGGCAATTCAAAATTACAATAATCCCAAAATCTCGATAAGAAACAGTCTTCTTTTTCTCCATATCCCTAATAACAGTGGTCGGTTTAGGGTTTTATTTTCTCGTTTTCTCAAGCTTAATTTTTAATTTATTTCTTTCACTTTTCTGTCCTTTGCCATCCTTTTCATTTCTTCCAGTTTTTTTTACCTCTTTATACGAGTTCTGTTGTTTTTCCTTCCTGTGTTTTCTCGGTCTTTCTTTCTCCCTTTTTTGTTCATACTTTTAGTTAGCTTCTATTATGTACTTATGATCATTGCATTTGCATAATATGTTCTCTCCTGATTACTATACCTAGTTCTTGGATTTGTCATCATCCTTGTGAGGTATTTCATTTCCGTTGCGTTTATATTTCTCTCATGTTTCTTCTACATATTTCAGGATTCGCTAGCGTACATGATTGTTGGTGAGGTTATTGTATATTTATATCTTTATTTTTGTCATGATATTTAAATGCAATTTTATATGAGTGACTCTAATCTAAATATTATTATAAAGACGAAACTACAATAGTCGTAGTAATAAAAAAGAACTATATATTCTTCAGTTATCTATACATTGTTTTATTTTTAGCCTCACAAAAATTGGCAAGTAGACATAGCCGACCTGGAGGCTCAAATCACTCCTAAAACTGCAGCCATCGTTGTTAATAACCCATCCAACCCCTGTGGATCTGTGTATTCAGCCGAACACTTGAGGGCCATTCTTGAAGTGGCCAGCAGGTACCGCATTCCCATTATTGCCGACGAAATCTACGAAAGGTTGGTGTTCCCTGGAAGGGTATTCACCTCTATGGCAGCATTGGGAACCGATGTTCCTATGCTGATATGTGGGGGCCTAAGCAAGAGATTTCTCATACCCGGTAAGAAAAAAAATACTTTAAATCACTCATTTTTAAAATTAAGAAATGATTGGTAAATACATTTATAACTCATGAATTTTGATTTTTTTAGGATGGCGAATGGGGTGGGTAGTAATCCACGATCCTGTTTGTGCCTTCGATTACGGAATTCGTAAAGGACTCCACGCATTAAGCACTAGGATATTAGGAAGCTGTACCCTAATACAAGGTGCCATGGTTAAATTCCTCAACAATGTACCTCAGTCATATTATGATGACCTTATCAACACACTATTTGTACGTACACAATGGAACTTAAAGTTTTGAAGAAATTAATTTGTGAATTTATAGGAAAACGCAAAAATATGTTACGATATAATAAAAGAAATACCGGGATTAAATCCGATAATGCCGGACGGTGCAATGTATATGATGGTAGAAATAGAAAAAGAACATTTTCCTGCTATATCAAATACCTCAGACTTCGTGGGTAAATTAATGGAAGAAGAATCAGTATTCTGCCTACCTGGAGAGGTACGTAAAATCTACTCAAAATATACATACCTATATTTAAAAATTTCCGTAATTTTTTTTCTGTTGAATCTGTTACTCAAAGAAATTTTTCTATAACTCTTCCTTGTAAATGGTGTTTAAGGTTAAATTTATAAATAAAACTAATAAAATTACCCCTTAACTTTAAAATTAATTATAATAAAAACTACACACGTATTTCGAGAACTGAGTTTTCATCATCAGTAGTACAAAATAAGAAAAAGTTAAATAGAGTAATTAAGATTACTCAACATGTCAACCATGCCAAAGATCCTAACAACCCGAATAAGGGGTAATTTTATTAGTTTTACTTATTATTTTCAACAGAAAAAATTAAATATAAAAATACTAATACATTTCAAGCGGTAGTATATATCTCGAGTGACCTGGCAATAAATCCGTATTAATTTGAATTCTTCGTATCTTTTTGTACTATAACTTTAAAGTTTCCCGTAAACTTTATCTAAAATCACATACGAGGTGTATTGACAGGTCATTCGAGATATTATTATATTACTAATGTTTAAAACGTATATTTTTTTTGTTAAGTGTTTCGAGATTCCTTTCTTTATGAGACTGGTGATAACGCCACCTGCAGAAATCTTAACTGAAGCTTGCAAGAGGATGAGTGAATTTTGCGCTCGGTATTATACATGACGCTTGTAAAATTAAATATATTATATTTTAATGCAGGTACAAATGTTAAGTCATATGCAGTAAATGCGGGTGAAAAAAAAAATACCTCTGTAACATTGATTAAGTACTATTATATTGTATCTATTTTAAGATTAAATAAATTCATTATTGTATGAAAAATTGTTTTATTTATTATATAATAATAATAATGTTACTCTATTCCTGAATTCGGGCATTATTTGAAAAATTTCCTCCTGAAAATGCCCAAATTCGAAATTTCTCTCGAGATTATAAGCTTTTCACTCTGTCATTAATGATATAAATAAATATTTATTTCTACTAATGGGGTATTCATTCAAATAGTAACTTTTTTAACGTCCTTGAAAATTGCGACGAATGTTTTATGATATTGCTCATTTCTGTTTAAATATATCGTTAGAAACACAGATGGCGCTAGTAGTTACTACACACGTGTTTTTTGTATTTGATATTTTATTAACATTGTTTCTGTTAATTATTATGTCATCCTTTGATATTTGTTTGTTTACCTACTTTTTCTTGTTCAGAAGTTGTAAACAAGCAAATAGTTGTCTATGAACACGTGTGTTTAAGCGCTGAAGTTTTCTGCAGATGTAAATTTAGGATGCTCGTCATAAGCCCAATTTTCAGGCAGTAAAACACATGAAATTAAAAAAAGTCAAAACATTGTTCTTGTCAAAGTAACAAGCGCACACTTATCAGCTATTCCAAACATCGAGCCACGTGTCTGCTCGTGGCCTATATGTATAGATGAATTTTATCAAACCTGGCTATGATTTAAAATTTGCCATTTAAAAATTTCTTGTGTCATTTTTCAAAATTAATATTTTCCAACGCTTCAGGATTCAACACTATAAAATTATTATTACATTCATAATGCCATAATTAAAAAGTAATGTTATGTAGGCTTTTCAGGACAGCGGTAAGAATTTTTTTAAATTTCAGTACATAAATTTAAAACTTAAGTCTATTTTAGTTTGTTTTTGGATGTGGTGTATTGACAGGATTATATCTTGCTGTTAAATATATAAGAAAATAAAGTCGTTAAAGTGAGTATTTAAAAAATGTATTAAATTTTTTGATGTTTTCTGTTACATGCCATTATCGTCTGTCAGAAATGACATTTTTCTTTAAATAGTCGTCTATGGCATCATAATTTTCGTTATCATTTTCATGTCACTTAAAATTCATGTCAAAATTATACAAAAAAAATAATTAAAATTCACGATTTAAATATATAATTGAGCTGAATCTCATTGTTCATTCTTTTCTTGAATGTTATATTATTAATAGCATCATGTTAATATCAAAGTGTAGTAAAATTATCGTAAGAAGTATTGTAAAGACAAATAGTAAAATATTAAATTATTCATGTTTTAGATTTACTTTGCAGCTGGGCTTTATACAGGATTATATTTAGGAACAAATTTTGAAATAAGAAGGGTAGAATAATGTGACCTTGACTTCACAAAAGCAGAATGCGCTGTTTTAGGCACTTGGTTTGAAGTTTTTTTCGAAAAATTATTTCAAAAACACAAAAATGTCATTTCGTTTTCAGCTTTCCTTTGCTGCTGGATTATATGTGGGATTATATTTTGGATCTAATTTTGAAATTAGAAGAAAATAATGTAAGTATTTGATTTCAAAAATATGAACAATACAGACAAAATAAGTTGTAATGTTTTCCAGAATTTGGGTATTAACACGTCACCATGTTCCAGTAAATAACTTTGAAGCTATTCTTTGAGTAACAATACATCAAATCAATGTAAAGTAACAAATATCATTAAAGTGCAATTGTTAAACGTAAAAAGTATAATTATGAATAATAAACATACCTTTCTAACCTATAAATACTGTTGATTCTGGAATATATTCTATTATTTGTATAGTTTTAAATAAATTCACTATTATTTTGAGAAATATCGCACTTAACAAATTAAGTCATCACTGAAGGTCTTATTGGCGAACAAGTATAAAAATAAATCAAAATTTTTATTTGTTAACTGTCATTGTCTGGTGTCAGAACTGTCATGTAGTTTTCACGAATATCCACAGAGGTCACTGTTACGGGTGAATGAGAATAAAAAAATAAATGTCATAAATTTTACGTGTTTTACAAAACACGTAAATCATTTCGCAAAATCAAAATTTGTAGTGTTTTTTCCATATTCATTTCATAAAGGCAGTTGTTTTGTAATTAATCTATAAATAAACTCAGACATCTGACATTGCTGATAATTTTATTTATTTATACAAACTGTTAAGATTACATTTTTTGGAACGTTTTAACGGTTAAAGGAGCACTTTAACTGTACCAAAAGCATTAATACTTTATAAATATCATGATCAAATTCTTGGTAAGATGCTTATTATTAATATTTCAACAAATATTAAGTTTTGTGTTATTACAGTTATCATTTGGAACTGGCGTTTATGCTGGAATATATTTAACCCAAAATTATGAGGTAAAAACAATAAAAAATAAATAAAATATTTGTTTAATAGTTTTATTTTGCACAACAGGTACCAAAAGTAGACGATCCACAAATTTTATTCGACAGAGTACGAGAATACATCGATAGTCTATCTAAGAAGTAGTTGTATACATATTTAATATGTTGTCATGTACATAACATTTCAGTTTTCTAGATTTCAGTAGAACATGAACAAAAAATGTATTTATTACAAACTCAACCCTCCCCCCGAATATTCTATCCTTGTTTGCGGTTCTACAAAAGCTAACCAGTCACTAGAGTGAGTCGGTAATAATCCCATACTATGACATTTGTACAAAGCCAAACCCACATTCACCAAATTCCCAAAAATATAAACTAGTTTTTGCCCTGCCGCACTCGAACCCTCAACCATTTTAAATGTACTTTGAGTTGCAAACAACAGTTTTAAAGGTCTAACGATTAGCATTCCCACCATCATTATTGGAAAGATAGAAATTGAGTTCCCTGCCATATACATAATAAATAAGTTCATTGGAACTTGCTTTAGAGGTCCTAAAGCAAGATCCCAAGACTTCTTCATGATCAAGTGGCTGGTGTCTGAGTTTTTGGTGATTTCTGTGTGTCCGGAACTCATTGAAGTGCTGTATGCTGGAGGTGCTGCTAACGGCGATTCCGAATTAGGACGATCTTTAACTCTATTTTGATATGAATGTTATTATTTTTACATTATTCATAAATAAATATTAACAAACCTTTGGTCTAAACACCATTTTAATCGACGACCACTTGATTTCGACGTTCCAGACATTTTACCAAATGATGTTTGAGGTTATAAATACAATTATTTGTTTTTTTGAATAAAACAAAGGTAAAAATTTGTATAAATTAACAAACAAAATATTAACTAGAGTTTAACGAAAGTTAGAGTTGATAATTCTTTTTAAACCAAAATTTGATTGTTAATGGTCTTACCACTTTTATTTTACTCTAATGGCTGTTTTCTTGTATCATATTGCTTAGGGTAGAGTTTAAAGTTAAAGCCTCGTTCACATTACTCAAGTTACTTGGATCCATGTAACTTAAACTACTTGACCATGAACATTAACCTGTTATTTACTTAATTTGAAATATCTTTTTAATTTTGTCTCAAGAGCAATACATCTTTCAACTTTTCACTTAACTTGAAAAAACAACTTGAATATACAGTCATCCTCGAGTTACATAATTAATGTATTCCGTAAACATTTCTTGTTTCGTTTATTTTCCTAACGTTCAAATCTTGACCATGAAGTTGGCGCAAATAAACTTCCCGCGCTCACAATTTTAAAAATACACTTCGAAGTACAAAATGTACATGAAAATTATTTATTGAATCGGAATAGGTATTGTTATTGTTAGTATTTTTTATTTAAAATTTGTACTGCGGAGTGTAGTTTTTAAATTGTGAGCGCGCGAACACATTAACACATGTTTTAAATTACTGCATCGCCTATAACCAGAGGAATTTGCAAAAATGAAGCTAGACAATTTGTAAAAATGTATCCTTACGGGAAAAATGTACTTCCGTCAACCTAAATTAACAATTTTTCTCAAGTACGAGATTGAGCATCGACTATGAATATAGAATATGAATATACCTATTAACCTATATACCGCTGCATCCCTCTCTCGTATAAGTGGAAAATGTCCGAATTTAACCAACCTTATCTAACGATCGAAAACGTGTCTACAAGCGCAAGTGTGCACAGCCGGTCACGTAAGTTGACTAATGTGAACGATGCTTTAGGGTTGAGTTTACGGTTCAATTAAATTCCAAATATTTATTCAATTATTACAAATTCTCTATATTTCTTAATAAATCTACAATATTATTACCATTTTTTAGGTGAAGTAAATCCGATAATAATAAAAATTCTTATAACTGTCAAAAATTGAGCGTTCAACCTATCATTCAGATATGCTATACGTTGCATCACGAGTTCTTCCGATAATACAATAATATGACTTACCCAACTGATTGGAACGTTGAAAAATATTACGATGAAACAGAACCCGAGCTACACTGGGAATTAAGAAAAGATTTTATGGAAAGGAATAAAGACAAATTTCCAGAAGATAGATTGGTCTCCCTCGCCCGAACATTTTCTAACATGGAATTCATGGGTTGTGTGTAAGTAATAAACATTGTTACCATTAAAAAACATTTAATTGATTTAATTTACAGATATCATCCAGAAGTAATGGCAACAGTAAGTGCTATGTCGAAAGATGTCGTTAAAAAGTATCGTGAAGTAAAGAAGACAAAGTTACAACGTACTTTTGTAACAGCTTCAAATGCGGCTGAAAACAAAGCTAAAAGAAAATCAGACCCCGGAAGTTATATCAGCTATTCAACAGAAAAGAAACCTAGAATATAATCAATCAACTAAACGGTAGGTGCAACAATACTTAAATAATAGTTTTTAAAAATCAACGGAGCTTCATGATCAGAAATAAAATTTCTGTCTGGTTTTAAACTAGCGAATGGATTAATTTTTGCCGCGTGAATAACATTTACTGATGCACTTTCTTGTACTCGTTGCAGATCAAGTGGAGCCTCATAAGACGTGTATGCAGTGAAAATAAACGGACAAATATTGGACACCGCTGAACGAATAGTTTGCGGCCAAGTATCATTTTGATTGAATCCCGTAGAACGGTGTAAACCGGGATTAAATGCACATACTGAAATTTTAACTTTATAAAATGTATTCTATAGAATATTATATTGTTTATTACCTATATCTGGTTTTATGAAACTTTTACTTGTAGCATATTGGTGATATAATAAACCATCTTTATATTCAAAAGATAGTGATTTATTTTTTGCCTTGCATTCTTCACATAATCTAGAATTTAATAGTTTATTTTTTCTATAATATACAAAATTTGAATTCTGCCGGATGTGACGTAAAGGAGCTGACGACATTTAAGAAATATATAGAAATAAGAAACGTATGTAATGGCAGAAAAACTGTATAGTACAATGAAAATGTCAGCAATCACTCGTACGTCACAAATCACGCGATACCTTTTAGCGCCGAAATAATTTACAAGAAAACTCATATTAGAAAAAAATATTTTGATTTTTTTTTACATTATTCAGCTATTGTTTATAATAATCCTCAATATTGTAACGTTTTTTACCTTAAGTTTTACTACATTAGAATATCCCCGCATTTTATTAAGCATTATAAAGTAACCCGTTAATAATAGGAGTCTAAAGTTAAATTATAACAAAAAATAATAAAATTACCCCTTAACATTAAAATTAATTTTAATAAAAACTAAATATGTATTTCCAGAACTAAGTTCTCATCATCAGTAGTACAAAATTAGGAAAAGTTAAACAGATAGGAAGATTACTCAACTTGTCAACCATGCCAGAGGTCCTAACTCTGATAATTTTGTAGTACTGATACGTTAGTTTGTGTTTTCTATGGTACTGATGATGAGAACTTGGTTCTCGAAATACGTATTTCGTTGTTATTAAAATTAATTTTCAGGTTAATGGGTAATTTTATTAGTTTTATTTACAAAGTAGTCCAGTTAATAATTTCGACATATTTGTACATGATTACGAAGTTTTAACCAGAGCATCGAGTTAACCATATAAGTAACCCGGTTATCTGAATATAAAACGCCTTTAGTTTTTTAAAAATAAAAGTTAAAAATGACTTTTAATTTCATTAGTTGTTAAGGTCCAATCTTGTAATCCATTTTTGACCTATTTCCTCTTACCTATTTGATCGACTTGAAATTTTGCACACACATATAAGTTCCAATGACAAAATTTATTTTTTTAGTAGATTTTAATAAAAGCTTTTTTTCTAACTAATATTATTAATGGTAAAGCTGTCAATCTTATATGAGACATTGAAAATTGTGGTGCAGCCAAGATTTTGTAAAATTAAAATATCTTTTTTTTGTACACAATTTTAGCTAAAGTTTAGAATACCTAGCACTGAAGAATTTTATTTTGATGATTATATGTAGCTGCAAAACCATTAAAAACACTAAATTCCACCAAAAATTACGGCGCGGAAAACAATATTTATAGTAATTTTGACATTTTTTCTGAAAAAAGTAGGGTTAAATTCCTATAAAATGAATGTAACCACCCAAATTTCGACAAATTGAGTTCTGTGCGTTCGGTTGCCGTTACATTAAAGTGTTATTTGAAAATTTGCAAGCGCAAAAGTCACATTTTTCACAAATACAGAAAGTAATAACGATTGGCGCGAAATGCCTATAAAATGGATGCATGCAACCACCCCTAAACAGACACTTATTTACATACATTTACCCGAATATCGTTAGATTTCTGTGCGTTAAGTTACGGTTACATTTAAATATATTTTTAAAATTTGTAAGCGAAGAAGTCATAATTTTTACAAGTATAGTCTTTAGAATAGGTAAAATGACTTTATTTTTTCAAAAAATATATATAAATACCTGCATTTGCGCTCTAATTTTGTGTTTCTTTGTTATATTTAGCTAAAAAAAGGCATGAACAAAAAAATTGGAATTTCAAGAGTGGTAACTTGTTTTATGCTTTTATTGTGTAAAAAATACATAATTTATGAACCTATTTTAATAAAAATAAGCGCACATAACAAACTTAAAAAAATAAAATAATGAAACGTCAGTATTTTACGTTGATTTGTTAAATAATGTTCTGGTAAAACAAATAACATATGCTGGTATTTTTATTTTATCAAAAACTTAACTTACACCACTCTAGTTTATAACCTCTCCAAGAGATCTATAAAGTCCCGAACCATTGGGATTTTTTTTGATTAATAGTTTTACTCCAGAAAGTTCTTAGAATATTTTAAAATTATTCCTACTCAAATATTACTTTTTGTTTTCAGTTTTGTTAAAATTTCAGAAGCAACAAAAATATTTCGTGTTTAATTATAATAAAAATAATAATAAAAAAAAAAATGTTAGGAACATATATTAGGCAAACATAAAATTTCCTACCCTACCATTTTTCTTGGTACAATTTTGTCCTATATCCTTGCTGTCTCATATGCAATAGTACCTTTAGATATCAGAAAAACAAAACACATATAGTCAGTTCCACAGACCAATGTATGCACAGTTCACACATAAAACTAATATTCGTACCTAATTGTTTCACATGTAGTAATTGCATTTAACTCTGGACCTACCATAATTATTTTCAAATTAGTTAGTTCTGGCAAAAAATGCATGAAAAATGTTTCCCAAGCCTGCAAAGTACTGCCTTCATAATGTAATTCTGCTCCTATTAAATGAATTGTTAAACATTTTTTAACTTTGAAATTTGATATGCGGATTGAGTATAACATTGTTAATGGACCTGACGATGCTTGGGATATCATCACAATTTGACAATAATCTGTTAAAATAAAAAATATCAAATATAATCCATGTACAATATTAAAAAAAAAAACTTAATTCAGAGTAGGCTATGAATAGAGAAAGGTATGTCTTAATCATAGACAACACATTCTTTAGACCTGAAACTCATGTGTACTTGAACTGAGCAATACAGTCCTTCCATCTTATCTTTGGTCTTCCTATGTTTCTTCAACCTTCTATTACTAAGCTAATCATTCTTCATCCAATATATTCTCTATTTCTCCTCATGACATTTTCAAACCAATGTAATCATCTCTCTTGTATTTTTCTAGAAACTTGTAACACTAGAGTTATTTCCTTACCTATCTTTCCGTGTCTTTACTTTTTATTGATACTGACATCTGTCAATTTGAATTATATGAATATATTAGTAGTTTCCATGTTTAGCATTGCTGGCTGATTTATAAAATTTAGTTTCTTTAAAATTCTTTAACTCTATATCTATTGAATATGAAGTATAAAATGCAATCAAATCGTATAGAGAATAATATATTCTTTAAGTTATAATAACGATAAATGTTAATAAATCAAATTTAACTGTTAAATCTTCAAATGAGGCTACTTACGGCTCACCAATTATAACCAAAATCTAATCAATTGTTCTTCGGGATGTAAACTTGAGGAATACGAAAAAAATATAATTTTTGGAATCGTGGTATTGAAGTTATGCGATCCGAAACTTTCGTCACACACACACAGACACACATACATACATACATACATGCATACATACAGACATCATCGTAAAAATGGTAAAATCGAATTATAGGGACCCTTAAACATGCTTATTCACTAAAAACTCGTCATTGATTTTTTTGACTAAAGACAATACCTTCCTTACCTAAAGGTGACGGAAGGTAATATCTTTGAACGGCAACGCATATGGCCTAGCAAGATACTATATCTGTCTCTTTTTATTCACAAAATTATTATAGATAGCTATTGACTCCTACCACAAAACTATGAACTACGGTAAATTGTGCTGACAGCATTGCCAGATACTATTTGTTAGAGGTATTCAATAATCAATATTTCAAAAATATTGTTTCATAATAACCAGATAATATATTTTGAATCTTCAATGTACATGTATACTTGTTTTACAGTAGCAAACTTAAAAACCTTTTTAAAATCTTATCTTTCTGTTCTAGCTACGTGACAATACTGTGCAACATCCACCTATTATGTATTTTTTGAACTAACTCAGAAATAATTCGTATACGGAGGGATAGATGGCACCTTCTCTCGAAATATTTAATCTAAATACATTACGTTGCCGTTCTTGTATTGTATTATATATTCAAAGGTAATACAAATATTTTCAAATATCAAATTCACGTCAAATTCAAATGTTTCCCATGCATCCTTATTTTCCACCTCAGAAAAACACGTGGACCACTAGTTACGTTGATATTAAATATGTAGGTTCTTAATGCGACATCTATTGACCGGAATTGAGTACTACTAACAAATGCCTGCACTCGCCATATAAGTTTCCAAAGGTTGGTCTTAATTTAATTAAGTATTTAATTTAAAGTCAGTTTGACACGAGATATTGTCAAATATGTTATCTAAAGAAACCAAAGCTTTTATTCTTGAATTGATTTCAGAAATGGAAATAAATTAAAAAACGGCGAATGATAATTTTGCTGCCTGTTACAACGAGTTTAAGGAAAATTACAATTCATGATCAATTGTGAAAACTTGACTTTTGAATTGAATAATGATCAGAGATACGTTTTTCTGTTCATAGCCTACTCCGTATTTTTTTTCGAACTCTGTATTTGTTTAATAAATCCTTACCTAATTCCTCAGAATTTTTTATAACTCGTCTTATCGCCTTTTCAATACCATCATTTGTTTTTAATTCTATTGGTTCACTTTTCATTTTTCCAAAATTCATATCATACATAAATAATTTCCTATATGCCTGCTTTTTAACTAACATGACAAATAATTGTAATTTTTTACACCATTCATTATGATTTTTAGACATATGTTCTGGCATATTTATACAACACCATACCTAAATAATAATACTGAAATATATTGTTGTTTAATAGTTGTAACATACCTGTCTACAATTCTTGCAACAATCAAGTATTTTACTATCAGTTTCATAACAATAACAACAATGTTTTGGAAATAACAGTAGATCTCTTTCGTATGGATCCAAATTTCTTTGTAGACGAATTCTAATATTTTCTATTGTTTTAATTCGTTTATATCTCCATTCATCAGGATTGTGTATTTTGCCATACAAAACACCTTTTGCAAAAATTAATATCAAATATAAATATATAAGTATAAATATTACCTGTATTTTGTATTATTTTATTTACAGCTTCACACATTTTTTTATGCATAGAATAATGGTTTGCCATATGCGATAGACAACAATATCCAACCATACGACAATCAGAACAATAATATAAAGCATTTTGCCAACAAACTGCACAGTAACCGACTAGAGTGATATTAATTGCTTCATTTACAATTTTTTTAAAATTATTGTTATTATTTATGTTATTACTATTCAAATTTTTATTATTATTTAAAACAATGCTATTATTATTATTTAAAACAATGTTATTATTATTTAAAACAATGTTATTATTATTGAAAACTTTTTTATTATTCTCATTTTTTCTTTTCTTTTTCGAATTTTGTTTCTGTTTTCCCGGCATGTCGATACTAAAGAACGACAGCAAAGTGCAACTAAGAACTAACTATTCGCAAAACAGAAATAGATTCCCGTGTTCCACTATTAAGCCTACTATTGAATTCTTTTGGCAGCTGAGATTTAAATGCTTTTGCACTAATTATAAATAACGAAACAGCGCTCGTGTATTCTAATAATAATTTCTTGGATTCATGATCTTTTATGATTGACATTAAAGATTCTCGGAAATATGAAATATGTATATCTTTAAATACCTATTAGTTAATGCACTGGGCATCATTTAGTTTAGAAAGTAATATACGAACAACAATTTATATATAATAATTTATCAAAAGGATTATCAACTGGTGATGGAATGTAGGAATGGTGAATATACCTTATAAACCATTATCGAAATTTATAACAAAATATTTATTGAATAATACGCGGGGGTACCTAAAACTAACGAGAATTGTTTTCTGGTGAAACACCTGAGCTGTCAGTGTGATTTTTTTCGTAAGCGCTGTTTGACGGTTCGGCGATTTTTCAATGGCAGACATTAAAGTTTTGTTTCCTGTTATGGAAATCAGCAGCGGAAACTGACGCAATGCTTCGGAGGGCTTCCGGAGAGGATGCTTTGCGCCAAACAAGGGTTTAAGAGTGTTTTTCTCTTGTTAAAAGTAGTTTGATGCCAATAGAAGATGAACCTCGACTGTTCAGTGCTGGGACTTTGCCGTATCGCCTGGCGATCGCATGACGTAAAACTGACGTCACTAACATTTCGGTACTGCCTACGTTCATATGACGTCAATTTTACATCATGCGATCACCAGAGATAAAGTAGAATCCCAGCCTTGGTAGAGGTTCATCTTCAATTGCTTCCAGAACAGCCGAAAGCAATCATGTCTGATCGTTGTAGAACAATTAATGAATTGGAAGAATTCACTGAAATATCTTTGAGTTTATGCCAATACATTTTTATTGAAAATTTGATGATGAAAAGTGTTGCAACGGAATTCGTTCTACATCTGCTTTCCAACGACCAGAGAGCCAACCATTTGAGTGTGTGCCAGGATTTGAAAGAACAGTCAGTAATCTCACGGACGACTCAGATGTGTCCTCAAGACCTCAAGGATGACGCTTGGGCAACAGATCCAAAACGATGTCTAGTACGACATCTAGCGAGAGACGACGGAACTAGCGCCGTGCCATCCGCTATAAAAAAAAATCCTTATTTTTGGGTACCCCCTCGTAAGTAGTAAACCTAAATAATTTTAAAATACATTCTTCAGTAAAATTTTATAATGAATTAAACATTTTGACTATCACGCATGTCGATTTGATTCTACTGGCCAGAAATATGAAAGCTGAGATTCCCGCCTATAATTCCACAGCGCCTCGCCCACAAACTATCCATTTTCCATTCCCATTGGTAAGTAAAGATGGTGAAACTCTCACGAAAAAATGTTGTTTCAATGCCAATGAGTTTATGAAATTAAAGAGTTCTAGCAATATAAATATGTATTTTCCAACATTTATAAAAAATAGTAACGTACATATTATTATTAAATTCGAACACATTGTTCTCATCTTCAGTAATAAAATTTTACGCGAAACCATGTGAGGGTAAAAAGAATTTGGGATTACTCAACATTTCTGAGATCCTAACAGCCTTTTTTTATCAAAGAGTGGTTAAGATTACTCATCAAGTAAACCATGCCAAAGGTCTTAATAACTCTGTGTTATTACTTGTGTTGAATAAAATAAATTTTTCTTATATGAATATAAACGAGCTAAGAATGTTTGGATACAAATATTGCTACAGGGAATGAAACATTTAACTCTTTGATAAATAGTCTAATTTTTTCATGTATGTATGATTCACATTTCACATAATGTTATAAAGGTACGAATAAAACCCCTTCGTCTGTAATAAATTTACTGAAACATATATACATTTGTACGAAACAGAAACGAAACCAAAATGAAACGAACCTAAACCTCTACATCTTATGTCATGTTATTTATCACTAGAATGCAGCTTCTCTATGGAGAAGGAGAGCTGTTCGAGGCGTTGCACCAGCTGAGCCATAGTGGTGTGCGAGTGCTTCAGCCCTTCGGCACTGAGTGGCGGATCAGGCGTATTTATCGCGGCCCCCAAGTCGAAATGCAAGCGCGCGAGGCGTTCTTGCTGTTCGCGAATATCTGTCATCTGTTCCATGCTGCAACCCTTGCCTAAGAAGATGACAATGAACACGAGAAAGAAAAGGATAGAAAAACAAAGATTGCTAGGTGATGTCATCAAAATTAGCATATTCTCTTATCAAATATATCAACATTGCGATATCTGTGTACAAAGCAGAATGGTATCCAGCAATGGGTAATATGGCGAGATGATATACAGTTGCGTGTATAAGTTTTGAGCCAAGTACATAAATAAAATTATATACTCGTAGTAAAAAAAAAAAATTATCGTGCTGTGCAAAAATATTGCACCAAAGATATGCGTATTTCAAAAAGTTGAAGCCCTCCTTGATTGAAGATTGAAGCTACTTAACATCCGGACCCGCACCGGTACCGCTCGTTTGTTTCAACTGGGTCCCCACTGCACAGCAGTCGTACCAACTTAAAAAAAATGCCCATGAGAGCTACGCGCCTTGTTACCATACTTTTCGGATGACCCATATTTCATAATTTCGTTAGACTTCGACAATAAGTTAAAATAATATTGAATTGGGAATTGATGCCAAATATAAATAAACAATTTATATAAACTCTGAACAACAACTTGGCTCGATATTTTTGAATACGGTCAATTTCGTTTGTGTTATAAAATAAAAGTATAATGAAAATAAATTTTAAAACATGTCAACATATTAATTATAATGTAATTAACATTCCTAACAGTAGTGTAATATGTAAAAGTATGGACCTATTGCACAAAATGAGTGAGATGTTTTCAGTGCGCAGTTGATTTTCTGCGCAAATAGTGATAACATGAAATATGTAGTTCTGTTTTAAATTCAAAAAGACATAGACTGGTACCACAAGCCTTGATTTAACTAAATCGATGTTTTAAGAAATGTCAAATTTCATTATTTTATATTAATAATAAATAATATTAAATTCATCAAAATATGATTTTAAAGCAGAACATAGTTTATATTCAAACAAATATTTTAAAAAAATCGCTCTTTAAACGTAAGGGTGAAATTAAATATTGAAATTTGAATTTGACATTTCTTAAAACAGCGTTTTAGTTAAAACCAGGCTTGTGGTACCAACCATTATGTCCGTGATAACATCAACAGTCTGGACGAAAAAAAAAAAAGAATAAATGATTTTAATTACAGTATAAGCGAGATATTTAAAAATGAGAGGTTAAAAATCATCTATACAAAGCTTTTAAAACATACTGTTAGATGACAGACAATATGACGTCACAAGGCAATGGACCTTTTACATGAAAAGAGAGAGATAGAGAAAAAATGTAGTGCGCAGTAGTTTGCGCATAGAGGAGGCCAAATATATTTCAAACAAAATCTGAAATGGCGGAAATAAGAATGTAACTATATTAAATAAATTTACACAAAGCGTTTGTGAAGACAATATTTCAAGACGAGAGGACGGGTAAATGGGAATCAGAAACGTGGTTATATGTTCTAAAGACGCGAAATAAACACCAAATAAAGTGACAGATAATTGCGTAGTTGCCAGTTTGTTATTAAGAAAGTTACAAACAAGAATAAAACTATTGTTATTATTTTTAAATAAATTGTTTTGTCTTTATTAATAATTTCTTTACAATCAAAGTCAAAATAATTTCAGTTTTTGTGTTGTTTAAATATTTTTTTATCAAAAATAAATGCTTGTCCTTTTAATCATTTTACTTGACAACATGGTGCCTACTCATCTCTAGTTCATAAAAATTTCACTACGTGGTGTATTGAAAAATTACATCACGGTGCAATAAAAATGTAAAAGGTCCATTACAAAAAAAAAATTCTTTTATGAGATAAAATAATTTGGCTCTAAGCTTTTGCACGCAACTGTATATTCAAATAAACGTTTTTATGTCACAGTGTGTAGTTGAACCTACGCAGTATTTTTTAAGTAAACCTTATCTTATTTATTCTTTTCACCTCAAATGAGTGTGATTACGTTTAATAAAAATTATGGAATCATCGTAGCAATCTTTGTTGTAGATGGAAAATATCTTACCAAAAGCTCTCAATTTGCCGGAATGGAAATCATCGAGAAGGCCAATGAGGGCCCGTTCCATGTGCTTGACGTCAGGAACTTCAGACAGAAAGCAGTGATGTTGAACCTTCCGATCTACTACACGTCTCAACAGCAACACACATACCATACGGCAATACGGGAAAGGAAACAGCCACATAGGAGAAACCAAATCATAAAATAAATCAACCGAACCGAGAGCACCTATCAACCTAGCAGGGCTTAACTCTAGATGGGGGGGTGGAGAACTCAGTGAATAACAAATAAACCTGTGCATGGTAAAGTCTAAACTCAAGCTTGCCTCAAACAAGCGGGAACACAGCTAAGAAAGAGAAAGAATACAAAATTCAATTCAAATTTCTAGCAGTACTCGAATTGCCTGACAACAATATTCATAAATTAATTACAGTAAAAATTGATATAAATTTCCAATTCGAGCTCTGTGTTACTAGTAAAACAATGAGGTAGTAATCTAGAAAACCTAAGTTACCTTTGTGTACATTTCTAGGCCTAGCAGTTGCTGTTTTATTTGAATCTCGACCTAATCTTTTTTCGTTTATATAAGTGACTCTTGCTGCTCCTGCCCCACCTGTTGATGTATTACCTAATATCGGAAAAAAATGCTATTAGATTCATATTGTAAATATAATTTTCATGAACGAAAAATATACAGGTGTTCGTTTTAAATGGGCCACCATTGTTATTTCGAGAACTATAAGAGCTACAAAGACGTTTAAATTGACAACAATTTCTATTTTACAAGACAACTTTAAAGAAAAGAAAAATTATTTGTTCGACCAGTAGTTCTCAAAATACGAGACCAAACTTTTTTATTTTAAATGAGAACATATACATTTTATTCGCACATTCATTAGAGAATTTAATTCTGAATTCAGTGATATATTTTTATACCCTCGCCATCACTAGTCACGAGCGCTGTAACTTTGTTTTTTTTTTCATACTATCAAAAATAAAATGATAACGATTGTTCTGTAGGTTTTGACAAATGAATAAATATAAAACAATAAGAAATGCGATTAGTATGTATTTTTGAGTTACTATTCCCTTCCGAACCATCCTTTTTGTGTGATCACACGGATTCATTTCAGAGCAAATTTAAAAATGGTTAACGATAATAGGTTTTCGAGCGTAGAAATTTATCAATGTGGGGTTTGTTGCATCAAAGGAAATATGATTTTCCTAGAAAGTTATGTAATATACCATACTTTAGAATACAAAGAAAATATGTTACATAAAAAATTGTTTTAAGTAAACATACTTCATATGGTACCAAGAACATTTTTTTATTTCTATATGATCCATTTTTAATGTGCTGACTACATTTGACCGTAGATTTTTTGTAAAATAAAATAACTCAGTTTGCATTGGTCTGCATATGATATTTGACGCTAAATGGTGCTTATATTATTAAAGTTGTTTTCTTGATATAATTTTTAAAACATGATTCAAAAGGATCATGATTAAACTAATCAAGATTGACAAAATCACAATCACAGCTCGAAGGAACACAGATATAGATCCAAAATTAAATGTAGAGGTAGCATATATTTCTGAAATGTTCTATTAAAGTTATAATTCAATATCAAAGAGTGATAGAAAGAAAGAACATAAAAAAATGTCATAAAGTAATTCAAATCAAAATCCAATATTATTTCATACTTGGAACTTTTTGTAAAAATATAAAATTTACATATTTGTTCATATCTAGTAAGTTATGCATTGTTTTTGATAAACAACACACCACTAAAATGGCCTTTTAATTCGACAACCGGGGCAACTTTTGTATAATTTAACAAATTTCGTATCTCAAAAAATTTCTCGGTCCCCATGTTAAACATCCTGTATTATTGACCCAAATATATTTAGACAAATCAGAATATAAATATCTGTTGCTTATTTACCAATTCCTAAAAATCCTTTCCCCACTGATCTGGTCATAGAACTTTGGCTTGTTTCTCCACTGGAAACCTACAAATTAAACCTTTAAAACCATTTTATTAACCTACAATTTTCATTCCAAACCTTGTTGCTCCTAACCGGAGAAACAACTTTTTCATCTCTAGACACCGTATAACTATCTTGAGTTGTGTCTTCACCCTCGCCCTCCACATCACTCGAAACTAATTGTTGTAACTCATTAGTTTCATCTCTCGACTCCATTGCGAAAGAAATGTACTTAATGTTCTATAATGTACACATTATTAACGGTAGGATTATACTAATACTGTACTAATTTTTATCACTGAACTATTACTATATAATAAGCGTATAAATATAGGAAGATAAGAACGTTTCAACTCATGTTTGATAATAAACGTCACTTTGACATTTTTGTAGAGGGCGTAAAACAACAGGGTGGGAATTTGTTGCAGATCGACAAAACAAAAGACATTCAATAGAGTAACTCCCTTTTAGCGCCAAGATTTAGTTCAAGAATATTACACTAGAGGTCACTACTGAACCCGTTTGTCTTTTGTTTACATACTTTTGTTTATATTTGATAAAATAATACATTAATATTATCTTATATTTTTGTTAATTGTTGTTCTATCCATTATAATTTAAAATGTGTCATAAAAATTATTAATCAGACAAAAATAAAAATAAAATATGGCCAGGTGCAAAAGTTCTCGCAATAAAACTTAAACCTCGGTACTATGATTTTAAAGCACGTATTTTTATTGCTTCACAGATATCTGCTTTATATTTATGTGCACAAATATGTTACATAAAATGAACATAAAAAGAGTATTATTTTTCCACCCTCTGATTTGAGAAATTCACAATTTCGTAGATATATTTTCCATGTAATATTACTTTGTTAAAATATTTAATAATAATATACAATTTACAAGATTGCTTTTTATGTATATATTTATTAATTGTGAAGAATTACCATTGTACATTATATTTATTGTAAAAATAAATGATTAATTTGAAATTATTTTAAAGTAGTTAAATTTTTAATAAATTAATTCAGGTCCAAAAAAAATCATTCATTTTGTATTGTCATAGTTTCTTCAGAGTTCTGAGTTTCACTCCATTTTCATAAAATTGCAGAAAAATAGGAAAAAAAACACAATGATCGCAGTACGAGAAGACTTTTTAAAAGCGATGCTTAAAATGTAATACCTACATTTCAGTGTTTATTTTACGTATTACACCCACAGATCTACATATAAATTGGTTTATATGTAGAACTGTGATTACACCCATAAAGAGCTCGCCAGCAGGGCCGCTCCGTGCGGGAGGGCAGGTTGTGCCCCGCACAAAGGCGCCTGACTATGAGGGACGCCATTTCAAGAGTCAAGACAGTAAAAAAATAAGTACGAAATTTTTATAAAATGCTCTTAAAGAAAAAAAAATGCTATACAACTTACACAGTAAAGTGGTAGAAGTGACCAATATATTTTTTTAAATTAATTATCCTACCAAACGGATATTTTTCTAGCTTTATTTTTTTTTAAATAATAACTATAAAGGTGTAGATTACAACAAAGAATATTTTGAATATAGCTCAAGACTATTGATTACAAGAATAAATCAAGCAATTTAACATTTTTCGAAGAACCAACTGCTTATGATTTGCAATAATTCTGAAATCTTAGTGAGATAATTTTATTTTTCTTTCCTGCCGATATTGAATTTCCCTGATTTACTATTAAAATTTAGTAGAAAGAAAATAAAACTTAATCAACATTGGCCTGATCTTCAACTGTTTCCAAAAAATGAAGAAAAACTGACAAAGATAATGATTGAACAAAATTTTGTCTAATTTTATATGAAACATTTTTCTCAATTTCTACTAGTTACAAAGTTATTGGTAAAAAAATATTGGTCACGGTCGTCACATTTAACTTTAGTACAATTATTTGATTTAAAAAAAAAAACAAAAGCACATCTAAGATTACCTCTGACAGGTAAACAAAAAGTCTCTTTTAATCGAAGTCGTAACTCTTATAGTTTTCGAGAGGCAGAGGTAAACCCCGTAAAAACTCGTTATTCATTGACTTATATCTCGGAAACTGTTGAAAATCGGACCTATATGATTAAGTATTTTACTCATTGTGGTCAGTACTATATGCCCTCAAAATATTTTACCCTTTTTAACACCCTGTATATCACAGAATAAATAAAACTTATTACATACAGGGTGTTGACTGCGACACCGTAACATGAGACTTTAACATGTAAAATCATACTTTCGTAATTTCCTGCTTCACTAATTATTTTAGGTAAAAAAGCTTCAAATAAATGTTGTACTGCATAAAATTCTACACTCGACCGACGCCAAAAATTACATCGCATTTTAATGGCACAAAATTGACCCCTGTGGCGCACTCTCCACGCCAGCAATGAGTGCCCGTGAGGTGACGCCTGGTAAGCGCCCACACGGGACAAATATTCCATCATTACCGATATCTGTACGAAGCAGATTGGCACACCCAGCAATGAGTAATATGCCGTGATGAAATATTTATTTTATTTTATTTTAGGTATAAAAATGAAATTCAACCCAATAATACCAATAGCCATGGAATTGCAACTAAAAATTAACAAATGTTGGCGATTTATCTGTCCAACTAGGTTATTTTTTTATTATAATTTGTAATTACAGATAAAGTGAAAAAATATTTATTTAAATGAATAGATAATTGTACACTTGAATAGATATTACAAATAATACCTTGACAGGTAAAACGTTAATAGTTATTTACGGTACAAGTACGTAAAGCTAGTCATTATAGTCACGAATGGGTTAAAATTAAAACACTCGCTACGCTCGTGTTATAAGGCCCCTGAGTGACTAAAGATGCTTCATGTATGTGTATCGTACACAATTTTATCTATGATATAGTGAAAAAACCCAATAAATATAAAAAAATACTTTTATTTACGAACCAGGATCACAATATTAAATGAGAAGTTTGCCATGATGACAAAATATTCACCCTGATTTTACAAATATAGCGTGTTTAAAAAATTTAATCACTCGTTGCTCGGAAACCCATGTCTAATGAAAACTTGTTACTAAATTACCGTTTTACAAACTTAAAACTAACATCTAAACATCAATTTTACGCAATATAAAAGTATTTTATAAAATGTCAGTTTGACACAAGGTATTGTCAAAAATGTTATCTAAAGAAACCAATCTTGAATCTTCAGAAATAGAAATAGACATTTTTGTTAATATATCTGTTTTAATTCCATGGCTATCGTTATTTTTGGAGTGATTTTAGACATTTTCATAAATTTCTGTCGTTACAAAGTGTGTAAAATTTTGTATATTGATTCAGATGCATAATTTTAAGCTCTACAAATTTATTTGATACATTTTTATCTAAAATAATTAGGAAAGCAGGAAATTAATGGTTTTACATGTTATAGTCCTCTAGAATGATCATAGAAAATAATTAATATAAAACTAAGTACACTACTACTACTCTGAAAATTTGTTTTTATATAAATTTGAATTCCATCCGAAGTTATTTATCCCCTGTGCCAGTTTCATCTGTAATCAATCCACCAACTGGCAGTTTCACAAGGAAAAACTCTAGTTTTTTCTCGGAAGTCCAATGGAAACATTCCAGAGTGCGGATTTTCCCGTGGAAATCTGTTGAGCGGGAAAACAGGAAACGAGCGAATCACTGACTAGAGTCCGGAACATAAATCACTTCCGGGGCCGACATCCGACGTGGACGAGTGAACGATGTTCTGCTATGGGAACCGACAGGTGCTGCTCGAGCCCCAATAGGGCGCAGCGCGGCGCCCATAGATGGGAGAATGTTTAAATAAATGTATTGGATTGGAGTTATAGCAAGTTGAGGCGAGTAGGGAGGGTACAATAGTTTAGGGGGGTTTATGTCATGGAATCTTGGTTCGAATACCGAAATACGATCAAAACTATCTGCATCTGCACTGACACAAATCGAAGAAATTATATTCAAAAGCAACTATGTGCCAAATATTTATTATGTAAGATTTTTAACTGGTACAAGTAATGATAATTAAAAATCTAAATATATAGTATGTATAATAGTTAGAATGTAAAGCTAAAAATGTTAGAACAAGTACGTGAATTTGACTTTTTTATACGAGAGTGGAGTTGGCGAATGGCGCTAACACCAATATAGTACAATACTTTTCCAATAGATTACAGAAGAGATCTCGTTTAAGTGTAAATTTATTAAAAAAAAAAAAAACATTTTTCTAAATCTATACAGTTTCGAAAAACATTTATTTTAAAGACAGATTAGAAGTATCAAGCAGAGCCAAGATTGTAAGCACGAATCGAATCGAAAAAAAAAATCGGGCCGGGTTGTAGACCAAGCCGGGCCAAAGCTCGAGATAGTATGCATTCCTACTAAGAATTAAAGGTCATGAGAGCTTTATTTTATACTTTATTCAAAATTACTAAATTTTTGTCTAATTTTTTATGATGTATTGTCATTTAATAGGTAATTTGCAAAACACAAAAACATAGACTTGACATAAACCATGGAATAATAATTTAATTTAAACGTCAACGTCACTGGGTAAACATTAACCAGAGAGCAGTGTAGTAGATATTTAGATATCTGTAACTCTACGACATGCGTCATTATTATTTATGTTAAGAAGTAATGTTGTCATTTACGTATATCTGTCACACAACATAAATTATATAGACATACGTCAAATAATCTTTCTCTTTCTAACATGAAATGTTGAATTGTTGATAAGCTATTGTTGTATAAAGTGCTGTATATTCTTTCTTCGAACAAGTGGCCTTAAATAGTCATCTTCGTGAATCCAAGTATACATTATTTTTTGCTGTATTGAGTCGGTCTTAAATTTTAACTTGTCAATGTCACTAATGTCAATTAAGAATGAAGATGCCAAAATTAACAGACGAGAACTACATACTTGGTTGTTCTTTAATTTTTCTGGAATATATATATATATATATATATATATATATATATATATATATATATATATATATATATATATATATAACGATTTTTTTATTTATACAATACAAATATAATAAATTCATAAATATGGTAAAATATAATTAATTATCTTCAACTGGGTCAACTGGATTACTTTCCAACTGATCCATTAATTCTGACGTCTCTTCCTCAAGCCAGTTGTCTTGTCGTCCTATATATATATATATAAATATTTCATCACGGCATATTACCCATTGCTGGGTGTGCCAATCTGCTGTGTACACAGATATCGGTAATGATGGAATATCGCGCTTACCCGGCGTCACCTCACGGGCACTCATTGCTAGCGTGGAGAGTGCGCCACAGGGGTCAATTTTGTGCCATTAAAATTCGATGTAATTTTTGGCGTCGGTCGGGATCGAACCAGGGTCCCCAGATTCGCGGCCAAACACTCATATACATATATGTACCTATATGTAATTTAATAGTTACTTAAACACAATCAAGAATTTGTTCTACAATAGATAAAATAGTGATATGATAGTGACTACAGTGACAATTCCATTGATAGTATGACAATTAAAAATCGTATGTAAGGTAAAAACTCGGTTACTTGATTTTTTAAGTGTACGTGATTTTTTTTAAAGCTAGTGTTCATTAAAACTTATTGCAAAAATTAATGAAACTACTAAAAACGTAAAGATGTAGACACCGCATCTTCGAACGCAGACCAAAACTCAAACTCTACAAACCAGACTAACTAAAACCTGTAAACGTTATTATCTTCTACCCTACACGTAGCGCTGCGATAACTTATATGTCGACACTATAAATGCTTGGATTGCTGGCATCTTGACTGAACATACAGTTGTAGGAAAATGATTATTATTTCTAAACATAATTTTAATTTACAAAGATAACAGAGTTGAAATATTGTTCCTGAAAATATAATTTAGAAAAGTTTATAAAAAAGTTATTTATTTGTTATTGCTCTGTACTCTGTATGCTAACAATGGTGGTATAAAAAAACTATTAGCTGATATTAACATTTTGATTATAAAAGGTAAAAGAAGTTTACAAGAAAGTAAGGATTGAAATAAAAGTTAAAAAAATTATATTATAATAAAATGTATCTATTTCTTACTTTCACACCCCTACTAATATAGTCGCGCACGTCACTGTGGCCTCTACTTTCACCCTAGTGAAGTCCGGATATTGGCTATAAATATGAGAGCAGGCAATAATAATAATAGCAGGGGTAATTATTTCCTGTAGAGAGGCCAAGGGTAGCTAGCTTAGCGATAAAGAAACAGTTTGTCAACATGTCTAAATGGATTATGGGAAATCTATTACAAATATGTACACACAACCAACAAAACAGTATTATTTTGAGAGATACACAGAAACCCACATACAATTTGTGTCACCACACCCTTTCATTTAGATTGAAACAAATCATACTAAATTAGTACATACAAAATGTTTCTATAAGCTTGCTCACTATTGGTAACTTTTTTATTTGAAGAGGTACGAGATTGGTTAAATGTGCCATTTTGAATAAGATAATTGGTAATATCAGTAAAAAAAAATGTATCAGCGGTTCCCAAGTATGGGACAAAATATATATTTCTTAAATGGAACCATATAAAGTTCTTTTCCACGACTTGATTCCTACGTCATCAATCGTAACCATATGAATTGATGACGTCATTTTGTCGGATAAAATCGTCTGATTTCCGTAGTATTCACACAAATCAAAACTGAAAACTGACAGTATATAGTATAAAGGGTTTCTTTCCGCTTCTCCAAGTGCGTACACCATATTCATAAGTTATTTTTGCGAGAGACTCATATTAATGAATTAATTTACTTAATCCCACTGGTATTAATAATAACCTGGCTATTGAAACTGCTGTTATTACTGCAATTGTTTCTTATTCAAAAAACAATATCCATGGTATACTAAATTTAATTTTTAATTGAATATATAAATTTGGAGAAAAATGGTGAAAATCTCCGAAATTATTGGTTTTAGGCATATTCTTAATAACATATGAAGATAATACAAAAATACACACAACTGAATAATAAAATATAGGGTGTTTCATTTGAAAATGACGAGTTATAGTCATTTGAAATTGAGCACATTTGATTCGATATATTGAACACCCTGCATAATTACATTTTAAAAAAATATGTCAGAACATAGAGTATAATTACAGTTATACAGAAAAGAACATTCTTAATTTTTACTACTACAATAACTTCAGTAAGTCTTTATAAAGCAATGCGTGTATTCGGTCTTTTTTAGAGAAAAAACGAAATAACTTGGCAACGCCGTGGAAAACTAAAACAAAATTCATATGTTCGTATAGGTGAATACAATTCAAAATATATAAAAATATATAGGGTGTTCCCTTTAAAAAAAGAGAAACAATTCTCGCCGAGCCGTAATGCAACATCCTGTATATGTGAAAATAATTTTACGTTATGCTTCTTGAGTAGACGAATAAATTCTGCTAATAAACTTATGCTGTATTTCTAACGACAAGGGAGATATCGAAGACGGCGATTTCTTATTCAAAATTGCACAATATTGCTAATTTAACCAACCTCGTACCTCTTCAAATAAAAAAGTTACCAATAGTGAGCAATGCACGAAATTTTGAGAATTTTAAAATTTGCATAGTTTTTAAATGAATTAAAATTAATAATAGATCGCTATTTAATTTTATTATTTATCAGTCTACATTCCAAAGAAATATTTACGTATTACTGGAAATATAAACCAGTAAACAACACAATGACGCATCTTGCCGGTAATTCTTTGCATATCTGCATTTTGCAGAAGTCGTTCAATTAAAAAATTAAATTTCTGTGAAAATATAAACACGGTGTGGCATTATCCGGAGTGTACTCCGTATGATTCGGTCATTTCTGTATATGTGTGATGGTCTTGTGCAAACAGAAGCCCACTCCAATGATTACAACTTCATTTCCACAGAAGGTATTAAAACTGGGAATACTGTAACTGGATAAATATTAGTAGATGCACGTGATATTTGTTTTAGTAATGTACATTTCAAATGAGTTAGTGTAATTTACATTCGTCATATCACGAGAAGAGTAATTTGTTTTTTTATTAACTTAATATTTCACCCTGGAATAAGTACAGTCTGTTTGTATTTTGATATTAACTGCTTGAATAAATTATATTTTTGCACATATCAAAATTAATCTCTTGTATAATTCATACTTCTAATGAATTAAAAATGTTACTGTATACTTTTTAACAAAAACTATGCATAAATAAAATTTTAAAAGTCAAATTGGAGTGTTATTTACTGTCAATCCCGACAATGAAATGGAAACATTTCGAAAAATTAGAAGAGTAGGACAAATTTTTTTCATAGAATGAATTTAAAATTAATAAATTTAAATATAAAGAATAGATGTAAGTAAAAATTTTGATGTAGAGTGTAAGTATACAAGAAATGTTAAATACAATAGGGCGCGAGCAGTCATGTGACTTTGTTGGCCTTGACAAGCAGATATGGGGGCCCGTACATAGATGTCAAATATCATAATTTTTCATTTTTAATTTAGTGAGTTTCCAATTCCATGTGGTTTATTTTCCTCGGCAAGTAAATTTCACACTCCTGGAGAAAAATTAACTACGTGAATTTAGAAAATCTAGAATTTTTTAATGAAAAATTCTGACATTTGACATCTATGTTCATAATTAGTAATTATCATTCGACCCGGGCCCCCATATCTGCTTGTCAAGGCCAACAATGTCACATGACTGCTCGCGCCTTATACTTGTGTAACCAAAAACGGAAGTGGCGAGGGGTATTGTGCTGGCCACAACGGATTTTTACCTCTCGCTAAGAGAGGTATTGGATTCATGCTAAAAATAATTTTATTGAATAAGCACGTTTTAAGGTCTCTACAATCCGATTTTAACATTTTTACGATGATGTCTGTGTGTGTGTGTGTGTGTGTGTATGTGTGTGTGTGTGTGTGTGTGTGTATGTGTGTGTGTGTATGTGTGTGGGATGTTGGAAGGACGGTTACTCAAAAACTATAAGACTTTATACTTGTTTAACTACGTATTTCCCAATCGGACATTCATGGGAAGATCTGAAAAGGTTTTGGTAACAATTGGATAACCGGAAGTAGAAGATTCTTGAAAAAAAAAATCTTCTAAATATTATTTTTTGACAATTTTTCTTGGTAATATTAAAGAAAATTAAATTCTCTATCTGATACATTTAAATATTTTATTATATATTTTATAGATTTAGAGATAAAAGTAATATAATATATAAAATAATCTGTGGTAATAAATTTTACAGCCGAAAGAATGCCATGGAAAATAGTTGAAAATTAAATTGTTTGTAACTGACAGATAAATGTCAGTGTCATAAATCCGGAGACATTACTGAAGATTTTTTCTGGGAAGTACATACATTATATTATTTCTTATTGTATTAATAGTTAAATATTTAAAATTATAGGTATGTTACACATACCCTTCAGAAATACTGTTAATGCCAACAATGAATTGGAATCATCTCGAAAAATTAGAAGAGTAGGGCAAAATTTCTTCATAGAATGAATTTATATATAAAAAAATCAAAATGTAAAGAACAGATATAATCGAGAATACAGTTCGAAGGAAGACGATATTTAAATGTTATAAACACAAGATGAAAGTGAAAATGGTCTCCATTCTGCAACGTAAAATACAGAAAAATTGTATCTCAACGAAATAATGAGTAATGAAAGAAAAATGTGCTTGGAGAATCTCTTAATTCTTGATCTGTGACTTTTATGAAGGTGACAAGTACAGGTTAAAGAACTTAAATTTGTTTCAAACATTATCGGACAATGTACTTGGTGTACATTGTCCGATAATGCAGACTAGAGTAACATTGCACTGCGAAAAAGCTATCAAATTCTTCTCAAGTAAGTTGTAAATATTGACAAAATTACACATCGTTATAAGAATAATCGGAGTGCAATCTATCCATCACAAAGGGAATTAATGTGATATTTAGATACATGTATGAAAAAATAAAATGTTCAAGAAGATACGTAAGAATAGATGCACAATCCAGATATATACATTTTAGACTGCACAAAATTAATGTTTTTACTAGAAGAATATGGAGAGAAAGTAAATAAGAACGTTGTTCGAATTGAAAATCCCTGTTACCAGCCTAAAATTTATAAATGGTAAACTCTACTTTGTAATTTATTGTACATAATTTATGGTACAATATCCTATAGATTTTGTAAATATATGTGAAAATTGTTTTATGTTGAGACATGCTCTTATTGAATAATAAAGAAGTTCATACGGTATAGACTTATATGAATATTATATTATTTGTATATCTAAAAATATTCTTTGCTTTATGCATACAGCCAGGTAAAATATACGGCGAGAGGTTATATGCTGGCCACATCAACTTTTTTTACAATTATTTTACTACCCTAAATATTTAAAATTGAAACAACAAAAGCAGAAATATTTGTTTACTCCTTGATCTTATAGTGAACACGAATTAAACAGCCATATTTAATAAAACTAAAGACCAGGCAATATTGAACAACTCGATAAATGACAATCAAACTTTAGTACATGGTTATATTTAGGTGTTAAATCGTCATTTGTTATTTGCTGTAGATGTAGAATTACCAACATAAATATGAAAGACAGAAGGTTCATACTCCTTTAGATACATAACTTTTTTCGGTGTTACCTAATGGCCACAAATTATATTTTTTATTTTATTTTTATTTTAAATAATAATTTTTGTTAATACCTGTTTGTATTACGAAACCAATTATTAATCGTACGTTCATCATTAAATTGTTTGCTAGCCAAGTCTGGCTCATTGTTTCACTTTATTTCGTCGTGTACAGACCTACGTATGTCTCCAAGACTTTTTTGCATCGCACAAACACATCTTGTAAGATCCATCAGCCCAGAGGGACGAAGAACGAGAAGGACCACGTGGGATTTTACATATTTTTATCACGGTATTTATTGGTAAAAGGTTCATAGAACCTACAAAACAAGGTATGGTTTTACTTCCCGGCAAATTCCAAAATTAAAGCTATAATTAAAAATTCCTGAAACTTTAAAATTAAGTAAAAATGAATAGTAAATACGTACTTCTTCGAGAATAGCTGACAGCACGGTTCTCAACGAAAGGGTTATTACGAAGGATTGTTAGGACCTCCTAATATATCCATACCCTTTTCGTAAAATTTAACATCGAAAGGAAGGTTATTACGAAGGATTATGAGGACCTCTGGCATAGTGGACATGTTGAGTAATCCGAGTATATCCATACCTTCTTAAATTTACTACTGATAATTACAGGGTTATTACGAAGGGTTATGAGGACCTCTGGCATGGTGGACATGTTGAGTAATCCGAGTATATCCATACCTTCATAAATTTACTACTGATAATTACAGGGTTATTACGAAGGGTTATGAGGACCTCTGGCATGGTGGACATGTTGAGTAATCCGAGTATATCCATACCATCTTCGAAAATGAGAACCATTTTCTCAAGATACGTATTGCGTTTCGTTTTTACTTTGCACACAGTTTTAAAGTGAAGTGAAATTTTTAATTTTTATCAAAAAACAAAATTTCAAAAATATTATTTATTCACATTTTTTTATTTTATATTTACTGTAAAATTACATAAAGTACAATTTAATATTCAAAAATAATTTTATTCATTTTTTTGTTGAATTTCTATATAATTTATTTTCATTTAAAATAATTGGTAACATTATTAAATTTGAATTATTTTAACAATACTTTAAATTAAATTGTTGTTCCAATAATATACAATGTTAAATTCAAATTTATTTCATAAGTCAATGATATTACACTTTTCTCTTTGTAATGGGTTCAAATCCCAAATAAAGAATATTTTTTTACAAGTAGCCTCACAATAATTTATAATTAAAATACAATTTAAATTTTATACAATACATCTTTTGTTCCATATAGAGTATAAAAGGAATACTTATATTTATTTGAACAAGTTATAGACTATCATATATAATAATAGATATTTATGCACCAAATGAGTTAAGATAATGTTTATTCATGGAAAGGAAGTTTAAGCCACAAGCCCGTAGGGCGAGTGGATTAACACCTTTGAGTGAATAAAATATTCTTACTCACGTGGTATATACAATGTTTTATTAAATTTTGACGAAATAATAATATAAACCATTATAATATTTATTTTTTACAAAATAAAAAAAAACTAATCAATTAGTAGGCTATGCATGACAATCGTCGTTAATAGATATCAATTCGTTTATTAACAAATTATTCATTTTTTTTTATTTAATTTTTAAACGCATTTATTTATAATTGTTGCTTTCGAGTTAATAATGACAGTTTAAAATAAATATATGTATATCATTGTAACAATTGTTGAAGTACCAAATTTTTTAAATTAAACGTCTTAATTTATTTTCAAAATTTGTAAAGCAAACAGATATAATTTTTAAATGTTTCATTGATTGTTGACAGATTTTTCCAATTAATTCATTTAATTATTTATTTCATAACAAATTACAATTAGCACTTACCTTTTTATCAATTTAAATGTTAAACAATTTACTTGAAATATATAAAACTGGGTATAAGGTGGCACAAATGCTATGCGTAGATTTTAGATATAAGGGAATGAATGTGTTTGATAGAGCAAGCGAAATCTCTGGTGTAAAATTGCCCGGGAAATTTTATAGCAGGGACTAGCTTTAGTTAAGTAGATTAAGTTAGCCTAGTTATAAGTAGTTTTAAGATAGGTAGTGCCACATTTGTATCCAGTTTTTTTTTTTGCAAGATTATTACATTTTTTTATTTCACTACAATAATAATTATTCATACGTTGTCAATAATATATGAATACTTTTAATTTAAATGTATTATCATTTTTGATTATTGAAAAATCTGTCTGCATGATATGTTTCATTTGAAATTGTACTGTTTTGTTTTACTCAACGCTTCATACCATAACCAAATAGTATTTTTAATAATTGATAAACAATAACTTCAATTATATTTATGGAGATTTGAGCGAATCTCGTGTAAAAATTAAATTCCAACTTTATGATTTCAAATTTTGTAATTATTACGAAGGCTGTCTTATATAACTATTTTAAAAATTAAAAAAATAAATTCACCATTTAGTTTTTTAGAAAAAAATGCATATAATGATTTCAATGTTCTAATACATAAGCTGTTATGGTAGAAGCATTTCCGTAGATACTTTTTTGTTTGTTTTACATTGATATAATAAAATTTAAACTGAAAACTCATTATTATACTCTAGTTTATAATGCCTCCTTGCCATTCAAATTAATCCGAAATTAATGTTAATTTTATGGATAACTTTTTTCGAATATAATTATTTTTGTACATTTTAGAATTTTTGATCACTGAAATTGATAGATAAATTTATTATAATTTTACAAGACGTACTGTTACCACATAACTTTCTTGGACCACATATGTTCAAAATACTGGTCATTTCAATATTTTTTTTTTGTTAAATACAAATCAATATATACGTATTTGTATTAATTACATGAGCATGGGTGCTCCATTTAGCTTCATATACAAAGAGAAAGTGTTAATTGTTGAGTTATATACAAAATACTATTAATCATTAATTTATTTATTATGCTTAGATGTTAATAATTTATTTTGAATACTACGACTAATAAATTTGCTGGGAAGTACGCTGTATAGTGCAATGAACGTATTCTTTTTTATTGGTAATAATATATATTAAAATAGAAATATTTTAGAACGAAAAACAATAGTAAATTTGAATTAATTTAGAATCAAACATAATAAATGCAATGAACGTATTCTTTTTTTATTGGTAATAATATTTATTTGAATAGAAATATTTTAGAACTAAAAATAATAGTAAATTTGAATTAATTTAGAATCAAACATAATAGTAAATTCAAAGTTAGGTTCCCCCATTAGATGGACGAATGATTTGTTTATTGTATGAATCTGTGTGTGCAAAAAAAAAATACGAATATAATAAAACAAAAATGTCTACCATTTATTGTGTGAATGTATTAGGGTCCTATCCTTCCCAACCCGGTATAAAATCAACATAGTTAGCTCGCGTTTCCCGGCAAGAGGTCCGGATCGTCCGTTCCGTTTATTAGCTCGTGTTATCCCGCATGAGGTCTGGGTCGATTAGGCCGGGCAAATGACCTGGACAACGTGGGACATGCAGGTTGCAGTTGTTCCTGATGTTCCAGATGTTCCAGATGCAGAAAGAAGAACCCGCGAATTAAAGCCGCGGATTTATCGATATTTTTGTTTGAAAATACCACGAATTAAGAACGCGAATATAGTCGATATTTTTGTTCGAAAATACCGCGAATTAAAAACGCGAATATAGTCGATATTTTTGTCCGAAAAAACGCGAACGCGGAGATTTTTTATAGGGAACTACTTAGTTATTTTATAAATGAATGTAACTTAATCATGATATTCAAAAATCGGTAGTTTAGATTTGTACGATATACAGTGATAGCCAGAGAAATAAGACACTTAAAATTTGTTTAATTTGTTTAAAGTAAAACTTTTTTTTTATAAATTGCATTGAATTGAATAATAAGTATAAAATAATTTGTTTCATACTAAGTGCATGACAAATAAATAATATATGATATATGTAGAATTGCATGAGACAGAAAAATAATTTTGATTTATAGTAACAAATTAAATTAAAAACGTTCATTGCCGTACAGCTAGGTTAAGTTATTTTTAAGGGGGCGCGTCGTCATCCTAACTTTAACTTCGCGATACCCGGCATAAGGTCCGGGTCGTTAGCTCGCGTAACCGGCATAAGGTCCGGATCGTTTCCCTTCCGTTATTAGCTCGGGTAATCCGGCATAAGGTCCGGATCGATTAGGCCAGAAACCAGGGATCTGGACAACGTGGGATTTTTTCGGGCCTCGACAGCCCGAAATTTTCAGATCAAAAAATTTGTTTGACAAACGCGAAAGTTTTTGTAGGGATGAATTGGTTGTTTTGTATCGGATTTTTTGTTTAAATAAATTTAAAGCATTATATAGTTCATATATATATATATATATATATACATATATATATATATATATATATATATATATATATATATATATATTTGGGGTTTACAGGGTTAATTTTTTGATGTTTTGATAATTCGTTCGCGAAATCCGATGGTACGGGATTGGGGATTGTTGCAATGTATATTCAGGGGTGTCAATATACAAAGTGTTAAAGTCCATGTCCGTAAAAATTAATTGACACCCCTGGTATACATATATTTAATGAGTGTCTTTTTTTACAGATGGGCGTGAATATTTTGACGCAGTATGATTATGTACTGTGAAAAAAGTCTAAATATTCATCCGAACTTTCCTAAAATCTCTTACATAGAACAGTAAGAGGTTTTAGGTGAGCAACCCACCGTCCTTACGATGGTCCTACCACTGTCTTTCGTGCCCATTGCCCGTAGTAAACGGACTACTATTGGGCGACTCGTACGATAAGATGGGTTGCACTGGGCCAGACTAATGGCGGGGATAGCGAAGTCGCGTGCCCTTGCAAAACGTCACATCGAAGTATGTTACACGACGTGTGTCTCATGGAATGTATTACATGGAGAGTGTGTGCCATGTGATCCATTTCATGGGATGCATGAACTGTAACAGCTATGGTGTGTATGAGTTTGCAAGGGACGCTCGTCCCCAAGCAGGCTTCGCCACCGGTGTCAGGTTCATTTCATTTCATTTTTTGTTAGGTTTCAGGCGCGGGCGATTCTATTTAGCTAAGATAAGATTGTTAGGGTTTTGTAAGGCATCCCAGTCGTGGTTTAGACTGGGGTGGCCCTGTCTTAAATTCCTTTGAATCGCAGGAGGGTGGGACAGGGTTCCCTGCCCATGTGGAGAGACCTTGTCGTGGTGGCAGGGCTTAACCATCTCCCCAAATTGGGGGGGTGGGACCAACGTCTCCACCAAGCAGAAAAACTTTATTTTTCAGGTCATCTTTTCCAGACAATTTATTCTGCATAGAACATATGCAAGTATCACTTAATAAAGTACTTACAGTAGGGTCCTCGATACAATGAACTAATTAATGCAGGACCACGACACAATATCAACTTTGTAAACTTATTCGAGTTCTTATGAAATAATTACAAAAATATAATTTTAAACGTAATTATTGGTTTTAAATACTTTAATACAAGTTAAATATCAAAATATTAATTTTTAGATCGTATGTCCTGATGAACTAAAATTTTAGATAACTATCATATATGCGTTTTCTTCAGCCCCGATATTTCTAAAAATCAAATACCATAGCGAATTTTAAATATGTGGTTGCCATCCATTGCTAGCATAAAATGAAGTTTTATCATAAAATTTTGGGTACAATTCATTCCATTTTCTTCAATTATTTCTCCATCAATTGGTGCGTGTTGTGTTCTTTGTTTTAAAAACCATGTATAAAGAGCCTTTTCCATTTTAGGATATACTGCTAATTATAATATTTTCCTTTTTTCCAAGTCCGGTGAAAAATACAATAGAAATTTTTCATAATTTGTATCTTTTTACCTCTCGCTAAGAGAGGTATTGGATTCATGCTAAAAATCTCATATCCAGATTTTACTGAATAAACACGTTTTAAGGTCCGTAGAATCCGATTATAACATTTTTACGATGATGTGTGTGTGTGTGTGTGTGTTTGTGTGTGTGGATGTGTGTGTATAAGGTTGTTGGAGACACGATTTCTCAAATTCTATAAGACTAAAGACCTGTGTAACTACGGATTCCTCAATCTAACAGTAATGGGAAGAGTTGAATAGGTTCTGGTAACAATTGGATAACCGGAAGTGGTAGTTTCTTAAAAAAAAATTCCAAATATTATTTTTTGAAAATTTGTTACTACAAATAATAAAGATAATTAAATTCTCAATCTGACACATTTAATTTTTTTATTATATCTCATATAGATTTGGAGATATAGGATATAATAATATAGAATAATCTGTTGTAATAAATCTCGTTGCCCAAAAACAGTTGAGATATTTAAATGTTTTTAATTGACAGATAAATGCAAAATGTCAGTGTCAAAAAAAGCAGTTTTAATAACATTACTGGAAGAATATTCTGGGAGGTACGAGTATATTTAATATATATATATATATATATATATATATATATATATATATATATATATATATATATATATATATATATTATTGTATTATTAATTAAATATGTATTTAAATTATAGGTATGTTAATATTACATGTATCCTTAAGAAATATCGCTAAAACCGTCAATGAATTTGAAGAATTTTGAACATATTAAAATAGAAGGACAAAATTTGTCATAGAACGAAGGAAGAGATACAATTTCAATTATTTGTGAAGTCATGTGACTTTGTTGGCCTTGGTAAGCAGATATGAGGATCCGTGTCAGAATGACTGCTAGTAGTTATTTACATAGATGTCAAAATTATCATGTCATAATTTTTCATTCAAAATATTCTGATATTTATTTGTCATCCATAGCAATATACTTGTCGAGGAAAATAATCCACATGGATTTGGAAAATCATAATGTTTTCTTGAATGAAAACTTATGATACTTTACACTGTCATTGTGACACAGGCCCCCATATCTGCTTGCCAAGGCCAACAAAGTCACATAACTGCTCGCGCCCTATACTACATAAAATGAAAATGGCGAGAGGTATTGTGCTGGCCACAACAGATTTTTTTTTAACTTGAATTGTTGTTGCTATATATTCTGCCCCACGAAACGTACGGCACTGAACGTCCGGAGAGCCAGATGTTAGTATCGGATGTAAACTCGTTAACGCGATCCGTTCATCTGATTGTAGCTTAGTGGAATGCTAATTTGTTCTAATTAATAGTCATTTAGCACATCGCATGAAGAATTATATACATCTAACCAACGTTCACTATAACATGACCTGCTGTCATTCTAAATATCTAAACCTACGATTTCATTTGTTTGTTTACAAGTTGCAATTATTCTACACATTTTGCTAATAATAATTGTTAACAGTGAATAGGAAGAATAACAATCACAAAATAAAAACAACAAAGCAGGAAAATTAAATATTTAAATGTAATTAATAATAAAGTATCTACTTTGTAGACGCCGTACTATTAGTAACGGTTTGCAAAAAGCTTTAGTCTGCATTTATTCACTTTCTATTTCTATAACCAAATGACGTTCGAAAAGCTTACTTTTCTTATCAATCGTAGAAAAAATTATCTTCCGATTATACAGGGTATTTCTATACTCCTGCACGAAACTTTAATGACATATATAATTTGATATATTGAATATTGGCGTGTATTGCTAAGCGATATGACATCTGGTGGCAAAATAATGAACTACAGGTTGACTTGGTATTAAAGTATGTAATTTTAGAAATTTGTTAAATATTATACGTATTTGTGTATCTAAGTGACATATATATTGTAATATGAGTAACAAGTATTGCTGCTTACTTGAGTGCACATTGTCACGTTAGAAAGGTAATAAATTATGTCACGAATTCCCACGTAAACGAAAAGTTCGTGTTTATATTAAAAATATGCTTGACAAGATGAAAAAATATAATACAGTGCGTGAATCAGAAAATTATAAATTTATATTCCTCTTGTGTAATTTAAAGATTTTTTCATTATATTTCAAAGGAAACTTTATTTCAAAACGAGGTTAGTTTTATAAATGTTCACAAAAATATCATTTAAGTTATCTTCACTTCCACCAATAAATCCTAATTTTCACAAGTGAATACGAAATATAATCATGAAATTTTCCTATTTTAATTATTTTTTGGAAGATATCATCTAAAACAGAAGTGGTTATACAATTTCAGTTAAAGTTTTATAAAAGTGTACTAGGAATTTACATTTATTTACCCTTAATGGATAATATAAAACCTACTATAAAAAAATATAAAAAGAAAATTAAATATAATAAATATGAGAAATACACAATTCTATAAATTATGTGTTTGCCCATTTGACAGTAGGTTGAAGTCATATCTCGTTCAACCTGTAGTTCAAAAGTTGCCACCCTAGCGCTGCGATCTTAAAAATGCATGCCAATAGAACAAAAATTTTGAAATTCGCAAAAATAAGGGTAGTTCATTCCTTGAACATTTTTAATGCCACTGGTTTCATAGTACATTTAATTATTTACAATTAAGTTATTAATGAAGTAACAGTATAAACACTGCCTACAAATAATCAGTTTTTAATTAGTTATTATGTAGGTAATTAAATGTACTATGAAACCAGTGACACTAAAAATGTTCGCCAGGGATGAACTACCCTTATTTTTGCAAATTTCAAAAAAATCTTTTTGTTCTATAATCAATATATCAAATTATATATGCCATTAAAGTATCGTGCAGAGGTATAGAAACACCCTGTATTGAGACCTAATTTCATCAAATAAAATAAAGCTGTTCTAAGTTCTAAGTCATGGGGTCTGTCAAAATAGTGAAACAACCTCATCCACTTCATCCCCGTTGCGTTCCAAGATGGCGGCGTAGCAAACTCTTCTCGTCCCTTTCCAGGCCCGGAGCCCGGAGGCATGCGAAGGTACGCGCCCGTCTACGACTTCAAAAGGTTTTATGCAGATAGGCGGTGCTGCTGCGCTTAAGAAAACAAAAACTTTTAAATGAACGCTAATTTGAATTTAAAAAGCCCTCCGGTCGTCACAAAGAAGCGATGCGAGCGCCGCTGCGGACAACCGGGTAAATAAATAAAGACGACAATAAAGGATTGCTCAAATGGAAATTTCGATTTGTTACGGTGGATTTTGTTTTTACAATTCCACAACGAATCATTCTCCTCTCAGGCAAATCTCTAGACTGAGAATATTCTCTGCAAAGAACAAACAATAGCTGCAAATATTCAGGAAATCGAAAAATTTGAGTCGCTTTTCAATATAAGAATAAATAGATTTTATGAAATTTTACCACCAGACCAGAGAGATTACTTTTGTGCTATATAGAAATCGGAAATGATTAATTCTGATAAAAGTGCATTTTTTCATTAAAATACTTTCATAAAGTTTTTAATGTGAACGGATGAAAAAATAAAACGCTATGCATTTTTTTTTCACGCTTTTATTGTAGACGTAAGACGTATGCAACTTGTCAGTGAAGTACTTTTTATACTCCGATGTGTAAGGTTAGTACTTTAATTACTTTACACATTATGTAGATAGTATATACCGTGTCGCATTTAAGTTGTCTTACGTAAATTTAGTTTTTTCGTACATTCATGTTGGTAATACTGACTGAGTGTGAGTAGTGCAGTATTCAACTTCAGGTTATCAGCCAAATATGAACTCGATATTTGATGTGTTCAAATTATCGTCTGTTCGTTTGTCAATTTTTTAATTTGTTTTAGGAATATTATTTAAGATCGTTTAAAAAGTCTTGTATGCAACTCAAGTGTAAACAAGCTTTATAACATTCGATCAATAATTTTCGTAACGAGGCTTGCCGTAATAATTTTCTTCTACAACCGTGCGGAAAGTGCATACTTTACACACTCCTTACTTTGAAGCACTAGTGCGTGAAAAATACTTTTCAAACATTAGTGCGTGAAAAGTAAATAGACGTTGCTAGGCAACATATATAATCGATTAATTTACCTGTCAAATAGTAGTAATAAAAGTATGTACTTAATCTTTTTTAAGAAATACTAATGTACACTGTATGTGTAATAATTTTTATTCTCAGATTGAGTATACTAACTTAATTCTTAAGAATATTAATATTTTTTGTCATTATCAACCTAATTTTTAATATTAATATTGAATGTACAATTTGTTCAATTCTAAACGACTAATCAATCCACTTGCCTTTGAGATTCTTTCGAATGTATACTGTACTTACAGTATTATGAGAAAGAGCACTAACAGAACTTAAAGATGCCTGTACATTCAGTATGAGAAACAGCACTAACGTTTCGGTTGTAGGAAAAATATTGTATAAAGTGTGTAAAATAGTGTTGTTCTCTTGTACTATAATTTACGTATTCGGCTGCGCTTCATGCATAAAACATCGGACTCAACCAAAAAAGTACTACTTTACACACTTGTATAAATAACTATTTTATACTCCGATGTGTAAAGTTGGTACACACTGTGTAAAGTAAACGATTTTCGTATTTCATTTACTTTACACATTACAGAGCTACCACCATCAATACACATGCGGCATTTGTCTTACCTAAATTTCCTTTTTTCTGTACATTCATGTTGGTAATACTGACTGAGTACTGCAGAATTCAACTTCAAATCTCTTATCTGTCAAATTTCTAATTTGGTTCAGGAATGTTATTTTAAGGTCGTATAATGTTTTTTTCCAGTTTAAACAAGCATGTCAGAAAGCTTGTGTTTACACTCTTGTTGCATAATAATTATTTTTTTATTCGATGGATTTGTAAATTTTCCTTCTCGTAAAAAAGTAAGATTTATATTAAATAATTATTTAAAAATATATTTTTCTGTTACCTACTACAAATAATATTTTATTCGACCAGAGTAAATAGTATAATGGTGCACATATTCAGTTAAAAAAGTTAATATACTTATTGCAAAAGCAATTTATTATCAACAAAGAAAAATATTACTTCCATATTATTAAAAATGATGAATGATAAGTTTCATTTTTAAAGCCTATAAAGTGAATCTGCGGGTAGAGTAAAAGAAATCTTAGGTATTTACCCCCATAATCAAAATTAGACATCTGTAAATAAATCGGACCCGCACGATATTTTTCACTTTAGAATTTTTGTCAATTATCATGGAATTAATTGTGACAGCCGAGCCGGCTCTCAGTATAGCTAATTACTTAATTGAAATCGTAGACGATCTGATGATAAAAAATACACAGTTGCACACATGTGAACCACATAAAACTGTAATAGATTCGCCCGTATCTTAACCGATTCCCAAATTTGATAACATCGGAGAGTGAATTTCTATTTTAAGTTTTAATAATTAAATGTATCATACCTACTACCCGGAGCATTATTTGTTACATTTCCATTAATTTAAATAATAAATAAACAAGATATTCACTCTTTTTTTAGGTGTCAAATCATAAGTCCCGATTTAAAATTTGTTCAATTTGACATGATCTAAATCGAATATAGGACATGAAATCCATCTTTCCTCATACTCGTATTGTTTCGTCTATCGAAGAAAAATCAGCACTCACTCCAAATCGAGAGAATTCGCGGACTGCTAGCTGAGCATCGCTCCCTGTGAGAAGAATCGATGTGAGTGCAGATGTTAAGGTCATCCATCGTGCGTCCTCGTGACACGAGGATTATCCCGGCCGTCTTGATCCGTCCCAGATTACCACAAGATGGTGTGTGGGATACAAGCACAAACCCTAGCCTCAACATACCCAGATTACCAAGAGATTCGAGTCTGATTTTCTTTTGTTCCAACAGGGAAATAGATGATGCTGATGTTGAGATGTTTTTCATTTGTTGTTTTTGTTTGTAAACAACAAATGAAATCAGGGAACATAAAACAGAGCTGCATTTATAATTTTGATAAGGGATGCAATATAACTGTCATATATTATTCGTAATCGAAACATTTTAATTAAGAAAATCTGATGTGGCCAACACATTACCTACTGTCAATCCTGTGTATTATGTACAAATTCCATATATAAATTTTCTTACAAAAGATCTTATATTTCCAGTAAAATTATTTCATAAACAAACTATACAAATTGCACTTGACACTGACATCTTCTTCTTCTTTAGCTTTTCCCATTAGTTAGTGGTCGCTACTTTTTATTTTTTTCTTCCACTCATTTCTGTTTTGTGTCGTCCTCATTCAGTTCCTTTTCTCTCAAGTTTGCCGCAATACAGTCCTTCCATCTTATCTTTGGTCTTCCTCTGTCTCTTCTACCTTTTACTACTAAGCTATTCATTATTCTTCCAATATTTTAAATTTTTCCTCATGATATGTCAAATCAATGTAATCATCTCTCCTTTCATTTTTTACCCTATCTTTTCGTGGCTTCTCCAACATCTATCTCAACATCCTCATCTCTGCCACATTCATTTTCTTTTCATTGATACTGACATCTGTCAATTTGTATTATCTGAATATATTAGCAGTTTCCATGGTTAGAATAGCTGGCTGATTTATGAAATTTAATATCTTTATAATTCTAACTGTGTAATGTATTGAATATAAAGTATAAAATGCAATCCAATCGTATAGGGAATAATATATTTTCTAATTTCTAATAAGATTAAAAGTCAATAAATGATATTTTACTGGTTCTTTTAAAGAAAAACTGTTAAAAGTTGTAAATGAGGGTACTTCCCGGTGGATCAATTATAATCAAAATGTAATGTCTACATATGGAATACGATTTTTTTTTAAATTTTTGGAATCGTGGTATTGGGGTTATGCGATCCGACACTATTGTTACATACACACACTCACATGCACACACACACACACACACACACAAATAATGCACAAATATCGTATAGAGAATAAAATATTCTTTAATATTTATGATAACATAAAATTCCAAAGAAATATAAAATTTAACTGTGTGTGTGTTTTTTTTAAGAAAAACTGTACTACAGGTTGATCAATTGTAACCAAAACTAATCAAGTCTTCATTTGGATCTAAGAGTGAGGAATATGAAAACATTTAATTTTTAGAATTGTTGTTTTGGAGTTATCGCGAACGAAACGATCGTCACACGCATACAGACACATACACACACACATACACCATCATAAAAATAGTAAATTTGTATTGTAGGGACGTCAAAACGTGCTTATTCATTAAAAACTCACCATCGAATATTTTGTCCTAAAAAGGTGACGAAAGATAAAAGTAAATTAGAAAATGTGAAATGACCCTATTTGTATATAACTTAGAATTGGTGTTAAATAATTCGATAAACTTTGTATAATTTATTGTATAATCTAATACCTAACGATAAATTTTCCATGAGATCAATTGATTATTAAATTTTATGCGAGATATTTTCTGGCGATCATTTTTTCCGCGATTACTGTACCGACGACAAATTTTTCCAGGGCATCGAACCCGCCAAAAATGGGTTCGGTTCAGGTTCAGGTTAATTTGTTTTTTGAGAGATGGGTTCGGGTGCGGTTCTGGTTCAAACATTCATAAAATCTGCGGTTTTGTTCCGGGTTCAGGTATTGGGTTCGGGTTCGGTTCGACCTAATGAAAATTGAATTAATGTTTTTTGCACGAACACAATTTTGATGAAAAGTGAACACAGGCAGCAAAGCAGACGCCGAATGCATCAATTATTGGATGTATTATGATCACGCTCATGTTTCGAACTGAAAATGAAGCTAAACCGGAGTTGAACCCTGAACCCGAATTTTAATATCCGGTTCGGTTCCTACTCAGGTTCAATATCTGAGGTTCGGTTCTGGGTTTGGGTTCGCTAAAATGTTACGGTTTGGTTCCGGTTTTGGTTCGGTTCGGGTTTGGGTTCGATGCTCTGAATTTTTCTAATAACCAATTTACCGAGGATCAATTTTCCTTCCGTTCAATGTTCCTGTGACCAATTTTTCTCGTGATCAATTTTCCGTGATCAATTTTCACGCGATAAACTTTCCGGATCGTATTTGTATCACGTATTAGAAAAAACAAGGTTTTTGAGTGTTAATTTGTGAGTGAGAGGCGTAAGGATTGGCGGTATTAGCGTGGGCAGTCGCAGTGAGTACTGTGGGAACCGGCGCGAACAGATTCTCTCTCGCCTCATCCTCAATCGCGGAAAACTCTGTCATTCCGCCTCCACCCGCTAGTGCAATTACACCAGAGTACGAGCAGAGCAACACTTGCAGCTCTTGAATCACCCAATTCACAACTACTAACTCACTGATTCTTAAGGTCACCACATTAACAAGATTTCTACGTTTTCAAAAATACCAAACAACTTGCAGATTAGATCAGTACTTAGTTCTAATACTAAAAAGATTTAGCGTTTGAATGAAAAGTATGGACACGTTTTTATTTACTTTTACGACACGACTGAGTAATAAGATCACGTACAGACTACTAATGATACAAGGTTTAATCAAAAAGTAACGAGATTTTTTGAATTTTGAGCGTTATTCGTTTTCGATTGAGCTTATTTTTTATCATCTTGGTGTTACGGTTTTTACCTCTCGCTTAGAGAGGTATTGGATTCATGTTAAAAATCGCATATCCAGATTTTAATGAATAAGTACGTTTTAAGGTCCCTACAATCCGATTTTAACATTTTTACGATGTTGTGTGTGTGTGTGTGTATGTGGGATGTTGGAAGGACGATTATTCAAAAACTATAAGACTTTATATATGTTTAACTACATATTTCCCAATCGGACATTCATGGGAAGATCTGAAAAGGTTTTGGTAACAATTAGACAACCAGAAGTAGAACATTCTTGAAAAAATCTTCTAAATAATATTTTTTGAAAATTTTTCTTGGTAATATTAAAGAAAATTAATTTCTCTATCTGTTACATTTAAATATTTTATTATATATTCTATAGATTTAGAGATAAAAGAAATATAATATATAAAATAATCTGTTGTAATAAATTTTACAGCCGAAAGAATGCCATGGAAAATAGTTTAAATTGTTTGTAACTGACAGATAAATGTCAGTGTCAGAAATCCGGAGACATTACTGAACTGACTTTTTCTGTGAAGTACATACATTATATTATTTCTTAACGTATTAATAGTTAAATATTTAATATTAGGTATATTACACATACCCTTCAGAAATACTGTTACTTCCGACAATGAATTGGAAACATCTCGAAAAAATAAAAGAGTAGGACAAAATTTCTTCATAGAATGAATTTAAAATTTAAAAAAATTAATATAAAGAATAGATGTAAGTAAAATTTTTGATGTAGAGTGTAAGTATACAAGAAATGTTAAATACAATAGGGCGCGAGCAGTCATGTGACTTTGTTGGCCTTGACAAGTAGATATGGGGGTCCGTGTCAGAATGATAGCTAGTAATTATGTACATAGATGTCAAATATCATAATTTTTCATTCTAAATTTAGTGATTTTCCAATTCCATGTGGTTTATTTTCCTCGGCAAGTAAATTTCACACTCCTTGTGACAAATTAACTACGTGAATTTAGAAAATATTAATTTTAATTTTTGTCGTTCCAGTTCTGTCATTGGCTAGTAATTTTGGACATCATAGCAGACCAATTTGGCGCCAATTCAAAAAGTATACTTTTAAATTGCTACTGCCATTTAATAAGTTTAATATATACAGAAATTTGAACAGATCATTGTTAATAAATATTACTTTAGAACGTACTTATTCGAATTTAAGAAGAATTTAGAGGTTAGTTTTTTTGTAATATCTAATTGTTATTGATTTTTCTCTTTAGCAATGTTGCTAAGAGTTTGTTTCACAATTGGGGTGGTTGTTTTTTAAATTTAAGAAAAAGATAGGCAAATTGATATTTTTTCTGTTTCTAATGATTTCTTCAACTTGGCACCTATGGTCAGAGGTAATTCAATGAAAACGAAACGAATTTTGCGGAAACAAGTCGTGGATGCTGTACTGACTTATAGTTTACAAATCATTCGTGATTTTTTTGCCTAAAAATAATACCGTCTTGTTTTTGTAGCCACCTATAGATTTTTCGCAAAAAACAAATACGTCTGTAATATGGTTTACTGATGGGGCAACTTTGCAGGCTCGAAAAATGACAACTCTATACCCTATGTTAATATGACATCTACTTTTAACTTTCCGTAGTCTAAGTTAATTGAATCACCCTGTAAAATTTAAGTACAAATAGAAATGACATTTGATGTCTCTTTCTGTGCTGTTGCGTATTGTGTTCAATTTTAAGCGATTCTCATAAAAATGTATCATTTTGTTTGTCTTTACCCGCAGATTTTAAGTCTTATAACGCTGAGTGTGTATGTGTGAGAGACGGAAGTAGTAATATCAATTAACTCATTTGACTCTGGTGGGTTATTGGGCGCTAGAGCGGTACCTACATAAACGGACGCGATGATAAATCAAGCTGGTAAACAACACACATGATAAAAACAATTCAGCTTTTCAATTGTTGTGGCGCCCGGCTGTCTCACGGCTTGCCCCCTTGCCCCTTGCACGCAACCATGAATGGGACTATATCATACAAGATAAGTGTCAATGAAAATGTTACAAATATTTCTCTCACAGCAGAAAATAAATATCATTAAGAGTCAACTATTTAATACATTAATATTAGATTTTTGAGAGTTTTGAACTTTTTACCTAAAATATATATAAACATGATAAATACATATCTAGTAAAGTTGTAGGAGATCAAGGATGACATCTGTTTATGAGAAAAAGTCCGATGTGGCCAGCACATTACCTTCCGTCAATCCTGTGTTTTATGTACATAATAATTCCATAAATAAATTTTCTTGCGGAAGATTCTAAATTTCCAGTAAAATTATTTCATAAACAAACTATGAAAATTGCACTTGACACTGACATCATCTTCTTCTTTAGCTTTTCCCATTCATTAGGTGGTCGCTATTTTTTTTTTCTCTGCTCATTTCTGTTTTGCGTGCGTCTTCATTCTGCTCCTTTTCTCTCAAGTCTTCCGCAGTACAGTCCTTCCATCTTATCTTTGGTCTTCCTCTGTTTCTTCCACTTTTTATTACAAAGCTATTCATTGTTTTTCCAATATATTTTTCATCTCTCCGGAGGACATGTTCAAACCAATGTAATCGTCTCTCTTGTATCTTTCTAGAAACTTCTATCACTCGATCCATTTCCCTTATCCTCTCATTCCGTATCGTATCTTTCCATGTCTTCCCCAACATTCATCTCAACATTCTCATCTCTCTGCCACATTCATTTTCTTTTCATTGACACATTATCGCAAATGATTTCTGGTCTACGTGGGATATTATTGTTTATAGTGTAATCAAAATTAACTGGATTATGCTTTTTAGTAAAAGACATACACTGACATTTTTCAATATTAAGAAAATGATTATTGTCATTGCACCACTGGAATATAATATCCAAGTTATTCTGTAATAATAAACAGTCATTTACGGAAGATATACTGCATAGTTTTAAATCGTCTGCATAAAGCAAGTAGTTAGCAGTGAGATATGCAGTAATGTCGCTAATGAAAATATTAAATAAAAGGGGTCCTAAAACAGACCCCTGGGGCACACCCGATTTCTGAGGGAAATACTCTGATTGATGTCCATTAATACAGATTTATACAGATAAACTGAAGTTTTTGTACGAGAATTCTATGGGCCAATAATATATTACGTCCGAGCGTATACTCAAATCGGACATGCAGCCAATGCACGTCATTAATAAAAGTAACTAGATATGTGACGTCATAAACTGGTACGTTTACATAGGTTTGAGAATCGTAATGAAAAAAGTTATACAGGTTGTATACAATTGTATTTCAAACTGTCGTGATATTTTTAAAAAATAATTTTGTTTCACCTAACCTAACAATGAATAAAAGAAAAACAGCAGTAAAATCAATTAAAAATCAAAACTAAATTTAAAAGCTCTGATTTTAGCATTGTATCTGTAAATTGTATGTTCTTGTCCTGAAGCCATTTCTTAATTTCATCATTTTTCCAACCTGTATTTGGAATTTTTTCTATCACAGAATTGTGGTACGAAACATTGTCCATTATAATTATCGATTTCTCTTTTAAATCTGGAAGCAGTTGATCTCTGAACCACTTTGTAAAATTTTCTTGGTTCGTTTCACCATGATAATCTGCATCTTTTGTTTTGGATGCGAATAGTAATGATGTATTGGGCACGAAACCGTTCTCTGTCCCTGCATGAAGTACAATGTAGCTTAAAATAAACTTTAATTGCCTATTTGAGAAAGAATTGAAAAATATATTTAATATACCGCTTTCCACCTTCAGTTTTACACCTCTTGTGTCTGAATCTTACCATGATCTGCCACCCGATCCTTTTTGTAGTCTTGAAAAATATTGATTTATAATAAGCAAGAATGGAAATAAAATGTCACGACGAAATAAAATATTTCAAACACGATACCATTCAAACTGTCAAATAATAACTTTAAAAGTATAAACCAAGGAGGAACGTATAAACATACAAATTATAAATGTTGCCAAGTGTAGCAACAAATAAACGAATAATATAAGGTAGATGATAAATGATAAACTCTACTATACATTTTAATAATAATTCTACAAGTCCACACACTTTTTGACAATTAAAAATGACTGAAATTTTATTTCAATTTTCCAAATTAGTGATTTTAATGCAGCCAGGTTTTCCCCCTAAGTGATGACGTGCATTGGCTGCATATCCGATTTGAGTATAGTCAGCAATTGATGAAAAACAATGTATAACTTTGACAGATTGTATATACCTGTAGTGTTAATATTTGTATTATCAAATTAACTCATATTTGTGTGTTGCAACATTGAAATTTCCTTTTTGTATGAAATTAAAAGCCGCAAACCGCAGTCCTTATTTGTTAATCGCATGCAGACCGCTCTGTCGTTCCTTATACATAACACAACATGGAACTGCGTATCCTAACAATCAAGCAGCGAATGCATTCGTTAGCTTGTGACTCGTGACTCACTCATCTTGATAATAAAGGAGACAAAGTGATGTAATACCGGACCAAGGATTATGTCATCCTAGTCCAAGTCCTTACACGGGGTCAACAATTTGGATCATGTTTTGACAATGAAAACAAATAATAAAACTATAAAAAATCTGATGTGGACACCACACGACTTCCTTGTACGATTATTAAACTATACATATTTTTTTAATAATTAAATCACAAAACATAAATTTTAACTTCAAAACCGTAAGATATATAGCGACCATAATCGAACCCGGTTCTTTTTAAAGAGAGTTTTAATTACAACAAAGAAATATTTGATTACAACAATGAATATGACTAATTTCACAATAAAAATATAATATTTGTTATTGTACGCATCATAAAATTGCACGTATTTAACGTAATTTGACATGAACATTTTTTTTTTGTCCTAATCCATAGCAAGCTTTATTACAAAAGCAAAAAAGTATATAATTTTTAAATTTACATATCTCGCTTATACAAAGGGCTAATTTAATAATACTTGATGTGCTAGACGCAGAAATTAATTTTCTAAAACTTTTATTTGAAGCATTTATTTCTAAAATCAAAATAAAATCATTTTATTCAAGAAAAACTGTTAAAATCTATTATGTTATTTCGATTGACATAAAAGTCTTGTATACCAAATTTGAAAAGTTTGGGATTATATTTTAAAACAGTTTTTCATTAAAATCTATTATAGGCTTCATGTAAAGTGCCACTTCTGGAAATTGTGCAATAACCAGAAAGGGAGGTGCACAACTAGTTGTTATAGCAGTCCTAAATACAAAATTTCAACTTTCTACGGCTTACCGTTTTTGAGTTATGCGAGATACGTACGTACGTACAGACGTCACGACGAAATTAGTCAAAATGGATTCAGGGATGATCAAAATAGATATTTCCGCTGAAATCTGAAAAACGAAATTTTTCGCGATTACAATACTTCCTTTACTTACGTACAAGGAAGTAAAAAACAGGATGATTGTTATGCAGAAACATCAAACAAAACCCTCATTTAGTTTGAAATATATGTTTGCGGATTATGAATAAATATTTCAGTATGATTTGTGCATAGATACTCATGTATTTTTATTGAAAAATTGTAGGTATATACGAGGGGCGTCCAAAAATTAAAGATATATACGGCCGATTTCACCACCGATTCCGTAATCGTTGCATAGCTGAGAAATTCCTGAATTGAACTGCCTCAACTGATAATTATCCATTTTGAATTTCACTAAACAAAGCAATGCCCAGCTAGGAATTACTTACGTCGACATCGAAATATTATGGTGAAAATGAATGCGATAGCTAAGTTAATTCTATCTCAACTAGGAAAGATAACGGGATAAAGGCTAGTCGAAAAAAATCCCGACCTGACTTGGATTCGAACCCTCGACTTCTGCGACTAGAAGTTAGCATCTACCACTGTGCTATTCCATCGCCTTGGGTAAAATATATAAAATATAATGTTGCATTTATAATTATTATTTTATTTTATATTTTAAATGTCAATAGTATCATTATTATTAATAAATGTTGTAATAATTTGTGAATTATTTTCAAAGTTGCAACATTACTAATTGTGGTCGTGTTCGCTTTTATTCACACATTTCCACAAAGTGATGCTACTAACAAACTGTCGTCATGCAGCTAATAAATTAATTTATGTGTGAAATCTAGGAGGCCGAGTTCACGAGATTCGCACGCCCTCTACAGTGACGCCATGACGTCACCGTCCGCTTGTCCGTTGTTTCGCTGGACGGATATTGTTTTAATTGTTAATATCTTCCTGCCAGCAGCAGCAGCAGCAGCAGCGGTCAGCTAGCGCTAGCGAATGTTTGCAGCGATACGAGCTACTGTCACTTGTCGCACAGCAGGCTGCGATGTTGGTGACGAATGGTAAACAATATCATTGACACTGACTTGCGTAGATGGGGGATTTTGGACATTGGCGTACGACAAATGCAATAATGCCAAAATATATAAAAATGTAATAAATAGATTTAGATATATTGATCGGTGTCGGTTATCTGTTCAATAAATTTGTGATTCTATGGCACAAGCAACGAGGTACATATAATACGAAAAGTATTTGAACTGTTGAAAATATCTAATAATCTTTACATTTCTACATATACCGAAAATGGGTAAAAACACATTTTTGGACTTTTTTGTTTCGATTTCTTTCTAGTGATAATTACGTAAAAGCAACAGAAAACACCTAAAATTTATAAATTCGAAATGAATATGATTCTAATCAAAATAGAACTTTGTTGCACACTTAACCTAGATAAATTACTTAGGATTTAGGCCCAATCATATAATCTCCGGTTAAAATTTTAACTGTCAGTCACTGTCAATAATTCGATATTCTTTATTTATCTGGAAGTTAAAATTTCAACTGGAGATTGCAAGGTTGGCTTCAAGGCCCAGTATTTGTGTTTTCATCTCTGGTTAAACTATCTGTTAACTGTCAGTTAAAGAAAATAGCACCAATATAATATTTAAAAATCATACTTGACACGTTTCAAATAATTTCAGTCTCTGAATCAACCTGTCGGTCATTTATCAGACTGGGGCACTGAACCTGAACCACAGGCGTGTTACGCTCTTATTGGAGCTCACCAGCGCATGTACTGAAAGCCTCATTTTGCGATGATTTATCATCCGTCCACTCAACCTAGTCAATGCCTCCTAGAGGCTTCAGTGCATCATGCTGATGAGCTCCAATAAAAGCGAAACGCGTTTGTGGTTTTGTTTGAGTGGGCCAGTTTCTGATTAATAACCGAGAGGTTGATTCAGAGACTGAAATCTTGTATGATTTTTACATATTAGATTACAACAGTTTCAAAAAGAATCGTAATTGTACTTTGTACATTTATTATTATTATTATTATTATTATTATTATTATTATTATGGCATAACTTATAAAAATTACACGATGCGACATTTTTTTTTTGTAAATGACAGTTAACGGACAGTTTAACTTAATTTAAGAAATATAAATACCGAGCGTTAGTGTTTTAAATTTTGAATTTTTCATAATAAAAATAAACTTCTTTGACTTACACTGATCCAATAAATCAACGCACCATTTACAAAACCTATAAAACCTTAATATATAACAATTTAATTTAGCGTTTAGATTACTTATTAATAATCTAGTGTCATCTGTCCCCCTATCACACTTACAAACATGCTTTGGAAAATATTCAAAGAAGATTTATAAAATATTTGTGGTTTAAGCGCTATTCCTGTTATCCTGACAGAGGCATTGAACAGGAAATATTATTAAATTTATTTGCACTGGAATCCGTCGTAAGCAGGTATTCACATATTGCTATGACAATGCTGGTCAACATCTTGACTGCAGTTTACATTTTATTTACCTAAACATAAAACTAATATTTTAAGTAAATCACCTCTGTCTGTCATGTGCAAATTATACAATAATTTCTCGAATAATTGTTTGTATTAGTTTGTAATATGTCTTTACTTTTTAATATATTATTTTTGTAATGTATATTTCTCTACTTTTTTGTACATTTACTTGTAATGGGTTCATCCTTTTAAGTAATAAATGATTATTATTATTATTAAATATAACTAGTAAAAATTTATTCATAAATAATTAACAATATAATTCAATAATTTTAGGAATTAACCCTAATAAATAACGCTTAAAAAATAATGAAATTAAATAAAAAAACAATATACTCTAAAAATTCTTGAAAAAATAGTTGTTGAAAAAACAAATTATTAACGCGTATTTCTATCTCTACTTTCGATTACATCTTGACATCGACTATTCATATTTAAAATAAGTGACCTTATATCATTCTCATCCAGACTGTTCCATAATTCCAAAAGTCGGGGCTTCACTTCCTCCAGGTTATTGTTTGAGTTGGATGATCTCTTTAGCGCCTATCAAGGATATCCAAGACATGTTTAATTATGTTGAGGTCCGGATTTTGTGCTGACCATAAGCTGATATTGATTCCAACCTCTGTAAGGTAATTTTGGACTATCCGAGCACTGTAAGATCGGGCATTACCTTGCATTATTAAAAAATTATGGCCGATGTAGCGCTCAAATGGAACGACATGCTCCTCAAGAATGTCCCGTACTTAGCGTTAAGCATTAAGATTGCCATTATTTAGTACCACTAACATCGCTCAAAGAAATTGCACCCCTGGCCATGATTAACCCTCCACCGAATAAAGTGGTACCCATAGTATTGCATTGAGTATATCCCTCATTTGGTCGTCTATATACTCGGACACGTCTATCGCAATTGTACAGGCAAAATCTGGATTCATCTGTAAAGACAATTTGTTCCCAATCGGCTTTTAACCAATTCAGGTGTTTCCGTGTTTCCTAGCAAAATTTAACTGGACTCTACGGTGATCTACGGTTAAGGCCAGACCTCGAGCAGGAATACAGGTTACCAGATCAGCTATCCTGAGTCTTGGGCGAACAGTTTCAGTACATATCAGAACACCATCCACTTCCAGAACCTCATACTGCAAGGTTCTGTCCGTTACAAACAGATCTCTTAAAGCGGAAACTCTTTTAAAACAATCTTGGACCAGGCTTGTTGCACAATATCGACCTTATCCAGGTCTTTTGGTATGGCCACCAGTTTCCCTATATCGTCGCATCATTCGAAAAAGTGATGTATGAGACAGCCAAACACCTCTCCTATTCTTCAATAGCTCCAACCTTTTTCCATCAATACTGCTGCTTGAGCACATTTATTTTAGGTCAATTTTCTTGTTTCGCGGGGCATAATAATAAACAAAACAGAAATCGTCGATATTGTATAACAATCCATGCACTAAATTAAAACTCAAACTAAAGTCAATTTACTATGCAACAAATTGTTCATCCGTCGGTCAAAGCAATCAAAACAATACAAAATAACGGAAGTAAGATCTCAGCATTGAGGATGAATTAATAAAATCAGAAACGTTTGCAACAAGGAGTATATTATTTTATTTCCTTCAATAATTTATTCATCATCCGTCGATATTCTTCTACTAATTTCCAAATGTTTTACAAAATTTCTTACAGATTAATATTGGTTGAATTTAATTTGACTATTTATCTTTTCATTTCATTCCATACAAGTTTGACTGGGTTCAAAGGAAGCAAGTTTTATTGTGTATTGTAACTTTCATCAAGAATTATACGAGAGGAAACAATATTTGACCGATGCAAATGTCAAAAAATAAGATATTATTTCGCTTAATTTCTGTAGTAGTCTTTCCCTTAAAACTTAAACAGTGTCCACTTCCATGGTGCCGTCAGTTTCGTCTTGAACTCGTAAAATCATCGTCGTTTTAATTTATGTGTCCGAAAGTTTGATTGTGTAGACTGCGCCCACATTATTCATTTTACGACCGTCTATATTCTTTCGGCTGGGTTTAATTAATAAAATAGAGATTACAAATTCCATCCATTTAAATCTCTCTGTCGAAACCATCAGAGCTGGGCTACCGCTTCTAAACAGTGCGCTGTGCAATTTACAGCGAAACAAAAAATTTAATAAAATTGACCTCAGTTGCGCGATAACCATTAGCGCAATTAACGTCCCTGCCACAAGTCACGGCGTTAATTATGAATTAGTTAGTTAATAAACGCGGCATCAGCGTGAGAATCTTGAGCGACGCGCTGCCAACCGACCAATCACGACACTTGACGCTAAGAAGCATCGTCACGCGATCTATGTTGAAAAATCTCAGAGATGGGAGACGAGAGATGAAATTTTCTCAGAAATTACAAACATATGCGGGCAGCGTAGATAATGTTAATAATTGAAAGTTATAAAATGTTGATAAATCCTACCTTAAGATGGCTTCAATCGCTGAAAGTATCGGCAGAATGAAAGATGCTGAAGTTTTAGTCCTGAAACAATAAACTATTATTAGTTACAATTTGTCGTTTTGCGAAAATGTAACGTATATATGTGGGAATTAATATAGGAACCACCAATGTCAGTTTTGACCAAAGAGCAATTTGGAATCATGATTTAATTATTATGAATTTTAAAAGATTTAAATGTTAATGAAAAAAGCGACTTCTTTAGGTACAATTTGCTAATTTGCTAAGGCAATTCGACTGTTTCTATTAAAAAAAAATCTTTCGTGTCTAGCACCTTACCTCCGTCACTTCTGCTTTTGGTTACAGACACGGGCCCCCATATCTGCTAGTCAAGGCCAACAAAGCCACATGACTGCTCGCGCCATATTGTATTTAACATTTCTTGTATGCCTACAATCTACACCAAAAATTCTACTTATATCTATTCTTTATATTTAGATTTTTTATTTTTAAATTCATTCGATGAAGAAATTTTGTCCTACTCTTCTAATTTTTCGAAATGTTTCCAATTCATTGTCGGGATTAACAGTATTTGTGAAGGGTATATGTAATATACCTACAATTATAAATATTTAACTATTAATACAATAAGAAATAATATAATGTATGTACTTCTCAGAAATAATCTTCAGTAATGTCTCTGGATTTTTGACATTGACATTTATCTGTCAGTTACAAACATTTTAATTTTGAATTGGTTTCCATGACATTATTTGGGCTGTAGGATTTATTAAAATAGATTATTATATCTTATATTTGTCTATCTCTAAATCTATAAAAGATATAATAGAATATTTATATGTATCAGATAGAGAATTTACTCTTCTTTAATACTAGCAAAAACAAAATTTTTCAAATAATAATATTTAGAAGATTTTTTTTAAGAATCTACTACTTCCGGTTGTCCAATTATTACCAACACCTTTTTAGCTCTTCCCAGTAATGTCCGATTGAGAAAAACATAGTTAAACCGAAATTACGTATTATAGTCCTTCCAACATCCCCCCCCCCCCACACACACTCATATAAACCCATACATCCACACACATACACAGACATCATCGTAAAAATATTAAAATCGAATTGTAGGGACCTTAAAACGTACTTATTTATCTGGATATGCGATTTTTGGCATGAATTCAATACCTCTCAGCGGGAGGTAAAAAAAAACCATACAAAAAGATCATGTTAGCATTTTCCATATTAGTGAAAGATCTAGGTATAGTTGTTAAATGATTTAGTACTTTGACAGGTCGTGCTATTGATATGTCAAATAATACAATAGGTGAACAATAGCTACTTACCTAGCATTCTAATTAGAATAGTCTCTTTGATTATTAAAAATTTACCTGTTTCTGTCGATATATGTAAAACGAAGAAAAATTGACGAATAGTTCATATGATTTTTTTTTTACCTAGGACCCCTAGAATACATGGTGAAAGTTTGTTGATTCCCACATGGGACACTCTGTATAAAAATAAATATTAAACGCACAACATAATTCTTATCGATCTTGGTTTAATAAACCATATAAAATAATAAAATATAAAATAAATGTCGTTCAATTGAACTATAATAATATTTCTAGTTTTATATTTTCCACTGTTTACATATCTTTCTGTGTATTGTCACAATGTAATTCCTTTCCCAAATTAATATATCTTCAATTTACAGCATCCATTTTACAGATTTTGAGGTGGTAGTAAAGATTTGGCGTGTAAAAGCCAGGTTGTATCAGCTGCGCTGTATTCTACTCTCCTGTACAACGGCATGTGTGTATACGTGTGCTGTGCACATGCTGCACCGGACTCCACTCCGGGTAAAAGCTCCGGCCCGGAAACCACCTGCGCCCGACGATAAAAGCCCGGAATCTGGCCTCCATGTTATACAATTACCGAAGACGTTTACACAGAGACTGACTCTACTGTCTACTGTTTTTATTTTTATGCTGAAATCCTTTTCAATCTCGAGAGAACAACATTGTAACGAAATTTCTTTACTTTATAATAAATGAATATGGTAAGAGCATTGCCATAAAAATCCGGCGTATTCAATCATCAATAATATTTATGCAGGTGATGAAAAATTCTGGAATGAAACTGAAAATTTATTTATGCAAGTAGAACTATAACCATTATTTGTTTTATTATTACAATAAACAATTTTATTAATTAAATTATCGTTGTGCTTGACAAAAGCTCAAAAGAATATTACCATTCTTTAAGAGGGTCACTCTAGAATGATTGAGAATAAAATACATTGTATGTATATATTTTTTAGAATTTTATTTTAAATATGTTCAAAGTACTTCCCTAAAATAATACTATATTTTATTCACAATCATTATAGTAATATGTCGATTACTAACCTTATAGAGGTTGGGAAATACGTCATTTCTAACTGCAATGACAATGTCTTGGGTAGTAGGCTAAACAAATTTTAATAGAGGTGTCAAAAATGTTAATAAAATTAAAGGTTATAACTCATTGATTTATTTTGAAAATGATTGATTTAAAAAGAGGATGATTGTGAATAATAGTATATTACATCCGAAGTGGGAAATATTTTATTTCAGCCGAGGGCTTGTATATGTTACAGTTAAAGTATCAACTTAGTCAGTGCATACACTGTCTAGTTGATATATGCTTCCACTAGCTGTTTTAGTGAAAGTATACATTATTTTATATAGTGCATACTTTATCTAGTTAATGTATTCATTGACTAGTTAGTGTATACACTTTCTTTTGTCACTGTCTACCTAAATCCGAGTTCTGTGCGTTAGGTATTGTTTCTGTTTGTTTTTTTTATAAAATTTATACGCCTAGATTGTTGGGTGGGCAGTTTGGGTGGGCATGTTGCGTGGGCAACGCAATAAATTATACTTTCACTAAAACAGCTAGTGGAAACATACATCAACTAGACAGTGTATGCACTGACTGAAATGTATACTTTAACTGTAACATATATATAATCGAGAGGCGTAGCCTCGAAGTGAGATACAGCGCGAGGCTATAATGAAACTCCCACTGAGGTTTATGTACTATTTATTATTATTATTATTATTATTTATTTATTCACGGTCATCATCCTTTTAAATCAATAATTTTCAAAATAAATCATGGAATTAACCTTTAATTTTTTTTTCACAGGTCTATTAAAATTTATTTAGCCAATTTTATTATAGGGAACTATGAAAATGTTGCTAGGTAACCCTACATAAACATTTCCAATCCGTAGGTTGGAAATGTTATCTGTTATTTCCCACCCAAGTGATTGTCATTGCAGTGAGAAATAACGTATTTATCAACCTCTAAAAGGTTAGGAATTAATACGAGGTCTGTTAGAAAAGTATTCGACCTTATTTTTTTTGCGAAAATCTGATGGATTTGATTCAAGCCTGTCGATAGCGTCTGTTGCTGGCAATCAGCATTTGAGTGAGGTAGTGTGTAGTGCTCTCGTCGGTTTTTCATTGCAAAAGCAACTTCTTGTTGATGTCTCACAGGACATGCTAGACTCCACAAACGTGACCCCGACTTCATGAACACCATAATCACTAGTGATGAGTCCTGGGTGTACGGGTACGACCCAAAAACCCACAAAAACCAAATCCCAGTCGTCACAGTGGAAGCATTCCACGTCACCAAGACCAAAGAAGGCCCGTTAAGTGCGTAGCAACGTCAAAGTGATGCTGACTGCTTTCTTTTATTCCGGCGGTGTGGTACATCATGAGTACGCACCACAGAGTGAAACAATCACTAAAGAGTACTACAGGGATGTCCTCCGTCGCCCACGTGATGCTGTGCGGCGCAAGAGAGCGGAGTTGTGGTCAACAATTTGTGCCTCCATCGCGACAATGCTCCAGCACATTCCTCGCACTTGATGAAGACTTTTTTGGCGGTAATATACATAAGCCCTCGGCTTTAATGAAACATATCCCACTATCACTATTCTTTCCTTCTTTCTTAAAAAATCCTAACCAATTCTCTTTTGGAATGCAATACAAAAAATAAAAAATCTGTTGTGGCCAGCACAATACCTCTCGCCACTTCCTTTTTTTGGTTACATAAGTATAGGGCGCGAACAGTAATGTTACATTTTTGGGCTTCACAAGCAGATGTGTGGGCCCGTTTCACAATGATAATTAGTAATTATGTACATAGATGTCAAATGTTAGAATTTTTCATTAAATTTTTTAAGATTTTCTAAATTTACGTCAATTTATCACCAGGAGTTTAAAATTTACTTGTATGCCTTAGATATTTAACATTTAATTCTGCTCCACATGGAATTGGAAAATCACTAAATTTAGAATGAGAAATTTATACATAATTACTAGCTATCATTCTGACATGGGCCTCCATATCTGCTTGTCAAGGCCAACAAAATCATATGACTGCTCGCTCCCTATTGTATTTAACATTTCTTGTATACTCTACACCAAAAATTCTACTTACGCATATATCTATTCCATATATATTTAGATTGTTTAATTTTAAATTCATTTTTGATGAAGAAATTTTGTCCTCTTCTAATTTTTCGAAATGTTTCCAATTCTATTAATACATTAAGAAATAATATAATGTATGTACTTCCCAGAAAAACTCTTCAGTAATGTCTTCGGATTTCTGACACTGACATTTATCTGTCAGTTACAAAAAAATTAAATTTTCAACTATTTTCCATGGCCATTCTTTCGGCTGTAAAATTTATTATAACAGATTATTTTACATATTATATTTCTTTTATCTCTAAATCTATAGAATATATTATAAAATATTTAAATGTATCAGAAAGAAAATTTATTTTTCTTTAATATTATCAAGAAAAAATTTCAAAAAATATTATTTAGAAGATTTTTTTTCAAGAATCTTCTACTTCCGGTTGTTCAATTGTTACCAAAACCTTTTCAGATCTTCCCATGAATGTCCGATTGGGAAATACGTAGTTAAACAAATTTAAAGTCTTATAGTTTTTGAGTAATCGTCCTTCCAACATCCTACATACATACACACACACACACACACATACATCCACACACACACACACACACATACATCCACACACACACACACACACACACACACACACACACACACACACACACAGACATCATCGTAAAAATGTTAAAATCGGATTGTAGGGACCTTAAAACGTGCTTATTCAATAAAATCTGGATATGCGATTTTTAGCATGAATCCAATACCTCTCTTAGCGAGAGGTAAAAAGTCGCACATTGGCAAATCAAGTGATTATGGCCTGTGTTTCATCACTTTTATATTTTTTTCACCAAAACCCGAAGAAAATACTCTCTAGATAATTTCGTATTAAAGAAGATTGGCACACCCAGTAATGGGTATATGCCGTGATGATATATTTATTTATTTTATTTATTTATAATGGTACTTTGACAAACTGATTAACAAAGTTTCAAGTAATTTAACTTTCGTAATTTAATTATTTTCTTTAATTTGTCTTGTGAAATGGAAATTGTTTGCCCATTTCATCGTCTTTGTAGCTCTTATAGTTCTCGAGATAGCAATGGTGGCCCATTTAAAATGAACAGCCTGTATATTTTACAGATCTGTAAGACTTACAGATGTGAACAGAACCGACCCATTAAACAATTGTCTACATTATTCTTGTTGCTGCATTAGTTAATACACTCTGATAACAGAATCTAATAAGTACTAACCCAATAAATATATAAAAAAATCTTTTATAATTAATTGAGAAGTTTGCCATGATAACAAAATATTAACACTGGTTTTGCAAATTTAGCAAGTTTAAAAATTTTAAACACTCGTTGCTTGGTAACCCATGACTAATGTAACCTTGTGACTAAACAACCGTTTTATAAACTTAAAATTGTCTACTAAATAACAATTTTACGTACTTGCACTATCATAGATAAAAGACTATTATATCTTAAATCATAGAAACGTTGGAAAATTGTATCCTGAATTATTATTCTATATAACAAAATTAATGTTAAAGACAGAGCAAAGGAAAATGATAAAATGAAAATACGTTTCGTTTGAAAGTAATAAATCGGTAGTGAATTCATGTAATATAATAAAAGTAGTAATACTGAAAATAATTTCATCAATTCAGTAACTCTTTACGAATCTCCATAAAGTACTCTCGCAAACTCTTCAAATCAAAAAAACTCAATCATAAAGAACACAATTACATATTCAATAAAATAAGTTATAAAATATCCGTCTCTGAAATTTCCATTACAGAGTTATCATCACAAATACATGTGAAAAAAAAAATTAGTAAAATTTTTACAGCTTTGTTTGCATCGTCTGGAGTTTTACTGCGTGCCCATAAACGAATCGTGCGATACGGGCCTGCATGAACCATTCTGCTCTCGTAAAGTTAAGAAGTCAATGGTCCACGGCCATTACACAGATTAAAAATATATGGCACCGTGATACAGATTTTCCTAATAATTGCCACTTCACTAGATTGCGAACAAACTCTTAATTTGCTACCCGACAGATACATGGGATTGCCCACCAAGAATTTATTTGCTGTTAACGAAGTTCACGAGAAAATAGAAAAGAAAAACACTACTAGAATTTATTTTGTGTCTTAAATACCTACATTCACATTCTTAGATAAAATAATTATCAATTTATTCTTATTGGTAGATTTTGGTAATGATGATACATACAGATGTCAATATATTTTTTTTCGTCAAACGTCATAAAAGTAGCATCTTTTGTGACTTGATTCACAAGATAGAAATAATAATACCTTGACAATAAAGCCATTGAGTTTTTTCATCATCCACAATGGGCAATAACGAATGATCTGCATCTGCATTTCATATGCGGTGGAAACCTCGTGAAATTTCAATCTCTCGTTCCGTTCCGTGCTGTATGAAAGATTTCAATTGACTTAACGGGCGGATTCCGCTTCAGCACGACGAGTACGTAATGTGATCACCTGGAGGGGCATATAGATAGTTAACATAGAACGTAGGGGAACTCACTTCCGAAGGGGTTACATAAAAAAAGGATATGGTTACAGCAAAATGTGGGTGATTCTACCATCTATTTGCAATTTACATATTACTTATAAATAAAGGATTGTGTAGGTAAGTATTAAATATTTTGCGTTAACATCGAAGGGCCGTATATGTTTGTTTAAGTTATAAAATATTAGTAGCAAAAAGATAAATTACAGCTAATTATCACTTTAAATTTAAAAGTTTCATTATAATTATGTTGAAAATAAACAAAATAAGTCTACATCGATAGTCTGTACATTTTTTTTTATTGACTAACTACAGGATGTAACAGCTAAACGAGATACCTCAAATAATTTCTATATTATTAAAAATACAATAAAATACTATAAGATAATTTTATAGAAGACCAAGCGGGACATCCGAATAGAGAAGAAAATATTTTTTGGTGGTTCTGAAGTTACAACATAAAGTTATATTTGTTTAAATGGGATAGTTTTCATTTTTTAGGTCTATTCGATAGCGTATTTTTTATTCAACCATGTAATCATTTTATATTCTAACATAACATTTTTTTTAAGAAAAACTCAATTGAAATTTAAATAATTTCATTTTTATAGTTATTTTTCAGTTGGCTACGTATGAAAATAATTGAGCATAAATTAAAACGAAACAAATATTTGTTAATAACTTTATATATCCTGTTCTATTTGATTTCTATTCTAAATAATTTAATTTGACAGATAGCAGTTTTTGTTTTTCATACATAGGCTACTGAAAAATAACTATAAAAATGAAATTAATTTAAATTTTGATTGAGTTTTTCTCAAAAATTTTGTTATGTTAAGATATAAAATGATTACATGGTTGAATTCAGAAAAAAAATCTCTATCGAATAGGCCTAAAAACTGAATACCATCTCATTTAAAAAAATATAACTTTATGTTGTAACTTGACAACCACTAGTTAAAAAAATATATATATTTCTCTATTTCGATGTGCCGCTTAGTCCTCTATAAGACTGTCTTATAGTATGTTATTGTATCTTTAAATTTTAATATAAAAATTATTTGAGGAAGCTCGTTTAGCTGTTACATCCTAGTAATAAGTAGTCAGAAATGTCACTTTTATGGTTCTATTAAAACTCTATTTTTCTGGTTCTCTACTAAAACGTTAATTAAATGCTCTGTAGTTAGATAAATCTAACAAATTATTATTAACACATACTTATTTAACACAATTTACCCTTTTTAACATCCTGTATGTACGGAGAAAAATGATCACAGTAGTGCAAAAAATAGTTTTGAAATGAGATTTTTTTTGGTTTATAGAAAATTTAAATATTTGGACACATCCGGTTTTTGTAAAAAAAATCTCAATAAATAAAAATAAGAAATGCTAGATAAAACAATGGAAAAGAAGTAAAATATATATACATGTTTAAATGCTCAGGAACAAAGTTAGAAACAAAAAAAAAAATAAACGAAATATAGTTTTAGGTGTTCAAGAATACTGTTAAGATTAACTCTGTATATTATCATGGTGATTATTGTAGTGATATGTGCTTTTGCATCTCCTCCGTCCATGTGCATGTGTGAATATGAGCTGGCTTGGCTCAGGCAGGTATAGGTAGCAATGGCGGTGGTTATACGGTGCTGTAGGGAAATTCCCTCAATCTAAACCCGGAAACCGATTCTGGGGTCCCGAGGGCGTCGTGCAGGCTGGAGCGCGCGCGCCGGAATTTTATTTGCTCGCATGTCGGCCGCCGAATTGCACCGCACTTTGCAATGCAAATTAAAAGCAAAGGATCTCGCAAATCGACAATACGCGAAAACCCGACCAATTCCCATACAAATTGCCAACCTCTACCTCTATCTACTGTAGCTGTAGCTGGAGAGTAGATCCAGTTAGTTTTATTACCAAGGAGATTGCTATGAATAAAAACATAACCAAACCACCGCACAATAAAAACAATTCATTCTTTTTTCAACACATACGCTCATAAACAGGGAAAATCTCACCATGGGTTTTTTATCAGATGAAGACAGGGTATTTTCATCACTGGTTAAACTGTTCACTTAACAGTCAGTTAAAACGAAAAATGTCGCAACCATATTTAAAGCTGTGTTCAGAACCTAATAATTTGACTGCAATATAAATGTTGTAAGCCTAATTGCAATTATAAATATTTTTCTTTCATGTCCTTTCTAGGCCTTCGTACTAAACACAATTATGAAGCGCGATTCGATACTACATAGTTATTCTTAAGATGTTGAACAATATGGGCCATAGTTTTTCAATCGTGAAAAAGCAAGATTATCCGAAATATTTAGTAAAATATATTTAGAATCTATTTCTACTGGCTGTGTGATTCTTCCCTTTAGTGAAAGGGTGGACGGGTGAAGTTGTCGAGCTTTGGCGTTTGTCTGTTCTGTGAGTGTGTGTGTATGTGAGGTTGTTATGTAAATATTGTATCGTGTTCAGGTTCCGGTTCGGATGTAAACCTTCACGCGGTTTGAAACACCGGAGCCCTGAATGGTCGCCCGGTGATTGCTTTCGCCTCGCTTCACTCACAGAATAGGATTTCACTAGTTTATATTCTTCACCATTAGATATCAACACATGAGATATAATTATCGTTAGCCATTATTATTTTTACTTCCATAGTACAAGATTGAATAATAAGTAAAATGTATATCCAAAATTTTATAATTAATGGGGTCCCCCGACTATAGAAACAAATTAGAACATGGGTCATTTATAGTAAAACTACCTTAAAACTGTATGATAGATTAATTAAAATTTAACTTAAAATATCTGTTGTGGCCAGCGCAATACCTTCCGCCATTTCTATATATTTTATATAAATTCCACACAGAAAGTTTCTTGTATTTTCATATACAGTTGGTAACTTGGACGACGCAGCATAGGGGTTTCAATTGTAAAAATCTTAATGTGCAGTTATTTGCTTCATTAATTATTTTAGAGCAAAATTGTATTCAGGTTTTTGGTACAGAAAAATTATTGCATCCGAATGTGCTATTATTTATAATTTTTCAATTTGTGGAACCGTAAAAATAGTCGAAAACAATAATATTTTTGCAAAAATCATTGATGCCATAGAACAAAAATTTGAAACAAAAGCGCAAACATCTGTCATAGATTTTTCACGTTTAAACTTATTAGGAAATACCTAAATACAATTTTGCTCTAAAATAATTAGGGGAGCAAGTAAGCAGCACATTAAGATTTTACCATTGAAAGCCTGCGTCGTTCAAGTCACCACCCTGTATAATACTGCTAGTAACTAGAATTTTACCGGCAATTTTTGCCGTCATGATCACGACTGTTTGTTGCGAAGAAAATTGAAACAAGTGCGACAGCACGAGTGACGATTTTCTAAAGCAACAAGCAGGAGTGATCTAGGCATAAATTCCTTAAAATACATATTAATCAATTAATTTTACTGAATATTTGTCACAGACGTTGTGTTTAAATAACGCCTAGTCGTAAAATTACAGCGGCAATTTTCACTAGTGAAAATTGTCAGTGTAATTCGAATGTGATTGGCTCAATTAACTAAAATACTGTGATTTAATTGGATGACAGATTATGAGTGGAATTGTTAGTAAAATTGTTTCATAGACATATTAAATATTGAATTATTGAAACTGTTTTCATGGTGACGCAGCAAAGATTGCAAGATTTATGAAAATAAATTTCTTTATAATTTTTTATCTCTATTTACATTGAATATGAAGAAAATAATGCAATCAAATCGTATGTAGAATAAAATATTCTTAATATTTATGATAACAAAATGTTGAAACACATTTAACTGCGTTTTTTTTTAAGAAAAACAGTCAAGAGCTTTAAATTAAGGTAATTCCGGTTGATCAGTTGTAATCAAAATCTAACTAAGTCTTCAGTTGAATCAAGAATGAGGAAGACGAAAAAAATGTAATTTTTGGATTTTAGTTTTGGAGTGGCCGACACGATCGACACACACACGCACACACACAAACAAACATCATCGTAAAAACGGTACATCATTGAATTTTTTGACCAAAGACAATACCTTCCTTACCTAAAGGTGACGGAAGGTACAAAGGTATAAGTTTTTAAAATATTTCCGTTTTTAATGTCCTTAACATTCACGTCACACATCCATTCTATTTAAAAAAATTACTTTCATGTATTCTACTATTGTCTTTTCTCAAGTAAATGGATGTAGAAAGTAACGAAACAACGAAAATAAACCAAATATTAATACTTATCTGAATTTATGATATTAGATAAAAAACAGGCGTTTGTATGAAAGAGAAAGATATGTTGAATGGTAATGAAAATTTGGTCATATTAGATTGCTTATTATCCACGCATATTTCCAATTATCGACCACGAAAGTTATTTTAAATATATTTATATATTTTTTAAGTGCTGAAATAGATCAATTTGTGTGATTCCAATTATTAGCTAATTTCACTGTTTAAAAACAAAATCAGCTTAACTCTACAACTACGACTTTCTAGAACTACAGATCGCTTTGAATAAAGATGAAGTGTCAGTGCTTTTGTTTGGTCTAATTCTAGTGATTATTTCTTGATTGATTGATTATAGCATAGTTATGTTTTTGTTGTTATTTACAGACAAGTTTGTTTAGTTAAAAGAAATTATTGTCACTACCACTAGAATGATTATAAGTTTTTTTCTTTTCTATATTATATACGGAAAGTCTTGGAATAATTGTCAATCTCAAAATTTCCGATCTAATATTGACTCCTTTGTGGTCCTCGAAAAATCTTTAAAGAGTTATGAATACTTTGTGAATGGAACAGTTGCAGATGTAATTATTGTTGATCTCATACATAACAAAATCGGTATCGAAGTCGCCTAGGGCGTACAGAGTCGGCTAAGGGGGAGAAAGCGCTTTGTCCGCATCAAAGAGAATTTAAATCAGTTAGGGTTAGCCTCCATCAACCGCGAATCCGAACTGAAACCTTCCACGAAGAGGAGACGAATCCTGCGTCGTGCGTTCTAGTTCGGATAATGAAATAAAAACGTAGCTCGGACGCCAATTATCCCAGTGGTAATTTGTTTGGTTTTTTTCCGTAATCGACTGATATATTAGAGAGGCAAACTTTAATTCACTGTTAGATTGCCAGTTGTAAATTAACCGGCCGACGTGATTAATGAGTTTAATAGGCTAATAATTGCTTTCAGAAACACGAACTTTTATTTATTTAGTTGTTTAATGTCTGAATTGAAACAGAACACGTCAACTCAAAGCTTAAATTAAATTATTGTTAATCAATACCGACTCTAATAAGTAAATATTATTTCCCCGAACTATTTACCATGCTTTATTGAGACGTCTCAATGTCGAGTAACACTTTATAATCAATACTTGTACCTACATAAACTTTTCACATTTTTTTACATTCACAAAGTGTTTTAGTTTATTATCAGATTTTTATGATAGTTTCAAAATGAACTGCCAATGACTTTGTGGTCATACACAGTATGGCTAAAGATTTAGGACTGATTTTCTGTAGCGCCAAAACAGCGCCATCTATGAATTGGCACCCAAACTATTATTGACTATCATCATCCTGATGTCTGGTTGTGAATCTGGGTAACCCGATTCGATCCCGATCAACGCTAAATATTTGAATTTTAAATGGCACAAAATTGTCCCCTGTGTTGCACTCTCCACGCCAGCAATGAGGCGACGCATGATAAACGCCCGCAAGATATAAATATGTCACTATCATTACCGAAATCTGTGTATAAAGCAGAATAGCACACCCAGCAATGGGTAATATGCTGTGATATAATATATTTATTTATTTTTTTATTTAAATACATACCTGCATATTTACTAATGCTAGAAATTATGTATATTAAATTACTTTCCATATAACTTATTCTCTTTGCAATTTTCGTTTTAAAACGTTATAATTATTAATTTGAAATTATGTATACTAAGTTTCTTTCCATGTAACTATTGTTCTATTTACAATTTTCTTTTTAAAACGTTACTGTTATTAATTTGAAATCATTATTTTTTCGACAGTGACATTTATCTGTCAGTTACAAACATTTGAGCTGAATGTGTAACCATGGAGTTGTGTTTATAGCATAAGTTCCAACATATAATTTTTATAGTACTTTTTTTATAAATTTATCCATAAAATATATAGAAAAAGTATTAATGCAAACCTGCAGAAAATGGAATAATCTTTAATTTTTATAATAAATTGCGAAAAAATAACATTTAAAGGTATTTTTTGAAGAAAAATTATTTTGAGCTTCAAGTGAATTGTTATTTCCGGTTATCCGATTGACACCAAAATTTAATGGCTTCTGTCCATATTAGAAAAAGGTAGAAATACATGGTTCCAAAAGTTTCTGAATGATGGTATTTGAGTTAGAGTGTTCAGAAGATCCATACACACATACACACATACACACACACACACACACACACACACACACACACAAACACACACACACACACACACACACATACACACATACACACCCACAGACATCATCGTGAAATGTTAAAATTGGATTATAGGGACCTTAAAACGTGGTCATTTACAAAAATCTCGATATGCGATTTTTAGCACGATCCCTATACCCCCCCCCCCCCTTACCAAGGGTAGCGGGAGGGAAAAAACACTTTGTGTTGAATAACTTATGACAAAAATAGCACTTAGATTCTTTTGAATTACCTGTACAGTATTATGAATACAAATAAAATTGCTGCTTCATATGCTTTACAAAAGAGAAAAGCCATTCATAATATTTTGGAAATTCATGTATCTAATTCGTATTCTTCTCTCGAATTTAGCTAACGAAGTGATTTCTTTTTTCGTTTGGCAAACATCGCCTAGTGATTTTGCTTGATCGCCGCGCATTTCTCCTGATTCGAACTTGATTGTTTTGGTAACCTGGCGACCGTGGCGTCTTTCATCTGTCCTAGCGCGCTTCTTCATCTTCTTTCCTCCTGTAATTTACATATGATTATGTGATGCGCCCTCTTTTGTCTAGCGCCAACCCTTGTACTCCGATGAGAACTAATTTTACTTTAAATAATGCCGTTGTCATGGGGATGAATTAGGAAATTTGCAGAAGTATTTTTTTGGAAGAGGGGAACATGGTTTTATATTTATCTTCCGTCACCATTATGTAAGGAAGGTATTGTCTTTGGTCTAAAAGTTCGATGGTGAGTTTTTAATGAATTTGGATTTCTAGAATACGATTTTACTATTTTTACAATGATGTCTTTATGTATGTGTGTGTGTGTATGTGTAAGTGCGTTACTCCAATAACATAATTCCAAAAATTATATTTTTTCTTATTCCTTGAGCTAATTAGATTTTGGTTATAATTGGTCAACCGGAAGTACTCTCATTTGAAGATTTTAAGTTTTTCTTGAAAAAACGCAGTTAAATATCATTTATTGACATTTAACGTTATTATAACATAAAGAATATGTTATTCTCTATACGATTTGATCACATTTTAGACTTCATATTCAATAGATGTAGAGTTAAAGACTTATAAAATATTAAATTTCATAAATCAGCCAGATATGTTAAACATGGAAACTGCTAATATTTTCAGATAATTCAAATTGACAGATGTCAGTATCAATGAAAAGTAAATGAATGTGGCAGAGATGAGAATGTTGAGAGGGAAGACACAGAAAGATACGGTAAGGAATTAAATAATAAGGGAAATAACTCTAGTGTTAGAAGTATCTAGAAAGATACAAGAGAGACGATTACATTGGTTTGAATATGTCATGAGGAGAGATGAAGAATATATTGGAAGAATAATGAATAGCTTAGTAATAGAAGGATGAAGAAACAAGAGGAAGACCAGAGATAAGATGGAAGGACTGTATTGCGGAAGACTTGAGAAAGAAAAAGAACTGGATGAGAACGACAGGCAAAACAGAAATGAGTGGAAGAAGAAAATAAAAAATAGCGACCTCTACCGAATGGGGAAAGCTAAAGAAGAAGATGCCAGTATCAAGTGATATTTGCATAGTTTGTTTATGAAATAATTTTACCGGAAATTTAGAATCTTTTGTAAGAAAATTTATGTATAGAATTTATGCATAATACACAGGATTGACGGAAGGTATTGTACTGGCCACATTACATATTTCTGATATAATTTTCAAAATTGCAATTGAATTTTTCTTTCTAGTTTTCAGGAAGTTTAAAACTTCTTTAATGCAAATAATATATAAATATTCCGAAGAATTCTTGATGAATACGTTGAAATCTTCTAATTAAGAAGTCCTCACTTTACATAACACATTCATCCATCCCTTGTTAAATTAGCAGAGTGTCTCTTTGGTAGAATTGAAGGGCAGTTTCGGTTTCTGTTTCTAGGGTCAGGTCAGAGTATAGAGCTTGCATGGTAGCTGTAGGGCTTTCCGCGACATTAACCTGTTGTCGCTTCGCATGGGATTAATCTCCCAGTCAGTCCGAGACGATTATCGTTAAATATGTTCCAATTTTCTTTGCAACCTTAATTAAAGCTTTCGCTACATGCGTCACTTCCGCTCCGCTGTTCCTCACATCCGCTTTGTCAGCCAAAGGTACGCGATCAAAGTTCGTCACCCGAAGAATTACGAACGAGGAACGAAACGAACATTTGATTAACAGAAATGGACCAATGTTTTCTTGGGACAACCAACCGCACTAGTTTTAATTAATTAATTGTCCCAAAAACCAAATAAGCGAAATTATTTTCAATTTGCTTCTTGTATTTTAATCAGAATTATTTTATATTAATTACCCCGTCGTATACTTATTTGTTCGATGGTGAGGTTTTACTGAATAACTAGGTTTCGGATCCCTAGAATACGATCTTACTATTTTTATGATGATGTCTGTATATATGTGTGTGTATGTGTGTGTACCTCTCGCGCCCTTTCCATTGTGGTATATATATGTATAAGTATTGTATTTAACATTTCTTGTACACACAAAAATTCTAATTACACCTAATCTTTATATTTACGTATTTTCTATAATTTTAAATTCATTATATGAGTATTTTTTTCCATTTCTTCTAAATGTTCGAGGTTTTTCGAATTCATTAACGGGATTGGCGGAAATTTCTGAAGGGTTCATGTAATATACCTATAATTTTAAATATATAATTAAATATCGTTCCCAGAAAAAGCTTGCAGTACTATCTCTGAATTTTTGAAACTCACATTAGTGACATTTATCTGTCAATTACACACATTTAAATTTCTGAAATAGTTACCAAGGAGATGTTTGGGCTCTGAGCAGGCTGTGAGATTTACTACAACAGATTATTTTATAGATTATATATTTATATCTTTAAATCTATAGAAGATATAATAAAAATTTTAAATGTGCCGAATAGAGAATTTTATTTGTTAATATTTGTAATTACAAATATTTAAAAAATAATATTTAGAAGATTTTTGTTAAAGTACTACTACTTCCGGTTGTCCAATTGTTACCAGAATCTATTCAAGTCTTCCCATTACTGTTAGATTGAGGAATCCGTAGTTACACAGGTCTTTAATCTTATAGAATTTGAGAAATCATACCTCCAACAACTCCCCCCCCCCCACACACACACATCCACACATACACACACACAGACATCATCGTAAAAATGTTATAATCGGATTGTAGGGACCTTAAAACGTGCTTATTCAGTAAAATCTGGATATGCAATTTTTAGCATGAATCCAATACCTCTCTTAGCGAGAGGTAAAAATTATAATTCTTTCGTATGCCTTTTCTTTACATCCATATGAACAGCTGATTATATTTTGGTTATACTTGGTCAATTGGAAGATTTTAACAGTTTTTCTTGAAAATATCATTTTTTGACATGTAATATTATAAATATTATAGAATATTCTATTATCTATAAGATTTGATTGCATTTTATACTTCATATTCAATGGAAATAGACTTAAAAAAATATAAATAAATTAAATTTCGTATGTATTAAGAAAATTTTAATTGATAGATGTTAGTGTCAATGAAAAGAAAATGTATGTGGTAGTGAGACAAGTATTTTGAGATGGATGTTGGGAAGACACGAAAAAGATGGGATAAGGAATGAGAGGATAAGGGAAATGGCTCGAGTGATATACAAGAGACACGATTACATTGGTTTGAACATCTCATGAAGAGAGATGAATAATATATTGGAAGAACAATAAACAACTTAGTAGTAGAATATAGAACAGAGGAAGACTTGAGAGAAAAGGAACTGAATGAGGACGACAAGCAAAATAAAAATGAGTAGAAGAAGAAAATCAAGAATAGCAACCCCTAATGAATGGGAAAAGCTAAAGAAGAAGAAGAAGGAAATGTCAGTGTCAAGTGCAATTTAAATAGTTTGTTTAAGGAATAATTTTACTGGAAATGAATCTATGTATGGAATTAGTACCTAATACACAAAATTGGCGGAAGATAATGTGCTGGCCACATCAGATTTTTTTAACCTAAAACCTGAAGATGTCTTTGGAAAAAAGATGTTATTTTTTGTGGTTTGTGGCAACTTATTCTGTTGTCAACGTCCTTATAATCCTACATGTATGTTGTAAACACATATTTTAAAATCTTTCCGACCTCATGCTGCGCACATTCTCTTGTATTTCATTTCCGCGATAGTATCTATCACGTGTTATTAATTTCTAAAAACGATATCTGTGTTTGCGTGATTCTACTCGTAGCTCAGTGGGATAGAGAGTGTATAGAGCCCAGTGCAAATATGATTAGGCGATAGGCCGATGATGTACAGAGGGCAGCACGCGAGCCCGGGATTATGGCCGTCAAGGGGTTAAGCAGATTTCATCAGCCCCGATATTCATTATCTGTAATGGATTCACCTCTATTACGCATGCATCACAGGCATAACATAGTACCATAGTACGATACGAGCAAGTATAGTAGGGAGAAACATACAATCATTTAAAAAAATATTGCGTAGGCCTAAACGCAATATTTTAAAGTCAACAACATGAATTTAACTCAGATTATCATTAATAATCGATTTCAAAATTTCTGATTAATGCAATCTTCTTTTGAAATGGAATGCTTACAAATCAATTTCTTAAAACTGTCAAAGTTGCCAAATTAATTTCTGGTGATTTAAAAACTGCCAAAGCTGTTAAACTAATGACTGAGAGACTTAATAGTTATTTACGATACAAGCACGTAAAGCTAGTCTTTAGTCACGCATGGGTCAGAATTAAAACACGAGCGTAGCGTAGCGTAGCGTAGCGTATAATGTATTTTATATAAATTTTTGTTGCAAATTTTGTGTAAATAAGTGTACTTTGTTTATGGTTGAATTTTTATGTTTGTAATTACTCCTTGTATACCTTTTAGAGTCCTGAAGAAGACTGTAGCTAAGTCGAAACGTAGGCCAGGAAATAAATAATTTTCACTAGACTACGTGTCCGATTATTTTCCAATTTTTCATTCTACTACCAGTCGATCATCGTATTCAACCCTTAAAATAAGAAAGTTGTATCCTCTATTTTGAGAACCACTGGTTTAAACAATCTTTAGTTTCGCTCATTGTAATAATCTTATGATATAGAAATTGTTTGTTAATTTAACCAACTTCGTATCTCTTATAGTTCTCAAGATAGCAATAGCAATAAATTGAACACACTGTATACTTGTACGCATAAAGTATGTTTCGTGTTAGTCTCATACAACTTCTTTATTTCGTGTATTAGAGTATTAAGAGTGAATTGTAGTGTATGTGTGTATTTTAAAATAACGTCAACTTTTTGTGTTTCTTGTAAGGAATTCTGTATGACGTCAATTCTGACAAGTAGTCAAATGTTTGCAGGGAAATGTCGCCTTCATTGTAGGTGGTATGTTTGTTGTGGACATTGGCACAACATATCTTTATTTTAGTTGTTTGTCTGAAAAACTTTAGCGGACGATGCATCTTCATCAGTGTCCCGGAGTGAAAGACAGAAGGGACAACATACGCTCTACCTCCCTACATTCACCAGGAGGCGCACTTTAAACAACATACTCTCCTAATACTTAGCACAGAGGACGTACGTGAACGATAAAATAATATTTTTGGAAATAGAACCTTTCTATAGAACAATATCGATGTATAATTTTTACCTTCCGTCACCTTTAGCCTTTAGGTAAGGAAGGTATTGTCTTTGGTCAAACCACGTCCTTTGGTAATTTGAGGTAATTGGATTTCACTGGTAAGTACAAGTTTTCAATCGATATAATTCCATATGAAAGTTACCGTCAGCAGTGAAAGTAAAATTTTGTTCCCTAGTAAATGTCAATAAAACCATATTATTAATGCTAATTTTCTGGTCAACTAATAAAAATCTTTAGTAACGAACCTTAGCTGGATTCACACGTACTGTTATCACCGCCAAATTGCTTACCATTTACACCGTTCTGTTCTGTGATTGGTTGAAATTATACGGTACGAACGTCGACAGCAGCTATTGAAATATTTCTATTTTTGAAGGTGTTGACGGGCCATTACCAATGTAAATTTTACTGCGCATGATCAGATCACACATTTCAATAATACCAACTCAAACCAGTTTGCCATAAAATATATTGTATTTTGTTTCTTTTTGTGTGGATAATATAGACAGGGGTATATTTTACTACTTTGCCAATTAAGAGTTCCGAAAAGTTGTTCACGGCGAAACTGACGAAACAAAACTTAAATTATAGATTGTCAACCGGCAATGTCACTGAGGTCAAAACATATGTTTTAGTAATATTTCGTTTTTCAAGTTTGAACATGTGCGCATCAACATTTAAGTATAACGGAGCTGTGAACAGAGTTGTTGTTATGACGGCCTAAAAATTAACGGTTGTAACGGTCCATGCGAATTTAACTTTATACTGTTTTGGTATACACTTGTACACTCTTCAGGTAAATAAGATCTTACAGATTTTTAAACATAAAATCATGTTCACATACATATATACAATCGTTTAAACATTTAGTTTTTCAGAGTACAATAATTTGTAAAAAGCATGTTTTCAAAATTGACAAGAGAATGTTTGACATGATGAAATACTAGAACAAATATTTCAACGCCACCGATTCACCACGAAAAGTATAACAAAAAAATCTGCTGTAGCCAGCACAATACCTCTCGCCACTTCCGTTTTTAGTTACATAAGTATAGGACGCGAGCAGTCATGTGCCATTGTTGGCCTTGACAAGCAGATATAGAGGTCCGTATCAGAATGACAATTAGTAATTATATAGCTACATAGATGTTAAATGTCAGAATTTTTCATTAGAAATTTTAAGATTTTCTTCACGTAGTTAATTTGTCACCAGGAGTGTGGAATTTATTTGTCGAAGAAAATAAACCACATGGAATTGGAAAATCACTAAATTTAGAATGAAAAATTATGATATTTGATATCTATGTACATAATTACTAGCGATCATTCTGACACGGGCCCCCATATCTGCTTGTCAAGGCCAACAAAGTCATATGACTACTCGCGCCCTATTGTATTTAACATTTCTTGTATACCTAGACTCTTAAATGTAGATTATTAAAATTTAAATTCATTCTATGAAGAAATTTTGTCCTACTTTTCTAATTTTTCAAAATGTTTCCAATTCATTGTCGGGATTGACTGTATTTTTTAAGGCTATATGTAATATACCTATAATTTTAAATATTTATCTATTAATACAATAAGAAATAATATATAATGAAATAATCTTTTGTAATGTCTCTGGATTTTTGACACTGATATTTATCTGTCAGTTACAAATATTTAATTTTTACAACAGATTATTATATACCCTATAATTTTTATCTCTAAATCTATAAAAGATATAATAAAATATTTATATGTATCAGATAGAGAATTTACTCTTCTTAGATACTAGCGAGAAAAAAAAATTCAAAAAATAATATTTAGACGATTTTTTTAAGAATCTGCTACGATTGTCCAATTATTATCAAAACCTTTTCAGCTCTTTCCAGTAATGTCCGATTGAGAAATACGTAGTTAAATAGATATTAAGTATTATAGTTTTTAAGAACTTGTCCTTCCAATATCCACACACACTCACACACACACACACACACACACACACACACACACACACACACACATACACACAAATACACACACACACACACAGATCATCGTAAAAATATTAAAATCAGATAGTAGATACCCTAAAACGGGCTTATTCAATAAAATCTGGATATGTGATTTTTAGCATGAATCCAATACCTCTTTTAGCGAGAGGTAAAAATATGCTATTGTGTAAATGTAGAAATTGTGTTTACACATCCTGGCGCTGTTAGTATCTTCTGATGATAAGTAATATGGTTTAATGGTTAAATTGGTTGTGGACGCCTTCTCCCCACATTGTTATTTATTTAATTTTCCTGGTTAGCTTCTTGTCGTCGTATATTTTCTGGAAAATTTATTTGATTGCGTTGTTCGTTGCTACAATTGTGTATTTCAGATACTTGATTTTTATTTGTGTTTCCAGCTGTTGACGGATTAAATTTGTTTTAAATTTAGATTTACTCAGCTCTACTTCTCATATATTTTAATTGGATAATTTTCCACTGGAATACCACCAACCACCAGAACATAAAATGAAGATAAAAAATTTAGTCAGTAGCTAAACAAAAATTTACCGAGTATGCGAATGGTTTGGAATCATCGGTGTCGACAGGAATTTTTGAAAAGTGGTGCATTGCAATAAGATCCACTTTAATTAAAAGTGAAATATTTTGGATAATTATAAATCTTCATTAAAAAAGCTTTGTTCAAGTGAAACTGTATTTTAATATAAATCAAAACAAGTTCAAAAATCACAATTTTTTAAACTAGTTTTCGTATAATACATTCTTAAATAAATTAAATTTCGGCGTTATTGAACTGTGGTAGTATAATAAGGCCACTGAAGAAAATTAAACATTTTGAGAAAAATCAACAAGGATTAATACTCTTTTACATAGGAGCTAGATTTAAATAAACTTTTGACATAATTTTAGCCTAAACTGAGCCATTTGGATATACAATTTTTTTTTCGTAAGACCTAACACATTCTTCACGGTGCCATTTAAGGCACCTGGTGCATTGTATTAGGGCTATGGCAAAACCATGTCTCATGTCTCCGAAATTCTTTTCATATTGTTATTCTCTTTACCTCTCGCTAAGAGAGGTATTGGATTCATGCTAAAAGTCGCATAATCAGATTTTAAAGATTAAGCACGTTTTAAGGTCCGTGCAATCCGATTTTAATATTTATACGATGATGTCGACGTGTGAGTGTGTGAGTGTCAGTGTGTGTATGTGTGTGGGACGTTGGAAGGACGATTTCTCAAAAACTATATTACTTAAGTCACATGTCTGCTCGCGCCTTATAAGTAACGAATTTAACATTTCTTGAACACACAAATAATTGAAATTGTATTTCTTTTTAAATGTACTCGTACCTCCAAGAAAATATTGATTTTTGACACTGACATGTTGCATTTATCTGTCAATTACAAACATTTAAATATCTCAACTGCTTTTTGGGCAACGAGATTTATTACAACAGATTATTCTATATTATTATATACTATACCTCCAAACCTATACAAGATATAATAAAAAAAAAATATGTCAGATTGAGAATTTAATTTTCTTTAATATAATTTTCAAAAATAATATTTAGAAGATTTTTTTCAAAAATCTGCTACTTCCGGTTGTCCAATTGTTACCAAAACCTTTTCAGCTCTTCCCATTAATGTCCGAATAAGAAATACGTAGTTAAATAAATATTAAGTATTATAGTTTTTGAGTAATCGACCTTCCAAAGTTTTAGCATGAATCCAATACCTCTCTTAGCGTGAGGTAAAAATATTTGTAATTTATTTCACAAAACAATTTTAAATATGACGTTCAACAATAGTCATGTCACAAAATTGAATAACGCGTATTTCAAAAGTTTCTCCGATAGAAAACGAAGCGTGTTCGGTTGTCGTCGTTTTCGGACTTATGAAAAATTGAAGTTCCGATATGTACTTAACCAATCGTATTCGTCCATTCGTTGTGATCGGCAAATTTAGGAGCTCAGCGATGCCAGCGATGAGAGGTGTTGAACGCGGCCAATGTAAATCGGTTGCAACCTTGAAGTACGAATTGTCATTACGCTCTGTTTACGGAATTAATTAATATTGATACAACATGAAATAAAGTATCTAACAAGGAATAATAATTTATTTTGAAATTCAAAGGTGGTACAAGTGCACCATTTTGCGCCATGCTGCCGGCGCCTATGTTCGGAATTTATTATAAACATTATAACTAAAACAAAAATTGTAGCTTCAAATAATGAATATTTAAAGCTAACCAGGAAAAGAAATTTCCATTTTGGCACCACAGGGGTAAGTTTTTAGTTTTGAGTAATTTAAAAATTCAAATCAGGTCGTCTAAACCAAAATCTTAATTGCATACTCCATTCAATAAAATACATTTTTGGACTTGATTCTTTTTTGGAAAGTGTAACGGAAACAATTAATTTACATTAAAAAATATACCCATTTAAAAATAAAGTTTCATGAAATCATTTACCCCATTTTCAAATCAATTTCCGCTGTCCTTGGTTAGAATCCTTATCCGATGAGTGTTAATAACCAGGGGCGGGTCGCATGCGATACTCTTGGGGGCAGCCACAGCCACCCCAGAGACCGGCCCTGCCTGTGCCCTGATGCCTCACACAGATAACCCGCACTCAATCCTGCCCTGATCGAAACAGAGATACGCAACGCATTGTTTACTGCCACACAATACTGGAAACTTCTACGAAACTATTACTAGTAATTAGATATGATTTGTAGTTTCAACGGGTACTAAATGTAATAGGGGGTTTTATAAGGTATTAACACTTTTATTACAAAAAATGTTCAACTTGAAATAAGGGGAATGAATAGGTTATGACTTTTTGTCCATTGTTGAATGTATTAAATGAAACTTGATTTTAGTAAAAAAAAAAAAAAAATCTGTTGTGGCCAGCACAATACCTTCCATCATTTCTATATAGGTACATATGTATTTCATATTAATTCCATAAAGAAAGTTTCTTGTATTTTTGGTAAAATTATTTCACAGACATATTACATAAAATATATAAATTTGGTACTTGGTACTGACATCTGTTAATTAGTATTATTGACTTATTGAAACGGTTTCCAAGGTGACGCAGCAAAGATTTCAGGATTTATGAAAATTAATTTCCATCTCTAAATACGCTGAATATGAAGAAAACAATGCTATCAAATCGAATAGAGAATAAAACATTCTTTAATATTTATAATAACATTAAATGTTAAAAAATGACATTTAATTGTGTTTTTTTTTAAGAAAAACAGTTAACAGCTTCAAATTAAAGTACTTTCGGTTGATCAGTTGTAACCAAAATCTAATCAAGTCTTCATTTGGATGTAAGAATGCGGAATACGAAAAAATTGTAATTTTTGGAATGGGGAAGTTTAGCGTAATTGTAATTACATGTAAAATATTTTTTAATCGTAAATATATGAATAATTATGCAACGAGCAATGAAGTTGGTGAAATAAATAAACAGTCTACAAGTTGTGAATATAAATAAATGTAGTGAAATAAAAATTGTTTAAATAAATAATCTTAGTGTTTAAACATTTAATAATATTCTTAGTCTTAAATTAGTACTCGTATTTATAATTATTTAATCATAGTGTTAGTTACTTTTATTATCTTTTTAATATTTATCCTAATTATTTATCGTTAAATTAACGTATTATTTTAATTAATAATATTTCTTTGATTTTTACTCTTCGCCCATATAAATAAACGGTACAATACATACATACATGTAATGTATAAAACTCTATATTTCCTGTGTTTAAGATAATAGAATTTTAAAATTCACCACACATACCAAAAATAGATGTTATCTTTATCAGAATGTATTTTACACTGACAAAACGATAATTTTATCAATATACCAATAAATACCAAATATACGTAGTCGTGCCATAAATACTGTCCCTAATATAAAAGAGGCACATTCTATATAAATAAAAGAAATCTGATAAAAAAAATCTGATGCGATCAACACAATACCTTCCGCCATTTAATTTTTATTAATTTAAATACATATATCTATGGGGTCTCGTGACCCCGTGCATGAGTGTCTGGTCGCGAATCTGGGGAACCGGATTCAGTCCCCACCAACGCCAAATATTTCGAATTTTAAATGGCACAAAATTGACCCCTGTGCTGCACGCCAGAAATGAGTGCCCGTGAGGCGACGCTTGGTAAACGTCAAACGATACAAATATGTCATCATCATTACCGAAATCTACAAATCAGATTAGCACACACATCAATGGGTAATATGCCGTGATGATATATTGTGGATACTCTTTATGGTCTAACACAAATAATATCGTTCAGAAAATTTTGAAACCTTGTATTTCTACCTTACTCTTCTATGGAAAGTAGCCATTAGATTTTGAAGTAAATCAGATAACCGGAAATGGCAGTTTATTGGAAGCACAAAATAGTTTTCGAGATTTGTTATAAAAATTAAAGTTTTTTAAATATTCTACAGATGTGTGTTAAAACTTTTTGTATATATTTTATGGATAAACTTCTAAAATTATCTATAATTTTAATCCCGGAGCCTATGTTTTAAACATAATTCATACACACATGGTTACACAATTCAGATCTCGAATGTATGTAATTGACAGATATATGTCACTGTGAACAAACTAAACATTTCAAATAATAATAGTAACGTTTTAAAAATAAAATAGTAAATGGAACAATAATTATATGGAAAGGAACTTAATACAGTTTCCAGCATAAGTAAAAATATATAGGAATATAGGTAAGATAATAAAAATATATAATATATCATCACGGCATATTACCCATTGCTAGTTGAGCCAATCTGCTTTGTACACAGATGTCGGTAATAATTATGACATATTTGTACCGTGCGGGCGTTTACGAGAATCTGGGGAACTGAGTTTGATTAGCAATGAATATTGGTACGTATATAGATAAATAAAAATATCATCACGGCATATTACCCATTGCTGGGTGTACCAATCTGCTTTGTACACAGATTTCGGTGACGATGATGACATATTTGTATTTTTGGCGTGGAGAGTGCACCATAGGGGTCATTTTTGTGCCATTTAAAATTCGAAATGTTTGGCGTCGGTCGGGACCAAACTCAGTATTTATATTTAATTTAATTTTAAGTATTTACATTAATAAAAATTAAATTAAACGGGAGGTATTGTGTTGGCCACATCAGATTTTTTTTATCAGATTTCTTTTATCAGATTTCTTTTATTTATGTATTAGGGACAGTATTTTGGCACGACTACGTATACTTGTATAAAACAATAAGAAAACTGTAGATAAATATATATGTATTGTAATTGTAAACTAAATAAAATTTACCTTATTTTACATGTATCGTATTAGTAATTATTAAAATGAATCACTTTTCTCTTACAAACATTAACATTATCTAAATATAAATAATACCACAAGAATATCGCATTTAAGATAATTTTATAATGAGATTAGACGTTTTTTACATTTTGTGGTTTTACAAATGATATAAATAAATATTTTCATTATTTTATCATAGTTCTTATTCGGTTCGCACAAAACACAGTCAATAATGAAGTCAAACATAATATATTTCATTCTATACTTATTTTGTTATTTACAAATTTGTCCAGCAGTAGAATATGCTGCATCTACACAAATTGAAGTAGAACATCAACGAGAAAAAAGATTTTTTCCATTTATTGCCCTCGCTATAGGTTCTATTGTTGTAGGAGCCAGAACTGCAAAACTTGTAAGCAAAATCGCAAGAGACAAATATGACGTAAAAAGAAGCCTGAATAAAGATTACCTATATAGAAGAAACATCAACATCAATTCCGACGAAGTAGAAGTCTTCAATTCCAAAGATGATCCGCACACTGATCATCTTGAAAAACGTCAACTCCTTCCTAGTGAAGATCAACAGGTCAAGATGATCAACAAAATCATCAACCAGAACTTCCATAATGCAATGGAGTTGAAGATGGACTTAATGAAGATGGATCCCAATGTAGGAAGAAAAGTAATGGTCAGTAAAGAAGGTTTTCAATGTGATGTGAAGTTTTGCCAGGGGAAAATAGGCTTTTACGGGATGGGATTATGTACGAAATATGTGTGTTTGTGTGATAATGGAATAGGGAAGGAAAGAGTATGTAGAGGAGATAGGATTTTTGACCCTGGTAATGGGAATTGTAACTATCCTAGGTATTTACGTGTTTGTGGATACGATAATATAAAAATATGAAATATTAAAACATTTTTATTATTACTTTAGTTATTTTTTTTGATTTTTAAATATTGTATGTTAAATGTATAAAAAAATGTTTCAATAATATTTATGGAATATATTATAAATACAATATTTGAACATTAAAACATGAACAAAATATATATATTTTTTATTACTGTATTCCTCTTATAATTTTGAAATTCCAGTGACACAAAGGTACGTAATGAATATAATAGATAAATATCTGTGAATTAATGTAAAAACAACCAATGTCAACATATTGAATTTTTGAGAATGCACGATTTAAAGTCAACATGAAACTATCTGTTTTAATTATACCGAGAGTACTTCTTTTCATGGACACATTCTGTACCTACTGTTTATTGTTTAGAAAGAAGGTAATGTCACTAATTTAATTATTTACTCACTTGTTTTAAAATTTAAAACTAGCACTAAAACCATTCGAAATTTTATACCCATTAGTTATTTTCTTTTTTGACGTTGGTAGGAATCGAACCCAGGCCGCCCGAAACACAATCGGTTACCAAAAACATAGCAATGGGGTATTCTACAGATTTTTCTATATATTTATTTGCGATTTCAATTGCCCTGCATCTATAGTTGAGCTTATTTGTTCACTTTTTGTTATAAACATTGAAGTGAAAAATTCTTGTTTTGACGTTTAAATAAAAACGGTGCAATTTTATACCCTCCTTGCGTGCAATTATGTCGGAATTTGAAGTATTATAATGTACGCCCCCTGAAGTTGTTCATTTGGATGGAAATCTCACAGTGTGGCAGAAAGATATGTCCAGGAATCACTGTAAAACAATATAAACTTTTATTATCACTTTATTCTAAGTATTCTTATGTTCATTGCCGTGCCTGCAATTGGAATCTGTAAGTCTGCTATTCTTTAATATGTTATTTCCTCAAAAGTAAACTATGTTTATATTTCAATTCATAGGTTATTTATTTAAATTTGACAGCTGCTATCGATGGTATTTAGTAACTTTATTCTTAGGTTACCTAATGTGTTCTAGTGACATTTAGAGCGTTATTATAGGTTTCTTTTATACAAGATACCTCTTATTCGTTGATTCTGTATAGTTTCTATGGATATTTATTTACATATTTTAATTTCTACGACGGCGGCGTAGAAATTAAACTTCTACCTTGTAAGTCATAAAAGATGGTACTTTTATGACGTTTGAAGCAAAATATTATTTCAATTTATTCATGAAACATGTTATTAGGATGACAGTAATGTTGCTATAGTTCTTAATTTGAATTCAAACAAAAATATTTCATTATTTTCTATTACTAAAACTCTTAATTTAACGTATGCTACCTTATAATTATTAAAGTTTACAGTAACATTTTTGAAAGATGCCCGATCAAGGTCATCTACGAATTGTATGAATTCAGATTTTTGCTCCGCCCATTCTGACAAATTCAGTAGTGTCGTTTGCTTAGTTCTGAGGGTACATAAAGTTCTACTCAGTGCTGTAGTCGTAGAGGGTATACGTTGAAAATATAGTTGGAAATAGGGTATACGCAGGGGAAGAGGGGCGAATTTTTTTTGTTCATTCAAGGTCAAATGCCTTATAATTGAGAGTTACATTTTTTCAAGGAATGTGAAGTTGCATGTTTTTCCCCTTTCTTGTACAAAAATAAATTGCCAGATCACAGAACATTAAAGAACCAGAGGGTATACGCTAGGGCACCTAAAAAATCCAGAGGGTATACGGCGTATACCCGCGTATACCCTCGACGACACCCTTGATTCTACTGTTATTTTATTATTATAAAAATATATGTTACACTAAAAGCATTCAAAATTCAAAAATAAGTTTATTAGCAAATGTAAAATCAAATATGTGAAAAATAAGATATTCACACAATGTTAGTGTCACTGACACTGACAGAAAATAATGTTATTCGAACGGCTATGAATTAAGGTAATGTATCTGAATTAATAAATAAACTTACGTTACAGCGGAAGTATTATCAATAACGAGCATAGTTTTAAAATGAAATGTCACTTAGTCGAAACAATATGAATTTTTGAAAGACAAGCGTGTTATATACATTCTTATCGCACACGCTTATAGCCTTTGCAAAGGAAAGAGAAATGTATCCCAATTTGTTAATTCGTTCATGATACAGATGACCTTGATCGGACATCTTTAAAAAAAATTACTGTACTTTTTCTTTGCAATAGTAGAATACCCCATTGTAAAAGAGTCTGTATATTTCATATTCAAAGTTAAAATTTGCCATAAAATTTAAGCCAAATAAGGAACTAGTTTTATGTACAAAAAGTAATTTGTATAAATATACCAAAATATTTTAACATATATAGATATATTGTAGATTGTTCCGCAATTATTTATACAAAGTTGATATTAATAAAAGGAGATTTTGTTATCGTTTCTGATTAAATATTACTCCTAGTAAATTTGCACTACACGTAAATATATAAACCACAAACAAGTATTTTAAAAATTCTTCGATCTCGAAGATTAGAATGAATACCCTGTTTAGAATAAATTCTATCTATCCTCTACTGTAGGGTAGTGGTCGTATCAGTCATGTTTGCGGTTCTGTGTTTACATTGTCCCCTTCAAATGTTTACATTATGTTACGTTACGTGTCACGCTATACACACAGTTACGTTACGTTCCGTGTATGTTGTCATGTTGTGTTGCAACCTTCGCGGAAGTGCAACAGCAGCACTGTTTCGCAACTTTCCGGCAGAAGACTTCAAAGTTGAAATAAATATTTCACATAAATTGAGGTCAAGTTTAAGTTAGAATAGAATAACATCAATTAGGTATTTGATAATACAAAGTAAAAAATCTGTTGTGGCCAGCACAATACCTCTCGCCACTTCCTTTTTTTGGTTACATAAGTATAGGGCGCGAACGGTAATGTTACATTTTTGGGCTTGACAAGCAAATGTGTGGGCCCGTTTCAGAATGATAATTAGTAATTATGTACATAGATGTCAAATGTTAGAATTTTTCATTAAAAATTTCAAGATTTTCTAAATTTACGTAGTTAATTTATCACCAGGAGTTTAAAGTTTACTTGTATGCCTTAGATATTTAACATTTAATTCTGCTCCACATGGAATTGGAAAATCACTAAATTTAGAATGAGAAATTATGATATTTGACATCTATATACATAATTACTAGCTATCATTCTGACATGGGCCCCCATATCTGCTTGTCAAGGCCAACAAAATCATATGACTGCTCGCTCCCTATTGTATTTAACATTTCTTGTATACCTACACTCTACACCAAAAATTCTACTTACGCATATATCTATTCCATATATATTTAGATTGTTTAATTTTAAATTCATTTTTGATGAAGAAATTTTGTCCTCTTCTAATTTTTCGAAATGTTTCCAATTCTATTAATACATTAAGAAATAATATAATGTATGTACTTCCCAGAAAAAGTCTTCAGTAATGTCTTCGGATTTCTGACACTGACATTATCTGTCAGTTACAAACAAATTAAATTTTCAACTATTTTCCATGGCCATTCTTTCGGCTGTAAAATTTATTATAACAGATTATTTTACATACTATATTTCTTCTATCTCTAAATCTATAGAATATATTGTAAAATATTTAAATGTATCAGAAAGAGAATTTATTTTTCTTTAATATTATCAAGAAAAAATTTCAAAAAATATTATTTAAAAGATTTTTTTCAAGAATCTTCTACTTCCGGTTGTCCAATTGTTACCAAAACCTTTTCAGATCTTCCCATGAATGTCCGATTGGGAAATACGTAGTTAAAAAAATTTAAAGTCTTATAGTTTTTGAGTAACCGTCCTTCCAACATCCCACACACACACACACACATACACACACACATCCACACACACACACACACACACACACAGACATCATCGTAAAAATGATAAAATCGGATTGTAGGGACCTTAAAACGTGCTTATTCAATAAAATCTGGATATGCGATTTTTAGCATGAATGCAATACCTCTCTTAGCGAGAGGTAAAAATCTGTTGTGGCCAGCACAATACCTCTCGCCATTTTCATTTTTTGTAGCATAGGGCGCGAGCAGTTATGTGACTTTGTCCATGTGGATTATTTTTCTCAACAAGTATATTCCATACTATGATGACAAATAAACGTCAGAATATTTTGAAATTTTGAATGAAGAGTTATGACATATGACAATTGCGATATCTATGTAAATAACTACCAGCCATCATTCTGACACGGATCCTCACAATATCTGCTTGCCAAGACCAACTAAGTCACATGTCTGCTCGCGCCATATAATTAACGAATTTAACATTTCTTGTACACACAAATAATTGAAATTGTATCTTTTCTTTCTAATATGTTCAAAATTCGTCAAATTCATTGACGGTATTAGCTGTATTTCTTAAGGATATATGTAATATTATCATACCTATAATTTAAATACATATTTAATTAATAATACAATAATATACAGTGTGTTAATTAAAAACCTGGCCATAGGCGTGTAACATGGGAAATCAGTTTTTCCTTGCGCAAAAGTTACCAAATTATTTTAGACATAAATACTTCAAATAAATGTTGTAAAGAATTAAATTCTGCACCCGAATTAGTAATAAGATTTTATTTTTAACATTTAATAACCGAGAAAATCAATTTTAAAGTTTTTTGAAGATTGCTAATTTATAGCGGTAACCATGGAACTCAAACAAAATTACGAACAATTGTATGCCATCTCAACTGTCAAAAAAAGTTTGTGTTATGTAATTTTCGTTCAATACCATATTTCTTTGAAAGTATGGAACAGTTTTCTCATGAAGAAAAGCTTCAGATTATAAAATGATGGACAAATTTTATTTGAGTTGCATGGGTATCGCTATAAATCAGTAATCTTCAAAAAAAAATAAGATTGATTTTCTCGGTTATTAAATGTCAAAAATAAAATCTTATTACTAACTTGGATGCAGAATTTAATTCTCTACAACATTTATTTGAAGTATTTTTGTCTAAAATATTTTGGGAACTTTTGCGCAAGGAAAAACTGATTTCCCATGTTAAACGCCTATGGCCAGGTTTTTAAATAACACACTGTATATATATATATATATATATATATATATATATATATATATGACTTTTTGTAAATATAAATAAATATGAAACTGTATAAAAATAAATTATTATTCCGCTCATGATTTTATTAAAAAATAAACTATTTTTTAACAGATACATTATACATTTGTTTGTCTTTTTGTCTGAATTCCATGGCTTAATGCAAGAACGACCAGTGTCAGTTATCGACCAAAATGATTGATTTTGTAATCGACTTGGTACAAAATATTGACAATGGTTGATCTTACAGTAAACCATAGAAATTACAGGACACTAATTTAGTTGTATGATAAAATAGCTGATATATATTTCAATATAATTCAGGTCAAGATTAAGTCGAAACACAATAACAACAATTACTTAATAAAAAAATATAAACAGTTTGTTATAAAAAGCCTAGGAGTCAATATTAAAAGTTAGTATTTATTGTAATGATTATACAGTCAATATGAAGTTGATTTTTGTGATATTAAGTTTCGTTTTACTAAGTTCGTCAAGTATAGTCAAAAAAGAAGATCAAGCTAACCACGAAAATGAAATACCACATCATCTAGTGAATTTAGTTCAAAGATGTGCCAACAATTGTAAAGCAAAAACACACGTCACACCAGAAGAAGTCGCCTGTCTCAAAGAAAACAAAATACCAGAATCGAAAACAGCATTATGCTTTTTACAATGCATTATGGAAAAATTAGGATTTATCGTTAAGAATAAATTTTTAAAGAATGCCCTCGTATCGACGTTTGCTCCCATTGTGAAGAACAACCCGGAGAAGAAAGCTCTTCTAAGGCAAGTGAGTGAAGAATGCGCAGAAGATTCGAAGAATTGGGAGATCCACGAGTGCGGTGACATGGCTTATAATGTACTCAAATGTTTCGAGAAACATAAGGATGAATTTAACTTCAGTGTCCCTTTGTCGCAAATAAAAATTTAAATTTTATATTGTTTATATATTTATGGATGAAATAAATTTACACTGTTTATTGTAGTTTGTGTTTTTATTTCTAGTTTTTATCGGATGCAATGTTTTCACGGTTTGAGTAAATATAAAATGGTGAAGCTTATTGTAAAATTGCATGCGAGGTATATGTTTGTTTAAGATTACGTGTGATTTATTTGGTGGATAGTTAAACTGAATATTTAAGTTTTTACATACGTTTTGTATAAAGAATATTAAGGTGAGGACATACATTGTTATCGTGATATACATTGAAAATAAAAACAAGAATTTTATAAGTAAAAATTAAGTTTTGTCTGTATATTATTTCATTCTCAATGTTATTAAAATATGTTATAACGTATGTCCTTTAAGTTTTGGCACAAATTTCAACAATTTTATTTTGCAATATACGAGCCCAACCCCAAATTTATTCGTACCCTCTGAAATAAATATATTAAAAGCAATAAAAAATAAATTTTTAAATTACAATGGTTAAGACTATATTTGGGCATTTTTTTTATTTTGTATTAATAAAGTGTACTGGATTTAAATACAATGTTATTAACTAAATTTCTCATTTAAACAATAATCTATGGGCAAATATATGAGAAAAGACAAGTCCCAACATTTTTCGTTCCAACAGTAAATAATACAATATTTATGTTAGTATTACCTATAAAACTGAGGTTAACGGTAAATGACAATATACTCAATTAATTACCACCTTGCATTTTATTACTTTAATAAAAAACATTTACGCATTATTAAAGACGAAAACATTTGTCGCATGGAGTTTATTTGCAAATAAATTAATATTAAACCTAAGAAAATTTCTTATAAGCAATGTATTCAAGTTCTATACACTCTATTAATACACCATATCAAAATTTGTTGAATTGGAGTAATAATTATAGCATCCAGAAGTTTAATCTTGTTTTTAATATAATTGTAGGTGGTACTTTAATAAATAAATATCACTTTGCAAATAATTTCACTAAAAAAATAAAACTTAATATAGTAATTAATTGAATATATTGTTAGTTTCTCTTACCGGCAGTTTTATAAATAATACTAACATAAATAACATTATATTTAAATCCAGTACACTTTATTAATACATAAAATAAAAAAAAAATGCCCAAATATGGTCTTAACTATTGTAATCTAAAAATGTATTTCTTCTTCTATACTTTTAAATATATAATTAATAATACAATAAGAAATATTAAATATCGTTTACAGAAAAAGCTTTCAGTACTACCTCTGAAGTTTTGACACAGACATTAGTGACATCTATCTGTCAATTACAGAGATTTTAATTTCTCAAGTAGTTACCATAGAGATGTTTGGGCCGTGAGCAGGCAGTGAGATTTATTAGGTACAACAGATTATTTTATAGATTATATATCTATATCTTTAAATCTATAGAAGGTATAATAAAAAATTTAAATGGGTCGAATAGAGAATTTTGTTTTTTAATATTTGTAATAACATAAATATTCAAAAAATAATATTTAGAAGATTTTTGTTAAAATACTACTACTTCCGGTTATCCAATTGTTACCAGAATCTAATCAACTTTTCCCATTACAGTTAGATTAAGGAATCCGTAGTTATACAGGTCTTTAATTTTATAGAATTTGAGAAATCGTACATACAACAATCTCACATAAACAAACACTCACCCACACAGACATCATCGTAAAAATGTTATTATCGGATTCTAGGAACCTTAAAACGTGCTTATTCACTAAAATCTGGATATGCGATTTTTAGCATGATTCCAATACCTCACTTAGCGAGAGGTAAAAAATCGAGCAATCTCGTCGAGATTCTCGGCCGCGACGAGATTTTATTATACGAGACCAAAACAAATCAAAACCAGACTTAATTTCTTGTCTTCTAGACGAGACGAAACGAAACGAGACAATGTAGTTTCCCGTCGCGTCTCGTCTTGTCAAAAACACTATTCCACAGACAAAAAAGGCCATAAATATAATGACAAACTGATAACGTAATTAAAGTTTCAAATTAATAACTGGGTTAACTTTGCATGGAAATGTAAATATTTGGCATCACTGTAAAGGTAATTTAAATTGCTTTCAGAAAGTATAAAAATATAATATGTATCATTATTAAAAAAAATCATCGATGATAGAATAAGTACAATTTAGGAGATTTTCAGAACAAAAAATGAAATTTAAGTTCTCTCCTATAATTTAACTATAGATATATAATTAATAATAAAGAAAATAAATTGTCCCTATTTTTTCAATCACCTGTAATATGATATATTTCAACATTATACATATTTGAGATATTACCATCTAATTTTTTTCGGAAATCATGCGTACAAAGTAGAAAATATTTGAACAGGAAATTTAATTTTAAAAAATACAGAAAATGTATGATTTTATCTTAGATGGGATATTATAAATAGAATATACTCATTTTTGTTGTGATTATCAATTTATGATTGTAATTTAATAATATAACATTACACACAAAAATGTATGAGTTATAAATTTTTACTCGATAAACATTAAATGTAAACGAGAAAATGTAAATAACTAATATTATTTCCCCTGATGATCCTTGGAAATATAGATAAAAGATTAATATCCTAAGATAAACAGTAAATTTTATTTGTCCATTTTGTAACAAAGTCAATGCCAACTACAACAATAATAATTATTGTCATTTATAAATTTATATTTATCAGTATGTTCTTTTGTTATGAGTTTTTGCATAATGATTTTATAATCCAGTAACCTATATGAAACATCTGATTAAAACAAATTTAGAAATAATCGTTTTTGTTGCTATATAAAACAGAGCTTGTGTCAGAGAAAAGCAGTGTTAGAAAATTCGTTCATCACTAAACAAGAATTAAAAAATAAGAATTAAAATGGCCCTTACTCACTTTTTACTTGTAGCTGTACTAATGGTAAGTCTAAATTTAATTTAGAATATAATCATCTTTTTCTGTGACATTTAGGTAAATATTAATTTTTTATGAAGGTACAATATATTAAAAGGGGGGTAGTATCTGTATTATACAAAGCACGTTTAACATACTACCATCAAATTTATTAACGAGTCCAAATTTGTCATATTGTAGCAAAATCGTTTGTTGTAATCAACACTTTGCAACAACAATGCCAGAAAATTCTCCGTTTGGCAGGATAATCAGTGAACTTCAATATCGGTAGAAAAGAAAAATAAAATTGTCACTAAGATTTTAAAATTGTAAATCGTAAGCATTTGATTGTTGCAATATGCTAGTATTTAAATATTGGATTAATTGTCGGATTCATTCTTGTAATCAATATTTCTGAACTAAATCAAAATATGTATTCTTTGTTGTAATCAACACCTCAGTTTTTATTTCAATATACCAATGCTATAAAAATAATTGATGAAATAAATAATACAAACAAATTTAAAAAATATTGTTCACTTCTATCACCTGAGGGTAAGTTTTACAGAGTGATAAGTTTCGCCTCGTTTTGATTTTTTGTTTGTCGCATCGTTGTGTTAGTGAAATACGATTGACAGATTGCCTTGTACATATTTCCACTCATTTCCATCATTCTTTCCAGTATAAAAATATTCTTCCAAAATAAACTTGTCATGTTCTTCCGTAAACACTATTATAACGTAACAATTTGAATAAATAATAGTTTAATTTTAAAAGAAAAATAAACGGTATGTCAAAAAATTCAAAATACGTCGGAAATATAGGTAACGTTTTTGACATTCGGGCTTATTCACCTGTACCTTGTTATGCGATCTTTATTGTTACGTAACAATTTATTGCTATTTTAAAGATGATTGTTAAAATTCGTATTCACGTGTTGAGAAACTGCATAAACCCTTTGGAAAAATAATCATAAAAGTATATTTGTTTTTAAACTTAAATCCATACACACAAATATAATTCTTGTCATTTCTTTATTTGAAATTAATGTGTAGTCGTGTCTTTAAATTGCAAACTGACATGTCGAATAATTTCCATTTCAAATAAGTTATATATTTAAATTTGAGGGATAATTTGCAGGTAATTTATTAGTTACGAATAAATATGCGTCAATTGAAAAATAAAAGTGATTCGTTTTCGTTGCCTGAAAAAGAAAGTATATTTCACCGAATATTTCGTATGTCATGACAGACTACAATTATTGACCTAATTGCTGGAGCAACACCATTCCTTTAGGCAACGTCCTGATGGTATTATCTATAAGTTGAAGATAATATGAAATACAAAACAAAGTAATAATAAAAAACGTACTATAAAAAATACGTTCAGATTCTCGCTACAATTTAATTTTTTTGGTTGTTCTTTTCGCTATATACATATATTGTGAATATGAAGTAAATTTGAAACAACTCTACTTGTCACACTTATCACTTATAAACAAAAAGTAAAAAGTGAACAAATCTTAAAGCACTTCTACCACCTTTACAATACCAATACGAAAATAAATAGTTGTTATAATTTTGTATATTATACTATAATAAAAGTAACATTAATAATCTAGAAGAATTTAAAAGATGATATATTTTAATTTTAATATATTAATAGTTGTGACTGCAATTTTAAAAAAATGACATTTGTATTGCACACAACTTCATATTGAATGATAACTATTGTTAAGCTCATCTAACAATGAGACATGTGAATACGAAATTTTAACAATATTGGCTGGTAGCACAAGCCTTGTTTTAACTAAAACGCTGTTTTAAGAAATGTCAAATTCAAATTGCAATATTTAATTTCACCCTTATATTTAAAGAACGATTTATTGAAAAATATTTGTATACAAACCATGTTCTGCTTTAAAATCATATTTTGATAAATTTGATATTATTTATTATTATTATTAAATAATGAAATTTGACATTTTTTCAGTGTTTTAGTTAAAACAAGGCTTGTGCTACCAGTCATTGTTATCAATTCTTGTTAAGTAACAATTTCTTGTTTAATAACAATGTACACGTGAATAAGCCCGATTGCCGGGAAATTGATACTATTTTTTTTTTCGTGGAAGGTAATTTTGATAATTATTAGTACTTTTTCGAGTCACGTGATTTTCAATCATTCTGGATCACACTAATTTTTTTTTTAAGAATAATAGAATTTTATAAAAACTTACTATTATTTACTGTCTTTAAATGGCGCTTCTCATGGCCAGGCGCCTTTGTGCGGGGCCCAATCTGTCCACCGCCACGAATTGCTATAAGAACCCCGGAATTGATTCGAATTTGGTTTTTTTATTAAATTTAATGAGGAACTAAATTTAACTGGATTTTTTTTCATTAAGGCCCGGTATTTTCACTTCCGAATAAAGTTTCGAATAAGTATTCGTAAAATAAATTTATTCTTTATATTTATTCAACGAATAACTCCATTGAGTCTTTTCAAATCCGAAAATATTTTACCAGCGTCAAATGATAGGATCTTTATAATTAATTACCCAATCAATAATACCAAATACGAAGCCAAATGTGTAAAAATAAATTGAGAACTGCTGTTTTTCATAATCGGAATCTGTCAAAAAAATCCTTGATGTGTGTGGTTAGGTCGCTATCTGATATATTATTTATTAATTCTAAGGACAAAGTATCATCATAAGCATAAGCATAAATAATCTTGAATATATCCTTTTTGTTAATAAATTTGCAAATGTAATGAACATACGGATAAACCCCTTATTCTCTACTCAAGTACCGCGAATAATATGTTATTTTTTCGAATAAATTTATTTGCAAGTGGAAAGATAACAAAAATATTTATTCGAAGGTTAAATTTATCTAAAGCTTTATTCGCAAGTGAAAATACCGGGCCTAATTCATAATTATTATGAAGGATTTTAGGTTATTCTGGGTCATTTTCATTTGACTATCACCCCCATACTAACAATATAGTCAGTTCTCTGTGCAGGCCGCCATCGACAACTCCCAGCAAGACGACCTGAAAGAAGCCATGGCCGAGATGGTGAAAATGTGCAAGGAGCAAACCGGCGCTTCGGACGCCGACATCAAGGCCCTCCACGAACACAAACTCCCTGAAAGCAAAGAGGGCGTCTGCATGTTCAAATGCTTCTTTGAGCAAGCCAACGTCATCAAGGAAGGCAATTACAACCCCGAAGGGCTGGTAGCCGCTCTCACACCAATGGTGGTTGGAGATCAGGCCAAGATTGCTGGTGTCAAGAAGATGTCGGAAGAATGCGGAGAAGAATTTAAGAAGGCTACTGGAACTGATTGTGAAATCGCGCAGAAGTTGATGCATTGCACAGTGGAAAAAGGGAAGACCTTTGGATTTGAGTATCCCAGTGAATTCTAAGATGTAATATGTGATTATGTTAAGCGTTATTGTTTTCATGTTAAACTGTGTTAGTTTAAAGCAGGCAAAATAAAAGTTATGTTCTTCCTAGTCCTTGTTTATTTATTGTTAATATTAGATTCACAGTTTCATTGGACTGTATTCGAATATTATCATTAGTTGAATGTAAGTAGTGGTTAATGGTCTTTTGTTAAGTATATATAAATGTAAATTCAATTAACTTCCTTAATTAAATCTACATTCAAAAATTGGTGGTCTGTAGGTCTGTGAATACGGATCAAAGTATTTTGCCGATATCGCAGTCAGTGTTGTTCTTTTATTTTTCCCGACTGTAACAGATGGCACTGTCTAAAATGTAACAACGTTGGCGGGAAATTTAAATTATTATTAGTTGGTTTACGGAGTATTTAATCTATTCAATAATAACAAAAACTATCGGATTTAAATAAATGTAATTTTAGATAAGACAGGACAGAATGAAAAAAGTAAAATAATAAGTCGTATGTTACATATAACAAAATAGTCTTTTCACAGAACTAGAAATAATACAAACTATTTATTTCAGGCTTATAGTAACCAAAATAGTGTTCCAAATAATGTTAGTAGCTCTACTCGTCAATACACAATATAATCCCAGCTTAATAAATTTAATATTATTTCAAACGATTATACAACGTTTTTGACAGTTTTACTTTTGCGTTTTCCCGTACATTGTATCTGTTATCTGTTTTCAAGTACCAACCGTACCAACTTATAAAGTCAGTTTGTACAGTCAGAAAAGCATTTTTAATAAATTAAAAACATTATTTGAAAAATAATTTAATTATGTGTTTCTCTTTTTCCAGAACGATAATAAAATAATAAATAATTTTGTATTTTATGGAATTGTAACATATTTGTAACATATTTGATATATTTTATGATTGTAGTAACACTGTAACACGAGTGTACAAAATGTAACATATTTGTTACATTTGTAACATTAGGAGCAACACTGATCGCAGTGTAGAAATACTACTACAGATGTCTCACCGTGTAAGGTGAGTTGTTACCGATATATAATTGTCATCTGAACTTTATTGAATCCAATTTTGCTTATTATTGCAATAAAATTTTCTTTATTGCAATTAAGCATTGTTTTTGTTGTAATCAAAAATCTTGAATGTAGAGAGATACATTTTACTTGTCACATACCTATGTATGTCACAATCACCGATCACAATGTGACATTGTACCTGTCAGAAATGTGTTGTTTGAGCCATCGTTATTGAAAATATACTTCATTTCATGCATTCACCTAAGAAAATAGCAGATGGTGCTTGAGAGCCGTTTTTACATGGATTAAATAAATAATTTAAATTCGTGAAACTAAACTTTGTCAATAATAAATATTTTTATTTGTAAAAATGTACAAGACCTGAATATTAAAAATTGCAACAAAACATGGTTAAACATTATTTAATTCTGCAGATTTTATTTGATAACTGGCAAATGACGTGATATGTTTTTCGTTTTTGTGAGCTAGGTTAGCTTTCCTTTCTGACTAATCAAAAGGCTTAATAAAATATAAAATGATCATATACCCCATTGTAACATAAGAGCAACTAAGAAAAAATGGCAGAAGACATGCAGTTGGAATAAGTATGAAGTTGGTGTTGAATATAGATAAATTGCAAGGTGTACTTCCCGTGTAGGAGAAAAGGTTCGTATTCAGCGTTATCTAATGAAATAATAGTGTTTCTCTACGATCCCTATTTCGTGAAACAAACGAAACAGAAACAAACAAAAACATATGTTGTACTTGTACAATACAAAGCACACTGTAGGAAGAATAACAATGCAGATAACAGTGTACTGTTTGAATAAATAGGAGGAAAAGCATCTAATCGTGGAAATCAAAGGCGGCGTTTGTTGGTTTTTGACGATCGGGCGGTTGTCTGCTTTGTGGCGGGAATGCAAATTTGCTTAGAATAACGCTCGGAATAACGACAGTACGAGTGCGAAGAGATACGGTACATACAATTCATTTAGATCATTGCCTTGCAGAAGTAAATAAAGTAATTACGCACGGTTGACGCATGAGAAGACCAGGAAAATTGGAGAATATACTAACAAATTAAAGCGACCTTAAAAACTATGTTTGAGTCGATCAAAGTTTAAAATAATAATTAGTTTTTAAAATATTCGAGTACTTAATGCCCTTAACCATCTACGTCACAGCATTTGATATACTTTGGTTCACGAAAGATGACTATTCATGGTCACTTCTTCGAAGAAAGAATACGCAGCACTTTATACAGTAGTAACTTAACAACATTTCATGTTAGAAAGAGAAAGATTATTTGATGTATGTCTATACAGTTTATGTTGTGTGACAGATATACGTAAATGGTGACATTATTTTCCAACACATTATAAGTAATAATGACGTATGTCGTAGAGTTACAGATATCTAATTATGTACTGCACTGCCCTCTGTCCTAATAGTTATCCAGTGACGTTGACATTTAAATCAAATTATTATTCCATGGTTTTTGTCAAGTCTATGTTTTTGGGTTTTGCAAATACATAGGTGAAGAGCATAAATCTTTGAAAAAAGGCATTATTTAAAAAGAAACATAATTTTCAAATAAATTATACTTATTTGTTTCAGTTCAAATATTTCATGTTGCACGTCTATGTATACGAAATGCAGTGAGGTTATCTGCTAGTAATATACTATACGGTTAATAAATGACCTTGAATTGTCATCTTTCGTGAACCAAACTATATCTCTCTTAGTCTCTTTCCAGCGGCGGCGCCAGGATGTAAATGTAGGGTGGGCACGGTCAAAAAAATTATTTGAAAGGATGGGCACCCATTTTTTAAATAATAAACATACCTATACCGGATGTGCACCGAAACACGAAATATAGGATTTTAATATGGGATTTAAAATAAGTGCGGATATTTACTTTGCTGTAACTTTTAGACCAAAACTACAAAAATAAAAATGTTTAGAATTAAATTTTACATTAAATTGTTTAAATTTGATGTAACAGCATATCTGCAGCACGAAATATTTCAGATATAAAATTGTGACAATTTCGTCAAGGATCATGGTCACGGAAATAATATCAATGTGACAGTTTCATTAATTAATAGCATATTTTGCTTACAATATGAACATAGGTCCTATACCTTTTGGTTCAGGAATTACAAAGAATCAAAGTTTTTATAAATGTCTGCAATTTTTTCAAAAAATTTGACCGTTGTACCTACTTTTAAAATAAATGAACAAAATAGTTTAGGTTTTGGTTATAATTGGTCAACCGGAAGTACCCCCATTTGAAGATTTTAACAGTTAAATATCATTTATTGACATTTAACGTTACTATAACTCAAAGATTATATTATTCCCTATACAATTTGATTACATTTTATACTTTATATTCAATACATATAGAGTTAAGAATTTTAAAGTAATTAAATTTTATAAATCAGCCAGCTATGCAAAACATGGAAACTGCTAATATATTCAGATAATTCAAATTGACAGATGTCAGTGCCAAGGAAAGTAAATGAATGTGGCAGAGATGAAGATGTTGGGGAAGACACGGAAAGATACGGCAAGGAATGAAAGAATAAGGGAAATAACTCTAGTGTTAGAAGTTTCTAGATAGATACAAGAAAGACGATTATATTGGTTTGAACATGTCATGAGTCGAGATGAACAATATATTGGAAGAAGAATGAATAGCTTAATAATAGAAGGTTGATGAAACAGAGGAAGACTAAAGATAAGATGGAAAGACTGCATTGCGGAAGATTTGAGAGAACAGGAACTGAATGAGAACCATACGCAAAACAGAAATGAGTGGAAGAAGAAAATAAAAAATAGCGACCCTTAATGAATGGGAAAAGCTAAAGAAGATGTCAGTGTGAAGTGCAATTTGCATAGTTTGTTTATGAAATAATTTTACTGGAAATTTAGAATCTTTTGCAAGAAAATTTATGTATGGAATTTATACATAATACAAAGGATTGACGGAACGTATTGTGCTGCCCACATCAGATTTTTTTAGATGGTGGACGGTTTCATTTTTGTAAATCTTTGTCCCTTCCCTGCGTTTTGTTTTTGTATTACAAATTTTAGTATAAAACAGACTAAGATAGTGATACAAAATCAACAGAAAATTGTTATGGAGGCCTTGAGGAATCTCTTGTTAAAATTTCAACCGTCAGATAAATAAACAAAGATGAAACAAAATGAACTGTTCCTTAAATAAAAAAAAATATCATTGCTGTCAATAATTCGATTTATTATTGTTTCTTTATTTGGAAGTTAATTTTTAACTGGTAATTGTTTGTACCTAAATAGAATATAGTAGCAGTGTGACGTGCAATGATGCTGTTTGTATTTTATTTATGTAAATAGAATGTTTTGTAACTAATGAACTGTCATTGTCCGAAGTTTTTCTTGTAAAAGAAATATAAAATTAGATCCACAACAAAAAGCAATGAATATTTCACGCCCCATTAATTCCATACTAAGCATATGTTGCTCATTGACGTCAGAACACTATATGACGTATTTTTAAGAAAAAGCCGAATTAGCTTCCTGAGTGTATATATTTAGCTCTTGGAATTCAAGTTCAAAAGTTGGAGATTAATTGGTTTTAAGAGAATTCGCGCCCTTTAATTTTCCATTCCACGTACCATTTGAACTGAAAGGATTTGAAAGTATTTAGGTTCGAGTGAGCGACGTCTGGATTACATCTCTTGTCATGTTAATTCTTTTGTAGGGCAACCCCTTCGCAGCTTTGTGATTGATTTCTGAATATTTGTAAGTGAACCTTACAATAACCGAGAACCGAGCGCGTATTCAGGATGTTTTCTAACGAAAATATGTTTTACACAAGCGGTTTTTTAAACTTCATATCACAATTACAACATATTTTGATGATTTTATAGTAATATATCATTTATTTCTGTCGATTTTATTTGACAACTGACAACAAATGTGTGTGAGCACTTTTTCGCTGTTGATAATTAGAATTTGGTGTGCATTCTGACCAATCAGAGGGTAAAATTATCTAAAACAAAGTTGTTTTCTCATGCACTATAGTACAATTATTATATCGTATATTAAAGTAAATAGGACCAGGGCCGTAACTAGGATGGGGCGGGCGGGGCACGTGCCCCGGGTGCAGCTGTTGATAGGGCGTAGAAATATGTCCTTCATTTGTTAAACTCAGAAAAAATCATAAATATAAACCAAATACACTCTTGGATTTCTTATTGCACACTTTGCGAATTAATACTCGTACTTCTTAGATAAATGTCTTTAAAGATCGATCTATTGATCACATTTTCCTATTTTACAGGCAAATCTGGGATAGACACTCGGCGATCTTCTATGATAAGTATCTGTAGAGCGTACAGCAAGGTCATCCCTTTTCATAACCATCAAAAACCTTCCAGTTTTAATTTAATTTCCTGTATTTTTAAACTACAAAATTTATGTTTTTCGTTGTTTCTAACGAATACTTAAGCTTTTTGCTATTTTTTGTCCAGAAAGCCCAGTTTTATGGCAACAATAATACAAAATCGCATATTAAAGGACGATAAAGACTTTCTGCGTACTTTTTACCTCCCGTCACCTTTAGGTAAGGAAGGTATTGTCTTTGGTCAAAAAATTCATTGATGAGTTTTTAGTGAATAAGCATGTTTTAGAGTCCCTATAATACGATTTTACCATTTTTACGATGATGTCTGTATATATGTATGTATGTATGTATGTATGTATGTATGTGTGTGTGTGTGTGTGCGCGTGTGTGTGTGTGTGTGTGCGACGAAAGTTTCGGATAGCATAACTTCAATATCACGATTCCAAAAATTATATTTTTTTCGTATTCCTCAAGTTTACATCCAAAAGAACAACTGATTAGATTTTGGTTATAATTGGTGAACCGGAAGTAGCCTCATTTGAAGATTTAACAGTTAAGTTTGATTTATTGACATTTAACGTTATTATAACTTAAAGAATTTATTATTCTCTATACGATTTGATTGCATTTTATACTTCATATTCAATAGATATAGAATCAGCCAGCCATGCTAACCATGAAAATTGTTAATATATTCAGATTGACAGATGTTAGTATCAATAAAAAGTAAATTAATGTGGCAGAGATGAGGATGTTGAAGTAGATGCTGGGGAAGACACGGACTTTTAAATTATTTGAGAATAATAGTGAATTTATTTACTGAAGCCCTAGGGCCGAGAAAAATAAACCATATGAGTGATAAAGAGGAACTTCAATGCCGAGGTGAGGTGCATATTAAATTTTATTTAAAATCAAAAAATTGTGAAAATGAAAGGAATATTTATTTTTATATATTTATTTATCTGTCAGTCTGGCCCTCAATGTTGCTATAGTTGCCGTCGAATGAGTATGGCTTGGAGATTTCTACACTGTTGTCAATTAATTGGCCATGTTGAAAAGGCTAAGTTATGAAGAAGCGGCAACACTGCAGGGCAAGGGACAGGGTGCGGAGAAGGGAAAAAGATGAACATCAGTCCATACTTATTTGGCGGCTACTATAGTTTATGAAGAAGCGGCACCACTGACGGGCATGGGACAGGATGCGGAGAAGGAAAAAAATATAATTTCGGGCATTGAAGTTATTGTAAAGAACATTCAAAATTCTCAAACTTCTTCGTCGGAATTATGTCGTTAGTTCTTTTTACACATATTTAATCATTTTATACGTACAAATTTACTATTGTACATCATATGTAACATTGTTAACATTAAAATGACCCACTGCCCGAAATCCAAATTTGTCGTACCCCGTCCTCAATAGCACCCACGTTCAGGGTTCGGGAATGGGTTGGTGATGAGGGCATGATGAAGAGCGGGTTGAGGTCGGGATCTGCGGGATAGGGGTAGGGTTAATGATAAAGTGATCCTCCTGCAGGGGATTAGGCTGATCCACAAGTGACGCGCGGCTCCATCCGGGACAATACAGCCCGGTTAACAAGTGCGATTGTATGTGAGGATTACATACAGGTGCGGACTACACTGTATGGTGTATGGGTTTGTCTACAAGGGTATTGTTGTTGTATTGTAACAATGAGAAAGTATACAGAATGTTTTAAAATGTATGAAATACAAAGTTGATTATTATAATTCATTGTGGTCATGTAGATTCGTTCGATATCAAAAGAATGAAGAAAGAGTACAAAACATTTATAACTAGGTGGCTAAACATTAGAATTTATTGATATTGCTCTATTTAGGGCTGTTTTCATAATCAGGCTCATTATAAGACTATTTAAAATTACTTTAAGACTTTATTTTAAGGTAATGCTACAGTGCTCTCTGTAGTCCTAAAGTTATATTATGAAAACGAACACAACTTTAATTTTAATTTAAAGTGTTAAAGTGAAGATAAATTTTATTATGAAAACGGCCCTTAATTTAGTTAAATTAAAGAAATAACTTTATACTAAAACTAGTAGAGACGTGGTAAAAATTTATACATATACAGTAAAATTTTTGAAAGATGTCCGATCAAGGTTATCTACGAATGTATGAATTCAGATTTTTGCTCCGCCCATTCTGACAAATTCAGTAGTGTCGTTTGCTTAGTTTTTATGAGGGTACATAAGATACTACTGTTATTTTATTATTATAAAAATATATGTCACAATAATAGCATTAAAAATTCAAAAATAAATCAACTGGAAAGTTTATTAGCAAATGTAAAACCAAATATGTGAAATTTAAGATACAAGGTCAGTGTCAATGACACATTATTCGTTCGGCTATGAATCAAGGTGATGTATCTGAATTAATATATAAGCTTACGTTACAGCGAAAGTATTATCCACAACGAGCATCTTTTTAAAATGGAATGTCCTAACTTAGTCGAAACAATATGAATTTTTTAAAAGACAAGCATGTTATATCCATCCTTATCGCACACGCTTAAAGCCTTTGTAAAGGAGGGGGATAAATGTATACCAATTTGTTCGTTCTTGATACAGATGACCTTGATCGGACATCTTTCAAAATTTTACTGTACTTGATTTTTTTTAGCTTACTAGATAGAATGATATAGGCGACGGACTCAGTGTTGCCAGTCTATTGAAAATTCCCTAAATCTAGGAAAATTTTCATTAGTTTGAGAAAAAGGCATTTTTTATGAATTTTTATTGATATCTAGGGATATTAGTAATCATATTGAGCACATAACATTATGCTTAGGTATATTTATAAAAATATAGCAGGCAATTGACCAGCCTTGCGAATACAGCTAAAGCTAGTGAGCTATGAATTCCTCTGAAGTCACTGAATATTTTACTTGAGACAACAATGGATTCACATGTACCGTTATCACCGTCAAATTGCTCACCGTTTACACCGTTCTATGCTGTGATTGGTTGAAATCATACGGTACGAACGGTCACGACGCTACGAACGGCGACGGCCGCCGTTGAAATATTTCTATTTTTCACTGCGTTGATGGGCAGTTGCCTCCGTAAATTTTAATTGCGCATGATCAGAACATATTTCAATAATACTAACTCAAACCAGTTTGACATAATTTTTTTTGTATTTTAATTCTTTATGTTTCTTTTTGGGTACTACTTCGCCAATTAAGAGTTTCGAAAAGTTGTCCATAGTGAAACCGGCGAAACAAAACTTATTATAGGTTATGGCAACCGGTAATATTACTGAGGTCGAAACATGTTTTAGTAATATTTCGTTTTTTAACTCTCGCTAAAAGAGGTATTGGATTCATGCTAAAAATCGCATATCCAGATTAAGCACGTTTTAAGGTCCCTACAATCCGATTATAACATTTTTACGATGATGTCTGCCTATGTGTGCGTGGATGTTGTAAATGCGATTTGTCAAATTCTATAAGACTAAAGATCTGTCTAACAATAGATTCCTCAATCTAACAGTAATGGGAAGAGTTGAATAGGTTCTGATAACAAATGGACAACCGGAAATGGTAGTTTATAAAAAAAATTCTAAATATTATTTTTGAAAATTTATGTTACTACAAATAATAAAGATAATTAAATTCTCAATCTGATACATTTAATTTTTTTATTATATTTTCTATAGGTTTAGAGATATAGTATATAATAGTACAGAATAAGCTGTTGTAATAAATCTCGTTGCCCAAAAAACAGTTGAGATATTTAAATGTTTGTGACAGATAAATGCATTATGTCAGTGTCAAAAATTAGCAGTTTTACTAACATTACTCGAAGATTTTTCTGGGAGGTACGAGTACATTTAATATATCTTATTGTATTATTAATTAAATATAAATTTAAAATTATAGGTACATTAATATTACATATATCCTTAAGAAATGCTGGTAATACCGTTAATAAATTTGAAGAATTTTGAACATATTAGAAGAATAGGACAAAATTCCTCATAGAACGAAAGAAGAGATACAATTTCAATTATTTGTGTGTACAAGAAATGTTAAATTCGTTACTTATACGGCGCGACCAGTCATGTGACTTTATTGGCCTTGGCAAGCACATATCGATATCCGTGTCAGAATGACGGCTAGTAGTTATTTACATAGGTGTCACAATTGTCATATATCATAATTTTTCATTCAAAATATTCTGATGGATAGAAAATCATGATGTTTTGAATGAAAAATTATGATACTTGACATATCTGCTTGTCTAGGCCAACAAAGTCACATGACTGCTCGCACTCTATGCAACATAAAATGAAAATGGCGAGAGGTATTGTGCTGGCCACAACTGATTTTTAAGTTTTGAATTGTGCGCATCGATATTTATGATGGAGCATGTGAACATAGTAGTTGTTATGACGGCCGCTACTGCCGCAAAATTAACAGTTGTAAAGGCCCATTCACAAATCAAAATTAGTGTTAGTTTTATGTTTAACGTTTTAGTTTTAGTGACCTTGTAGCATTGGTTTCTTATACAAGCATTCACAAATTAGTATTTAGTTTTGGTTTTAGCATAGAACATTGTAAACTCCAATCTTTGGTTTTAGTTTTATGTTTTATACTTAAGAACGAACCAATAGGAAGGATCGTAGAAAGAAATAGCGATATATAGTTGTTCTTGTCTATAACTGTCAAGTTTTGTTTGGAATTATTATGAATAATAAGAAATTTTTAAGTGCAGTTTTATTAATAAAATTGTATAATGATAAAAAGAAAAAAAATTGAAGATGGTGGGTTACCGATTTCTTTAATTTGTGTCGTATTTGCCAATAGGTGTCACTACCTGCTAAAACCACGACTAAAACATGATTTGTGAGTGCTGCTGCAAATTGCTATAAAACGTAAAACATAAAACTAATACTAATTTTGATTTGTGAATGGGCCTTAAGTCAAGGGCCTTAACAGTCCATATGAATCCAACTTTAATGCTAGTCTGAGACAAGAATACCTACCCTGCTCCTTACTTCTTTCGGAGCATTGAGCACTTATCATCAGACCTTGAATTTGGGACGTATTTATGGCACGACTACGTACATATTAAACTGTTTTTATACAGTTATTATTGCAATATTCAGAACCGTTAACGATTCATTAATTAAATACGAAGAAAGAGCTGCCTACTGTAAGGTCCTTTCTTCGTATAAAATTATAAGATGTCAAAGATCCTATCCTAACAACGCATAGTTTTTAAAGAATAAAATTTTATAAGATGCAATAAAAAATATTAAGTAAATAATATTAGTTTCTTAGAAAAGTTCAATATCTGTAACTATCAAATTTGCTGCAATTAAGATAAATAACATACTAATCCGCAAATACTATTATTGCATGACCAGAATTGCATTTCTTATCAATAAATTATCTGATTGTAAAATACATTGCACAAGTTTGCTTCATTTAATATTACATAAATGATTAATGACTATTCTATTTATTCGGCGTAAAATCTGAGCCATATAACCAAACAACATCGCAGTTCAAAGGGGGTGTCTTCCGATGACGTTTAGTTTCCTTTATAATGATTTATATCCAACATCCAACCCTTTGTGAGTGGCGCATTCCCTTGGTCGGGCTTAAAACAGTAATAATATCAATTTTCAACATTCGCGTGTTTTGTTCTGTGGGTAGTTAGTGCGTATTGTTGTCGCTAGAGCCCTGTGGGAACCGCAGGGTGTTCCACACTTCACCCCACCCTCGCGCCAAGCCGACTCGGATGTTATTACGTTGACATCTAATTGTAACACACTTGATACTTATTATTATTATTGTGTTCGCGGGGAAAAACTCCCTATACAAAGCGAGATATTTTTCTACCGATATTTATATAACGATGTTAATGTCAGAAACGCGGCACGAATGAAGGCGAGCGGGATTATGTTCTGGAAATAATGTATTCATTGCTTTTCGTATTTCTTCCTCTTTAATGCTAACTGTTTTTTGTTGCCTTGCCAGTTGTTTTTATATTACGCGGAATTATTGTAAATGAATGACGCTGTATTTTCACATCATAACTGAATTTTTATTCCGGAAATTATTTTTCCTTCTTTTCAAACAACAAAAAATTCAAATAATGGAAAATAATAAGCAAGAAACTCAAATTATTACTGATTTGGAGAGGTAAAATAATGGAGATTCAGTCCTTGGTTAAAATATTATTTATTTAAAACAATACCGACGTTTCGGTCTCAATTAGATCATCCTCAGGGTTCTGGAAAACATCAACGGGGTACAAATATCATGCTCTACAAATTTTAAGAAACTGGTCACTTACATGTTTACAATGTTTTTAGATTTTTTGAAAAATAATGAAATGTACATAATTAAAAAAGAAGGAGGTTGTAGACGTCGTCAAACTATAAAAATATAAATAACACGTACATTCTTATCAGAGTTCATTATAAAACTGACGAAGGGTTGGTTCTTGTATTGCAAGGAGCAAGGTACAAGAACCAACCCTTTGTCAGTGTTACAATGAACTCTTTATTTATTTATTTAGCTTATGGCATACATTCATCACAATTTAAATATATCAAGATGTTGACTTGGTCAAGATGGTAGAAGGCGGCTTTCAATATGATGTAGTACTGTCTTGTTTACCCAAGTAGATCGCCGGAAGGTCTAGTCGCTACCAGTATGTTGGAGTTCTTGTGATGAATGTAATGACCATGAGATCTCGAGGATTGTCTGGTCGCCGATTTCTGCTAGTTCTTTAGCGTTACCCAGGGTGCACCACGAGGAGCGAACTCTGATAAGAATTTACGTATGTTATTTATATTTTTATAGTTTGACGACATCTACAATCTCCTTTTATTTTTTTTAATTATGTACATTTCATTATTTTTCAAAAAATCTAAAAACATTTTACATGTAAGTGCCCAGTGTCTTAAAATTTGTAGACCATGATATTTGCACCCCGTTGATGTTTTCTAGAACCCTGAGGATGGTCTAATTGAGACCGAAACATCGGTATTGTTTTAAATAAATAATATTTTAACCAAGGACTGAATCTCCATTATTTCACCTCTCCAAATCATCATTAACAGTCGATTAAAACTTATTGCAATCATATTATTACCTTAAAAACGATTGCTGGTGTAATGACGAAACCGGGACTTACCTAAAACAAGAGAGAAATAGTAATTAGAATTTGTTAAACAAATAAAGCAATAGTTATTTACACCAGCTAAGAAAGGCTTGATTTACATTAGAGGTACAATGACTGTACAATAACGGTACGATGACGGTACGGTACTTCTTGCTCCAATGTATTTTAATGGACCCATTTACATCTACGTTCTCGGTACGATGACAGTACGATGATGGTACGATGACGGCACATTGATATTAATTGATTTACAGATTAACGATACGACCACGGTACAGTGTTTTGTTTCTATTGAAACAATCGAAAAAAAAAATTGTATCTTAGTGACTGCGTAGTATTTGCATGCAACGGGGAGTGGAAGATTGCGTTTGAAGAGTACGTGCACATCACGTTGATGTACATACCAAAATCAGTTGAGTGGAAGTAAAAAGTAAACATATGCCACGTAATTGATATCTGACATTTTTCTGTATGTTATATTATTTTTTCGAAATGTTCCAAATTTCGTTATTTTCTTTTATTTCGCGTAATTACTATTTAGTCTTGCGTAATTAGGATAACTTTATGCAAATAAATTGTATGCTAGGAATGCATTCTGATGAGTCTTCATCAATAAGTAAAATCAGTATATGTTGGATCTGCTGCCATTATTAAATTAATTATTACAAAGGTAACGAAAATTACCTTAATTATAATAATGGATAACAATGAAATACAAAAATGACAGATAATTTTCTATTGTTTTAATGATTAAATTTTTGTAGAACCCACTTAAAAAAATAAAATCGAAATTACTAACTTTGAATTATTTTTTATCAAATTTTTCGCAATATATTATTATATAGTTGAATTCAGAAGAAAATTCGCTATTTAATGAGTTAATAAAAAATATATGCCATTTAAAAAAAATTAAAATAATAATGGTTATGTCAAAATGTGTTCCCCTCTATGCCTTACAAAATATTATAATCACTTTTTTGTGTAACTTTTCATATACATGAATAAAAGGCACTGTTCCATTATATTGATACACCCTGTATACATGTTATGAAGTTATCGTACCAACCATAATTATTGTAAAGAAAAAGGGTTAAATTTGTAGATTATCACTCATTTATTTTCATGCTTTGTTATTTAGTGATTTCTCGTAAAAGACAATTGGCAAAACTCCTGTGCGTTATTATAACACACTAGTGTGTTATGATTTTTCTCATACATGAACGATATTGACAATGTAATGTAATCATGTGGAAACAATATGTTTCTTATGTTGCTCGTAAGAAAAATTTATTAGAAAATATCAAGATGAAATTCTTATTTTTATTTTCTGGTCCATTTATAAATAAAGAAACCTAGGATTATTCGTTTTAAAAATTCATTGAAAATTTGACAAATAACTATCAAAAAATATACATGCAATCGAGTTTCTCAAATCATTTGTTTTAAAAATTAAATCAGTTGTTCAATTCATTAAAAAAATTACTCGTTTTCACCTATATTAAATAAATATTGACTTGAGGTAATAAGCTTTTAAATTTAATCGTAGAAATTTATGATTGTGTTAAGTTTAATACTTTGTTGTTATTTTATCTTTTCTGTAAATTTCCATTATTGTACGAGATTTAGTTATTGATTTCGGTCTATTAATATTTACAAATTGAATGAATAATTTTATCATGTTAACACCTTTAGAGATTTGGAAACATGCGTTAACATCGTAGATAAGATATGGCATGTGAAATATAAAAGGATCCGACCACTTACTTTCCGTAAAAGTAAATAAATCACGGATTAGTATTTCCCTGATAACGCGCTGATAACAAACATCTAACAGCAAACTTATACCGTACAGGCAATACTTTTATTTATGACTCTGTATCTTGTGTTTATTAGTTGATAAACCATCGAAAATAGACTAGAAATCGTTGATTGCTTTATTGCACTCTTGCACAACGACAGAGAAGATAAAATTTACTTTTTTGTTTTTAAGGTAAAATTGTTAGGTGCACAGTTTGGATACCTGAATGAGGCCTAGATGATTTATAACCTTTATTTTCTAAATTATAATTGGACATACCTTCCATATCTTCAATTTTTGAAACAATTAAAATCAGATTTACTCGAGGATTTATTTATATAGCAAAATTTTGATATGCCATTTTTAGCAGGGTACCTATTTATAGAGAGTGTTGATCGCAACACCGGAACATAGGACTTTAACATGTAAAATCATACTTTCGTAATTTCCTGCATAAGTAATTATTAAAGGTAAAAAGGTATAGCATAAAATTCCACATCAGAATCAATAAACAAAAGTATATAGTGTTATTAAGAGTACAAGTGATACTTTGTGTGGCGAGCGTGGAAATTTGCACGATGAATGAAGGGAGTCTCATAATTGCACGCGGGGCACACAAAGACACTTTTACTCCGAATGACACAATATATTTTTTCTTCAAACGTAGATATTTAAAGAAAAATATCTACTACTGACGTTACATTTTACGTAAATTACATTTGCGATTTCAATTGCCCTGTAATTATGGATACTTATTTGTTATAAACCATTATAAACATTGAAGTGCAAATTTTCACGTTTTGACGTTTAAATAAAAACTGTGCAATTTTATATCCTCCTTGTGTGCAATTATGTCGGAATTTGAAGTATTATAATGTACGCCCCCTGAAGTTGTTCATTTGGATGGAAATCTAACAGTGTGGCTGAAAGATATATCCAGGAATCACTGCAAAACAATACAAACTTTTTTTATCACTTTAATTCTAAGTATTCTTATGTTCATTACCGTCCCTGTAATTGTAATCTGTAAGTCTGCTATTCTTTAATATATGTTGTTTCCTCAAAAGTAAACTCTGTTTATATTTCAATTCATAGGTTATTTATTTAAATTTGACAGCTATTGATGGTATTTAGTAACTTTATTCTTAGGTTATCTAATGTGTTATAGTGACATTTAGGGCGATATTACAGGTTTATTTTATTAAAGTTACTTATTATTTGTTGATTCTGTATAGTTTCTATGGATATTTATTTATTGTATTTCTACGTTGTGAATCAAGTCACAAAAGATGCTACTTTTATGACGTTTGAAGAAAAACTTATTTTTGCATGCTCTATAACGGCAGAAATTAGGTACGAAATGTTGAAAATCATCCTAAAAATTAACAAATGTTAGCGAATTATCTGTCAACATAAGTTAATTTATTTTGTAATTTCTGTTAAAGTGAAAAAATATTTATTTAAATTAATAGATTCGATCACTTGAATACATATAAAATATAAATAGTATCTAATACAAATATATTAACCTAACTTGACAGGTAAAACGTCAAACATTTGCTTATTTATCTGTTTCAATTCCATGGCTACCGCAATTTTTGGGGTAATTTTCAGCATTTCTCCCCTTACAAAGCATGTAAAGTTAATTTTGCTTATTGATTAAGATGCAGAAATTTAAAAGTATTACAACTTTTATTTGAAGCATTTGTACTTAAAATAATTAGGGAAGGAGGAGATTATGAAAATATGATTTTACATGTTGAATTCCTATGTTGAGGGAGATAAAAAAAATCTATCTTTTAATTGTTGTCGGGATAGTATGACTAACAATACAATTATAAGTTCCCCAAATTTATTTTATTGAAGTTCCTGAGAATTAACATAAATTTGTTTTTATGTATAATTCCGTCTCTCATCCATGTTTTCACTTGAAATCTTTATGACATTTAATTGCTATTTAAATTTACTTTTATTTGGTGTAGGCGGCTCAATTAAGGATCATATTTCACACTTGGAAATCGTTGAAAATTGCATGGCCAAAGTGTAAAATTATTTGCCACTTATTTCATTACTTCTAAATCTAACAAATAAAGTATAAATCAGCACATACGATATGGCTGTGAAAATGACATTTATAATTAAATATGATATCTTTCATTGGATGCATGTATCTCCCCTATTCTATATTTCTTTTTTTATCGAGGCATTTTGATAAATTAGTCATCCAATAAATTACTATTGCCTTATTTTGAATAGTATAAATAAATAGCGATTACAGTATCCAGTGATATGTACAATACGAATAATAATTGAAAGTGGAAGATGAAGTTCCTATTACAAAAGGTTCCTCCACCATATATTAACAAATTAAAACATGGATAATTTTATATTAAAAATAGATCTTAAAACCAGGAATCCGAAACTAAACCCGAACCTGAACCAAAAACCCGAATTAACCCGAAGTTTTGATGAACCTGAACCCGAACCGTACCTTTATTTGTCAAGGTCAATAAACCTGAACCGAATTTAAACCTTTTTAAATTCAAATTCGTTTCAGGTATGTTAAATAAACATTAAAAATGGTAAATTCAAATTAAATTTACTATGATTTTAAAATTAATAAATATCACCATCTTATTGTGTGTACAATCATTTATCGCTCTAAACCGAAATTCGAACCCAAACCCAAAACCAATGAACCGTTACAATTTTCATTTCCTTGAACCGAAACTGAACCTGAACCAACATTTACTTCCTGAATCTGAACCGAACCTGAACCATAAATAAATTTCGGTTCAGATCCCTGCTATCAAAGTTTAAAAAGGCTTTTATTGTATGTATTCGATTTTTTTGTCGTTAACAACTATGTCGCACATCTACTTTAACCCAAATTCTAACTACTAACTAATGTTATCGTGTTTTAGAAATATGGAATTAATTTTCAAATAAATTACTGCAAAAAAATAACGAAACAACGAAAGCAGACCAAATAACACCTGTTTGAATTTATGATACCTCGTTAAATACGGGCATTTATATGAAATTGAAAGATATGTTGTATTAGATAGGCTGCCAGTGGCAATAACATCGTAGACTACAATATAAGAATTTTCAATAATAATTTTATTAAATTGTTCTTTATCCAATAATATTTCTAATTATTATTAACCACGAAAGTTATCTTAAATATAACTACATATTTACAGTAAAAATTTTGAAAGTCTGATCAAGGTCTTCTGTATCATGAACGAATTAACAAATTGGCATACATTTATCTCCCTCATTTGCCATGACTAGAAGCGTGTGCCATAAGGATGGATATAACACGCTTGTCTTTCAAAAAATCATATTGTTTCGATTACGTTAAGACGATGCTCATTTTGACAATACTTTCGCTATAACGTAAGATTATTTATTAATTCAGATATTATTATCTTGATGCATAGCCGTACGAATCACGTTATTTTCTATCAGTGTCAATGACACTGTGTCAGTATCTTATTTTTCACATATTTAGTTTTATATTTGCCAATAAACTTACCAGTTCATAAAGTAATGGTATCTTATGTACCCTTATAAAAACCAAGTAAACGGCAATACTGAATTTGACAGAATGAGTGGAGCTAAAATCTTAATTCATACAATTCGTAGATGACCTTGATCAGACATCTTTCAAAATTTTTACTGTATATATTTTTATAAATGTTAAAAAAATCAATTCTTCTATTTTTTCGTTTTCTACAGGTGATACAACTGCTTACCATACCATTACTATGATTTAACCGAACTAAAAACAAAAGTGAAAAGGTGTCCCTAACGGCCTTCGGCTGTTATTATTTATAACAGGCGTATCATGGTGGTATACCTGTTGTCACGGAAAATTTATAAATAACAAAAAAAAAATGAATGAAAATTGTTTTTTTTTTGTAGTACGTGATTCCAATTATTAGCGAACTTTATTGTTTGAGAGAAGAAAATAAATATAACATCCATGTTAGAGAATATTAAAAAAAAAACTATTACGACTTAACGAATAACAATTAAGATTTTCTAGAAATATAGATCGCCTTCAAATTTGGAAGAAGTTTCATAAAGAATAAAATAAAAAATAGTGTGTAAATCCAATGTAAATTTAGATAGTTTAGAAATTAAAAATAAAGACTATTGTTTTATAGAAGCACTGACCACACGTAATTTTTTTTTTGTTTCTAACAAGTGAATGATACCCGAGAAAAACAATAATAAAGTTTTGAGGAAAGGTTATGTGGATAATAAGCTCTGTGTATGTATAAGAGAGCTAACATATTTTTATCTGATTTTGATTGGTAATATTTTTAAATTTTGACTAAGCTACAAGGCTACAGCTAAATACACTTCTTGTAAAAGCCGTGATAATAGTCCTATTTCTCTATGTCTGTCGGCAATTTCTCCTCTATAAATACGTAACAAGGAAAATAAAAGCTGTACACCGCTAAAATATTCATCTTCACAGAGGATTCGTCCGAAATCTTTTTTTTAATTGTAAAGCAAGATCAAAGCGCTTCCTACGAAAAGCACAAAGCTTCGCTGGAAATTATCACGTTTGGAGCTTAAAGTCCTGCTGGAAAAAACGGCGTCGTGAGATCTGGAGGTGTTAAGCTCAGGATGAGAGCTTTGAGGAGATGACGGGATTCGCGCATTTGATTCGCTCTCGGCAAATCCCTGAGTGAAAATGATTTTTCTTTTGTACGTAATTACAGTCTGTGTTCTTCTCAAAGGAGATATCTTTTTAATGATTTCCAACTCTGCGAGTTGTTATCTTTCAAACAAGAGATTATTTTCACATATTATATAGGTACTGTTTATCTCATACCTAAAGGGAAATATTTTTAATATAATGCTTTATTAATAAACGTACAATAAAGTAAATGAAAACCTGTAGAACCTAACTTAATAATACGATATTTGATTTCAAACTACAGTAAAATCTTTCTTAACGACCTTCAATAAGCGGGAACCTCTATTAACTGAACAATTTTACGGAAACTGTCATTTTTATATTGAAAAAAATCTTATAAAAAGAAATATAACTTCTAGAAATTATTAGTTGTTATTTGTTTAGTTGTTTAATGAGATATGTATGTATTTTTCTTCAATGTTAATTATTCTTAACTGTAAATATGAAAATCTTCAAATCCCAAAAATATTGAAATATTTATAATGAGAATAAGTAACTGAATAAACGAAATAATTTTTTATTGTTATAAAAATGTAAAGTTGTTCTGGTTTGACATTTTAAGTATCGATAAGTACAATATTTTGATTTTCAACTGCCCATGCCACCTCCACATCCCACCACTGAATTCAGCCAGTGTACCAAATACAGGCATTTGTTAGCAAAAATGACGCTAATTTTCGAAATAGAAAATTTGGCAACCTAAAATTCAGAATTTTGTTTTCTAAAACTCTACAATGCATCCTTAAAGTTTTACAGAACAAATAACATTTGAAAAAATCTGTTGTGTCCACCACAATACCTCTCGCCACTTCCTTTTTTGGTTACACAAGTATAGGGCGCGAACAGTCATGTTACATTATTGGCCTTGACAAGCAGATGTGGGGGCCCGATTCAGAATGATACTTAGTAATTATGTACATAGATGTCAAATGTCAGAATTTTTCATTAAAAATTTCAAGATTTTCTAAAATCACGTAGTTAATTTGTCATCAGGAGAGTGGAATTTACATGCGGAGGAAAATAAACCACATGGAATTGGAAAATCACTAAATTTAGAATGAGAAATTATGATATTTGACATCTATATACATAATTACTAGCTATTATTCTGACATGGGCCCCCATAGCTGCTTGTCAAGGCCAACAAAGTCACATGACTGCTCGCGCCCTATTGTATTTAACATTTCTTATATACCTACACTCTACACCAAAAATTCTACTTATATCTATTCCTTATATTTAGATTGTTTAATTTTAAATTCATTTTATGAAGATATTTTGTCCTCTTCTAATTTTTCGCAATGTTTCCAACTCATTGTCAGGATTGACAGTATTTTTGAATGATATATACCTATAATTTTAAATATTTAACTATTAATACAATAAGAAATAATATAATGTATGTACTTCCCAGAAAAAGTCTTCAGTAATGTCTCCGGATTTCTGACACTGACATTTATCTGTCAGTTACAAAAATTTTAAATTTTCAACTATTTTCCATGGCATTCTTTCGGTTGTAAAATTTATTATAACAGATTATTTTATATATTATATTTCTTTTATCTCTAAATCTATAGAATATATAATAAAATATTTAAATGTATCAGATAGAGAATTTAATTTTGTTTAATATTACCAAGATAAATTTTCAAAAAATATTATTTAGAATATTTTTTTTTCCAGAATCTTCTACTTCCGGTTGTCCAATTGTTACCAAAACCATTTCAGATCTTCCCATGAATGTCCGATTGGGAAATACGTAGTTAAACAAATATGAAGTCTTATTGTTTTTGAGTAATCGTCCTTCCAAAATCCCACATACATACACACATACACAAACACACACAGACACATACATCCACACACACACAGACATCATCGTAAAAATGTTAAAATCGGATTGTAGGGACCTTAAAACGTGCTTATTCAATAAAATCTGGATATGCAATTTTTTGCATGAATCCAATACCTCTCTTAGCGAGAGGTAAAAATATAATGCTAAACGCCTGTATACCGATTTCTCATATTCATTCTATATGTGTTGCATGTCTTAAAACAATATCTTGGACAACATGCTTTTTTTATAGAGAAAAAATATTTTTTCTCAAATGAAAAACGTTTGCAATTCTCCCTGATGAGGGGTGATAAACGTATGGTCATCGTCCAAATTCACTAACGCTGACTAAATGACAAATACGTATATTAGCACACACATGTCCTCGTCGTATGTCGTATATCGTGTACAGAACAGGGTTTGTGATATGAGTAATGTGCGTCGTTCCTATGACGTACTCCAGAACAAATTTTAGTGTTTTTTTGTTCAATTCCATGACACATCTAATTTGGGGTAATTAGTTATCCAGTAAAGACAAATCTAAAAATGTTTTCTCATTTTTTGTGCAACCTTTTAGGTTATATGGGTTTGCTTGTGAGATTGTAATTTATTAGAGCATAAGTGGTTAATTTTTTACAGTTATGATTAACTTTTTGATAGTTAATAATATTAATTTAAAGAAGAAAATATGCAATTTAATTACCTAATTATATAAAAATCAGTAAAAAATTCTGTTGTGGCCATCACAATACCTCTCGCGCCCTTATTAACAATACAATAAAAAATATTAAATATCGTTCCCAGAAAAAGCTTTCAGTACTATCTCTGAATTTTTGACACTGATAATGGTGACATTTATCTGTCAATTACAGAGATTTTAATTTCTCAAGTAGTTACCATGGAGATATTTGGGCTGTGAGATTTACTACTACAGATTATTTTATAGATTATATATCTATATCCATAAATCTATAGAAGGTATAATATTTTTTTTGTCTAATTGTTACCAGAATCTATTCAACTCTTCCCATTACTGTTAGATTGAGAAATCCGTAGTTACACAGGTCTTTAGTCTTATAAAATTTGAGAAATCGTACACACAACAACCTCTTACACAGACATACACACACATACACACACACACACATCATCGTAAAAATGTTATTATCGGATTCTAGGGATCTTAAAACGTGCTTATTCACTAAAATCTGGATATGCGTTTTTAGCATGATTCCAATACCTCTCTTAGCGAGAGGTAAAAACTATTGAGTCAGTAGTTTTGTTAAATGGTGTAAATATGTTTGCTAATAATTTAAATCGAATTTAAACAATAAATAGTAGATTTACGAAAAAACACAACACTTTAATTACATTTTAAATCTTTACAGATTTACAGTTATTTAACTGTGTGCTTATAATAATAACAACACAGGAGCGAAAAACCGTAAAACAATATTGATAAATTATTTTTTCTGCAATAAAAACTTGTGATATTTATATTATAAGTATAATTTTTGAAATTCAAATATGTACTACATATTTTTTTTATTATATCACTATATTATATTAATAAAATATTATCGAGTGTAAGTGTTCAATAATTCATTTACATTACGAAATGTTTTAATTAATTCCTCTGCCTTATAAAAATTTATTTTTAAATTAAAATTAAAACTCTGTTAATCTGTATAAAATTCTCTCAAATTCTTCCCAAAAAACTTCTAAAGTTGCAATAAGTTAGCTCTTGTGTTTGTTTTACCGCCAGAGCTTTTATGTTGGTGGGGATACAGGGGCGGAGTTAAAGCTCTATCTCAGCCAATCAGAATCAAGCCACTCCCACTACAATCCCTACATCTCTCACCAATAGAACCCAGAGCAATTGTGCGAGTTTAATCAAATACCAATCAATTTCTGTGATATGCCCTTTACATAAATTCAAATTGATGCACGGAAAGATGATATAGATACGAAACAACAAATGAGATGCAAAATGGATTATGATAATGAAGATAATGATGTTAATATGGAAATATTAATTAAAATGAAAATAAAAATATGGTAATGCAACTTAATGCACATTATTTGGAGTACAACAGGATTTAAAAAAATATGTACTGTACATAGGTAAAAGATATGATTAATAAATATTTGGTATTTCAAATGATATATTTATACTAAATATATGAACAATATTTTATACAAATTAATATCTTTTATTATTAATATTTATTTTTATTCAAAAATAATAAATATAAAAAGTTCAATGAAAGTAAATATTTGTAATAATTATTTATATATTGAATAAAAAAACAACACATTTTCATTTTTTACTTATGCTGTTTTCAAAAATATATTTTATTTTTCATATTAATATATATTTGATATATTGTCTCCCACTTCTAATAAAATAATTTTTTTTTTTTATTTTCAAAAAATAATTTTCAATTCAAATTTACCTAATTACCCCCTGAAATAATCTAAATCTTAGCCTAAATGACACCATATCTGGCTTAAGACAACTTGTCACCGTTTAGGGGCGTGGTCAATCTTTGTTAAGCCCCTCCCCTTTCTATTCCTTATATCCCAGTCCTTAAAGGTTAGTTTGGCTTGCGTAAATCAACGATATTTGAGTGCGGGTGTGTTCACAATCTAGTCCGATCTCTGAGCTTCGGACAGCAGAGTGAACAGTTTCCCGGCGAGTTATCACGCGAACGCATGGGAGTGAACGTGAACGTGATCAAAAATCACGCAAAGATTACAAAAATAGTGAAAAGAAAACATGGACTTAGTGTGCGTTGAAATAATCACAAAATAATTGTTAACTTGTCAAACTATTTAATTTTAAACAAAAACTGAAGTGACGATTTTGTTCGCGCCAAATTTAAACTATCTTAATTTTTTGTTCGATGTTTATACCGGTGTAATTGTCTATTTGTGGGGTTTCCATGACGATGGAATTGGGTACGGTTGCGGCGCCAATGCCGCTGGATTTCAGCGTAGCGGTTCGCGCGCGGCCGTCGGAAAATGAGGCGTCAGGTACTGAAAGCCCGACGCCCGGAGAACCGATGCCCGGAAAAGCGTCGCCGCTACCCGGACCAGCGAATGTTGGGGAAAGCGGAACGTCGGCGTTCCGGGTTGTCACACCGAAAGGACGACTTGAAGGTAAAATAATTATGAAGTTTTGTATGTTTTGTGGAGAAAAATGCAGGAATTTTATTTGTTTATTGACTAGTTTTACATGTTTTATAATGAAGATTTTATTAGTACAACTTTTGGGGAAAAATATATTTTCCAGTGAGTTAGAAATAATTCGAATACTGCATACTGTTTAGGTATTAATTGTTATTATAAGCACGGTCAATTTGGTATTACTCATTGTACGTCTTAGTAATTAAGAAAGAGGTTATTTAAAATTATGGTTACCTGTCATGTTTTTAAACAGGTTGTATCGTTTACATAAGTTATAAGTGTTCTTCAATTAATTAAAATATACTAAACCGAAATATAATATGAGATAATTCTCTTAGGCGGGTGCATTTTTCGGAATCTACGCAATTTCTATATTTCTGAACAGTCCCAGACAATTTTTGTTTTGATCTGAAAGCCCTCTTATAAATATATTTAACATCTTCCATAGGCATGCAAAATATAACCACCGGAATCCGGTAAAGAGAGCAATCACTGTATATCATCTCGGCGTATTACCTATATTTGAGTATGCCAATTTTATTATATTGCAGATTTTGGTAATAACGATATATCTGTATCGTTGAAGGACGTTTCTAGATCTCACCTCACGAGCTGAGTTGTCCTTCAGAAATAATTTTTAAGTTTCAAATTTGGCATCGGTCGAAATCGAATACGGATCGTCCGAATCACTACTGGTCACCTAATGCATACAGCCACGCTATCCCATTCTAAATAAATTACGTTAAATGCATCGGTAGTTGACACTTTACGAAATGAAAATTTGTAATATTGTTGTTTAAAAACATGTTTTTAATGTTTAGCAAACATACAAGCAATTATCCGTATTCATTGACGTCTTAAGAAGTAATATACCTATAAAAATAACAATTAAAATTAATTTTCTAAAATATCAAAATGAGAAAATGAAATGCATTAGTAGTTGACATTTGTCAGCTATCTGATTTTTAGTAGTTGACACAAAAATGTTCTACAAGTAGACACCTTGTAAAATATATTGTATATCTAATGTTTTCCGAAATAACTTACTCCAGTACATGACACACATTAGAGGCCACAGAATTTTGGAATTCACATTTTAATTTGGTTATCATAGGCGTATGCGGTTGTAGCAGTAATTCACTAATTCGTTTCCTGCATTTTCGTGATTTTTATGTTTCTTTTTACCTCCCGCTACCCTTGGTAAGGGAGGTATAGGGATCGTGCTAAAAATCGCATATCGAGATTTTGGTAAATGACCACGTTTTAAGGTCCCTAGAATCCATTTTTAACATTTTCACGATGATGTATGTATATGTATGTATGTGTGTGTGAGTGTGTGTGTATCCTCTTTACGCTCTAACTCAAATACTATCATTCAGAAAGTTTTGAAACCATGTATTTCTACCTTATTCTAATATGGAAAGAACTGATTAGATTTTGGTGGCAATCGGATGACCGGAAATGGCAGTTTAGTTGAAGCTCAAGATAGTTTTTCTTCAAAAAATACCTTTAATTGTAATTTTTCTCAATTTGTTATAAAAATTAAAGATTATTCCATTTTTTACAAGCTTTAATACTTTTTCTATATATTGTATGGATAAATTTATAAAATATAAAAAATATATACATAGGTAAATGGCGGGAGGTACTGTATTGGTTACATCAGATTTTTTATCTTCTAACGTGAAAATATACGGGAATTTGGTAAAATATACATGTAGCCGCATTTTTGGAAAATCAAATAATGGAAATACTATAATAAATTTTAAAAAAATGCGCTGACACACAATGGCAATAGCTATATTACCAGTGTGTGTCAACTAATAAAAAAATATTTTATATAATCTTAAAAGGTCACTTACTACTAAATCCATTATCAACAGTAAATTTAGAAACAAATACTATTAATGATTTAGTACAACATATTTATAAGCTTATCTTCTTAAGGATTTATATAAAAATTCAGAAAGTCGGATACAAAAAACTCCCACTGTTCATTGATACTCTACTTTTGTACAATTTTATTGTTTTGATATTAACTAATGTTACATATTTTCAACACAGATGGTTATACTAGTATATTAACAACAAAAGCAATATTAAAAACAGTCAAATTTGTTTATTTTAGTGTAATTTAAACATAAAGTGTCACCTACTAGTGCTATGCCAACTATCGGTGCTTTTACTACGTTTTAAGTAAGAATAATATTTCAAATCTGTACATACTTCAAGTAAAACAAGATTTTTTCTAAACTATTTTACATACAAAAAAGTTAATTTACTGATTCTTGCAATATCCATAACATTAGTAATATAAAAAAAATACGTATATAGGTAAGTACATTTATATTAAAGAATTTTATTTTCAAAAGTCTCACGGTAAAATATTGCCCTTGGCCCTGCGGTAAATCGTGCATTTGCCTCGCAAAAGATCAAGCCGGACCTGCATTTAACACACATATTTTTTTTTTTTAATTCGTAGATAAATGATAAAATCTAATTAATCAATAGGTACACAAACTTTTTAAAAATTTATCTTGCTGATAATCAGGTTTAATGACCAAATTTCAATTACAATAAATCGCTATAAATCACTGTAGATTTAAGTGTAAAAAAACTTGAGATGCGATAATACATAAGTAGCCACTTTTTAATTTAATAGCGAAGATACACAACTACTAAATCAAGGATTATTTTACATCTAAATCGTGTCTGGTTTAGGTTATCTACTTTGGAATAATAATTAAAATTTGAAGTATAACATAAAATTATAAGTATTACGTTTAAAGTACAAGTCTTATTATAAATATATGTAAACTGATATCAATCAGTTTAGATTTTGAATATTTTTATATGTATTTATCAATTAGATACTTATAAAATATGTGTTTCAAATTATTAATAAATAAATGTGGACATTTTTGTGTCTGACTATACCGAAAAAACCGAATTATATGATATAAATCTATAATAGAGATTTTAGATAGACAACCTGAATTCGTATAAAATTAAAGTTTGCCTAATATTTACTTATACGAAACTTCAAGCCGACAAAATTAAAAAAATCTGATGTGGCCAGCACATAACCTCTCGCCGTATATTTTACCTGGCTGTATGCATAAAGCAAAGAATATTTTTATAAATACAAATAATATATTCATATAAATCTATGACGTATAAACTTCTTTGTTATTCAATAATAGCATGTCTCAACATGAAGATATTTTACCATAAATTATGTTACAATAAATTACAAAGTAGAGTTTACCATATATAAATATTAGGCTGGTAACAGCAATTTTCAATTCGAACAACGTTGTTTACTTTCTCTTCATATTCTTCTAGTAAAAACATTAATTTTGGGCGGTCTAAAATGTATATATGGATTGTGCATCTATTCTTACATATCTTCTTTTACATTTTATTTTTTCATACATGTTATATCTAAATAACACTAATTCCCTTTAATAAAGTGACGGATAGATTGCACTCCGATTATTCTTATATCGATGTGTAATTTTGTCAATATTTACAACTTACTTGAGAAGAATTTGATAGCTTTTTCGCAATTCAAAGTTACTCTAGTCTACAGTACTGGTGTACATTGTCCCATAATGTTTGAAACAAATTTAAGTCCTTCAACCTAGACTTGTCATCTCCATAATAGTCACAGATCAAGAATTAAGGGATTCTCCAAATACATTTTTCTTTCATTACTCATTATTTCTGACACTGACATTTATCTGTCAGTTACAAATAATTTAAATTTGCAACTATTTTTCATGGCATCCTTTCGGTTGTAAAATTAATTACAACATTATTTTATATATTATATTCCTTTTATCTCTAAATCTATAAAATATGTATAAAAATATTTAAATGTATCAGAAAGAGAATTTATTTTTCTTTAATATTATCAAGAAAAATTTTCAAAAAATAATTTTTAGAAGATTTTTTTTCAAGAATCTTCTACTTCCGGTTGTCCAATTGTTACCAAAACCTTTTCAGATCTTCCCATGAATGTCCGATTGGGAAATACGTTGTTAAACAAATTTTAAGTCTTATAGTTTTTGAGTAACCGTCCTTCCAACATCCCACACACACACATCCACACACACACACACACACACAGACATCATCGTAAAAATGTTAAAATCGGATTGTAGGGACCTTAAAACGTGCTTATTCAATAAAATCTGGATATGCGATTTTTAGCATGAATCCAATACCTCTCTTAGCGAGAGGTAAAAATTAAAATTATTTCTAATTTTTAAAAAGCGAAAAGTGACTTTATGCTGTTTCTTTCTACAGGACAATTTTTTACTTCTTACTTACAGTTTAAATAATTTAAAAATATTAAATTGTATTAATTAATTTATTTATAGAAAAGGGTCGCGTGGCTGTTGCATAAGGTTCGAGTTCGAATTCGACCGTCGCCAAATTTAAAAATTATTTCAAATAGCACAAAAATAACTCCTGTTTTGGGCTCTCAAGGAGCTTTTGTGAGCCCATGAGGTGACGTCTGACGTCTCGTAAATATTCTTCAGCGGTACAAGCATGTCATTACTGAAATCTGCGAATACAATCCGACCGATACATGCTGAAACCAGAAATTAATAGTAACTAAATAGTTCAAGCCGGCCCTGGTTAATTGCATTAAAAATTGCAACTATATCAATAGTTTTGCAAGATTTAAAATATGATTGATTAGAGGATTAGTTGGTTTTAAATACTGCAAAAAAACAACATTTTTAAAAGATAATAATAACAAAAACAAAATGATATTTTAATCCATTTTTCGATAATATAAAAATCAACAAATCATCATAACTTAAAATCCCATTAAAACCATCTGGGCTTAATGCATCATCACCTAATCCCCATCTCATCATTTTCCGTCCTTTTCTTTCTTCCTACCCTTACTATATTCCATCCTTTTTACTCCGGCGCGCCTCAGTACTTTAAAACAGAAGCCTAAGCAACATCAAATCTTGTGTCTCTTTCTAACTAACGGGTGGTGTATATCGCTATTTCTGTTTCGAGACGTGGTGACGTCATGTCAATTACGCGGGTATGGTAGGGGTCCGTGTCATAACATCCCCATAAACGTGTAAATGAGGCTGACGGGCTGTAATCTGCACCAGAAATCTTACACTATTGTAAGATGGAAGTCTCGGGAGGATACGTTTGAAAGATGTAATTGTGAAAAAGTTTGTGATCCTTTGAAATCTGCTGGTATCATTTGTATTGTGCAGTACTGATATGATTTTGTTACACCGTTAATAATATTATTATTAAAATTCCGAACAGATTTGACCGTAGGCATCCACTCGAGTTAATCTTTGATTGTAATAAAAACTGGAGAGTGTATTGTCGGGCGATATTGAAGGGAAGCAGATGAGTAGAGCTATCTTGACGGATTGTAGAGGCCCAGATGGCTGAATGTCGGCCACTTCACTCAATTCCACCAATCACATCGGCTGATAAGGGAATGTCGCTCGCCTGATAACCTAGGTAAACACCACCCAACGACTTATGGCCGACCAGCTGATAAAGAAATGCTTTTTCCCAATAAATCACCTACAGAAGAAGATACCACATACAAACAAATATAAGGAATATAAATCATCATCTCGTTTCTTACGAAAATATAAAAATACCTTGCATCCAAATTTTAAGAAATAAAGAAATTCTGATATACCGTCAATAATATCCACGAAGAAAAAAAATCTGTTGTGGCCAGCACAATATCTTCCGTCAATCCTGTATATTATGTATAAATTCCATACATATATTTTCTTGCAAAAGATTCTAATAATAATAGTAATATTTTTTTATTGTATTTCAAGTCTTAAAACTTATTACAATGTGATTTGACGGGGATGAGTCAATTTTGCTACATATTTTTGTTGCATTATCGTTGTATACATTGAGATGATGCAGATGGGACACAACCTTAGGATCCGAGCGGTGATGGTCGCATCGCAACACGCTGCCTCAACACGCTCGACCACCGAGGCAGCTGGAAAAGATTCATCTAAATTTCCAATAAAATTATTTCATAAAAAAACTATGAAAATTGCACTTGACACTAACATCTTCTTCTTCTTTAGCTTTCCCCATTCGTTAGGGGTCGCTATTTTTTTATTTTCTTTTTCCACTCATTTCTGTTTTACGTGTCGTTCTCATTCAATTCCTTTTCTCTTAAGTCTTCCACAATACAGTCCTTCCATCTTATCTTTGGTCTTCCTTTGTTTCTTCAACCTTCTATTACTAAGCTATTCATTCTTCATCGAATATACTCATTTCTCCTCATGACATTTTAAAACCAATGTAATCATCTCGCTTGTATCTTTCTAGAAACTTGTAACACTAGAGTTATTTCCTTACCTATCTTTCCGTGGCTTCCCCAACATCTACTTCAACATCCTCATCTCTGCCACATTAATCTACTTTTTATTGATACTGACATCTGTCAATTTGAATTATATGAATATTGTAATCTCCATGTTTAGCATAGCTGGCTAATTTATAAAATTTAATTTCTTTAATTTTTTTTAACTCATATCTATTGAATATGAAGTAGAAAATGCAATCAAATCGTATAGAGAATAATATATTCTTTAAGTTATAATAACATTAAATATCAATAAATCAAATTTAACTGTTAAATCTTCAAATGAGGCTACTTCCGGTTCACCGATTAAAACCAAAATCTAATCAGTTTTTCTTCTGGATGTAAACTTGAGGAATTCGAAAAAAAAAATAGAAATTTTGGAATTGTAGTATTAAAGTTATGCGATCCGAAATTTTCGTCACATACACACAGACACACACACACACACACACACACACACACACACACACACACACACACACACACACACACATACACACACACATTCATAGGGAATAGAGATCGTGTTAAAAATCACATATCAAGGTTTTGATAAATACGTTTAAGGTCTCTACAATCCATTTTTTTACAAATAAGTTTTAACGTCCGAATCGAACCCGGCCAGTCCAATTCACAACCAATGCACCTAACGCACACAGCCAAGCGACTCCATTTATATAATTCTTTAATCTGAACATTCAGAGTACGATTTTTTTATTTTACTTCATACACAAGTACCAGTATTGTTCTACAAACCTACAATTAATACAATTAGATCCGGCTTGAAGCAAAAGTTTATTAGAAAAATTATAGATCGTGAAAATGATGATAAAAATTAAAATGTCAAATTTCACACCAAAAAAATAACAAGGCAACTTACCTACTAGATTCTTATTCAAACAACAGTTATATTATCATTTTACATGCTATATTCCTCTAGTGTCTAGTAAGATTTCATCGCAAAATACACCCCACAAATTATCATCCCCTAGCCCTCATCTACAAACCACTTGGTCGTTCGTCTCCTTGCAAGATACTATCCTTGCAGCAATCCGTGTTTACATTCGTCATGTATAAACATGGGTAGTTCTAGTGGGGGTGTGGTGGGCGACCGCCTCGGGGTCAATCAGCGCCTGTTACACCACCACTTCGTCGCAGCCGCACACAGATTGCCGGTGACGCTTACTAATGAAGCCCTGACCGCCGTCAGCCAACCGACCAACACTCGAGACGAGACGGAGAGGTTTGTCTGATCTAAATACTGAATTCGGAGGAGAAATCCAAGAAGTAGGGAATAGTTTTGCAGAAGATGTGTTCATATTTAGATCAAAATAAAGGATGTACACCCTATTTCTCCGAGATGAGCACATATCTACCCTAAACCATTCTTTTTAAAAGTGGTTAAATGATCTTGTACTACCCTGTACCCGCGAAGCACCACCTTTGAAATAGGATCAAATAGAATCTGTACTAATCCAGAACGTCAATGTAGTAATAGAAGAAATTAGTTTTTTTGATTCAGAAACAGAAATGTTATATAATGTTTCATTACCTTAAAAAATACATCCATATTTAAACAATCAAATGTAAAATAATTTAATGTGTCAAAAACAAATCACATATACAACAGATTATATAATCACAAGCAAATTCAGCAGATTATTATGATATAAAGGTGACGGAAGATAAAAACAAGGAAATATATTTATTTTTTTGACACTGAAGCGTTTTACGAAAATCGTGCAATTTGAACAGGTTGTACGATGAGAAAAATTTCAGAACTAGTCCATACTTATCTGAACGGACTCGCGAGGTATAATATTCTTCACGTTAGAATGCCATTGTGTAATAAAAAAAATTATATGATTCTTGACAACATACGTAATTGAAGTAGTTTTTTTTTGTCACATATAGGTTGTAGAATTTGTTCATAAAGCATCGTAGATCGTAACTGTATTCAGTCAATAATTTGGTATTGTCAATATAGTTCGTATACATTGGCGTGCATTTTAGCATTTTTGTATATTGCGTTAATTTACGTGATTTATCAATAATGTCAAAAAAAGCTGATGAAAATTGCTAGAATAATGGCTTTGTCTGATTATAGAGCGAATTGAACTTACCTATAAACGAAAAAACTATTAGAAGTTATAAATATAAAAAAGTAATAAAGCAATATAATGAGAAATGTAAGTAAACAGATCTGTTTACTTACATTAGTTATGACAAAATGTTAACCGACGTTGGATTTTTCCATACAAATTTTATTAATGCTGAAGATGAACCACTTTGTTTCGAAACGTTCGATGTTCTGAAATAAATAAAGAATATTAAAAATCTGGATCACCAAGGCCTTACTCTATACTCAACTGAATTTTTTTCTTATTTTTGTTTGATTTAAATTGAAAATAATATGGATGAAAATTTTACATATATTTGTTATATTAGCCTGTTGAACTTATCGTCTTTTTCGATACTTGTGAAGTAGTGCACACTGTAATGACTTACATTTTTGAATTTCTCATCGAACAGACCTACCTATTAACTGTGTCAACCTACCTAAGAGATCTGTATTAACTGAACCAAGAGCCGATTTTATTATACCTGAGCCTACGAATAAGAGCCCTTATACTTTTGGCAAAGATAAAAGTCCTAGCTGCGACTGATCACATATCACTAATTGCACCTTCCACATACGAGTAGGAATTAGGAAATCAATATTTATTAAAAGTTTATTGACCCATGTTACTAAACTTTTTCTTCCACTTAACCCTAATTAATGTAACTTGTAAAAAACACATCCTAAACAAAACTTTAAAAAAAAAGCTTTCTCAATCTAATCCTATTCATATCCGGTACATATGTTCTATACGACCCGGGTTCGCGACCTGTAATTGGCTGATGACGTCTTGAGCGCAAAAACCACTCCGTCGCATGTGTGGAGACAGACACACAGATTTATTTTTAATGTTTTTGCCGGTGTTTTTCAGCCCGTGGGACGATTGTCTCGCGTTTGTTCTTTTTGATACAGGATGCGTATCAGATTTCAAGGGAATGCGTGGATGATGAGGGCGTTAAACTGAAATCTCGGTTGTTTTTCATGTAATTGTATTTTGAAGACGCATAGAAGTGGTATTAAAGGTCATTTATACAAATGACTTAAAAGGAAGAATAAACCTAATTTTAGGTTGATTTAAAATTAACTTTCAGTTTTCAGTGCAAATAGGGCTGCAGTCGTAACTCAACCAACAGCCGATTTTACTGTAAACTGATCAAACTTTTGCTTGAACCTGTTCATACATATACAGCAACTTCATTATTCCACACTTATTCCCGGTATAACTATTCCACCTAGTTTAAATTTAAAACTGGTTTCACACTTCGGTATTCATAGCAACGTTATATATTTTAAACTTATTAGTTTAACTATTCCAGATAAAACATTTGGCAACCTTGTATTTTTATTCTCTTTGACGTTTATACATGAGCAAAAAATATAATTAAATTGTTTTTGTGGAAAACAGGTACCAGTAACAGGTAAGTTTTGATCTTATAATTACAACTTGCTATCTTATATTAAATATTAAGCAAAACTTTAAAATTTTAGTGCAATTATAAAATGACAGCAAAAGAAGAAGAGATCAGAAAATTGGACGGAAGAGGAATAGAATTCGTTATTTGAATTAATTAACATACACGGCAGGCACATAATATGTAAATAAAAATTCAAATAAAAAAATAAAAGATAAAGCCTGGAATCAAGTTTATCTTGGCATGTCATAATTATTCTCACTTTCTTAAGAATCTGAAAATTATAAAAAAATGTAGATTGAATCCTTTAAAATAAATGTTACTAACCTATATTCTATATTTAATAATAAATATCCACAATCAATCTTGATGAAATTAGGTTAGGTATGTATGCTTTGACTACGGCTAGCTGTAGCTTTACGAGCGCACTATACTAATTATGCGCAGAACAACGCGGAAAATTTAAAATTGACAGGTCTTAAACCAACTAGTTTAACGATATATACTCAGTACCTCCTGATTTAAATTTATTACGTGTTGGTATAAGCTAAACCTAAACATAAAAGTGTTATGAATACGATTATTTGCTTAACCTGGTATAAAAAACAATTTTAAAGTTATTCCGGGGGTATAACTATTGCTATGAATACGGCTGATAGAATATTTAATTTAAACCCATTTTTAGGAGGTTACATAAATTTGTTATAATTATATTTATCTGTATTTATTTAATATATTATCCCCTTAAAATTGGTTTAAAATAAATATGAGTATTCTACATCTATTACCCCCTTCTAGAAATAACGTATATTAACTCCTACTTCGTGGGAGTCAGATACATAGGTAAAATTTCGAGCAGTGAACTATAAAATCAGTTGTTGGATCATTTGAAACGTATCATTTACAACTGCATCTTCTAAAACATTAGCTTGCAGAAAGTTCCAAAATAAAATATATCTCAGGTGTGCTCATAGCGTTTTAATTAACGTACACATGCAACCAGTTTTACTACAAATAAAATAATTATAAGAAAATTATATCAATGTGCTTTAAATATGAAAAGTAAACAAATTTTAATAGAAGTGTCTAAGTCAACTGAAAGAAATGACATTTATATCTTAGGTACAGTTTTGTCTTATTTACAGAAGAAGAAATAGGAAATAACCTGATCCAAGTTAACTGAAACAAATGACATTCTATACCTTAGGTACATTTTTGTCTTATGTATAGAAGGAGAAAATGACCTGATCTGTCAATAACCTAGTGCGAAAGCTGAATCATTCGACTTCTAATAATAACAGTAACAGCCGTTGACAAAAATAAATTGATCAATGAATGTGACTCACTTCTACTATCAATTTGTATCAATCACTCATGATTGCAATCGGTTTAAATTAATACAACAGTCAAATGAAGGTTATATATTAATCATGCACTTTATGAATGAAAGATCTATAAAAAATCAAGACAACTCCAGAGAAAAAATCTGTTGTGGCCAACCAATTCCGTTTTTGGTTACATAAGTGTTGTATTTAACATCTCTTGTATACCTACACTCTGTTCTGTACCAAAAATTCTATTTATACTTATATACTTGTTCTTTATATTTAGATTTTTTGATTTTAAATTCAATCAATGATGAAATTTTGTCCCATTCTTCTAATTATTCGAGATGTTTCCAATTCATTGTTTGGAATGACAGTATTTCTGAAGGATATATGTAATATACTTGTAATTTTAAATATTTAACTATTAATACAATAAGAAATAATATATGTATACGAGTATATTTCCCAGAAAGAGTCTTCAGTAATGTCTCCGGATTTCTAATATTGACATTTATCTGTCGGTTACATACATTGTAATTTTCCAATTGGTTTCTGTGACATTATTTGGGCTGAGATTATTTTATATATTATATTCTTTTATCTCTAAAACAATAAAAGATATAACAAAATATTTAAATGTATCAGATACAGAATTTAATCTTGTTTAATAGTTGCAAGAACAAAAATTTTCAAAAAATAATATTTAGAAGATTTTTTTAAAACAATCTGCTACTTTCGACTGTACAATTGCTACCAAAACCTTTTCAACTCTTCCCATTAATGTCCAATTGAGAAATACAGAGTTAAACAAATATGAAGTCTTATAGTTTTTGAGAAATCGTCTTTCCAACATCCACACACACACACACACACACACACACACACACACACACACACACACACACACACACACACACACATACACACACATACATCATCACACACATACATCATCACACACACACATACATACACACACACAGACACACACACACACACACACACACACACACACACAGAGAGAGAGACATCATCGTAAAAATGTTAAAATCGGTTTATAGGGACTGTAAAACGTGCTTATTCATTAAAATCTGAATATGCGATTTTTAGCAAGAATCCAATAGCTCTCTTAGCGAGATGTAATAATATTGATTTTCCATAGGTACATAATAAACATGGAATTTAAGTATTTTAAAATGCAACAATGGTCAATCATTTACACACCATTTACTCACCACTGTCAAAGATGACAGTAAAGTAATAGGTACATGTCCATTTTAAAATGCAACATAAATAAAATCGACTCTTAATCACAGCTAATATTACAGTGAACAAAGTTAATTCTATTGTGTGAATGGTGGTATTTTTGAACATTTATTATACATCAAAATTATGAACTTTTGTAAACCGAATTTTGTTAAGATGTGCTGCTTTAAAGTTTTGATTTTATGTTAATCGTGTGTATGCTATTATTGGAAATTATTATTGATAATACATAACTACAAATTTTGTATGTTGCATTTTAAAATGGACACTTATTACATTGCTGTCATTTTTTGGACAGTAGTGTCTAACCATAGAAGTGATTGAACATTATGTTGCATGTTAAAATAAATTCCCTGTATAGTTTCTAATAAAATAAAATAAGCATGACGAAATGCATGGTTTTATGGATTATTTTTTTCGGGCTACAAGTTAAGTCGACAATGTATGATTTGTTGTTAATTTTAATAATAAGTGTATTTCTCTCTCTGAATTGACCCAGACTGAAAGCGGTTCTTTGCAATCGGAAAAATGATTTACTGTATAATTTATGTCCAAAATCATTTCATTACCCGTCATTAACCTCATCTCATAATGATGGCAAACAACAGATATCCGATGTGTACGATTTATGCGTTAGGCTCATGCAAGTGATTGAAAGCAATGACGTCTAAGTGTAAGTGGTACTTCCACCCTCCTACGCATCGTCCTATCTCTTTTTAACGCACGGGGAGAATAGGAAGAACGGAAGACAAAGACGCGAGTAAGAGTAATTCGCAATACTCTCCGGGACGGATGTAATTATGATTTGCCGTCAAGTTATCGATGCTAGTCTCTGGAGGAACAGTGGCGTACGACGGATTTTACAAAGGGGTAGCAGGTTTTAAATCATGAAGCTGAAGAGATATCATTATCAATATACAGCAGTGGTACCCAATCTTTTCAATACTGCACACACTTTTGTGAGCAAGAACTAGGTGGAACACTTGTTAGTTAAAATAGAAATAATCTTTAGATTAATTTCTGCTGCTCACTTCTTACAAAGTATAATCTTTTTATGGAATGCTGATAATTTGTGTAGTTAAATTAAAATTGCCAAAACTTTTCGCGGAATACGTCCGAAGTGAATAAGAAAAACACTCGGTTGTTTCACGAAATTAACGAAAATTCTTTATTGTACAATTTCGGCTGTTAGGCCATCATCAGAAGAACTACAAGCGGGTCCTTTTATATCTAGTTTAGCGGTGGATATTTGGGGATTAAAGTTTCAAGAAATGGGGAATGTACCAAGTCTAACTGTTTATTCATTAAAGGGGTGTTGTTGGAAATGGCTTTCTTAATTTCATAGGATTCCAGGAGAAGTAGTCTTGCTAAATTATTTTCTACATGTAAAATTGATGCATTTTCAAAATCACAAACATGATTGAACTCTAACATGTGATTAGCGACATTGGAATTCAGTTTAAGATTTTCAAAGCTTTTTTTATGTTCTTTAAATCGTATGTGAAAGTTCCTTCTAGTTTGCCCTACATATATAAAATTACAGTTGTTACAGTTAATTTTATAAACCCCAGAATTGGAATAAGGATCCCTTGAAATGATTTTGTTGTTGGCCAAAAGATTTTTTAAATTATTATTATTATACAGGCCAGAATGAATATTTATTTACGGAACACCGGTTGAAAATCACTGATATACAGGATGTTTTTCAACTTCGGGTAAAAACTTTAAGGACATATAGTACTGACCAAAACAACGTAAACAACATATAGGTTTGTTCTTCAACTGTTACCGAGAAAGAGCCCATTTTGTATTAAAATCAAAGAAAAACTGACAAAGATAGTGATGGAGCAATTTTTTTTTTACTTCTAATATAAATGAAGTTATTTGAAAATTAAATATTGGTCAAAGTCAAAGTATAGCTTCTTGAAATTTTTAGTATGAGAGTGATTATTGCAAATGTACAAAAAATTAATCAGAAAAAGTTATTCTTTTATGAAAAAATAATTTATCACAAACACAATAGCATAAAACAAAATTAATAAAAACAAAATAGTTTTATTTGGATGAATGACGGCAAACAGAAAATTGCCAAAATAATAAATAAATTTTTGGGTATATTCAACAATATAATAACACTAGATAATAATTGAATTTTATATTTAATATTGGAAATAGATTAAATTTTTAATTACTATCGGAAAATGATTAAAATTTTATTTTGATAACATAGTGTTAATTTTTTTTTGAAACATGTTTTTTTTTTTTTCTATACAAGTTTATTATGAACTATGTAAACTTATAAGATATCGAATTAATCTTTATCTTGCAAGAAGATAATTTTTAACCTACGCTAACGATATTTCTATCTTCACGTACTTCCTGTATTATAAATCTAGTAGACGTTGTTAATCGAAGGAAGAATTAACACAAATAATTAATGTAGATAATCGCTCCTGTTACGTACGTTTATGCCAGATCTTCCTTAGGGAATAGTCGAGGGAAATCTATATAGATTGGATTTATTACAAAGAGATTTCCAGGAACTTGTGCTGTGACACAAATCAAAAATATCAGTTTGACAGCGATTCTTTAATTTTTAATATCAGATTGTTTTCCACGTTTAGATCAGAAAGATTTAATATAATAACGGGATATATAAACTTTAAGTTATTTAGAATAACTTCGAATAAAAAACATTAAGGTAATACATTTATAACATTAATAAGTTAAAGAAAATAACTCAATTCAATATTATAAGCGCCAAATTATTTCTATAAGCAAACCAGACTGAACAAGTTATAGGTAAAATAGAAAGAGGTGCAGAAAAAAAACAGTCCGAGTAATTCGGTGTTTCCACTCTCAAAATAAACTTTAAAGGAAAATATTGATTATTTTTTTTAAAAAAAAACTTGACTTGATTAATTGAAATTAATAGATACCCACGTAGCTCTAGTTTGAAATAAAAAAAATCTGTTGTGGCCAGCACAATACCTTCCGTCAATCCTGTATATAATGTATAAATTCCATACATAATTTTTCTTGGAAAAGATTCTAAATTTCCAGTAAAATTATTTCATAAAGAAACTATTTAAATTGCACTTGACACTGACATCTTCTTCCTCTTTAGCTTTTCCCATACGTTAGGAGTCGATATTTTTGCGTGTCGTTCTCATTCGGTTCTTTTTCTCTCAAGTTTTCCGCAATACAATCCTTCCATCTTATCTTTGGTCTTTCTCGACTTCTTCAACCTCCCATTACTAAACTACTCATTCTTGTTCAAATATAATTCTTCATTTCTCCTCATGACATGTTCAAACCAATGTAATCGTCTTTCTTGTATCTTTCTCGAAAATTGTAACACTAGAGTTATTTTATTACCGTATCTTCCCGTGTGTTCCCCAACATCTACTTCAACATCCTCATCTCTGCCACATTAATTTACTTTTTATTCATACTGACATCTGTCAATTTGAATTATATGAAACTATTAGCAGTTTCCATGTTTAGCATAGCTGGCTGAATTATAAAATTTAATTTCTTTAATTTTTTTAACTCTGTATCTATTGAATATGAAGTATAAAATGTAATCAAATCGTATAGAGAATAATATATTCTTTAAGTTATAATAATATTAAATGTCAATAAATCAAATTTAACTGTTAAATATTCAAATGAGGGTACTTCCTGTTCACCAATTATAACCAAAATCTAATCACTTGTTCTTCTGGATGTAAACTTGAGGAATACGAAAAAAATATAATTTTTGGAATCGTGGTATTGAAGTTATGGGATCCGGAACTTTTGTCACACACACACACACGCAGACACACACACAGACACACACACACACACATACATACATACATACATACATACATACATACATACATACATACATACATACATACATACATACATACATACATACATACATACATACATACATACATACATACATACATACATACAGACATCATCGTAAAAATGGTAAAATCGTATTATAGGGACCCTAAAACATGCTTATTCAGTAAAAACTCATCATTGAATTTTTTGACCAAAGACAATACCTTCCTTACCTAAAGGTAACGGAAGGTAAAAAAATCTGATGTGATCTAAACAATACCTCCCGTTTATTTTAATTTTTATTCATGTAAATACTTAAAATTAAATTAAAATACCGTGGTCATTTACCAAAATCTCGTTATGCGATTTTTAGCACGATCCCTATACTTCCCTTACCAAGGGTAGCGGGAGGTAATACCGAACTCGGTTTACAAACTTCAGCCGCGTCCGTTATTTGCTTCATATCGGCCTAATATGACGTTAATAACTTAACTATTACATGGAATTAGAATTACATGAAAGAAATACAAGAATATTTTATTTGCGTTGAGATTTATGATCAATTAAAACAACAAAATATTCATTTCTTTCTGCAACGGCATTCTAATTCTTTTTGAAAAAAAAAAGATGTATTCATATTTTTCATTCATGGCACTCTTATTATAGCCATATTATAGAAAGTTTTTGTAGAAACGCTCAAACTTAAAAATGTAATAATTTGTGACTTAATATACTTTTTGCGAGAAATAGTTTTACCAAACTGTTTGCGCTGTATGTAACTCATATATACAATATTTGGACTATAGTGGTTTTTACCAAAAACTCTTCAAATATTTTATATACGTATTTTTTTAGTATTAATGTTTCCTGCAATAATTTTCTCTGTAATTAGTTTAAAGTTTTAATTGAATTCTAGGCGATTAATATTTTTCGGGATTTCGGCAACAAATTTTCTTATGACCAATTATCATACGATATATTTTCCTTGTAATCAATGTACTGGCGATAAATATCCGGCGCGACAATTTTTCCGGCGATCAATTTACTGGCGACAAATTTCCGGTGATCATTATAGCGGCGGAAAATTTTCGTCGCTTTTAATTTTCCGCGATCAATATTCTAGGAAACTCAAAGTATATATGAATGCTGCAAACATCAAGTGCAATGGGTACAGGACAAATTGGAAGCGCCCCTTAGTTCAAGTCAAGAACCATTGTAGACTGTAGAGCCAAATAAAGAAGAAAAAGAAGTGTATATACAAATAATTATAAACTAAATGATAACATTTTGATAAGGATGCAGTTAGTCGTAAAAAACATTATAAAATCAGTGACCCTTTGATTAACACATCACATCATCTGCATAGCGGCTCTTTCTAATGAATTAAAAACCAATTTAAATTTAACTCATCCACATCCGGCGCCAGTAGTCTGTGCCGTCCACACGAGCGCTGCTGTCGCCGGACAATTGCTGACTCAACTCAACACTCACACTCTTATTGTGGACACCCTGCACTCCCAAATGTCCTCTACGTCTACATGTGTGCGTGTGTGTGACGTCACTCTTCCCGACGACCCGCCAACAGCAGGTCACACAATCTCGACTAAGGAGATGTGATTTGAATGAAGTTGTTTACTTTCAAGTCGTGGTTGTGGCTCAAGTTTAACTGATGGTTGGTTAATGTCTAATGGTTTTATTATGATGCATGAATTACTGGAAAGAAGCAGATTTTTATGAGATGAATAATTGCACAAAAAATATGATAAATTTATTATGCTCTTCAGGGATGGGCGTCAATAAATTTATACGTAAACAATGTAGACAATATAATAAAATATTATGATTTTGATTGGACGTTAGGTCATGTTCGATCCAGTGTTGCTATATTAGGAATTTTATCCCTAAAACTAAGGAAGTTTTTCTCTATTTTAGGAATTTGTGGATTTTATTAGTATTTTCATGTTTATGTTTTCTAGTTTTATTTCACATTAAATGTCACACGAATTGCATTCCTTCACTTCTATCATTCTCTACGTCACCTACATTCTACTTAGTTTTAGTTTTGATTTTGATAATAATAATAATAATAATAATAATAATAAGATAATGAGTGACGATTGTGACTAGAGACAGTGTCTTCTAATCCTCCTAAAGATTGTACAAATTTTAATGTAGAATAACATTTAATACTGTTGAATAGTTTTGGTATATACTACTAGAAATAGTTATAATTTAAACGTATTTTATATTGGAGTGTACTTTTATGATTTTTAATACTATACTTCATTTCACGTAAGAAAATTGTAGATTTTACGTACATTAAATAAATAATTTAATTTCGTAAAATCAAACTTTATCAATAATAATTTTTACCTGTAAAAATGTACAAGACCTGAATATTAAAAATTACAACAAAACATCAAATTCTATAGATTTTATTTGATAGTTGACAACTGACTCGTGCTACTAATCTATCAAATATCACCTAAATAGTTACACAGCTGGAATAATTACAAAAATATCTCCGGAGCTTAGTTTTGAAATATAAAATATAGTTATTTATGTATTTAAGACAGTTAAGTGCATCCTATCGGTCGAGATAATTTTGGAGATCGAAAAAAGAAAGGATTTCAAAATAATTTTGACATATTAATTCCCTTGGTAAGGGAGGTATAGGGATCGTGCTAAAAATCGCATATCGAGATTTTGGTAAATGACCACGTTTTAAGGTCCCTACAATCCAAATTTAACATTTTCACAATGATGTCTGTGTGTATGTGTGTATGAGTATGTGTTAGGATCCTCTTTATGCTCTAACTCACATACTATCGTTCAGAAAATTATGAAACCTTGTATTTCTGCCTTACTCTTATATGGAAAGATGCCATTAGATTTTGGAGTAAATCAGATAACCGGAAATGGCACTTTACTGGAAGCTCAAAATAGTTTTTCTTCGAAAAATACCTTTAAATGCTATTTTGTCGAGATTTATGTAATATAAAAATTAAAGATTATTAAATTTTCTACAGGTTTGCATTAATACTTTTTATATATATTTTATAGATAAATTTATAAAACTATCTATAATTTTAATCCCGGAGCCTACGTTTTAAACATCTCATACACATGGTTACCCAATTCAGATCTCAAATGTTTGTAACTGACAGATATATGTCATTATCAACGAACTAATCATTTCAAATAATAATATTAACGTTTTATAAAGAAAATAGTAAATGGAACAATAATTATATGGAAAGGAACTTAATACAGTTTCCATGATATAAAATATTATATCGCTGAATTCAGAATTAAATCTTTAACGAATAAGCAAATAAAATATATATGTTCTCATTTAAAATAAAAAAATTAGGTTACAAATTTTGAGAACCACTGGTCGAAAAAATGTTTTCTTACCTTTTTAATTTGTTTTGTGGAATAGAAATTGTTTGCCCATTTGATCGTTTTCCCAGAAGAAGGCATCAGTTTATGATGCCGAAACATCAATAAATATAAAATTGACCTGTAACTAAAAGGTTGTTTATTTATTCTATTGATACCTTGAACACCACGTGAATGTGTTTATTTGTCAACAATACTTTATCTTGCCTGATAATATTTCAGTGTTAAAATGCTAGTGGAATATGTAATGCTACATTTATATCCTTTTTTATTCGGTAAAGTTGGTTCATATCTTGTTAACATGACGTTGACAATCGTAAGCCTAGAACATCATCTCGTACAGCGTAAGAGGATTTGAAATCCGAAAACCGGAGACAAATCCCTAAGATTCGGAGACGTCAACGTGTTACACGCTGCTGTATTGATAGTTCCAAATCGGTTTTGCTCCGGCAAACTTTTACCATCGACGTACGTATACCTCATATAAAGATTACATAATGGACATTTTAAATGTGATTGCGAATGAGGTGAATTTAACATCTATATATAACTTTGATACAACATACGATTATACGAGGTTTGACGAAAAAATAACGAGAATTTTTATTTGTTCCAAAAGTATTAATATTGTATTCCTTATAATAAATAATGCACTTACTCTAGTGTTGTTTCCATTTTCTTCTCTTGTGAAATGCTCTTTATGGTATATCCTTCATCTCCTTCAGCGATTTTGTCTTCATCTTTTCTTTGTTCGTAAAATGTCCTTCATCTTAGGGAAGCCGAAGAGTCACAGAGGGCCATGAAGTCTGATGAATGAATAGTGAATTGAGTCGGTGTATTGTCATGGAGTAGAATTCAGAAGTTGTTTGCTTACTATATTGGTAAAAATTGTTTTTCATACCGTATGAACTTCTTTAGCAATCTTAAGTGATTTGGCGATTGCTAGCACAATACACAGTGTGGTTATAAACATTTAGGACCATTTTTGACTAATCTTTATCAACATCCTCCTCAAGTTAATGTTGGTTCAATACAGTTCTCGAATGGGCGTAGTTTGTTGAACCAACGTAACTATTTTCTTTGATATATAAAGTGTTTGAGGATGCAACATTGCAACGTTTTTGGCTGGAAACACCGACGTATATATGGAGGGGGTTTAAGGGGTTCAACCCCCTCCCTATCGTTTATATTTTGCTACGTTTGATATTAAGCTGGATATAATTTTATTTGTGATTTGAGGTGAAGATTCATAAAGAATTCTAAGTGCCTACGTACGAGTATATCTCTTTTTATTATTATTCGTCTAACCGGCGACGTTCGCATTACCTAAGAGTAGAAGATTGCACTGAAGCAACGCTTATTGTTTATTAGATAACAAGATAATTACGTGGAACTTCCCCTTACCTTATTAGCGTTCTTTCGTGTCATCTTTCTTTGTTCCGTTATTTTTAAATAAATAGAAAATTGATGCTCGTGTTAAAATGCTTCGTTAATATGTAGTTCCCAAACTCAAACTACGGGTCCAATATAAAATGAAACCTGATATACTCTTCACAGACTGTGGTAGCAACGTGATAAAAAAATAAGCTCAATCTAAAACGAATAACGTAATAACGAGTTGTTATTTTTTGATCGATGGTGTGTCAATCTGGTTTTGCACAGATTTGGGTAATGATGATGACATATTTTTACCGTGCGGGCGTTTACCAGGCGTCACAAAATGACCATGAAAATATAACAATTAATGATCTCTAGGGATGCAAGTGACAGTGTTATTATTTTTTTCTCTTTTTTATGTTTGTTAGTTGGTATAGTTAGTCCTTTTAAATGTAATGGAGTGATGAAGGGTATGTTCAGTGTGTGATGAGGGCAATGCGCTATAGTCGCCGGCGCCCGAGATGATGTCACACTTAATGGAACCAAATCATCCTCAGCAACTGAACGCAATTACACATTAACTTGTTATTTCCGATCCGTGTGTCCCTATGTTAATATACTACAACACACACATTGGGTCGGGTCCCTCATTCACTGCTCTACGTTCGTTAATAGCACGTGTCACTTAAATACAGATTTAAAGAATTGTCAATTAAATTTGGAGACACACATAGAATAAGAATGAATTGGCTATTAGCCGCAACCTAAACCAAAGCAAAATTATAATAATGTAAACGTTTTTATTTCTTGTAGTTTAAAAAATATAAAACCACATGTTAATTTATTATTTTAACATTATGACATTAAAATTCGCACTCAATGTTCGCGCCATCTGACTATTACCAATTCTGATTATAAACTCGCACTACATATAAATAAACATAATGAGGTCCTCCACTCTAATTTTTAAATTCTTTCTGTGCAATTTCATCTAAATTGAAAGTAATCTGCAGTTCTAGAAAGTCTTAATTGTTATTCGTTTAGTCGTAATAATTTCCTTAACATTCTATGACGTACATAGTACATACATAAATGTTTATCTTGTCTATAGTATTATTCACGCATTGCGCAATAAAAAGTGTATGATTCGGTAAATAATTTGGAATTGTCAACATATTTTATTTTTTTATTTTATCCATGTTCCTACTAATTATAAATTCGAGGCTCTTGAGTCGACATCGATAGAAGGCTAGAAAAAATATGACAAGACGAGATACAGAGAAATCTCATCTCGAAAATTCGATACGAGACGAGAGTGAATTATTTCACGCCGTTATAATTTTAAGGTAATTGATCTATTTTATAGTTTGTTACTATGGAAAAGAGCCCTACAACTGATCTGAAAGATTTATATTGTATTCTCTCGATAATTTCCGCTTCCCTTCGTCCGGATTCGGACCTGTTTACTTCCTAGGCATATTCAAGTAAAATTCGATGGTGCAATTTGCTAAAATAATTTATCCCGTTACAATATTAAGTTTGTTATTCTTTAACATCAATAGAAACAATGATAGAAATAATACATATAAACAAATCAGTATTTAATTTAGAATCGCAAAGTACAACCAAATTTTACTTTAGCCAAACTTTAAATTTTACGAAGTTATAAATAAATATAATAACAATAATAATAATAATAATATATTTATTTGTTATCGAGATTGTTCTCATACAAATGAATTGGTACATGTTATTTGGTGGTTCTATACCTTAAGAATGAATGCTCTAATTTTAAGGGCAGTGTTCACATATTTATAAATATTATATGTTAAGTTCAGGGGTGGTTCCGGCTAGTAAGTGTTTGTACATAATTCTGGGTGTGTGGGTCTTTCATGAAATCTTCAAGAAATTCTTGTTTTGGGGCATCGAAGATGGGGCAACTGAACAGGAGGTGGTGCAAGTTTTCTTCTCCGTGTTTTTTGCACAAGGTTAATATTGTGTCCTGGTCAAAGGAGTAGAGGGATTCATTGTGGTAGATGCGGCAGGTTCTCGTGTTCGCTGTGCGTAGTTGACCTAAATTTCTTATGATTTTATAAGGGATGTTTTGTAGAAGGAAGTTGAAATTATGAATATATAGTTTGTAAGACGGATTATGGGTAGAGTTAGCAATTCTCTGGGTGTCTATGTTGTTGGGTTTTAACCAAACTTCAAATTACATGATGATGACATATTTGTACACAGTTAATATTTACTTATTTTTTAAAAATTATTATAAGTTTTTCTTCTTCTTTTTAGGGGTAGAAAGGCCATCATCGCCAATGCAATTTCCCTCAGGAGCTGGTTTCGCAACCTACTGCAGAACCTTATGGGGTGGACCCTTATTAGCAGCTAGTTCACCAGCCAGATACCTGGGGGTCGGTGTCAACAACGTTAATCTTACAGCACCTGGACAAGCATCCCCTGTACAGGAAAACACTACGTCCCACGCAGACAAAACAACAGGTTAGAAATAAAAATGTTATGCTTGTAATAGAAATGTTTCGACCATAAAAATTTTCTCTCTATTTTAATTACAATTTTAACTTCTTGTTGATGAAAATTGATGTTGTGAATAAAATCTAATGGTGGCATTAAGAAGCAAAATTTAATGGTGTAACTAAGTTGGACAATAGTAAAATTACTAATGTAGTAATTGTAATGATGAATATTAGCCGCTATTAAGAGGGACGGATGTGACACAGCGGATCAGAACGGCTTGTGTGGTCCACGACAAACGCACCGCCAATCTCCCACAATTATCAATCAGTTACAATCTCATACCAGGGGATTAGCCAGATACGATGAATCTTAAATTATTCTCTTCCCCAAATGTCTATTTGGTAAACACAGAACAATTTCATTTTGTGTTATTTTTTCGTGTTCATAATAATAATAATAATAATAATAATCTTTATTATAAAAAAATACACCATTAAGGGCGAGGTTCAGCTACTACGCTGATCTTCCACCTGACCCAAGTTAATAATAACAAAAGACAAATAACTATAAGAGACTAGTACACAAGCATAGAATATAAAATACAAAGAATACTACTACTAATATATCTTCAGATTACAAATTTAAACAAGAAAAATGGTTTTTAATTTTATCTTAAAAGCCCTTAGAGAAAGCTTTTTCAAATCCATATTAATATTATTGTACAAAGTAGGCCCTAAATACGAAAATGAACCCTTAAACTTACTTTTTTTGAAGGAAGGAATATTAAGAAGCGACGAGCCGCGTAAAGTATAATGAGAATGCTTTTCCGTTAGCTTAGAAGACAAATAATACGGTGTATCACATTTAATAACTTTATGGTATAAATATTTAATTCGATCATCAATGTAGAGCATATTAGCTTTGTGTCTAAAGTTAGACACATGTTCGTATTTGCGCACAAAAAAATGAATCTGAGACAGGAGTTCTGGAAACCGCAATAATCAAACAACGGATAGATTAGCGATTGAACGAGTTTAAGTTTGGTAGCAGAGGATAAAGTATTTTTAAATTTATATAAATGTGTCAGTTTCAATCTTGCTGCAAGCAGTTTTTTGTTTAAGTGATGCCTGAAATTTAAGTCTTTATCGATATACATCCCTAAACCCTTAATGAGCCCACTATGAGCATAGTAGATTTATCAGCATTTATCCTAAGACCATTATCCTTGACCCAGGTAATACCTACTGCGCATTACATTATAGTTTAACATTTTAAAATTAGTTATCTCGACATTCCCATCTTATTGTAGAATTCCATCACCCTGCAAATCCGATTTTAATATTTCTCTAACGACGCCCCAATAAACGCTGTGATAGACGCTCGCCAAATGTTCCATTCCGTTCTCGTTGCGGAATCTGAGTTTGTCAAATCTCTTTGTTCACTTTCCTCTAGCATTCCCTTATACATTTTCTTGGGCGCTATCGTGAAGTAGACTCAACAGCAAAAGGAATCTCAGCTCTGCGTTATCCTGCTACGGTTAACGCGATACTGTCTCGGTAAGATGTTCGGTTTTATTGTGCTCTCGGCGCGATTCCTGTCTTTATAGCAGGCAACATGGCGGATGGAAATCCGATAGACGAGTTGTTTCGATGGTAACTTGTTTGAAACAATGTGTTTTATTGATGGAAAAACAGATTTTCTTTGGGAAATTATTAGAAGGATCGAAATTAGAAAGAAAAATTAAGTCCAGCCTCTCTCTGTTTTTTTGTGATATGAAATAAATTGAATTATTCGGAAATTTAGAATTCAGTGCCGAAATAAGTTTACGCTGAATACCTTCAACTCTATTCACATATATTTTATAATGTGGAGACATACAACAGCAAATTCCAGCTGAGATCTGACAAAAGTGTAGTACAAATGACCGAGAGTGGTGGGATTTTCAAAATTTGATCCAAATCGCAATATAAATCCATGAATTTTATATGCCTTTGACTTGAGATACACGACCGATACCTTTCCATCAATATTGTAATTAAATTCAAATACATTTCTACGACGTGAAAAAGAGATAATGGAGCAATTACTATAGTTGATGCATAAGTCATTCTCCTTAAGATAAATATTTGTATAAATGTAATAGTAATTATAATATACCATTGGTTATAACGAGGAAAAGATCTCGTCGCTATCAAAATTAGTGTAAAAAGAAAGGGGATTAATTTATAAGCCAAAGCATGCGCAGGTCCAGTCTCAAATTTACGCGTGTCATACAAATGCATTTTACTAATTTACATTACAAAAATATGGTAAGTGCCAATTTTTGTAATTCATAAAATTATTTTTACTTCCTTGTACGTAAGTAAAGGAAGTATTGTAATCGCGAAAAATTTCGGTTTTCAGATTTCAGCGGAAATACCTATTTTTATCATCCCTGAATCCATTTTGACTAATTATGTCGTGACGTCTGTACGTACGTACGTCCGTACGTACGTTCGTACGTATCTCGCATAACTCAAAAACGGTAAGCCGTAGAAAGTTGAAATTTTGTATTTAGGACTCCTATAACATCTAGTTGTGCACCTCCCTTTCTGGTTATTACACAATTTCCAGAAGTGGCACTTTACATGAAGCCTATAATAGATTTTAATGAAAAACTGTTTTAAAATATAATCCAAAACTTTTCAAATTTGGTATACAAGACTTTTATGTCAATCAAAATAACATAATAGATTTTGGTTAAAATAGGCTAACCGGAAGTGGTACATTACTTGAAGTTGTTAACAGTTTTTCTTGAATAAAATAATTTTATTTTGATTTTAGAAATAAATGCTTCAAATAAAAGTTTTAGAGAATTAATTTCGGCGTCTAGCACATCAAGTATTATTAAATTAGCTTTTTGTATAAGCGAGATATGTAAATTTAAAAATTATATACTTTTTTGTTTTTGTAATAAAGCTTGCTATCGATTAGGACAAAAAATAAAAAAAAATGTTCATGTCAAATTACGTTAAATACGTTCAATTTTATGATTCGTACAATAACAAATATTATATTTTTATTGTGAAATTAGTCATATTCATTGTTGTAATCAAATATTTCTTTGTTGTAATCAAAACTCTCTTTAAAAAGAACCGGGTTAGATTAATGTTAATTTAAAAATGGTAGTAGTAAATGAATTATTTTTTGTTCTATATCAAAATATTTCTCGGGCTTGGCTTAAGCCTGTCAATATTTTGTAATATAGTTATTAAAAAAATATGTATAGTTTAATAATCGTACAAGGAAGTCGTGTGGTGTACACATCAGATTTTTTTTACTAATATTTCTAGAAATTTTACTACATCTAAACACTCACGGTATATTGTCACTTTCTCATAAAAATATAATAATATTTTAGCACTACAGGCCAAGTTGGCCCATAGCTTATTTGATAAGTTTTCTCTACTCAGTTCTATTTCGTGCCACATTTTTCCAGTTTTTAATTTTAAAAATATTTTTGCAGATAATAGACAAGTAGTGATTAATTTCAGTATCACGTTTTCCACATGTGCATTGCAAACAATATTTTTTCTACAATACTTCAAAATAATGATATAATCACTATTTTACTACTTGACATGACAACAAATTCAAAAACTTATGTTTTAATTGCCCCGCACTCGTTTCGAGTTTGGGAGTACTTATTTCCCGCAAGATTGTAGAAATAGTGATATACACTCTGAACATATATTTGGATTTGGAATGCGGTAGATTTTCAAATTCATAACATAATCAATCACTTCTCATGATTACAAACTGATAATAGATAACACCGTATTACATTAGACTTGCTTCTAGTACGAATACATAATGTTCTTTTTTGAAACTCAAGCCATCTGTAGATTTAATACACAAAAATATGTCAGATGTTGATGGTTCCCTTTATTATTCTTTATTGAATGGGTTATTTTTGATAATGTTATCAAGGATACGCCCCTTTTCAGCACATGCGTATTGGATTATAGAAAATATCTGAGAATTTCAATGGCGAAACTGATGATAAAATAATAAATTACAGTAACTTCACAGATGTTCAAAATTTCGAAAATTTAAAATTATTTTATGCTCTTTTATCATAATACAAAGAAACCCTTCCAAATTACAACCCTTTAAAAGCTTCAGAATAATTTTTATCTAAGCCTCACTTAAATTTGAATAATAATCCCTACTTAGCCATTTTTCCCGCGTTAAGACAATAATTATTACTCTTTTTCCGCAAAAATTACTAAACTACCCTTATAGGAAAGACGCACCCCTTGCGCAGGGCATATGTCAGCTAAACGGCGTATTGAGCTCCAGCCACCCTTGTAAGTAGTAGCCACATGTAGCAACCACCCTATGATGTATATTTACATAGCCATTAGGGGCTTAAAGAAAACTACCCTTAAAGAAGAGAGGGTTAATTGAAAAGGGAAGGACACTGTTTAGAAAGGCGACAAGTGGAAGGCTTATTTAGTAAAATAAAAAATTATATTAGGGCTATGTTAGAATAATTGACAATAAGATATATGACTAATTTTTTTAGTATTTAACAAAGCATTATAGTCATATTCATTTAATCTCCAAATATTCGTTATCCGCCACCGGAACTAAAATTTCATAACCGGTATCAAAAATATTATTTGAGACCCAACATTTGAGCATTAAAATATATAAAGTTTAAACCCGAAAATGTGGACATGTTTCACTTGTAATTTTTTTTAAATATACCTTAACAGAACCACTAATCGAGGGGGGGTATTGATAAGTTTTTAGCTTCAACATGTAGATGTCGTTAGTTATCAAAATTATTCTGGTATAACAATTGTTATGTTTTGAAATATGCATTTGAAAATATAATTCATTAGTCATGTGTCATGTTTTTTACCAAACAACATTCAAAATCTCCCTATTTACATATCTATTACACCGATGATAAAAAACAAAGAAAATATCACTTTATTTATATTCGTTACTAAGGGATTTACAACATTGACAGTTAATTTTGAATATAAAACTTGTAAGTACCATGTTTTAATACAATATGTACATATATTAAAAGTTAAGTTAGCAGCACACAATATTTTACAAAATTCATTATATTCTCTCCTTAAATATAAGCTCGTGATATGATTAATAATCGAAGATATTGCACGTGAAATATCAGCCACTTTAGACGCTAAATTAATGTTTGAAAGTCGAATTCCATTTCAGTGTTTTTTTTTTATAAAAATGCACTTAAAAGGCAATACGCCTGCTCGATTCTGCTCCATCATTTGCCACCGTGATGATGATGATGATGAGCGTTCAGGATGGCAAAGAACTTTGACCACCACCGATAGCATTGAAAAAGTTCACCAAATGATACTGGATGACTATCGAATCAAAGTTGTAGAGATAGCAGAGGCTGTGGGCCGAAGGAACGAGTTTCTCATATATTGCATGAAGAATTGAGCATGAGAAAGGAGACTGGACGTTGGGTGATGCTACTGCTCACTTTAGACCAAAGAATTCAGCCGAATGAACATTTTCAAGGTCCTGTTGGAGCAATTTAGTGAAACAATCTGGATTTTTTACATTTATTTTTAACTTTTCAAAATATTGGATTGCGAAGGGTGAACCTCCTCCGAAAAAGTTTATTTTGTAGAGCAAGACACCAAGTACTTTTCAGATGGATAAAAATGTTTCGAGTATCGATGAAAATTGTGTATTGACTTAAAAGTAGTCTATATTGAAAAATAAAACTAAATTTGCCTTTTATATTTCGGGATTAGAGAACAAAAACATATATTTATCATCCAAAATGGCTTTATTGTTTTTCAAAATATTCTCCATGAAGATCAATACACTTTTGCATGCGTGTGAACTAATTTTAGAAGCTCTTTTTCCACTCCGATTGAGGTATCTCCAAATCATGTATTTTGAACGCATCAACCGCTTCTTCAGGTGTCGAAAAACGTTGACCTCACAATTTGTTTTTGATGTTCGGGAATAAAAATAAGTCATTGGGTGCCAAATCAGGACTATATGGCGGATGACTCATCAAATCGACGTTTTGAGCGCTCAAAAAGTCGATGTGGTATCCAACGCGAACAAACCTTTATCACGGCCAAATGTTCATGCAATATTGAATGTATGCTGGTCCCACTAAAGGATACACCAATCTCACGATAAATCACATGACGATCTTGCAGTGTTAGTTCACGCACCACATCAATGTTTTTCGGAACAACCGATTTTGGACGACCTTCATGAAATTCTTCCTTGAGCAAACTGCGACCACGATTGAATTCGGTAAACCATCGATAAACACTGGTCCTTGATGGTGCTTCATCGCCAAAAATCGAATTAAGTTCATCGATGTACTGTTGTAAATAATAATCGCACGGAAATGTTCACGATCTAATTTCAAGTTACTGTAAACAATACAAATAGCGCTCGTACGTGAATACGTATACAGTCAAAAATGTCAAACTTTACAATAGAGACGTCAGTTGCCAGATGGCAGCACTAGGGTTGCCCAATCCCGAAATACTTTGAATTAACGATCACTACATACATTTATAAAAGAGTGTTTTTAACCTAACTATTATTTCATTATTTGATCTAACAAAAAGTGAGTAATTACTTTTCCAAAGTAAACCATCACTTGTAAAACAAATATCATTTATAACAGATTAATAACTCCGGCATCAATTTGCTCGGTAACAATTAATTAACAAAATTACAGAATCAATAATAAAACGTCGCCCCATACCTGAGGTTCATTTATCACGGCGTTGCCTTTATTAAGACTTCAAATATTAACGCTTACACCTTGTAATGCGCGGGATAATAGCATAATTACAAACATTGTTTTATTTTCCAATGCTTCAACTTTCATATTTGATTATGACGTGGGCTGTAAGATGGATTGTTCGAGAAGTTAATGATTTTTAAGAGGGATGGTTAGAATTTTTTTAGATTTGACTACGACGAAGGACAAAGAAAGGTTGTAAAACTATAACAGTTATTTATATATATATATATATATATATATATATATATATATATATATATATATATATATATATATATATATATATATATATATATAGTTATTACAGGGTGTTTCAAGATAATGGAACAGTGCCATTTATTCGTGAATATGAAGAGTTACACAAAAAAGTGATTAAGATATTTTGTAAAGCATAGAGGGGGACACATTTTGGCATAACTATCATTATTTTAGAGCCAGTGGTACTCAACTTACGGACCAATGTTATATTTTTTATTAATTCATTAAATAGCGACTTTTCTTCTAAATTCAACAATATAATAATATCATACCTTTACATTGCGAAAAATTTGATAAAAGTTAATTCAAAATTAGTATTTTATTTTTTTAAGTAGGCCAAGCAAACATTCAAGTATTAAAACAAAAGAAAATTACCTGTTATTTTTGTATGTACGTATTATATTATTTTTTCGAAATGTTCCAAATTTCGTTATTTTTTTTTTCGCGTAATTATTATTTACTCTTGCGAAATTAGGATAACTTTCTGCAAATAAATTGCATGCTAGGAATGCATTTTGATGGGTCTTGCATCAATAAATAAAATCAGTATTTTTTAAATTTGCTGCCATTATTAAATTAATTAGGTATTACAAAGGTAACGAAAATTACCTTAATTATAATAATCGACAACAACGAAATACGAAAATGACCTAACCTACTTAAAAAAATTATAATTGAAATTGAATAATAACTTTGTATTAACTTTTATCAAATTTTTCGCAATGTAAGGGAATGGTATTATTATATCGTGGAATTCAGAAGAAAATTCTCTATTTAATGAGTTTATAAAAAATGTATAATGCCATTTAAAACAATGTAACATTGATCCATAAGTTGAGTACCACTGGCTTTAAAATAATAATGATTAAGTCAAAATGTATCCCCTTCTATGCTTTATAAAATTTCATAATAATTTTTTTGTGTAACTTTTCATATACATGAATAAAAGGTACTGTTCCATTATCTTGATTCACCCTGTATATTCATATAAATATATTGGTTCAATTTCGAAATACAAAATTAGCAATATTAAAATGAATATTATAGTCCATATTTCTAACGAATTTTCTGTTTGTAGTTTGAATAATAAATACACCATAACTTCCATAAATCAGAATATCATGAAACGCCGAGTATATACCGCTTAAACTAGTTGGAAAAAGTATAAAAAATCAGATATTCCAACTCCTCGATGAATATTTTGTGATGTTTGCCGAACAATGTAAACTCATATGTCCACACAACAATCAAATATGGTCAGTAACAGTTTATTTTCTGTTTGAAGTGAAAATGCGTGTCCGATGAAACAAAAGATGAATGAAATATTTACTATATTTTACGTATTCGTTTCGTGTTGCCACTGAAAAGTAAACATAATCCTGGACCTGGACTGTCCACAGCACAGAAACGCACGCAGGGACGATCATGGGCGTAGAAAACAATCGGAAAATTTGTTGACTAGCTTAATTATTAGTGGATGATGAACTCCTTGACTGGATGGGTATACGGAAATAATGAATTACTGGATTGCATTCAAAATATTTATTTAAATTTCAGGCCTCTACCGGTTTCGGCATTTCTTCAGATGATGCCGAAACCGGTAGAGGCCTGAAATTTAAATAAATATTTTGACTGCAATCCAGTGATTCATTATTAATTATTAGTAACTAAATAAAATATTAGAACTATTTGTTATTAAATTATGTATTGTTGCAATTAATAATTCCATGTTCTCACCAATGTAATCGTCTCTCTTGTATCTTTCTAGAATATTCTATCACTCGGGCCATGTTCCTTATCCTTTAATTCTTTACCTTATCTCTCCATGTCTTCCCCAACATCTATCGCAACATCTTCATCCCACATTCATTTTCTTTTCATTCACGCTGGTAAACATATTTAAAATATCTTTTGACATTTAAAAAAAATATTTGTCATTTTTTAAAGAAAGCTTTATTCGTTGTCATATTTTAGTTATTTTTTACTTACCGCCTGGCCTCTTGATCGGTAAGTAATCTCAATCACCGATCAGTAATTTTAATTCTTAGGTAAAATTAAAAAAAAACCTGATCGTGCAAAAAATATTTTTAAATATTTGTAAATGACGTTCATAAAATAATTTTATACAATATATGTGGTTGCAGTCATTGTTAAATGAGATGTAATTATATTTTTCTGTTATTATGTTTTGGGTGAGTTTCTCCGTGTACGCCACTGAAAAATTGTGGGGTTCGTAGTATATTTGGCCGGCCGTGTTTGTGTGCGCAAATCCATAATTTGTCGTTGTTTACACTAAGTCTGGTCACTATAATAACGCATGATATTTGCACAAGGGCTTGACAATACACATATTTACTAGAATGCATTCATGCATTCACTGTGTATATTAAAAACATTGTTCATAAACAGAATTGTGGTTTGTCCAAATTGAGTTTGCTATGCAAAATACACACACACCAAATGATTATATTAATATTTTTATACTTTTTCGAATAGTTTTTGCTTTGTTTTTATAAATAGAATATATTTTTAATACTGTACATTTTTCATAAAATTGTTTACATATTTGTTTATTAAAAATCTTTTTGTAATCGTCGATATTAAATATTTATTGCGATTATCGATTAGGGAGCACAAAAGCATGAATCGAAAATTTTCTAAGAAATCATAAATTTTGAGACGAGTATAATGGAAAAGAAATCTGTACATATCTGAACAAATAATGTTTTTAAAAATGTAGAAGTCCTTGTCTATTCGCTTTCCTTTTCCAATTGTGATTTGAATACAGAAACAAACATTAATAAGTGACTCACCGTTTCATGTGATCCACTAAATTTGGCGGCTCCTAACTTCCTGCACAATGTCTGCATCTGGAATTAAAAACAAAAATTAGATACATTTATAAAAAACGCCGATGCGGTGGTTAAGTGCGTTAGAACGTTAGTGCATACAACGAATTGATAAGTATTTTAATTTAAATGTCTAAATTTGGTTGAAATATGAATGGTAATTAAAGTAAGACATAAACACTGTATATGGTATATTCTTGTGCTCTGAAGCTACATGAGCGTGACGCTAAAATGATTGAAAATAAGAAAATCAGGTAGGCCGAGGCCGTGCAAAACGAAATTTGCATAATCATTTTAAACAATTATTCATTTATTGCCATTTGTTTAAAAACATGGTTTAATGTTTAACAAAAATACAAGCAATTATTCGCATTCATTGACGTCTTAGGAAGTGTGCCTATAAAAATAACAAAAATTAATTATCTTATGAAAAAAAAAAAATCATTAAAAGAAGAAAATGAAATGCATAGTAGTTGACACATAGTAGACACCTGGTAAAATATGTCGTATATCTATTGTTTTCCGAAATAACTTACTCCAGTACATGACTCATACATTATATAGAGGCCACAGAATTTTGGTATTCACATTTCACTTGGTTATCACAGGTTCGTGCGATTGTGGCAGTAATTCAGTAATTCGTTTTTTTTTTCATTTTCGTGGTTTTTTGTGTGTGTGTATGTGGGGAGGTTGGAAGGACGATTTCTCAAAAACTATATAATAAACTTAATATCTGTTTAACTAATCCAATAACCCCTTAACCTTCAAATAATAAAATAACTAAGTTTTTATCATCAGTAGAACAAATTTAAGCAGAGTAGTTAAGTTAAAATCTAGATATTTAGTTGCATACGAGAGCTTAATAATAAATAAATTTAAAAATAATTTGATGAACGCAGATCTCGGTTCCATACCAAATTCTAAACTATTCGATTTAATAGAAACTTAAATTTTATAGGACGTTTTAAATCTTAAATTTTATTGGACGCTAATTCTTAGTTTATAATTGGTATTCATTCACCTGTGACTCCCATCCCTATATAATCCCAGTTCTCTCCCTTGTTTGTTCATAGTTGTTAGACCTCTGGCATGGTTTACATGTTGAGTAATTTTAACTACTCTGCTTAAATTTGTTCTACTGATGATGAGAGCTTAGTTCAGCTTATAGCTTATTTTATTATTTTAAGGTTAAAGGGTTGTTGTATTAGTTTTAGTTAAACAGATATTAAGTTTATTATATAGTTTTTGAGAAATCGTCCTTCCAACCTCCCCACATACACACACACACACATATATATATATATATATATATATATATATATATATATATATATATATATATATATATATATATATATATATAACACAGACATCATCGTAAAAATATTAAAATTGGATTGTAGGGACCTTAAAACATGCTTATTCATTAAAACCTAATACCTCTCTTAGCGAGAGGTAAAAATGCCAAAAATGTGTATCAGTATTTGAAACCTACATAAGGCTGCAACATAACCTAAAATCACTAATATTTTATATAATTTATAAGGTAACTTATTGTTAAATCCACTATCAATAGTAAATTATTAAAAAAAGTACTATTAACGATTAATTACAACACTTATGTTCTTAAAGATTTCCACAACAATTAAGCAAGTCGGGTACAAAAACTCCCTCTGTTCAATGAAACACTACTTTTGTACAATGTGATGGTTTTGGCATTAATCAATGTTATACATTTTCAATAGAGTTGGTTACACATATTAGTATATTAGCAGAAAAGCAATATTAAAAATATTCAAGTTTGTTTATTTTATTTTAATGTAAACTCAAACTAGTACTATGTCAACTACCGGTTCTTTTACCTTAATCATTTTTTTTCGGTGTGAGTGAAAATATGGAATAAATTAGAGAGAATATATATTTATTTATTTTTATGATCAATAAAATATGTTATTGTTATAATTCTATTCAAACAGAAACAAAGCTAATTTTGGTTCATTTATATATTTAAATTAAATTAATACATGTATTGCAATTATTCTGTAATAAATTTAAATAAAAAAGCACGAATTTCTACCAAATTAAATGCAAAATTTAAAATCTGCACAATGCAGCATTCATTTGTATGACAAATTATTATGAAAGATTACCAAAATTTTGCAACAAAACAAAATATTATTGTTAATAACACAAAATCAATTCATAAGCCAACTTGATTCTGCAAACTCATCAGCAAATACAAAATTACAAATTAATCCCTTGATTTGTGGTTTTTCCCCTTCGTCCTAGCTTGGTTCAACTCCTGGCAGGTAAATAGGTATGGCGGATGGTCGCCATATTGAAATATTTATCGGGAGCGCTTGAAATGAAGGATGACATGTTTAATCTAATTTGGGATTCCCGTCCGCTCAGTGCTTTTTAATAACGCACGTTAATTCGCCGAGCTTTTGTGCTTTTGTTTTGCGTTTTGAAAGGGTAACTGTAATTTTAATTTTCTGCTGGATTCATTTGTTTCCCCCGATTGCTGGAATGCAAACAGTGGAAGGCTGGGAATGAAATGATTTTGTTTTAATGGACGCTGCTGTTTTATGTTACATTTGAACATAAAATATTACGCTTTCCATGATTCATTTGCAATCCTGATGGATTTTTTTGTACCACATCAGTTAAATTATTTTGTAATGAAGTTTGCTAATAATGCGAACGTACATTAAAACTACAATTTATGTTAAATTTTGTTGCATTTTATATACACTTGATGGACACCAGCACAAAATTAATTGGACTGTTTTATATTTTATAAACTCGCTTTGAAATTTTAATTTTGCCAGGCAACTAAATTATTCAAAAACTGTTCAATTTATCTTTTATTTTTAATTTTATTATGCACCCCTTATCATAAGTTTGTCAATAATATACAGGGTGGTGGTTTAAATTACTAAATTGCGTGCGAAGTTAAATGCCGCTTTTTGGTTTCGCCGAAAGCGGTATCATCATAATTTTTACCTCTCGCTAAGAGAGGTATTGGATTCATGCTAAAAATTGCATATCCAGATTTTAATGAATAAGCACGTTTTAAGGTCCCTACAATACGATTTTAACATTTTTACGATGATGTCTGTGTGTGTGGATGTATGTCTGTGTGTATGTGTGTGGGCCGATGGAAGGACGATTACTCAAAAACTATAAGACTTTATATTTGTTTACGTATTTCCCAATCGGCCATTCATGGGGAGAGCTGAAAAAGTTTTGGTAACAATTGATCAACCGAAAAAAAATTCTTGAAAAAAAATATTTTCTTGGTAATATTAAAGAAAATTAAATTCTCTATCTGATACATTTAATTTTTTTTATTATATCTCGTATAGGTTTGGAGATATAGCATATAATAATATAGAATAATCTGTTGTAATAAATCTCGTTGCGCAGAAAACAGTTGTGATATTTAAATGTTTGTAATTGACAGATAAATGCAAAATTTCAGTGTCAAGTACGAGTACATTTAATATATATTATTTTATTATTAATTAAACATGTATTTAAATTACAGATATGTTAATATTACATAATATATCCTTAAGAAATACCGCTAATACCGTCCGTGAATATATATTTAATATATTAGAAGAGTAGGAGAATATTCCTCATACTACGAAAGAATAGTTATAATTTGAATTATTTGTATGTACAAGAAAGGTTAAATTCGTTAATTATAACCCGGGTTCGATCCCTACCGACGCCAAAAATTACTTCGAATTTTAATGGCACAAAAATGAGTGACGCCTGGTAAGCGCACTCACGGTAGGAGGTAGATTGGCACGACCAGCAATGGGTAATATGCCGTGATGATATATTTATTATTTATTTATGTAACATAAAATGGAAATGACGAGAGGTCATGTGTTAATTGGCCACATCCGATTTTTTTAAGGTATAAGTCTACATTTAAAGTAACTAAAATAATTTTGTATAAATTTCTAATCATTTGTGTGGGTTTTATGATTTGTTGAAAATGTAAACCGACAGAACTATTATGAGTTTGGGCTCGTATATTTTGATTATTTTGAATACAAAATCATTCCATTTGAAAACAACGTTGATATCGTTTCCGGAAAAATCGGAAGTATAATTCAGGTTTGCTTCCTTGACACAAATATCCATTAAGTTTGCACTGACCTAGTAATTTAAACTGTATAGTTTTAAATTAATGTAAAGAAAATAGCCATTTGTTTCTAATTTTTCAATCACCTGTATAGAATATGTTATTTTTTTTGAAATTATGAAAAGTTATGTTGGGTATTATAAGATTATACTTATAAAATCATGATTATTGTTTCTGCAATAAATATGCACAACAATAATCTGATAACAATAGACAAATCCTTTTGTTTATTATCGATTAGTTTTTATAAAAAAAAACTGTGTAATAGAATACCATATGGTGTATACGTGAACTTACCATAATTGATTTTCAACTTATCACTGCCAAAATAAAATTTTTATGACTCTAATCTCAATTTATCTAAAAAAACAATTAAAACTCAGCAACATCCATTGTCAAATATTTCCAAATCCTTTCAATAAAACCATGCTGCTCATAATAAAAATAATAAATCATAAAGAGGCCCCCTAATCCTTTGAAAGGCAACTCTGGCACGCCACTGCTCTCTGCATACAAATAATCATTCAAATTTAATGCCTTTTATTGCCACGAAACAAAAATAACTGGCATATCAAAGGCGGCGGAGTCGTCATCGCCTGCTTTATTAAAATCGTTCCAATTCCGTCCGTGTTATCGGCGGGGATTAACGATAACGTTTGATTTATTGCAATCTGGGATTAAATTTTGATTAAAACACCTTAAATCCGAGTCTTGACGCAACGAGGATTCGCATTTTTCATTTCCACAAGATTACTACTTTATTGCCTTCTTTGTTTGTTATTTATTACAGATTACAAGTTTTTTTAGAAGGGACGTGCAATTTTTGTTTCAACGTTTCCTTGGTTTAAATCTATTTCTAATAATTATGATTTGACGTGAGAATAATAAAAATTATACCGGGTGTCCCAAGCAAACCTTGACATAGGCGTTTAACATTGGAAAACAGTTTTTTGTAAATAAAAAGTGTTCGGAAGAAATTTAAGCCATGATATTAAACATGATAATAGTACATTACCTCCTGTATGTTATGTAATACTAATTACTTTATTATCATTGTATAAATCAAAGAAAATTATAAATAACTGTCAATAAATATTTGTTTGAATGTAATATAAATATAATGTAATTGTCATTGTGGCTGAATGGTTATGGTGAAAATGATTAGGCAGAAGACTCACGTCATCAACCTGAAAAAAACCTTATAAAACGAAATATAACTTGTAGTAAATTATTAAAAAATCTTTCAGAACTCATATTTCAATAAGAATGGTACAACCTTTTTTAGTTTAAATTCTGTATATTTATTTTTATAACGACGTTTCGGCAATATACAGAATTTAAACTAAAAAAGGTTGTATCATTCTTATAACTTGTAGTAATTATTAGTTGTTATTTATTTTTTAAAAAAAGAAGAAAAAATATACTAGTATTAAAGAAATGTATATATTAATTAATTTAGAATTATTTCTATGTCCATCCTTATTCCTTGTACGGAATATAAAATTATTTAACACAACATGATCATTCTCAGTAGTGCCAACGTATGGTAAAAAAAATAAATTACAATTATTTCAAATAATTTTATATTCCGTAAAAGGAATAACGATTGACTTAGAAATAATTGTAAGTATCATTAAGTTATATATTACTTAATACTAATACTTTTTTGCTTCTTCTTTTATAAATAAATAACACCCAATAATTTCTAGTTATATTTCATTTTAAAAGGTTTTTTTCAGGTTGATGACGTGAGTCTTCTGCCTAATATTTTCACTTATATGCTGGCTGCCTTTGCAATGAAAGAAATTTTGAAGGTTGGATTACAAATCTGAATTTTTCATTATTTGTTTAAATTTATTTATGAATTAATTACGCCTGGTAGGCGCCCGCACGGAACAAATATTTCATCACTACCAATATCTGTGTACAAAGCAGATTGGCACACCCAGCAATGGGTAATATGCCGTGATGATATATTTATTTTATTTAAGTATGTATATATATATATGTATAATGATAATTCTACAGAGTGATCTAAAATGGCTGAAGATGGTGGAAACTTTTGTTCCAAAATAATGTCAAAATTATATTTTAATTTTCCATAATTCATCAAAACTATATTCCACATAGCATATGATAACAAGTGCATGACATTTGATTAATATCATTGCCGTACGTTGATTCATTTGGTATTTGTTTCACATGCCATCGTAAAAAATATTTACGTAATTTCTATTCATTATGGCTTTTAATAAAGAGCGTGACAAATTACTTTTTGAAGCATATTTTCGTTCGGGTGAGCATAAAAAAGACGATTCTTGGTATTATTCTTATGACAGTTAACAAAATTCGAAAGGTACACCCATGGAAATAGTAATGCTGTCATACTAAATAAGCGGCAAATATCAAAATGGTATGGAGCGGCACGTTTCATTTATTTTTGATCACTCTGTAGATCTATAACTTAAATGGAATCAGTGATGATTATGAAGAATTTATAGTTTTTTATTTGTCATTTATTGCAGATTAAACTCTGTAAAACTTTTCCCAATCACCAGCAAAACTTTGATCAGAGTATTAAAACTTTTTTCCTAATGCAATATCATTATTACTATCAATGGATTATTTGTACTTGATAAGAAATCTGTTTATTTTGGTTCATAAAAATTTGTTGATAATTATTTTAGATTAAATATTTGGTTAAATAGAAAATAATTATTTTATGATTGCTCGGAATTAAAATTGTCCTTGGTTTGTTTTAATGAAATCGTAAATTTTGTTTTTTATTAGATAATGACAAATTTTCTAATAAAAAAGGATTTGGAAACATTAATTGGAAAATATCAAATAAAAAAGATAACATTTTTGGAACAATGAAGTACATTTTCTCAGAAGTACCATTGTAGCAAATTAGAAGATGGGTATTTTTTTTTTTTAATTTATTTATATTTTGATATATTTGTAATAAGTGTTGAAGTCAATCTTTGTGCCTCCAATAAATAGCAAACTCCACTGTTTGCCAACAAAATGAGATTATTATCTACGTCGTAGAATATTAAAAAAAATTATTATGGTTCAACGAATAAAAATTAAGATTTTCTAGATATTTAGACTCACAGATTGATTCATATGAAGCTTCATAAAAATGGTGGAGGACCCCGTTATTCATAATAATAACAATAATTCTCCCATACTATTTTGAAAACGATACATTCCACAAACCGTGTGGAATAATTCCACACACCGTTTGGAATAATTCCGTACGGCTTTCGAAAAATCAGGAGCTGTATAATCGCATACTAGCGCGGTATATCATATATCTTGGTTCGGTTGCTATGGTTACGTCTCTTGGTTTTATTTTTATTTATTTCTGAATTCACGGTTGACGTTTTAAAGTTTTGGAGTTTTCTATTAACTTTTACATGTTTTTTGGAGAACTTTAGGTTCAGACCAGTAAGATTAGCTCAATAATAATATATTACTTAGATAATTAACTAAATAAAAAAAATCTTTAAATAGGCAACATTTTTTGTATAATTTTTAAAATCTTGTTAGAGAAAGTATAGGGTACAATACGTTTATAATGGTATATTCAATACTCGTAAACCGTAGTCGACGCCTTCGGCTCATACCACAAACTTTTTACGCGTATGAAATATGGGCCATTCCATTACATGTAGAATATACTATTATTAACAAAAGAAACATCTATCGTTATAGTTTCGTACAAAACACATTTGTTGATAATTTTAAAACACAAAAGTGGCACTTTGAAATATTTCAGTTATTATAAAAATATTGATATAATTGTCAAAATGCTCCCAACCTGTCACCTTTTCGTTTCAATTAAACCACCGTCCCTATTATCTGTATTTTTTCTATGCGCGAATAATAGAATTCCAAGTGGCTAATATGTAAGTGTCAGATGACAAAATGAACATCAGACTCCATGAAAGTCCGAACAGATGTCACATTTTGTAACTCTTGAATTATTCATTCGCTTGTTGGGGCACGCACCCCTGCCGACTTCAATATCGCCCTTAAATTTTTCTCCAAATTCTTCATGAATATTTCTCGCTTAAAAATGATTCTACCAAGTCATCCACAGCAGAAAAATACAGTAAAGAATTTAGATCATTGAATGAGTAAATACAATAATCCATAAATAAATTGATATACTTGTTGCTATTTCTAAAGATTATGACACGCCCTAATGAAAAGCAATAAAGCAAATAAATAAGAAAAGATAAAATTGTTATCGTTTTATGAAGGAGTATCATTAATCCAGTGTATATATTTGATTGGCATCGATTTATAATAATAAATAAAACAAATAACTCATTTTTATGAATTTTATGGACTTAAAACTGGAATTTACAGATCGTTAATCCGTCTTACAAAATGCGTATAAGTATAAAATAAAAAATATATTATCGCGGCATATTATCCATTGTTGGGTGTATATCAGCGTTTCTTAACCTTTTCTAAACAGCAGACCCTTTGTATTAAACTTTTTTTACCTTCCGTCACCTTTAAGTAAGGAAGCTATTGTCTTGGTCAAAAAATTCTATAGTGAGTTTCTAATGAATAAGCACTTTTTGGAGTCCAAAGAATACGAATTTACTATTTTTACGATGTTGTCTGTCTGTGTGTGTGTGTGTGTGTGTGTGTGTGTGTGTGTGTGACCCCCTAACAAATGGGAAAAGCTAAAGAAGAAGATGTCAGTGTCAAGTGCAATTTGCATAGATTGTTTATGAAATAATTTTACTAAAAACGTAGGATCTTTTGCAAGAAAATTTATGTATAGGACTTTGCTGACCTTGGCAAGCAGATATGGGGGCCCGTGTCAAAATGACAGCTATTAATTTTGTCCATACTGACAAATGTCATAATTTTTCATTCAAAATTTCATGCTTTTGTTATTTCATGTAGTTTATTTGTTATTTGTTACAATAGCAAAAAATGAAATTTTGAATGAAAAATTACGACATTTTTTAATTATGGACATAATTAATAGCTGTCATTCTGATACGGGTCTTCATATCTGATTGCCAAGGTCAGCAAAGTCACGTGACTGCTCGCGCCCTATGGAATGTGTACATAATACACAGGATTGGCGGAAGGTAATGTGCTGGCCACATCAGATTTTTTAACTTAAGTTTTATAGAAGGATAAATGAAAAGGGAAATTAAAAAAAACAAAACTTTTGTCTGTAATGTTTTCTTTATTAAAACAAGACTTATTTAACAAAAGACAGGACTAATGTATAGGATTAAAATAATTGTGGAATATGAGTAGTTCACAAAAAAATAGTTAAAACCTTGATGCTGCATCTCACTAACCAGCTTGTTAGTTTAATAATCGTATTCTGAGATCACAATCGACACTTTTCAATCAATTTCTATGCTTGTTTTTCATATGAACTAGTGCGGAAATACAAATACCTATAGGGGGGGGGGGTATATACAGTAATCTGAGTAAAAATGATATTCGGCTGCACTGCTAAGGCAACACGACCGCACGGCTCTTTTTGTTAAGTGTATAGATAGTACGGCTGCAACACAGTCGCAAATGGACCCTGTGCGGCTGTGTTGCCGAGTATAAAAAAATGTTCAATTTTACATAGGAAGTAAATGAGTCTACAAATTTGCAAGTCTTTGTTCCTTAAACATTTGTTTTACAGCTTCATCTGTTTATTTATTCGGTGAACCCCTTAAATATGTCACATCAAATATTATTCGTACCTTGCGAGTGTTTACCAGGCATCACCACACAGGCACTCATTGCTGGTGGGCCACTTAAAATTTGAAATAATTTTGGCGTCGGGATCGAACCCGGGCCGTAGATTCGCAATCAGATACGAGACTCCATAGTTTAACGTTTTGAAAGAACTCCAGTTTTTATTTCTTGTGGATGCGAAAGTGTCAGATGTCAGATGTGAGCGAATTATTTGTGGTGAATGCGCAATGAGGCGTATCATGTTGTGTAAAGTGTAAATTGACCGGGGAACGCACCCCTCTTTCCTACCCTCTGCTCTGCCACTGTTCAACCCCCTCAATTAACCCCGTATGGAACTCACTTCACGCGTAGCTCCAACAAACATTCAATCTTACACACCCGATTTTTTACCCGCCAGTGCAGTACGACAAAAAAATTGTTTCACTCCGATAATAATGATGCAAAAATGTATATCAAAATTTCGAAAGCAATATTGTTAATTTAATGAATGCTAGTGCAACTGGCCATTAGTAATTTGCATTTAGAAATAAATTCCCGAAATCTAATATTTTGGAAAACAAATACTATTGGTATTTTTTTCCAAAACATTTAATTATGAATTCAAATTTTAATTTAAGTTTATTAGTTTCATTATATAAATTTCATTTTTTTCTGTCCCTTTTCCTTTTGTCGTCCTACGCCACTGCATCCCTCGTATCATACAACCCCACCGTTTTGCAAGTATCATTACATCGACACAAAACAAATGACACAGGGCAGCATGGGCGTGCTACAGGGGTAAGGGGATACGGTGTCGGAGTTTAACACGAGGGGAACACAGCACGCCCTGTGAATAACAATCGCCTGTCGCGAAAAACACACATTCACGCTTTTCCTATCAATATATGACAAGGATATCTTAATTCGTACCGCATTCAATTTTAACTGGAACGAATCTTTGAATGGCAAACATGAAAAGAACAAATCGCGACATTTTAGGGGGAGAGAATGATTTGTTATTGATAATAATAAGTTAATTATCAGGGACTTTAATGCACGATTAATGGAAATAACATGACAGATTTAGAGCAAGATATAATAATTGTTTTCAAATGTTCTAGTTTTAGATCTGTATTAGTTTTTCTACCAAAGCATATATAGATTACACAGCATGGAAAAAGTTTGGAGAAAATCTAATAATGAATTAAAAGTAAATAATATATTAGAAATAATAAGAAACAATACTATTATTATAATTGGGGGTAAGGAAAAGGTAACAGATAATAATTTCCCATTCAATAATAGTTATTTTAAAACTGATACAAAATCTCTGTGGAATGTTTCTCATTCATATGTATCATATTTCTCGCAAAAACAAAAGTTCAACTATTTGTCATTGCTCTGATTCATAATACAAAAACTACTATAGTCTCAGTCTCATCCTCATATTTCATCTGTGTTTATGGTTTGGGGTAACTATTCAATAAACAGACGAGGGTTTGTGGTAAGGGTGCGTTCTTTCCAGTCAAGGGATGAAATTTATTCGCCTTTATAATCTGGGCGATAAAAGTGAATTAAAGCGTAAATTTCAAAATCCCAAAAGGGCACTAACTTTCATAGAACTTTTTTCTACTACCGGCCTCGCAAGTGGGCTCTGCTAGTAACGTTTAAATAATATATAAGTGATTAAAAAATCTTTTAGAACTCATATTTCAATTAGAATGATACAACCTTTTTTAGTTTTATTTCTGTATATTTATTTAAATAACGACGTTTCGGCAGTATTAACAATGCTAATGAAAGAGACGTATTGTTTGCTTCACTTCCTTTTGTAAAAAATGTCACGAACAAGATTGGTAAGAAGAATATGATGATTTCGTTTTCTCCATATATTAAAATTCGACATATGTTGAGACAAGTTAAAGTCGTCATCCCTCTTTAGTCATCAGGGATTTACCAGATTCCATGTGTCTGCGGGAAAGTTTACATTGGCCAGACTGATAGAACCATTTCTACAAGATTGAATGAACACCAGCGTTCGATCAGATTGAACCAGCCAGAAAAATCTTCAGTTGCAGAGCATGTCCTGGAAGAATTCCACCGTATAAAATTTGAAGATACAAAAATACTGGCGAGACCTACACACCTAAACAACAGGTTAATTAGAGAAGCCATTGAGATTTTCAAAACCAAGAGTAATAATCTCAATCATTGTGACGGTCAAGATCTTAGTCGTGCATGGCTTCCTATATTAAATATGTTGTAATTGTCACCTTGGTTATCTGTTACTAATGTTTTGTTATTAATATTTATTTATTTATATTTGTGATTTGTTGTTCATTCCTGAAGAAGGCAGTAGTTAATACTGCCGAAACGGCGTTATTTAAATAATTATACAGAAATAAAACTAAAAAAGGTTGTATCATTCTAATATATAAGTGAGTTTTGAGTTTGAAACTTAATTACTTGCCAAATTTGTTAACAACATAAACTTATCTGTATTATAATGCAAATAACTATTTCTTTGTAAGATAATATTTTTTTAAATCTTTGTTCCAGAGCACATCAAATTTGGAATCAGCCGACTAATGGCCACAAAATCAGTAGAGGATGAACACTATAACAACAACAATAACATCGAAGACATAAAATGTAATACTAGTCAAGAAACAGAAGCAAATACGAGTTGTTACAGCGGTGACGAACACCACACAGAAAACTATTCCCCTAATAGATCACCTTGTTCTTCCCCTGAGTTAGAAGTAGACAGTCCTCCAGTTTCTAGAGCCAACACACCATCACCTAGACCACCCTCAATCACAGAAATAGGTTCAGCGACACCTCCCGCCCCGATAAAAAGATCAGAAACGTTTTCAGTCTCAGCTTTGCTCAGACCAGATCATCCGAAGAGCAAAACTAGTCCAAGTTTTACAGAAACGATATCCGTAACAAGATCATTTTTGTATCCTAATATACCTTTCGCAGATTTATTGCGAGATGCGCAATTGAAGCAAGACTACAATAATCAATTTCTCCCGAGAGGGTTCGTCCATCCGGGATTTTTTCCTTCAGGGATGTACCCACCAAAAGAGGGCGAAGAAGGGAGGAATTTCCTCACTGCTCCATTTTATTTCAGCGCTGTGCAAGCTGCAGCAGCAGCCATGCAAGCAAACACATCCCAAAACGGACAACAGAGTCAATATCCACCAGTGCATTCAGCGGATGATATCTTCAGGTTAAGGCATCATTTCATGGCGAATTCAGTGAATGTACATCCTCATCATCACCACCTACTGATGAGGCCAGGAGTTGTGCCCTTAGGGGATGTCTATTCGTGTATAAAGTGTGAGAAGATGTTTTCAACTCCTCATGGATTGGAGGTACATGCAAGGAGGTCACATAATGGGAAGAGGCCTTTTGCGTGCGAGCTGTGTAATAAGACTTTTGGCCATGAGATCAGCTTAAGTCAACACAGGTAAGGAAGTTTTCTTTTTTTGTCTAATATAGGCCGCTTTTAAATAGTAAAAGTAAATTCATATTTTTTTAGTTCTATTATGTTTATTAATATTTGATATATCATAGAGTAGGCTCCCTAACTGCCACACTCTGCAATAAATTAAAAACAGTTACAATATATTTATTTGATTTTTAAATTTATATGTATATACATTGACCGGAAAAAAATGGACTACCTTCAATATTGCATTTTCCCTATTCATTTGTTTGAGACAAAATTGATAGTTGCCATAGACATTTTCAATTGCTTTTTGTTTTTGATTACAGGCTAAAATTAGTTTTTTTGTTAATTTTGAAAATACCTCGTAACATATGTCCCATAAGTTTTGACACAAATTTCAACAATTTCTTTTTGTAATAAATAATGAGAAAAGCTAAAGAAGAAGATGTCAGTGTCAAGTGAAATTTGCATAGTTTATGAAATAATTTTACAGGAAATTTAGAATGTTTTGCAAGAAAATTTATGTATGGTATTTACACATAATACACAGGATTGACGGAAGGTATTGTGCTGGTCACATCAGATTTTTTCAGTCATGACACGATAAAAAAAATTTTGGTGTAATTAATTCAAAACTTTATTAATTTTTTTCTTCGAAAATTTTGTTATTTAAGGGTACGAAAATTGTATATCGTTGGATTCAGCTCTATTGAATGAGCAACTAAAAGGTATGTTTCTATTTAAAATCTCTTGTTTTAGGTTATCATTGAAATACCCATGTAAAATAGACTCTTTGCTAATTTAACCAACTTCGTATCTCTTATAGTTCTAGAGATCGCAATGGTAGCCACTTAAAAATGCAAACCTGTATGAAACATCCATTTTTTTTAGTTAGTTTTAAGAATTTCTATCGTTAAATAAAAACTGTAATACACTTTAGGTTGTTAAAAATTAGACAGGTCGTATTTCGTAGTTTAATATAATTTCTACATATTTAATATCTTATATCTGAAAATGTATTGAACTTTGTAAGAGGTCCGTTTTTTTGCCGGTCAGTGTATTTTAAATAAATAATTTACTACGGTTTATGTAAGTTAAACATTGTATATTTATTGAAAAACAAGGAAGAGTCCAATTGAGTGGAAATGGTATCTACTCATTTTTTGAGTAATAAGTCGAGTAGTTATATTGATATTTACGAGTTTGTATCTGCACCCATTTACGGGCAATAGCCCAAAAATGTGAATTTTAGGGTAAATTTTTAAATGCATGTTGAGGAGTATTTAAAACGTACATATATAGTTTGTATTTTCATTTAATTTTAAGGTTTAGCTTTATTATTTAGTACCTAATACTATAGAGAAAATTTTGCGAAACAAACCGTATACTTTTCTTTTTCTCTTTTCAGAGCTGTCCACAACGTGGAAAAAGTCTTCGAATGTAAGCAATGCGGCAAATCTTTCAAGAGATCATCCACATTATCAACGCATCTTCTTATTCATTCAGATACCCGACCATACCCTTGCCAATTCTGCGGGAAACGGTTCCACCAAAAATCAGACATGAAGAAGCACACCTACATTCACACAGGTAGGATTTATTAACTATTACTATACAGTAGTGATTGGATAATAGTTGTAGCTTTTTAATTAATATTCAAGATTATTAATGATTAGTTTGACAATTATTTATGAATAGATGATTAATATTTTCACAATTGATTGCGGAAAAATTGTTCCGAACAACTGGTATTAGCATTGTCAACGCGAAATTAATAATTATTTGTTGTAATATTTTGATCCGGGTAATTCTAGAAACTATTTAATAGTAAAAATACTGTAAAATATAATTATGTTAATATATGATACTTTTGAATCACCAGTCATGGATTTATGTACACAATTACGGAAAATTATTATTATTAATAATAATAGAGATATTAATTAAATGTAAATTTGTATTTGTTGAAGCGTACTTATTTTGATAATATTGATTTGAAAGATCGGTAAACATCAGTAACAATAGTTATTGAAATAGGAAATCTTCGTAGGTACCGCACTGATCTGTATTTTTATCACATTTTATTGGATTGGCAGTCGATTTTGAGAGCCAATAGAGGTGTATGCGTTTTTTTTTTTTGAAAATGTAGTATGATGTTTGTAAAACTAAATGTTTAAATTAATGTATTTATGTGTATATGAATTTATTATTGTGATTTTGAAATATCTTACCCTGATGAAGGTATAAGTGTATACCGAGACGTTGGTTTTGTAAGAATAAATACTGCCATGTCCACAAAAATACATTCGTTTCAATATTTAGTTTTTTAACATCGTAGAAAAATCGTAAAAAGCACATATTCAGTGCGGCTATATGTAAAAATTTAGGACTGATATTCTGTAACGCCAAATAAGAGCGCCATCTATTCTTGAGTAACCTTCATCAACATGCTTCTCAAGTTTAATTAATATTGGTTCAGGACCTCGATTTGATAATTTTAAATTAAACTGGATTTAAAATTCTACTAGAATAATTAATACAAATATGTTCAGGTTCAGGTTAATTTGTCTTTTGAATGATGGGTTCGTGTGCGGTTCAGGTTCAAGCAATAATAAAATTTGTGGTTTTGTTCCGAGCTCTGGTATTAGATTCAGGTTCGGTTCGATTTAATGAAAATTAAATTAATGTTTTTTGAATAACAATATTTGTATAGAAATAATTTAAAATGGAGTAGGAAATTATAATGTAATGCTAAGCAAGAACACGAACACAATTTTCATGACCTGTTAAAATAGGCAACAACGCAGATGCAAAAGGCGTTCATAATTGGCTGTCAATATTACGAATACGTTTCGAACTGAAAATGAACTTAAATTGGAGCTGCACCTAAAACCCGAATTTTAATACCCAGTTCGGTTTCAATTGAACAATATATCCGAGGTTCAATTCTGGATTTGGGTTCGCTAAAATGTTATGGTTTGGTTGCGATTTGGTTCGGTAATGGATGACGAGATTGTAGCAAAGATTTTGATTGGCAAAGGAAGTTATTATCTCCTATGAATAAAATTCTCATAAGCTTGCGTTTTTATGCAACTATTGATTACCTTCCAAATGTGACATGTGGCAGATTTTATAGGAATGTATTATATTATTATAATTGTGATATTACAGAAGGGTATCACTCTATAAAATTTTCTTGAAAAACAAGAGGTAAAGAAAATATACAAAATGTTTTTAACTATTTGTGTTTCCTAAAATAGACTGCACACATATCAAAATTCAGTACATTGTAATATGTACCTTATGAATGTATATCATACACAATATTTAAACAAATATCAAGACAAATATGTAATGGCATATTGTAAATGAAATGTCACGAGAAAGAATATAGAAACAAAAAAAAAAAAACAAATTCCCCAGATTAATACGAGCAAGTGAAGCTTAGTATAGTTTAGTTCACGAAAGATGACTATTCAAGGTCATTTATAAACAGTATGGTGTAATATTACTTGCAGATAACTTCACTGCATTTCGTATACATAAACGTGCAACATGAAACATTTATGGATACATTTTAACTGAAAGAAATAGTGTAATTTATGCTCTTCATCTATGTTTTCGCAAAAGACAAAAACTTAGACTTGACAAAAACCATGGAATAATAATTTGATTTAAATGTCAACGTCACTGGATAAATTTACGTATATCTGTCACACAACATAAATTACATCAAATAATCTTCCTCTTTCTAACATGAAATGTTGCTAAGCTACTATTGTATAAAGTGCTGTATATTTTTTCTTCGAACAAGTGACCTTGAATAGTCATCTTTCCTGAACCAAACTATATAGTTTTTCTTAAGTAGAACTCATGCAAAGATACTAAATACTATTATACGTGTTACTTATTTTTGAGCGCTACTTGTTTGAGTGTAACTTCCACAGTGCAACGGTGTAAACGGGTATTAGAAGTGCAAATCAAAGTTTTATTGTTTAGTACGGCAGGTAATCTGTTTCCCGTGAAAAAAATTAAAAAAATATTTTATTTTTATTAATATTTTTTTAAATCCAATTTTTTTTACGGAAAACAGATTACCTCTCGTACTATGTACCTAATAAATTTTGATTTGCACTTCTTAGATTTATAGTTTTTTTTTTTAAATAAATAAATAAATATTTCATCACGGCATATTACCCATTGCTGGGTGTGCCAATCTGCTTTGTATACAGATCGGTAAAGATGGAATATTTGTACCGTGTGGGCGCTTACCAGGCGTCACCTTACGGGCACTCATAGCTGGCGTGGAGAGTGAACCACAGGGGTCAATTTTTGTACCATTAAAATTCGATGTAATTTTTGGCGTCGGTCGGAATCGAACCAGGGTCCCCAGATTCGCGACCAGACACTCAGGCACACTTAGAAATGTTTAATACAAATCATATGTCATACATTGCTCTCTTAAGATTTTCCCATAAATATAGAAAAAATATATTGTTTAGTACAAGTAGCAGTACTTAATCGATAATTTAATTATTATTTTTATTATATATCAATTAAATAAAATAAAATTGTATCGATTGGGCCAACTGTTGCGAGACGAGGTGCAAATATAGATTTTTAATATTCGTTTCCATTTAATAACTTATTTAAGTACTAATTTATTATTAAATTCTTCCAAACACGCCGTGATCAGATGCCCCATCTCCTTTATTTTAGCACCGGCGCAATTCTTAAATAAATAATTCGTTCTCCCTTGATTCTAGTGTTTGGAAGGTACAATGAACTAGCGGCTCAGCTATATAGCATAGCAGTTGTTCTGGGCTCGAGGAAGGGTTTTAAACGGCCCGTCTCATAGACGTATATGAATTTATGATCGCATTAAAGTCTTGAGGTATTACAGTGTGAAGTTATTAATTGTCGGAACTGAGTGCCAAGTGAATTATTCACTAATTAGTGTGAAGTTGCCGAGAGGGAAGAAGGGGAGTTAATGTTACACTGTACGGGGATTACAGACAGCAAAGATGGGAATAGACAACAGACAATACCGACACAATCTTACTTGGCATTATTCAGCAAATAAATACTTATACCGTATTTTACCCATAGCTACATTTTGTGTATGTTTAACTAAATTATATATCGCATACTTTTTTAAACAACCTACGCGTTTGTTTTGTATATCTATGCGTTGTACTATATTCGTAAAGAAAAACCTGAAATACTTAGTTTTTTTTAACCAAGCAAAAAGGTAGCAAACTAACTGCCACGGCGGCGTTTCAAGGACGAAACGTAGCCGAGTCTTTAATTTTAACCTAGGTCCTAGACGGTGATCTGAAATTTGACAGGCTTAAACAATTGTTTAAAATTAATATTAATTTTATAATTATTTTTAATGTTACTTCTACCTCCGGTAGTTGTTATTATTTGGCATAGCCTGGTAAGTAAAAGCTAATTTTAATTAATTAATTAAAGTGAAAATGTGCAGTAGTTAATAAAAATATATAAAGGAATTATTAAGAACAAGCCGAAATAAATAATATAGATGAAGATTCTAGCAAATAACACAGGACAGAATAGGATTCATTTCTATACGGTATATCGAAATTGGATAATAGAATAAAGTGTGTGTGTGTGTGTGTGCATGTGTGTATATATAGCATTGCCCAATATGAGTAAAAAAGCTTAATCAACATAGGTCCGATCTTCAATAGATTCCGATTTATGTTGTTTACCTCTGCTATCTCAAAAACTATGAGTTACGACCTTGGCCAATACACTTTTGAAATAACTTCGTAACTATTAAAAATTGAGAAAAATGTTTCATATAAAATTTTATTGTATAGGAAACATGCTAAAAATCGCAAACCGAGATTTTGATAAATGACCACGTTTTAAGGTACATGGAATCCAATTTTAACATTTTCACAATGATGTCTGTGGGTGTGCATATGTGTGAGTGTATGTGTGTGAATCTTCTGGACACTATATATCATTCGGAAAATTTTGATACCTTGTATTTCGACCTTATTCTAATATGGAAATCACACTTTACTTGAAGCTCAAAATAGTTTTTCTTCCAAAAATACCTTTCATTTTTCCTTATTTATGTTATTATAAAAATTAAGATTATTGAATTTTCTACAGGCATGCATTAATAATTTTCTATGTATTTTATAGATAAATTAATAAAATAATCAATTTTATAAATCCCGAAGTTTATGTTTTCAAGATAAACACAATTTCTTAGTTACACAGTTCATATTTCAAATGTATGTACTCGTAACTGACAGATATATGTCTCTGTCAAAAAAATAATCATGTCAAATTAATAATGGTACCGTTTTAAAAAAAAAATTGTAAATATAACAAGTCAAGTAATATTAAAAAATGTATTATTAATGTGAATTTTAAAGAAGGAGTATTAAACTTGTTTTTTCTAACGCAAACGGGTGTAAAAGAAATGTTATGGCACGTTTTTCAAGCTTTTATTGTATAAAAAATTCCCCTTTGCACATGATCAAGTTTCAACAACCGCACCTTGTTTTTTAAAGTTATAATAAAAATTGAAAAACACAATTTCAAAAATCATTTTTCATTTCAAGTTTTGATTCCAAATTTTTCCTACTTCCATCCATAGTTGTAATTTATTCCGTGAAAAAAAAAACTGCGTAACCTTGGAATCCTCGATTTTTATATATGATGATAGCAAAACACTTACTTGGTTCAAAACAGTTGACAATTAAATAATAAATATGACACGTGGCATACTTAGGAGAGGGGTATATTATTCTTTATTATAATTTGGCTTTCGTATACACACAATTATCCTATTTCGACCCTCATCTTGTCTTACAAACCCCAAAGCCACATGATGTAAGAACACTCTTGGAATATATAAGATTCCAACCATAATCCCCTGATGGCAGTGAAGCAGTGCATAACCACGACGCCAGAACACAGTTTATAGCCAGTGCTCGGCAGATAAAGAAGATTTCTACATAAACTGTGACTCGTTCTCGTCAAAAGTAATGGCACCACAGTGCTTTTAAACATTTTCGACACTGCCATTACTCTAATTCCCCATATAATTTCAAGATTTTTTTATATTCTACAAACTAGTTAATAAGTATGAACAGTGGAGTCCAATATAAATGTTATAAAAAGTTGTTAAGGGAGAATACCTCTTCTTCTCTCGTGTGAGTATGGATGTACATAGGTGAAACAAAAGTTGAGATTCTACGAGCTTTGCTTTACGACTCTTGTGTCATCCACAAGGCCAAAGTTGGGCTTTAGTGCTTTCATAATGTCTGAATGAATATTTCAAGAAAGCTCTACCGCCGCACGGGTATTTCAGAAAGCTTTTTTACTGAGACAATGATTTTTTACTCCAATCTTACTCATATATTAATAATTTATCAACGGAATGAATATGTCATACCGCTTTTTAGCCGACATGTCTACAGTATTTGACGTGTAATTTTCATATGAATTTTTACCATGGCATTTTTTACAAACTGAATTTTATAATTTCTTAAACTGCGTAAGATTTATATAGTTTGGTTGACGAAAGAGGACAATTCAAGGTCATTTTATTAACCGTATGGTATAATATTACTAGCAGATAACTTCACTGCATTTCGTATACATAGACGTGCAACATGAAATATTTATGGATACATTTTAACTGAAAAAAATAAGTGTAATTTATATCTTTCCTACTCTTGCGGAATATGTGATTCTGAAATTCCATGCAAATTCCAAAATTAACTGCACTTGTTACGGAAAATTTACATTACAATTATGGAAACAGACAAAAGAAGAAATCTACTACAGCAGGCAAAAACTCACCAAAGGTTGTATGCCAAAAAAAGAAAAAATTGTAAAAAATGTCATACCACTAGTGACTAGAATTTTACCGGCAATGTATTTGTGTACATGAATTGTAACAATTTGTAAGATCTTACTACCCTGAAGAAGGTGCAAGGGTGCACCGAAACGTCGGTACAGTAAGAATAAATGCTATTTGACTGAACTTTCGAATAATTGTTAACACCTAATTCACATCACAGTCGAGAAATTACCCACAATTTATAAATAATATTTGAAATTACTGAAATACATGTCACTCAACAACGTTGTGTCTAAACAACACCTAGTCGTGAAATTACAGTTAGTGAAAATTGTCAGTGTAATTCGAATGTGATTGGTTTAATTCACCAAAATACTGTGATTTAATTGAATGACAGATTACGAGTGGAATAGTCTAAATAATTTTCATGAGAAGTTGTTCTTTTTTTGTCCTGGTCGCGTTAATTTTACTAACGAACTAAGCGTTATTTAAACTTGTTAGGGTAACAAAGGTCACTTGCGAAATCTATAAAAAAAAGCTTAGGGTCCATTCTTCGTGTGTCATTAACCGTTGTGATTATTCTAGATTAAAAATCAATGTTCCTGCCTTTGTCTGTTTGTATAATTAAACAATTTAAACCCTCTTGGTGTTCTGGAGCAATAACCATTACCAAAAACAGTGGCTATGCTCGGACACCCACTCGACTTATTAACCAAACCATACAAAGCGCGTAAAATGGGCGTTGATGTTGACGACACATAGTTAGAGTAAACCGGACTATTACACAGTTTGTGTTAATTGTTTAACACAATAACGCACTGCCATTGCCATTGAAATTCACAGCGTGCGAGAGGAAAAGGAAGCCCTCCCCCGCTCTCGCGTCCTCTGATTCACGACTAATCACACAAATGACACTTTCTGATAATTGCAGCAAAATACACTACATTTACCATAACTCTAAAAGAATACAAACTTGAGAAATGTAGAATGTAAAGCTCTATTAACGAACATCTCTCTTACGCGGATGTGATTACTTTTTCAAATAAATTTATAAACTTTTTTTTTTCTAGGACAAAATTTTATTCGTATTTATGCATCGAGGTTATATTAAAAACGGAGCCTAAGAATATAGTACTTAAATAAATAATTTTCTTTTAATTGAACATCTTTAGGCAGACAAAATATTGAAGACCACCAGAGTTTGCTCAAGACGGCTTTATTGTATTTATTTATGTATTACAATAATGTAAATATCTTGAATGAAATGCAGATGCCCGAATTCGTTTGTCACCCTAGGGATCTTGAAAACTACATATGAAAAAGAAAAGATTCCACATATTGGGAATTTCAAACTGAGATAGCCATTTTACATTACTTACAAAGCCGCTGCAAACGACTTCTATAATGAATATATTCCTAGGTACAGTAAAATTTTTGAAAGATGTCCGATCAAGGGCACCTGTATCACGAACGAATTAACAAATAGGCATACATTTATCTCTTTCTTTTGCAAAGGCTGTAAGAGTGTGTGATAAGGATGGATATAACACGCTTGTCTTTCAAAAATTCATATTGTTTCGACTAAGTTAGGACATTCCATTTATAAACGATGCTCGTTGTTAATAATACTTTCGCTGTAACGTAAGTTTATTTATTAATTCAGATACATTACCTGGATTCATAGCCATACGTATAACGTTATATTCTGTCAGAGTTACTGACACTGACATTGTGTCAGTATCTTATTTTTAACATATTTGGTTTACATTTGCTTATAAACTTACTAGTTGACTTATTTTTGAATTTTGAATGTTTTTCCTGTAACATATATTTTTATAATAATAAAATAACAGTAGTATATTACGTACCCTCATAAAAACTAAGCAAACGACACTACTGAATTTGTCATGAAGGGCGGAGCAAAAATCTAAATTCATACAATTCGTAGACAACCTTGATCGGACATCTTTCAAAATTTTTACTGTACATAGCAAATGTCTATAACCAAGTTAACTGAATCTGAGTGAGATGTAAAAGGAAAGATTCCGAAACTGTTTTCCTTCTTGCACTCAGTTTAGCTTAAGTGGCACAAATATTTATGGGAGATTGATAATACATTAAAATTACTTAACTTGGAAAATTTAATAACTATATTAATTTTATATGAAAGTGCAAGTATTCGTATTTAGCATCACTGTAAATTAATTTAAATTATTTTGTGTATTTGCAAATGCCTATTCTATATCCAAGTTGAAAAATTTACCCAAATATAAATTTATACAGGCTATCCTACGACTCGATTGCCATAGTATTCCTTGGGTAATTTTAAGTCGAAAATATCTTATACAGCATGCCCGAAACTCAAAATTAGATGAATTATCAGCGATATAAATTGAGGAGCTCTTTGTAAAACGAACCTTAGTCCATACTGTTAACGATGTAGTTTCGCGAAAATTAACAGATTGTATAACAAAAGTGTTCATTTATACCTTCCGTCACCTTTAGATAAGAAAGGTATTGTCTTTGGTCAAAAATTTCGATAGTGAGTTTCTAATGAATAAGCATGTTTTGGGATTCCTAGAATACGAATTTACTATTTTTACGATGATGTCTGTATATATGTGTTCGTCTGTTTATGTGTGTGTTACTGTGTGTGTGTATGTGACGACCGTTTCAGATCGTATAAATAATACCACGATTCCAAAAATAAGTACTCTCATTTGCAAGTTTTAAGTTTTTCTTGAAAAAAGCAGTTAATTATCATTTATTGACATTTAATGTTATTATATATAGAAGAATATGTTATTTTCTATACGATGTGATTACATTTTATACTTCATATTCAAACGATATAGAGTTAAATAATTATAAAGATATAAAATTTCATAAATCAGCCAGCTGTGCTAACCATGGAAAGTGCTAATATATTCAGATAATTCAAATTGACAGATGGCAGTATCAATGAAAAGTATATGAATGTGGCAAAAATGAAGATATGTGATCACCATGCGATACTCCAGGCAGTACCGAAATGTATGCCTTTAGCCATCTTAGATGAGCTTTTGTTTTGCTAAAAGTTGTCATAGGTTACTTATATGTACTATGTAACTTCATTTACGATAAGCCATACTTTATTATATGTTAAAATTAAAAATAAATTATTTTTGTGTTCCTGATACAGTAACAATAATAAAGTCGCAAATAATCTCATTTGGTATTTCGTCTACTGGCTAAATAATTAAATATCTTGCTTTTGTTCAAAAATATAATTAAGTAAAAACTATCTAGAAAAAAATTACTGCTATTTTAACCCCCGTTTCATGGCGGATTGTCACCGATTCGTTTTTTCGGCATCCTCCCGTCCCCGGTCCCAATTACCAAACGTCGTGCTGTAGTTTCATTTCGCCCGCTTCCCGTAGGATTTTTATAAGGTTAATTACTGGAGCTGGCGGGCACGTACGCCCTCGCCGTGCATCCCCCCACCCCACCCCTACAGAGCGTGATGTTCTTTTTGCCTGCTGTTGTTTTTTCTCGCGTCTTTTTGCCTGCTCTCCCAGCAATTCCACTGAGATGTTAAACGTCACACGGTGAGATTGTCTCAGTGCGTGATGAAGAAGAATTTTAGGGGAATTAGGGAATATTACCCCAAAGTCATGAGCGATGTATGGAAGATGGTTTTGTTAAATATGATTTGGCTCTGCTTTAGACGAATTGAATAATATGTCCCAGAGATTTGGAAATAATGTATACTCGTATTGTAAATTTTAATATGTTTTTAATCTATATATGGGACTACGTTTACGTAGTGACATAATAACCCGCTTAAAAATCTAGTGACTTAAAACAAACCCTTAACTCCAGACTATCCAGTTCGTTCATGTCGCATGTTTTAAAGAAATTCTGAATGGTTCATGTAATGTACCTATAATTTTAAATATATAATTAATAATACAATAAGAAATATTAAATATCGTTCCCAGAAAAAGCCCGCAGTACTATCTCTGAATTTTTATCTGTCAATTACAGACATTTTAATTTCTCAAGTAGTTACCATGGAGATGTATGGGATGTGAGCAGGCTGTGAGATTTATTGCAACAGATTATTTTATAGATTATATATCTATATCTTTAAATCTATAGAAGGTATAATAAAAATGTGTCGGATAGAGAATTTTGTTTTTACCTCTCGCTAAGAGAGGTATTGCATTCATGCTAAAAATCGCATATCCAGATTTTATTGAATAAGCACGTTTTAAGGTCCGTACAATCCGATTTTAACATTTTTACAATGATGTCTGTGTGTGTGTGTGTGTGGATGTGTGTGTGTGTGTGTGTGTGTATGTGTGTATGTGTGTGGGATGTTGGAAGGACGGTTACTCAAAAACTATAAGACTTTAAATTTTTTTAACTACGTATTTCCCAATCGGACATTCATGGGAAGATCTGAAAAGGTTTTGGTAACAATTGAACAACCGGAAGTAGAAGATTCTTGAAAGAAAATCTTTTAAATAATATTTTTTGAAATTTTATCTTGATAATATTAAAGAAAAATAAATTCTCATTCTGATACATTTAAATATTTTACAATATATTCTAGAGATTTAGAGATAAAAGAAATATAATATGTAAAATAATCTGTTATAATAAATTTTACAGCCGAAAGAATGGCCATGGAAAATAGTTGAAAATTTAATTTTTTTCTAACTGACAGATAAATGTCAGTGTCAGAAATCCGAAGACATTACTGAAGACTTTTTCTGGGAAGTACATACATTATATTATTTCTTAATGTATTAATAGAATTGGAAACATTTCGAAAAATTAGAAGAGGACAAAATTTCTTCATCAAAAATGAATTTAAAATTAAACAATCTAAACATATGTGGAATAGATATATGCGTAAGTAGAATTTTTGGTGTAGAGTGTAGGTATACAAGAAATGTTAAATACAATAGGTAGCGAGCAGTCATATGATTTTGTTGGCCTTGACAAGCAGATATGGGGGCCCATGTCAGAATGATAGCTAATAATTATGTATATAGATGTCAAATATCATAATTTCTCATTCTAAATTTAGTGATTTTCCAATTCCATGTGGAGCAGAATTAAATGTTAAATATCTAAGGCATACAAGTAAACTTTAAACTGCTGGTGATAAATTAACTACGTAAATTTAGAAAATCTTGAAATTTTTAATGAAAAATTCTAACATTTGACATCTATGTACATAATTACTAATTATCATTCTGAAACGGGCCCACACATCTGCTTGTCAAGCTCAAAAATGTAACATTACTGTTCGCGCCCTATACTTATGTAACCAAAAAAAGGAAGTGGCGAGAGGTATTGTGCTGGCCACAACAGATTTTTTAATATTTGTAATAACATAAATTTTCAAAAAATAATATTTAGAAGATTTTTGTTAAAATACTACTACTTCCGGTTTTCCAATTGTTACCTGAATCTATTCAACTATTCCCATGTCTGTTGAGGAATCCGTAGTTACATAAGTCTTTAATCTTATAGAATTAACACACATACACAGACATCATCGTAAATATGTTATTATCGGATCCTAGGGACCTTAAAATGTGCTTATTCACTAAAATCTGGATATGCGAGTTTTAACATGATTCCATATCTGTCTTAGCGAGAGGTAAAAATGATAAGGCAGAAGATGCAGGTCATCACCCTGAAAAAACCTTATAAAATGAAATATAACCTAGAAATTATTGGGCGTTATTTATTTTTAAAAAAATAAGAAAAAAATAATAGTATTAAAAAGATATACAGGATGAGTCTGGGAAGACTACCCCCCCCCCTTAACTTTGACATTGGTTGTTCTTGCACGAAGCCACAATTAAATAATATTTATAATGACTGAATTCAAATTTATAGTAATAAAAACATTTTTAAATGTTTAGATCATCTAGAAATATAATAAAAAATAAACTGCATCAAAAACTATATTTAAGATATTTTGCTATATATATGGAGTTTAATTTATTCGTCATATTACAATAATTAATCGCCAGTTGTTCTATTACGCCGAAAAGTTTTAATAATCTTCCAATGAATTAATAATATTAACTTCTGTCACTAAACTGACATTTAAATTACCCCGACTCCAGCTTGCACTAGCTACACAACTTCAAAAGTCAGTTCAGTGTGTACTAGTTCTGATATATTTCTTATCGAACAGATTACGCAAATTGCATTTTGTTCGTCAAAAGCTCGAGCTCTAGTGTTAAAATTAACATTGAAACTAAATACCTAGTGCAAGTCTTCGAAAAACTTATTTAGAGACTTGGTATAGATTAGTCCTATAAATTTTAAAATGCTACTTTCTTATTTACTTTATTTATTTATTACTATATAGTGCATTATTTTTAAAATTTGTATTATAATCGAATGTACAACTATTCAAACCTGCATTAACTAATAAACAAGCTTCCTTTTTAACCACTTGCCTCAAAATAAACAACCACAAAAATCGTTGTATGATCCACTCATCCATTTGTTCATTTCTACAACCTGCTATTGTGTGTTATCATCAAACACCACACCATAAGATGAAGTGGTAGAGCATATGAAATAACATCCACACTATAATGCACTTGCATTTGATGCCTAGTGTGTGCGGAGTGAAAGTGCAAGTGTGGGGCAGTGCGGCACATGTGGGGCACAGAGCAGCATGTGTCCTGGGGCTGTAATGCAATTACGGCGCCTGCAAGTGGCCAGCGGCGTACGTCAAAGGGGTGGGAGGGATTCACAGTGTATAGCGTGAGAAAAGTGAGAGGGATAGGATATATGAATCCTACAGGAAAAAAGAGCAAATTATGTTTTAATAGTTTGAGATAAAGAGTTTTTAAAATTTTAATTGCCAGTGTTGCATACTCATATGTAAGTTTCTTATTTTATACTCGTTAATAATATAGATTAATGGTAATAGAATGATTTCCATATCTACTTATAAAAAATCTTTAAATTGAAATTAAACTTAAAAAAAATTGAGGTGGCCAGCACATGACCTCCCGTCAATTTCATGTTTAAAATAGCAATGAGCTTTAATTACAGTATCACTTCCGGTTGATTTGTAAACAAAATCTAATTTATTGTTCTAATAAATAGAAAAGTCTGTAATACGAAATTTTGGATTATATTTTTTATGAAGATGGCAATTTAAATAATGTATTTTTGTATTTTGCATCTGTAACAAAGCTATAACAGCACCCAAAGGAGTTCGTTAATAGCTCGTTTGAGTGTTGTAACAGCCTAGTACAATTTATTTTTATAAAGTTGGTAGCATAGCTGAAACGTTATGTCAAAAAATATCAAATGTCAAACCTTACTGAATAAACGATACTAATTAAGGTTTTTATTTTTATTTATATATATGTAGGGCATAAATAGTTCAAAACACTATTAATTGTTGATATTTAAAATATGTAATTTATTTTTATTTATTTATGAACTCTGTCGGTAAATTAGTTCGAGAGGTTGTGTAAGCAAAAGCAAAATGGCGGCGGAGGAGAAATGTCAACAAGAATTAAGTGTTTATTTATAAGAAAATAGTGTTTTAAATATAAGATGTGTATAATTATATAGTTTTACACTTTTCACATCCTTTTCAGTTAATTTTATACAATAAAATGTAAGTAACTTGTAAAAATTTTACATTTGGTTATAACCTGACTTTTTTCATTGTTTGTTTTTGAAATTATAAAATGTATTTTCCGTAATTTCACGTATTTCAGGTGGAGTACACAAAAATCGTCTGTATTCAAGTCTGTATTCATTTTTAATTTGATATGAATTTGATTGTACACAACACGAGACAATTTTAAATTCAAACAATTGAATTTTCAAATGTCACATTATTACCAACTAACACAAAATTCCCTAATTTTTTAATTTACAATTTTTTATTAAAAAAGATCATAAAAAGCGCAAAATAGAAAAATAGTATAAAGAACTCATGTCATAATTGTCGATTATTTTGTTCGAAGGATTGGGCAACTCCGCTACGCGTCGTTACCCAAACTTCCTTCTCACAAAATAAAATGACAATTATGACATTCGTTCTTTAATATACTATTTTAGAGATATTTTCTCATGAATAGAGAGTAATATGGAGGAAATTAAAAAATACGGGTTAAATATTTTTCTTATTCATTCGGTTAAACCAAAGAAAAAAAAATCGTGCAACACCTGACGGAAAAGTTTAAATTATATTTTAATATAGTTCTTCATTTAACTGTTATGGTTTCAAGTAAAGCACCACTTCCGGTTGTCCAAATTTACCCAAAATCTAATCAGCTTAAATCAGCAGAAAGCTTAAACACGAAAAATATAAATTTTTGGAAGTTTGATATTAGAGTCATCGTGGAAAAAAATCGTCATACACACGCACACACACACACACACACACACACACACACACAAATACACACACAAATACACACACAAACACACAACACAGACACACAGACATCATTTTAAAAATAGTGGGTACCCCAATAATTCGTGCTTATTCACTGAATTTTTAGACCGAAAACATTACCTCCATTACCTATGTAAAAATAAAATTTTAATTCTTTATTAGACATTGTTTCACCTATACGTCACTATTGTACTTGTATTATTTATATTGGCACATATTGTCAAAAAAGAATATTAAGACATATTTTTGTGTTGAAATGCCAGATATTTTAATATTTTCCAACTAACATACTAAGCTGATATGCTGATACTCGTGGATCGATCCGAATCTTATTATTACTGACATTCTTGAAAATTTTGTCATATTTGTGAAGATATTTCCTAATTTCCTGTTCTTGGAATGATAATACAAGTGATGAACTTAAAAAATAAAATTGTGATTAGACCTAATTAAATTTCCTGAAGTACAAATTCCTTAAAAAAAAATAATATAAACTGACAGGAAATTTACAGTTCTTGTCCAGGAAAACAACAAAGCATCTGAGATATTAAACAAGAAGAATTCCTGTAATGACTTGGCATAAAACTGTCCATCACAAAACAATTAAACGTGACAAACAAGCAGGCGAATTAGAAAAATCATTCCGGAAAGAAAAAAACAAATGAAAGTATAAAGCCAGGAGAGGGGTGTGACCCTCTGGAGGCAGGAATTATGCGTCCCGGCCGTTTGGAAAGGCACCTCATAATTATACTCCCAGGCAATTAAGAAAAACTCCAATTTTTCTAATTGCCAGTTTGCTTTCATGAAAAATTCACTAACGCCCTGATGTCGCCCTCTGAATGCGAATAACTGGATTTTGGCAACGTCAAATACAAGATTTCCAAATGAAAAAACACTTACTGCGCATCAAATTAGAAAAAAGAAGAGAAAGGTTAGAGACATTTAATAAATATTCCGAAAATGTGTGGTATACGCGTACTGCTGCTGTTATTTATAGTTTTAAAGTGTTTCTTTAGTAAAATATAGATAAAAAAAATAATGTACTCGTAAGATAATCGAAAACTTATGAATTATGAGAACAGTAAATACATTTTATAATATAAACTCGGGGGTCGAGCGTATTGAGGCAGCGTGTCTGGCAACGCTCGAGGTGACCTTCACCGCTCTGACTCCGGGGTCGTGGGTATTAGAAAACACAGTGCTGAATAAATATGATAAAGAGAAAACACAATACTTAACAAATACTGACTAATTCTTCAAAATTAATATGCATCAAAATTCATACTATAACAACTACCGTGTGAGTATTTTTTTACATGAAACATGGGATTTTTCATAGCCATGCTTACGACTTGACATTTAATTGACAGCAATGTATTTGCCTGTCTCATTTAAAATGAAACATGGGGGATGAATTTGACAGAAGTATTATATTTAAATATTATAAGAAATTACAAAATAACGAACAAATAAACCAACTAACTAAGCAATGATCCAATATATTATAAAACTCTTGTATCACATTCGATAATTGGGCAAATGTAATATGATGAGAAATGTTTCGAATTTGTACTTTTAACTGATGTAAATTTTGAAGATTTAAAAAAATTGTGGTTGGGCCCGTTCCAAGGTGGAACCATCTCGAATAAATCCGTCCATGTGACATTAACTCACCGTATTTTCTAAATTTATTTTTACTTAAAATGTATAAGAAGAATTTTTTGTAGCTCCGTCCGGTATATAACTAGTTTGCTTTTGCATATCTTTAATAGCTATTTGTGTATTAAGAGCGCAAAATAGGACATTGTCGATTGAGAGGTTGTTGCCGCGCTCCTGTAACATTTCTCAACATTTCTCAACATTGTATAATTAGAAATTTGGACAGCGAGCGTTTTTCTACTTTGTCGCGCTAGAGCGGCAAAGTGACATTTTGCGTTGACAAAAAATCTGTTGTGGCCAGCACAATACCTCTCGCCACTTCCTTTTTTTGGTTACATAAGTATAGGGCGCGAACAGTAATGTTACATTTTTGGGCTTCACAAGCAGATGTGTGGGCCCGTTTCACAATGATAATTAGTAATTATGTACATAGATGTCAAATGTTAGAATTTTTCATTAAAATTTTTAAGATTTTCTAAATTTACGTCAATTTATCACCAGGAGTTTAAAATTTACTTGTATGCCTTAGATATTTAACATTTAATTCTGCTCCACATGGAATTGGAAAATCACTAAATTTAGAATGAGAAATTTATACATAATTACTAGCTATCATTCTGACATGGGCCTCCATATCTGCTTGTCAAGGCCAACAAAATCATATGACTGCTCGCTCCCTATTGTATTTAACATTTCTTGTATACTCTACACCAAAAATTCTACTTACGCATATATCTATTCCATATATATTTAGATTGTTTAATTTTAAATTCATTTTTGATGAAGAAATTGTGTCCTCTTCTAATTTTTCGAAATGTTTCCAATTCTATTAATACATTAAGAAATAATATAATGTATGTACTTCCCAGAAAAAGTCTTCAGTAATGTCTTCGGATTTCTGACACTGACATTATCTGTCAGTTACAAACAAATTAAATTTTCAACTATTTTCCATGGCCATTCTTTCGGCTGTAAAATTTATTATAACAGATTATTTTACATACTATATTTCTTCTATCTCTAAATCTATAGAATATATTGTAAAATATTTAAATGTATCAGAAAGAGAATTTATTTTTCTTTAATATTATCAAGAAAAAATTTCAAAAAATATTATTTAAAAGATTTTTTTTCAAGAATCTTCTACTTCCGGTTGTCCAATTGTTACCAAAACCTTTTCAGATCTTCCCATGAATGTCCGATTGGGAAATACATTGTTAAACAAATTTTAAGTCTTATAGTTTTTGAGTAACCGTCCTTCCAACATCCCACACACACACATCCACACACACACACACACACACACACACACACACACACACACAGACATCATCGTAAAAATGTTAAAATCGGATTGTAGGGACCTTAAAACGTGCTTATTCAATAAAATCTGGATATGCGATTTTTAGCATGAATCCAATACCTCTCTTAGCGAGAGGTAAAAAGAGCGCAAATGGCTACTTTCTATGTAGACTGTAGAAAAATTGCTTTTTAACACTCTGTACAGAAACAGTTATGGACCCCTTGAGTATCATCAATTTGAAAATTCATTTCCTGATCCATCATTATGAAATTTATATGGTTTTTGTAGAAGTTTTATTTGTACCCAATGAAATAAAAAAAATTAAAATGTAGAAGGAAACACACACACACACACACAAACGCGCGCGTACGCAAGCACGCATTCACACACACACACACACACACATCATCGTAAAAAGATTAAGGTTAGGTTAGGTTACACACACATCATCGTAAGAATGTTAAGGTTAGGTTACACATACATCATCGTAAAAATGTTAAAATCGGATTATAGGGACCTTAAAACGTGCTTATTCACTAAAATTTGGATATACGATTTTTAGCATGAATCCAATACCTCTCTTAGTGAGAGGTAAAAAAGCAGACAATAGAAGTGTACGATCAGCTGTAGATAATGCATAACGCTTTGTTTTTGAGTGATGGAATAACTTTGTAATATTCGCCGGCGTTGCTTGCTCGAGGTAAATTTTTGCTCGGTGGTGTGTGTGGGTTGTTTGATTTAATTTGATGTTGTGGAAGTGTTGTATCACAGTTGGCGGGTGAATTTTCCGAAGCGATCGAGTGTTTTCACCCCAGTCGACGTATAAAGTAAGCTCGATCTAGAAGGCAGGGAATGAGCGATGTGTTCTCTGTAAACTTTAATCCCGTGAGGTTAGCAAAGAAAATATTTAGCCAGAGGCCAATCTAAATTCAATGTTGCCGTGTGCACAAGTGCTTCTCCAGATCCGGACACATCACAGATTTCACAAGCAATAGCTATCCATACGAACATGGAATTAATTCATCTCTAACTGGACAAATTGTATTAATACAAAAAATATTTTCATGGAAAACCTTTCAATTTTATATTGCATTTTGCTATGTAATTAATTAGACTTTTCTCTTTTCCTTTGGTTGGATTGTTTGTACATAAAATATTTAACTACTTTATTGTATTCATTTATAATATTCGTATAGCTGGCGCGCGTTGAGACTGACCTACAATGCCCAGAACTTAAAATTCATACTTGCAAGTCGAACTGTAATAGTAATTATAATATGCTATTGTTATAACGAGGAAAATTGGTATAAAGGGAAGGAGAGTCATTTATGTATGTATACTCGTAAGCCAAAGTATGCGCAGGTCCAGTCTCAACTTAACATTCGCCAGAATATACAGTGACAATATTATTATAAATTTATTGACATTTTTTTTTTTGCCTAACATTATGATATCCCCAGTCTATAGAGAAGCATAATACTTTCTTTTTAGAAGCTTTTATTTAATTTTACTTGTATGTTGACAGTTAGTTGTTCCAGTTTGAATGTCCTAGGGACAGAACAAATATGCAAAACAGGTCACCAATTTACAATATGTGTAATAATGCAAATTTGGTTGTTAATGATATAGATATCTTCACTGAGTCTCTGATTTCTGTAATGAATTTATTTAGAAATGTATAGTAAATAATATTATCTTTTACATTAATATTTGTGTTTTATTTTTTTCTCTGTTACGATTTATGTTCCATCAAAATATTTGTTATTATTATTATTATTATTATCATTATTACACAGTCTAATCTTATAATCCAATTTTATCTCTGTATTATTAATTTTAAACTTTGTATTTATAAACATTTGTTTTTACTTAAGAACTTTTACGCCTTTTGCTGCCGTAAAGTAACTGTTTACTGTACATGTGAAAATCATCAATCATTCATCAAAATTCAATTCCAAAAACAAATGGTAGTCCAAGGGAACCAAATCTGAATAAAAAGCAGGATAGGGAAGCAATTTGTATTTCAATTCCAGTTTTGCCTTGGACACAGCACTTGTATCGGGGCGTGCGTTATTGATAATGAAAAATGATTTTCTTTTTTGACCCTCCTGGTCTCTTTTTATAAATTTCTTGGTTCAATGGGGTCCTCCACTATTTTTTCATATTTTTTTTTATGAAACTTCATCTAAACTGAAAGCGATTGTAGTTTTAGAAAGTCTTTATTATTATTCGTTAAGCCGTAATAATTTTTTAATATTCTGTGACGTAAATTTTAAATTTCAAAAAAATTACCCCTGTGGTGCACTCTCCACGCCAGCAATGAGTGCTCGTGAGGTTACGCCTGGTAAACGCCCACACGGTACAAATATGCCATAGTCATTACTGAAATCTGTGTTCAAAGCAGATTGTCACACACAGCAACGGGTAATATGCCATAATGATATATTTATTTATGGAAATAAGAGATTCGCTAATAATTGGAATTATATAAATTGATCTATTTCAGCACTTTTTCCCTTGAAACCTGTAGTCGAACAATTTGGATCCTTACGGTATGATATTTTCACTCTTCTAAGATGTCAACTTCTTTCGCAATTTCGGACAACTTTAATCGCCGGTGCTTAAAAACAATATCATGCACTTTGTTAATGGTTTCTTAACCCGCGAATTTTTCAAATAATCCTTGTATATAAATATTTATATTCAATATTCTATGTCCACTTTTGTATGCCTCTCCAAATTTGTGTGTCCAGTGAAAAAACCATTGGCACCTATTTAATTACTGTTCTGTATGATAAATATATTCTAAAATGATCTTCCTTGTGTTTGTCCCCCTGATTTCGCCCCTGGCTTGAGTTTGAGTTCTCATGAGTGCTTGCACAACCTCGGGTCCGCTCGCACGGCGTCAAGTATTTTCCTTAACCGGATTGCAATTGGCAGGCGCCCCTTTCGCCTCCCCGTAACGGACGTCACTGACGCCCGATTCGCTGTTTGAAATTACTGGATTGTTAGATTGGTTTTCAATCCTCGCTGGCTCTTTTAACATTGCTGTTTTTCTACCCGCTTCTGTTTCAACGAGGACTTCAATAAGAGATGATTTCATTGGTGGTTGGTGGTTCAACTATTGATTTGTGGGGACAGATTTATTGGAATATTGCACAAAACTAACAACGGAACGAATAGGATTCATCTACAGATTTCAAAACTTTTCAGGCATCTTTTGTAACAAAATTTAAAAAAAAAGTATGTGATTAACATAATAATTTGAACTCTATAGTTAGGTTCTAGATTTATTTTATTTCTTCTCTCCTTCATACATATATTTTTTTATTTTACTTAATTAGCTCTACTTTTCTAGATACTCGGCTTTTTGTAGTCTGCTTCACAGTAGTGTTTCCATGTGTCCTAACCATTTAATTCTTTGAATTTTTACCTCCCGCTATCCTTGGTAAGGGAGGTAAAAATCACATATCAAGATTTTGGTAAGTGACCACGTTTTAAGGTCCCTAGAATTCACTTTTAACATTTTCACGATGATGACTGTGTGCATGTATGTATGTATGTATGTGTGTGTGTGTGTGTGTGTGTGTGTGTGTGTGTGTGTGTGTGTGTGTGTGTGTGTGTGTGTGTGTATCATTCAGAGAGTTTTGAAACCATGTATTTCTACCATATTCTAATATGGAAAGAAGCCATTAGATTTTGGTGGCAATCGGATAACCGGAAATGGCAGTTTACTTGAAGCTCAAGATAGTTTTTCTTCAAAAAATACCTATAAATGTAATTTTATCTCAATTTGTTATTATAAAAATTAAAGATTATTCCAATTTCTACAAGTGTGCTTTAATACTTTTTCTTTTTATTGATAAATTTATAAAGTAATATAAAAATTATATCTCGGAGCTTATGCTTTAAACACATCTCCGTGGTTACATAGTTCAGCTGAAATGTATGTAACTGACAGATAAATGTCACTGTCAAAAAAATAATCATTTCAAATTAATGTTATTATTTTAAAAGGAAAATTGTAAATAGAACAATAGTTTTATGGAAAGGAACTTAAAATACATAATTTCTAGCATTAGTAAATATACAGGTATGTATTTAAATAAAGAAACAATAAATATATTATTTTATTTTTTTATTATATATTTATACACACATTTCGGTAATGATGATGACATATTTGTATTGTGCGGGCGTTTACCACAAGGGATAAGTATTAGAGTTCATTGGTAAAAGCCACTGAACTCTAATACTTACCTGGAAGTCGCATGTCCTATTCCACTGTGTACGAGTATACGACAGTGAAGCAATTTGAAGGAGATTGTTGGTCTACTCGAGTATTTTCGTGCGCTGCCGAAGTTAATCGAATAGATCTTGTTCTACCATTTAGTATTTTGTCCTAGTCTATCTATGTTTATGATTTTGTGGCATTGTGGTTAGGTTTGTTGACATTGAGTTTTAACTGCCTTATTTTCGGAACCGCTTTAATATGCCGAAATATTGCTCTTATAAACATTGTATGAACAATACAAATGACAACATATATAGTTTCCACAGGTAAGACGACAAGTAATAAAGTATGTAATAATTTACGTCTGACACGATCTTAATTTTTTTAACAAATTTGGTAACCAATTTTCTTAGCTAAATGTTGTGATCATGTAAAACAGATTTATAGTGAAATTTGTGGTTGAATAGAAAATCTTGCCACTACTCAAAACATTCGTTTTCAATGAAACCAAATTTTTACCAAAAATGATAATAATTTATGATCGTGTTACAAGGGCTTTATACAGTGTAGTTTTTATATTATGTATAAGAGAAACTTTTGATTAAATTGTGTATATGTGTATAGTGTGTACATACATAATGCTGAGATATGTTTAATTAAATTATATTTTTGTATATCGATATATCTTATTTTTAAATGTTAATAAACTAGAAATACAAACTTATACAGTTTATTTAAATATCCCGCACTAATTTTCCTCTAAACATTTGTAAACCGAAGGCACACGAAAAGACACAAATGTAGCCCGAGTAGACCAAGCACCATCGTTCAAATTGCTTCACTGCGTGGTATTCATGCGACTTCCGATAAGTATTACAGCCGTATTCATAGTACATTAGAAAAACCAGGTTTAAACTGTATTTTTCTAGTTCTGGTTTAGACGTGGTTTAATTTAGCCTATTCATAGTAATATTTCAACTTGGTTTAAACCAGCTTCAAGTAATCCTGGTTTAAGCTCCATTCTAGTCGACGAATCTAGCTGATCTTGGTTTGCGCAAGCGTAGTTCTCAATATTTTGACGTTTACTGAAAGCAATTGACAACTTTGTCTTAAGTTTAGACATTTTAACAACAAAAACATTTTAAAATAATATACTGGTATGTATTATTGCAATATAAGTATATGTAATATTTATTATAAATAAAATTTTCAGAAATCAATTGCGCCCACAATTTTTGACATTTGACAAATATAAAATTCTTCTTTCATTACAGATAATTATCTGTCGTTCTGTGGGAAATTGAGGTATCGTTCTATTAAAGAAGCTACAGCTCTTGTTACTCTTCCAGCAATCCGAGACATAGTGGCTTGAGAGAAGTTATGTAAATCAGCTGTAATATAATTTTTATTATATAAAAAATGCATCTGTATACTGTTTCTTATAATTACCAGTCTCACTCTGGTAATTCCCTTTCGCCAAGTATCTTATGGTACTTAAAACTTGAATTTCCGCAGAAACTTGCCTTCCTTTATTATCATTCCGTATGTGTATTGAAGGCCTGATTTCTTCAATTAAATTTTTATTTGTTTCTTTCTTGAATCTAAAACAGAATTATGTACATATTATTTTATTTATGTATATGAGAATTACCTATAGATTATTCTAAACTGTGTCATCATATTTTTCGAAGGGGTTGATTTGTGGAAAATATTTTTTTTTGTTTTCTTTGACGTTCAACTACATCTTGAACATCATTAATGTTATCCAACATATCTTGTATGTCATCCATTACGCTCGTATTTCTTTAAATAAATTAATCAATTTACTTTTACCCCAATATCTGTAAAATAAGTTGTAATTAAGTAGGTTATATTTAATTGTCCTGTTCAAAATTGTTTTATTTTTAACAAAACTAAGTGTAATACAAATATATAATGTAAATATGTACTTACAATTGTATACATACATAAAATGATATTCAAATTATATAACCACACGCGTTTGTACTGATGTTTCACTATCTTAGACCAGTGTAAAACTAGGGTGATGTCAGGTTTAAATACTGGACCTGGTTTAAACTGGAACTACCGTTAAACCGCTACTATGAATAGGGAAAATTGTCGGTCTACGCAGGTACAAAGATAATCCTAGTTTAAACTAGCATTCGGTCACTATGAATACGGCTGTTAGAGTTCATTGGTAAAAGCTTATGCGATAAGGATGGATATAACACACTTGTCTTTCAAAAATTCATATTATTTCTAGTACGTTAGGACATTGCATTTGATCGTTGTTGACATACTTTCGCTATAATGTAAGTTTATTTATTAATTCAGATATATTACCTTGATTCTTTCATAGCCGTACGAATATCGTTATTTTCTGTCAATGTCCTGACACTGACACTGTGTCAGTATCTAATTTTTCACATATGTGCTTGGTTTAACATTTGCTAATAAACTTACCAGTCAACTTATCTTTGAATTTTGATTTTTTTTACTGTAACATTTTTATAATAATAAAATAACAGTAGTATATTATGTACCCTTATAAAACCTGAACGAGACTACTGAATTTGACAGAGTGGCGAAGCTAAAATCTTAATTTATACAATTCATAGATGACCTTGGTCGGACATCTTTAAAAATTTGCAAAATTTGGCTACTGTTGATGAAGATAAACTGCAAATTGATGAAATTGGCTCTCATCACAGTATTGGGTTTCTCCCCAAATCATATTAAAAATAAATTTCAGCGTAACCAGATCTCGGGGCTTCAAACCATCAGACAATTATCTGTACTCAGATTCTAATTGGATTACCCGTTCGCATCTGCTGAGTGAGATGAGTCTTGCGCCTGCCGCTGACGTATGCTCTGCTACATGTGCCGTAACGGTAAAAATCCCAACGTCTATTAGCTGGATTGGTCGCCGGGACTTGTCGCAGCACCCCAGGGAATTCAGTCGGCACCAGGCCCGAAGATGAGCAATAATAATAAAGAGAGAATGGCCCACGTGTCAGATTTGATACATCGGTAGGGTACGAAGCCTGCAGAAGCTTTTTTGTCGTGAGAAACTTAAGTTAATTATGATTTCTTCTATCCAGGATTTGATTACCAAGCGGATAAATCTTCTTTAGATTTTCCGCAGAATCTCTGACACCGAGAATTCAACCACTTTTTTACCTCCCGCTAAAGGAGGTATTAAATTTAGAAAAAAAAATCTGATGTGGCCAGCACAATACCTTCCGTCAATCCTGTGCATTATGTATAAATTCCATACATAAATTTTGTTGCAAAAGGGTTCTAAATTTCCAGAATAATTATTTCATAAACAAACTATGCAAATTGTACTTGATACTGACAACTTCTTCTCCTTCTCTAGCTTTTCCCATTCGTTAAGGGTCGCTATTTTTTATTTTATTCTTCCACTCATTTCTGTTTTGCTCATTCAGTTCCTTTTCTTTCAAGTCTAAGACGGCGTTTCTAATATTACCTCCAATTATTGCAACATATTGCTAGCCCTCTTGTGATCAAAATTTTGAACAAGGTACCATGAAATACAACAAAACATCGTACGATAAATAGATTTGAAAATTGTGACCCGAACAACTAATCAATACCTTTAACAGTGAAATTAATTTTTGCGAATTGAAATCACTTCCGATATTGAAAGGAGCAAATCAACCCCCACTTGCAAGTCACGTGTCGTTAGAATGGAGGGCTCAAATAGAAAGGCGAAAGGATCGTGTGTTACATTAGCAGGATTACCATTCAATACTAATATAATTATCATTATTGGTTTCCCTAATCCTTTGGAGGGGTGCATGGTGTAACCTGACACCGCCGGGGTACAGTGTGGGTATCACGCCATGCACATCCCTTAAACTCGCACGCACTACAGGATGACGGGGGAGACTCTATATGATGGGAAGAGAATAATATTTTTGACAATAAGGAAATTTATGATTATTTTAATACGAAGCACAGCATTTATGTTTCATTATATTTCTTGGCGATTTTAAAGCGATCTATAGTTCCAGATAATCTTAATTGTTATTCATTAAGTCGTAATTATTTTACCTCCCGCTACCCTTATCATTCAGAAAATTTTGAATCCTTGTATTTATACCTTATTCTAATATGGAAAGAAGCAATTAGATTTTGGTGTAAATCAACCAAAATGGCACTTTACTTGAAGCTTACAACAATTTTTCTTTGAAAAACATTTAAATTACATTTTTTCGCAATTTATGTTATTATCAAATATAAAGACATTAAATTTTCTACAAATATGCATTAATACTTTTTCTATTTATCTCATAAATAAATTTATAAAATAATATATTTTATAAATCCCGGAGTTTATACTTTAACGATATATACATCTCAAATTAAATGGCGGGAGGTGTTGTGCTGGCCAAATCAGATTTTTTTATTATTCTATGCTGTACCTACATTTTACGTTCATTTTGTTCTAAAACTGTGGAATTAGCCAAGAATTGAAGAGCTCCTAGCAAAAACAACGTACCCTAACCTAATCTAACCTTAGAATTTTTTTTTTAAATTTGAGATAGTCAAAGAAAAAACTTTCTAGGTTCCTTACATGAAGCAGTTCTGTAATTTATTTAACTCATTAAGTAATGCAAAAATAAATATTGATGAGCAATTACATAAAAATTTGTCATTTTTACGTCCCGCAACCCTTGGTAAGGGAGGTTGAGTTTGTATCTACGTCGCTAAAAGCGGTTGGCCGTTATAAACGAAGTCGTACTAAACGGATTCTACTGTATATACAAATATATTTAATAAATATACTTTTTTTGAGGTTGTAATTTTCCTGTTTGTAATTAGTCCATGTACACCTTTTAGAGCCCTGAAAAATACTATAGTTACAGTCGAAACGTAGGCTAAGAAATAAATAATATTCACTAGACTGCGTGTTTGATTATTTTCCAATTTTCTATTCTGCTACCAGTCGATCGTATTCAGCCCTTTGATAGTACAGTTTTAGGGTCTAGTTTTATTTTAAATGACCAATTTTTAAATTAGTATGACGGAGGACCTCATTACACTAGGTATTAAATATATTACATATTTCATCAGTACTGTAAGTACGTAAACTCCAACCAGAAAATATCTCAACCAAGCATCTTCGCTATTGTCTTTCTGTCCACTTTGTCGGTTGAAAAATCCTTCCTTGCCCTTGAGAATCAGTTCAGGGTCCATTTCCTCATAGCAGACATGCCAAGCCATTCCATTCCGGGGCGGCTGTTCGGGCCTCGGTGCGTTCGCGTTGCGCGCACACTGATTGCTCGGGATTCGCGCGAGATGTTCGTGTACCGCTCCGGCAGGAGCAGGAATCCGGGGTATGCGGCTCTGGATATTGCGCAGGAATGACTATGGCACAGCAGGATTGCAGCCTAGGACAATCTCTGAAGGAATCCAGGACTCTAAAACTGTAAGATGCTGGATATGTGTCAAGGAGGACATGGAATAGAAAGAGGATTGTGGGTTACACCACTTCATCAGGACATCATAATATCTAATCCTAATTATTTGTCTTCCGATGTAATACATTGTAAAAGGAATTCCAGGTATACTGAAAAAAAATTAGGTATTGTAACGTTTATTTATATGGGTGAAGTGAAAAAATTAGAAAATTATTATTAATTAAAATAATAGTATATTATTCAATTAGCATGTAATGTATGCTATTACTCATGAGTGTTTGGTCGCGAATCTGGGGACCCGGGTTCGATCCCGACCGACGCCAAAAATTACATCGCATTTTAATGGCACAAAATTGATCCCTGTGGCGCACTCTCCACGCCAGCAAAGAGTGCCCATGAGGTGACGCCTGGTAAGCACCCGCACGGTACAAATATTCCATCATTACCGATATCTGTGTATGAAGCAGATTGGCAAACCCAGCAATGGGTAATATGCCGTGATGAAATATTTATTTATTTATTTTATTTATGAAGTTTGCATCACTTGCCTTCCGGCTCGTGATGCAAATCATTCGAGTCATTACATGCGAATAGAATACTATACTTTATCCACAACTGTCAAATAATAACATACTGTACTATTATAAAATCAGAAATAACCTAACAAATTTTAGAAAATTGTTTGTTTACAAACATAAACATAGTTAGCGTTGTTTACTGGGTATTTGTTTTAACAAAATTATGAAATGCTTTGACATTTAGCAGAAAATTTTAAACCGACTATTCAGCTACATTTTAAGAAGAAAATAAAACTATAAAAAATGAAAAAAACTAGTATAATTTTGGCTTTTTATGTGGAAAATTTAATTATTAAAAGTAATTTGTTTGTACTTTTTGTAAGTTAAGATTTGAATTTTACATTTGATTTTTAACATGTCAGTCACTAAAACACACTTCTACTCTGACGGAGGGTAAGTGCGTAACACGTCCGCACCTTCATACTAAAACGTGTAATACGTTTGGTGAGGTATGTATTGAAAATTCCAAAAAATTCTATGCTATTAGATATTTACAGAAAATAAATATCTTTATTCTCTCAAATTTTACAAAATAAACAAAATTTGACTGATACAAAAACCAAGAGGTAACATAAGGATAATAAATATTTCTAAGATATTCGAGTCAATTATTTACAGTCACATTTACTCCTCTGTATATAATTTAATTTCGCCTCAACAACACGGATTTGTAAAAGGCAGACCACTTCAAACCACATAAATTTTACGAAATACACACTTAACTGTTTTCATGATAACACACAAGTCGATGTAGTTTATACGGATTTAAAGAAATCGTTTGACAGTATAGATCATAATGTTCTCTTGTATAAACTCAAGAAATATTTCAATTTTTCAACAGATTTCCTTACTCTTTTGCTCTCTAACTTGAATTATCGTAATATGCCAGTGAATTTCAACAATTTTACTTCTAATCTGTTTGTTGCTACTTCTGGCGTATCTCGAGGCTCTAATCTTGGACCTCTATTGTTCATTCTATTCATAAATGATATTATTTCATCTATAAAACATTCTGAAGACTTGTGTAACCACGGATTCCTCATTCTAACAGTAATGTGAAGAGTTGGACAACCGGAAGTAGTAGTATTTGAACAAAAATCTACTAAATATTATTTTTTGAAAATTTGTTATTACAAATATTAAAAACCATAAAATTCTCTATCCGACACATTTAATTTTTTTATATCTTCTATAGATTTAAAGATATAGAAATATAATCTATAAAATAATTTGATGTAGTAGATCTCACAGGCAAAACATCTACATGGTAACCAGTTGAGAAATTAAAATGTCTGTAATTGACAGATAAATGTCACTAATGTCAGTATCAAAAATTCAAAGATAGTACTGGAGGCTTTTTCTGGGAACGATATTTAATATTTCTTATTGTATTATTAATTATATATTTAAAATTATAGGTGTATTATATGAACCCTTCAGAAATACTGCCAATTCCATCAATAAATTAGAAGAACGTCGAATATTTAGAAGAGTAGGGAAAAACTTGCTCATAGAATTAATTTAAAATTATAGAAAATATGTAAATATAAAGATTAGGTGTAATTAGATTTTTTTGTGTGTACAAGACTTGTTAAGTACAATACTTATGTACACCATAATAGAAAGGGCGAGAGGTATTGTGATGGCCACAACAGATTTTTTACTTTTGAATTTTTGTATGGCAAGTGCGTAGGGTATGCTTTTTTTTAAATCAAAAAGTTCAAATACAAAAATAAGTAGGTGGTTTAGTACGTAAATCAAAATTATTTAAGAATTTATAATCGTACAGATATGTGCAGATGATTGAGCATCAAACAAAATCCGTTAAACTTACACCATGACTTTATTTATCGTCGTATTAAATGTGATGTGAGTATGCTCACTCTAGATGGCGCAGAGTGATACCATCTATGTATATGTAGTTGAAACATGAAGTGAAGTTGCTATTAACTCACCATATTGATACAGACAAAAACAAAAGAACTATAGGCCACGAACGCACTTACCTGACTTACGCACTTTTTCAATAATTCTAGCGTGACCCGCATGAGTAAATTTGGTCTTATTAGATTAACTATTTAAGTCTAAAGACTATTTGTATTAAAATTACCATTATATTCATATTTCATAAATAACAAAAACAAAAGTAGACATTCTGTATACGACTAAATATTTTATAAAAATCAGAAATTCTAAAACTATTAAATCCTTAATTTTTCTCTCCTGTGGAAAATTTTGAGAACTTCTCTTCCTGTTGGAGGGGCCAGCGATTATTAACACCGATATTGAGGGGCGGTCCCGCGCGTAGAACGGAATTTCAATTACTCCTCGTCCCGACATAGCGTTGTTGTGACTCTGCTCCGGACTCCGGCTCGTACCGGAGTTCCAGAGCCTCCGGAGCCCTGAAGCAGGGCGGCGTCTCTTGCCAAATCATGGCTGCGCCACTGTTTTAATGACGGGGTGATTTATAACCACGCCGGAGACTTTATTAAAGATTGTTCCCGGTGATTTATAATGGTCACCAGTTAGGTATTTAAGAGGGAGAGTGAATCATTCACTGGATAATAACATACTGACAAATTATTATTTATTGCTTTCGATATTGGAAGAGACCAGATTAGTCGGTTAATAATTGCACGGAAGCATATAAAATAAAAGTAATACTTGATGGGTCATAAATATCTATCGTTACTAAACAGTATTAAGTGCTATATTAAGGCGTTTGGAGATTTTAGAACACTTTGTTAATTTGTTATTAATTACACTACCGTCCAAAATAGCTATTTGTGTAATAAGAGCGCAAAATAGGACATTGTCGATTGAGCTGCGCGGCATTCTCTCGAAATCAACAATGTCCATTTGCGCTCGAAACACACACAAGATTTTTTCTACATTGGCCACAGTGGGGTCCTCCACCATAAAAAAAATGTGTACTTTGTACTTACACTACTACTCAATTAATAAGGATTATTATTGTCCTATTGCTTCAATCTAATCTAAACATTTTATACTTTCGTTTTTGTCAATGACTGCCCTATTTTATTTTCACAACAGTGCGGATTTTTTTTTTGGTTATGTGATATACCGACAGAACAGTTATGTCAGATTTATTTGTAAAGGTGGTAAACGTGTCACTACAGTGCCATTAGTTCCTGACTAAACGTTTCCATCAAGAATGTAGACAAGTGGCATTTCTCAACATTGTATAGTTAGAAATTTGCACAGCGAGCGTTTTTTCTACTTTGTCGCGCTAGAGCGGCAAAGTGACATTTTGTGTTGACAAAAGAGAGCGCAAATGGCTACTTTCTATGTAGACTGTAGAAAAATATAGTTACCTACATTTGGGGATTAGTTTCCGTTGTACAATTTAACTTTTTTACTACTGTCGAATGTCGAATGTAATGAAGAGACAAGTCATCAAAACAAAAAAAATTGATGGGGTCAGCACAATACCTTCCGTCAATTCTACGTTTTTTATACAAATTCCACACAGATTTGTTTTTCAAACTATTCTATGGGCGTTTTCATTTTAGTGGATAAATGAACTGATCTTACCTCGTACTGAACTGAACTTAACTACTCCTAAAAATAACAGTAGTTTCTTAAAATAAGAAGTAGAAAATAAAAACATAACATTATATTTATAGCACAATAATCTGCTGACTTGGTTTATGACTATAATCTGTTGTATTACCTTATGTGCTTTGTTTTTGCCACCTTAAATTATTTTACATTTTTATATTTCCAGTAAAATCATTTCACAAAGATATTATGTAAATAAAACAAATAAATTAGTAATATTTGAATATTCTGTTTCCATGGTGCAGTTTTTAGCAGCATTAGGTTGTAAGATATTTCTTTATAATTCTTTGTCTCTAAATACATTGAATACGAAGAAAAAAATATAATTAAATCGGATAGAGAACAGGATATTATTTTATTTATAATAACATAAAAGGTTAAAAAATGATATTTAACAGCATTTTTTTCAAGAAAAACTGTTAAAAACTTCAAATTAGGATACTTTCGGTTAACCATTCATAACCAAAATCTAATCAACTCTTCATATGTACGAAAGAGGAATATGAATTATAATTTTTGGAATTATAGTATTGAAGTTATCGAAGGAGAAATTTTTGTCACACACACACACACACACACATACACACACACATACAGACAGACATCATCGTAAAAATAGTAAAATCGTATTGTAGGAACTCTAAAACTTCCTTACCTATCCGTGACGGAAGGTACCAATCTTAATTATATATGGGAGAATTTGCAAATCTTTTGAAATTCGATTTGTAGTAATGTTTTTTTTTATATTTTGTTTGAAATAACGAAAGAATTTTGACAGTTAATTGAGGGTTGGTGTAGGAGTCTGTTTTATATCATAACTTTTTCGATGCTTAATATAAAGCGCTAATTGCACGAAACTGTAAGAGAATAAATACAGGGAAATAGCCAGTTAAACGACAATACAATAACAAATAACGCACAGCACTTACAAAGAATGAAATCATAATTGACATATTTGAATTGTGTTTGTTGATATACAAATAAAATTTATATATATTTTTTTTAAATTTCACTTATGAATTTTAGCAAATGCTGATTTACACGTGTCCATTTTAAATACAACCTTACAATTTGCAATATACCTAACCTATCTTATGATAATGCGAATTTGATTCTATAAAACCTTAAGTTTAAATAAATGATTAAAAAAATGGAACAACGTGGATAATAATAAAAAAACTTTTCTTGCATCACAATACTATTAATTATTAACATGTACTCGTATTTCGAACATTACTGGTAAGATATGCATACCAGTGTATACGATTGTTACCGTATAAACATTAAGATCTAAGAAACAAATATTTAAAAGTACTTACTTTGATGTCCGCACGTACAACAAATGCCTCTAGTCATATTAATAATCACTGCACTATTTAATAAACACTATAAACAAATAGAAAATAACACTTAAAACACTAAAACAATGAGCACACATTTTGCACTAAAACAAATAAAGAAATGACAGATAATGCGAAAAGTTCCGAATATGTACGGAATGCTCCGAATAAACAATAATATTACGCAGCCTTTTAAAAAAATAATAGCTTTATACATATTTCAAATTATTACTTAAAAAAATGTTTTTATACTGTTTCAATAATTACGGTAAACATACAGGGTGGTTATGAACTTAATGTCATAAATTTAAAGATAAGTAGTATGACATGAGTAGATTACGAAACAGAAAGAATTTTTAAAAAATTCGCATATTTAAGGGTAGTTTTCATGAAACTAACATTTTGGTACCACTGGACCACTGGCAACGCATTTGCATTATTTTATCTATTACACAATTATTTTCGTTAAAAATGCTATTTAATTTAATTATTAAGAATAATATCTAATACAACTAATTTTGAATGTATTTTTGAAAACCATATTTTTAATGAAATATTAATTAAAACAGCAGTAAAGAAAGTTTCCTTAAGAAAAGTCGAATTTTCTTTTTTCGAATTAAAAAATAAATCTTTCTGTTTAGTAATACACACATGTCATACTACTTACCCTTAAATTTATGACATTTAGTTCATAAACACTTCTAATAAATGTTAAAAAAAAAATCAAATTCATTGACGGCATTCGTATTAGCGGTATTTCTTAAGGTGTAATATTAATATAACTTTACCGTTGATTGTCTATTAATAGGTTATGTTAATGTATAGAAAATCATTCATCAATGACCCCTATTAATGCATGATTTTTTATTAAGAAACGATTATACTGGGTAACCATAAAACCACATACCATTACTGAACAATTGACAAAATTCATGTCATACGTTACTAACCTAAAAAAAATTGAATAAAATTAGATTTTCCAATTTAGTAAGATAAAAGATAGGGTCAACGAAAAAATATTGTAACTAACACGTGTATTAATTGGTGATTAATGATCTCAAAAATTAAATATCTCAATCATTAATCGCCTTCATTAACACACTTTAATAATACAATAAGAGATATTAAATGTATCTACTTCCCAGAAGAAGCTTTCAGTAAAGTCTTTAAAACTGTTGATTTTTGACACAGACATTTTTGTATTTGTATTTATCTGTCAATTACAAACATTTAAATATCTCAACTGGTTTCCACGGAGTTGTTTGGGTAGCGATATTTATTACAACAGATTATTGTATATTATTATACAGGATGTTTATTTTATTTTGTCCACTACTGATATCTCGGGAATTATAAGAGCTACGAGGTCGGTTAAATTAGCAAATAATTTCTATTTTACAAGACTATTTTAATGAGCATAATTTTTTTCAGCCAGTGGTTCACAAACTGTGGTTACCAACTTTATTATTTTAAATATAACTATATTTTTTTAGATAACAATAAAATGAACACTCCAGCAATCTAACCTAACAAACAAGTTTCCCTTACCTCACAAGGCATATGTCGGTGTATATTATATCTCTAAATCTATAGAAGATATAACAAAAATTGAAAATGTATCAGATTGAGAATTTAACGATCTTTATTATTTGTAATAACATAATTTTTTTTAAAATAATATTTAGAAGATTTTTTTAAAGAAAGTATCTCTTCCGGTTGTCTAATTGTTATCAAAAATAACGAACACACACACACACACACACACAGACATCATCATAAAAATGTTATAATCGGATTGTTGTAGGGACCTTAAAACGTGCTTATTCACTAAAATCTGGATATGCGATTTTTAGCATGAATCCAATACCTCTCGTAGCGAGAGGTAAAAATCTATTTGATTTTGGTGAGAAGTTTAAAGTGAAAGCGAAATTAATCGCGCTTCATTTCATGGCAGATTCAAATCAGGTTTATTACCAGAAAATAAAAGAAGTAAATGTAGCAATTTGGGAAAATCTGCCCTGCTGACGTAGCCGGGAAATAAAAAAAATCATGGCGGTATATTTCGAGAGCCTAAATCACAAAAAACAGATAAAACTCTCGTAACATAAATAAAGCAAAACGAACATAAAAATACAAAATAAATGACGTCATTCCCCCACCAATAAATCTCAAATCACCCGCCCATATAAATCTCTAAAAAAACGAAGAGTAGTCTGCGGAAAAACAAGAGGCAAACAAAACAAAATCAGACTTGGGAGTGCGTTAGTGTAGCCGTAACTAGCAATCATTTGTGAAAAACGAGCAAAACATCTGAATAATTCAATATGGCGGCGAGGAGATCGCAGATGGCTGGATGGGAATGGCTGCAGATTTCGCGCTGTGCTTATGTTTTAATAGAATTTACGATTATTACCGTTGGTGGGTGCGCGAACCCGACTCGAGACTAATAGCAGATTTCCCCAGAACGAAATGATGAGATACCAGCCACGTACACAGCCAGTGCCGTACGGACCACGATTCCATACAATATTTCTTTTCCACTTTTTCACAAAACACAAACACTTACATATAACAATCACTGTTTTATTTCTCTCTTATATAAAAAAGTTAAAATATTATCTTTGATTTATTTAATATTACTAGTATTTAGTAAAAGAGTCCAGCAAGAATTATTGAGAATGTCAGATGATTAATATTTTTACAATTTTATTTTAAATATGTTTAAGGGAGTTCCCTTCAATAATAAAGCCTCACAATTTTTTCTTCCCACTTTTTAAAAGTTTCCAACCAATCTTCTTTTGCAAAGCTTTCAAATTAATTTGATACTTAAAATTGTCGAATTAATTTTTGGTAACTTAAAAACTACCTAAATTTTCATAATAATAACTGGGGACTTAATATTATTTTCAGACTTATTAAAAACTCAGACCTGTACAATGCTTTCTGGATAATCCCATATTTTTACTCACAACGAAACAGAATGTGACGTCGGAGTACATACAGTTTAACATATGACAAACTATTGTCTACTTTTATAACAAAGTGATGGACAAACTGTTTTCCTATTGGCTATAAAAAAATGAAGTGCTGTATGTACTCCAATGTAAAAGTAGTGGGGGGTTAATTACTTTTCGCGCCAATCTTTTTATTTAATTATTTACGAAAATTAAAACAAATTATTATGATTTTTGTTATTGCTATGAAAAATCTTGCATAAACTTTCATTTAAAATAAGTACCTGCTTTTTAAAAAATGTGAAACTGGCTCATTATAGAGTGACCCTCGTATCTGTAACGTTGAGGGTAGGGCGTTTACCAGGTGTCACCTTACAAGCTCTTAAAGCTATTACACCACCACAACATTCACATTTCTGATTTGAAAATTGGAAATAAGTGTCAAGTTTCAAGTTTGACATCAGTCGAATCGGCTCCGGTTCGCCCGGATGGCAACCGATTACCTAATTCATAAAACTAAGCAACTCCATCTTTTAATATATTACATGATTTGCAGTAATTGTAGACGATAGTAATTTTTTTATTGGGCTTCTTCTTCTTTGAATTTTTCCTAGTTAATACAGGGTCTGCATATTTTCAAGGCCATAGCCACTTGACTTGATGTAAGACGTCTTTAGGATTGCCCGATTTTAGAGTTACTATAACTTGCGTTCGGAGGTAATTCCAACCTACCTCGAACGAGGTGGGTACGTTTTTCTCGACATGCGCAGAGGTTAATTTAATTAGATATTCTTTAGGTGTTCATTATTTGACTACACGAATTACACAAAACGCTAAATCATTCGTAAAATGAGTTTACTTGAACTTAACTCCAATGGTCACGCCCCTTACCTAACTCTAATTTCAAAGTAAATTTGCGAAAGTACTCCAGAATAGTGTAATGGTCAAACATAGGCGCCAAATTCAAACTCAGTTCATAACGCTGAGAAATAATTTTAATCGTCATGTATTTCTTACGGAAGAAATATTTGAAATATTTGCTTAACTTTAAAGGCCGATAAATCTCATGAAATAAAATCTCTTATGCGAAGCATTAATGTCCCACCTAGACCGATCCTTTATTTCCGATTCGTATAACAATATTCAGTTGAACTGTGCACGCACAGTTTATAATTAGTTAAACAAAAATACATTACATAATTCAAAGTAAGTATGTCGCGATTTGAACCTACAACTTCGGTGCATGCTTTATCTTCTGTTGCGCTGACCTTTTTACTGGCGGGTGAGGGACTATCAACGACATACGTTATATCGGCCTGCACCTAGCATTTTAATTTCTAATAATTTTCTTATTTTACCTTTTCTAGGGGTTTAAACTGTTGTAATCTAATACTGACTAAACAAACTATTAAATTCTTACTAAAAGCTGCTTAATTTTTTTTTCAAAATATCTTTTTTTTGTAAAATCAAACTCCCCTGTGAAATTTAAACTATAAACTCGCGCAAAAGGCAAATTCTAACCTCACTTTTCTGATCTATGGCAAACCGTCCGTAGATGCAAAACCATGGCAAAGAAATGGTCTAAATGTATTCATTGCATTTGGCTCGATTTAAGAGAACTTCTGCAGTAAATAATAACCTTAAAATTAAATAAAAATAAAAACTAAATATACATATTAAAGATGAAACCGTAAAGTAAAGAGTAAATTAAGAGAGTGATTAAAACTTCTCAACATGTCAACCATGCCAGGAATAGTAACAACTTTGAATTATTATAACATCCTCAGTCATATATCATATCTTCTGGTTTCTGTAAATCAAGGTAAATTGTGCTGCTAGAGAAATCCCCACGTAATTTTGATAAATCTTGGCAAAAATGAAATCTGCAAAATGAAAAATAAACCCAGCACAAACAAGCAACAAAAAATTGAAATAACTAGGTCCCCTGGTGGTTGGCGGTTGACAGTGCGAAACAAAATCAAGTAAGTGATAATCCTACAATCTTTCCGGGGGCTACATCCGGAATTCTCGGCGCGCTTCTGGCTTGATTGCTCCGTGCCTGGAGCGCAGAGCGAGAGTGCTTCAGCTTCGACTCCGGGTCAAGTAGAAATGTCAAATCAGCCATAAATTTTATTTACCCGATGGGAGAAACCTGGGCTCGCGATTTTTGGCTTATGGCCGCTGTGCGCCACTGCACAGATTACATGTGACGTCAGCACCGGAATCACAAGTGGCCACCGAACTGGACTCCAGGCTCCTCAACCCGGAGGAGGTTTCACGATCACTGGAGTTTACCTGCTTGTGCCGTTAATAGAATGGACGGGCTCCAGGGACGGATGGGTTTCATACTATACAGAACAGATTTATTCATAGATTTTTTTACTCCTACCTTTTCTTCAATATTCTTTTATTTTCACAATATTGAACAACTAGTGTAACATTGTAAGCCTATATGTATAAGGAAACATTCAAATATTATGGCTACGTTTTTAATAGTTAATAGTTTCTCTAGAATATTCAAATTGTTTTATTCATACATATAATTCTTATTTAAAACACAACGAAACTGAATATTTTATTTTGTATTATTACATTTGCTTGCTTTGAACAGGCCCGGTGGGGGGGGGGGTTGTCAGAAGACCCTAAATTTTATAAGGTATAAAATTAAAAAATAAAATAAATATAATACATCAGTTTCTAACATATTTTATTGTCTGTTAAACCAATATTGTAATCTTAATAATAACCAATAATTTTCTGTGTTTAGTATTGTTGTCGTCAGTTTTTTGATATTGTAACCATTTTTAATTTATATTTTCTTTTGAAACAAGTGATGATGTGGAAAATCAATTGTCCGGAATATGGCATTGAGATAGAGGTAGTGGGGTACATTCACACTATATTTATTGCGATTGTATAGTTTATGCAAACGATTGATTACCTTCGATTCACAAGGTCACAAGAAAGTTTGTCAAGACTGGCAATGAAGACAATAGAAAATAAACTGGCAAACAAGTTAAATTTTCAAGATCTTATTGACTTCTTTGCAGAAAAAAAGCGAGAAAATATTTTTTTAAATTTTATCATTAGTTGTTGTTTATGCTTTATTTCTCTGATATTTAAAATATAAATAATAAAGAGAATAATTTCTTTAAAAGTCCATAGGGGGGAAGGTAGTGGGCGGCAATATTAGTCTTTCTCTTCCCCCCCCCCCTTTGAAAAAATTAAGATCTGTTGAACTTTTGTGTGATAAAATTAAGAGAAGAACGCCAGATGAAAATCAGTTTTTAATTACTCGTATTTTTTATTTTTATAAAAAAACTATTGCATATAATTCTTTAATAACCTATGTTATTAAAGAAAGAGTAAGTTTTTTTCAAGAATCAAAAAATTAAATTCACTATTTTTTGTTTAATTATTTATATCAATGTTAATCTCTTGAACATGAGTTAACTCTTAAATTTTTGAACTGAAATAAATATAATATTACGAAATGTAGCAATATCTACAATTTGGAAAAGACATTAATATTGTTTCAAAACCGAAAAGCCATACCAAAAATACAAGAAACAAGATAGAATGATAAAAGCAATGCTGAAATAAAACTGGTGCTTCTTATACTCATTTAATCACACCAAAGGACAACTTTAGAAATAAAAAGTCATCCATGATTTGTAATTCAATTAGATCACTTTTGAATTTCCCTCCATATTAAAAGACAAAAGTAATACTTTAGGAAGACTAATGATAGTACACGCCGTGTCCAGTTGCAAGGTCGGTTGTCAGTATTTTGTCCTATATACTTGCGCAGGGAGGTTAGCATATCCCGCAATTATATTTCAATTATGATCAAACTTGTTAGTCTTATGATCTGTAAACCTGCAAAAAACTGACAAAAACACATCTATTTTTGTTGATTATTATAAAATTATACATAAGAGTGGCAGCTTTCGTTGCGATTTTGTTTATTATTTACAGATTTACAGATCTGTAAGAATTACAGTTTTTAACAGAATACGCACATTAGTTTTACGTTTAAGAGAATTCTGAACTATAATTTTTATCCAATAATGTATAAAAAAATCTGTTTTTTAAGTGATGTAAGTTCAGCTGTAAGTAAGCTACAGATCACTTTGTTACTTACTACATATAAAATCTAATATGTAATTGAAATCAAAATAAAACTTATGACTAAATCTCCTGCTGTTTGGTTTGTGAGGGCCTCGAAGGGTTTCTGTTTTCTCTTATCTCTTCCCTTCCATATTTCGGCGGCACTGGGTTATCGATTACGTCGCTAGGGTTTCGCGGCTCGCGAACCTATCTTGCTTGCTGCAACCTCTGCGTTGCGTGTGCGCTGTGTGTGCGAGTGTGTGTGTAGGCGGTGCTGTGATTCGTGCCCTACATGGCCCCGCCCCCCGCACCAACACGTCGCCATGGTTACACACGCCGGATCCGGAGACGACTGAATGGACGTGGAGGATCATTGAGAACGAACAGTTTGAGGTTAAGTCTTCCCGACGACTACTCGCATTACAAACTCTATTACCACCTTGTTAGAGATATATGTACGGATAAGGATAATAGTATGCAACAAACCAATGATCTGATATTTGATCTATTATTATTCTCTATCTGTATAAGGCTTTTATAGGGATTTTTCTAAATAGCAATCATCGTTATCCCTTTTTAATCGGACTCACCGAGCCGCAGTTATCAGCCATCAAGTGTGATAAAGTATCTGTATTTAATGAAATAAATACAATATTTGGGATTAGTTCTGTATAATTTTTATTATTTAACGACGTTTCGACAGCGAAGTGCTGTCTTCATGAGACCTCTAACCACCACCCAGCCCAAAAAGCCTGTACTATTAAAACATCATATCAGAGGGCTTCTATTTTATGTCATCCCAGTAAACTTCAAGAAGAAATTAATTTTTTGAATGTTTTCATAAAAAATGGTTACAACAAAGCGCATATAAGAAGAGCACTAAAAGCCAAATAATCTTTACCTGTTCCTCAAGTTGTTACTAATAGAAAATTATTTGCTACTTTACCTTTCATTGCCAATGTAACAGATAAAATTGGTAGGATTCTAAATAAATTTGACATACAGACGTCATATAAATCCAGTTTAAAAATCCATGATCTTCTTGGCAATGTTAAAGACATAGTTCCTCTACATTGTTCTGGCATTTATAAGATTCCTTGTCAGTGTGGTAAAGTATACATTGGTCAAATGGGTAGAACTGTAGCAAAAAGATTAAAAGAACACGAACGACATATAAGATTAAATCAACCAGATAAATCTGCTGTTGCTGAATATGCTATTCAAGAATTACATGGAATTGATTTCAAAAACACGAAGATTTTAGCAAGAGAAAATAACTGGATGAGAAGACTAATTAGAGAAGCCATCGAAATCAAGAAATCCGCAAATAACGTTAATTTAAATACAGGTTATGAGCTTAATAAGTCGTGGTTACCTGTTATTCCTTCATAATTTTCTGTTTTATCTTTGTATGTTTTTTATGTAACTTTTGATCTATGTTACCCTCTTTTTGTAAACCTGTTGTCTTGACTACATGTACTTTGTTATTTACCTGATGAAGACAGCACTTCGCTGTCGAAACGTCGTTAAATAATAAAAATTATACAGAACTAATCCCAAATATTGTATTTATTTCATTATTATGAGTTCTGAAAGCTTTCTTTCAATATTTAACTGTATTTATACTTTAAGGATAAATCACACATTGTCGGTCATCGGGATTTGTTTTTTACCTCTCGCTAAGAGAGATATTAGATTCATGCTAAAAATTGCATAGATTTTAATGAATATGCACGTTTTAAAGTTCCTACAATCCGATTTTAACATTTCTTCATAGAATGAATTTAAAATTAAAAATTCTAAATATTAAGAATAGGTATATGTAAATTTTTTGGTGTAGGGTGTAAGTATATCAGAAATGTAATCTACAATACACTTATGTAACCAAAAACGGAAGTGGCGGGAGGTATTGTGCTGGCCACAACAGATTTTTTTTTGCAATAAGTAAAATTGTTAAAAGTAGCGCTTGGTTTTTCTAAGCATACCTTTATATAACTAACTTAACGTAAAATTTTGTAATTTCACACATTCTCTATTTTATCGCCCAGATGTATGAATAATAATTTGATTTAAATGTCAACGCCCCTGGGTAAAAATTAGGACAGAGGGCAGTGCAATAGATAATTAGATATATGTAACTATACGACATACGTCATTATTATTTGTAATGTGTTAGAAAGTAACGTCACCATTTACTTATATCTGTCACACAACATAAACTACAGTCCATACGATTTAACTTGGCGACCCAAAAGAATGTAATACAGTTCACTATTCCTAAGTTGCGTTTTGTCAAATATTTACTTTTACTTCGATGCCGCACAGCTTCAGAAGTGAAATAGTGATTTTACAATGTTTTATTGCCTTACACAAAGCAAATTTCATCCTAATACACTCAAACTCGGGGTGTCAGGTACTTTTCAACCCAAGAAGTTATATTCATACATAAGCGTTGGTGCATTTTTTTCTCAATAGCAATAGAAATTTTATTTTCTTAACTTTATTAATTTAAAAAATAATTAATTATAATATGATTTATATAATAAATAATTTATTCCAATATTTGTAATATATTTTTTTGTATAAATAATTTCTTTTTTTGTAATATTCGTAATTCTATTGAACTTTATTTTTCTTCGGTACGCCTATGGATTTTATAACTTTCCCATTACCGCAGTGATAATGTGAATAGCCCCAACTCGCCAAGTTACATCGTATGGACTGTACATGAACATACGTCAAATAATCTTTCTCTTTCTTACATGAAATGTTATTGAGCTACTAATGTATAAAGTGCTGTGTATTCTTCCTTTGAACAAGTGAACTTGAATAGTCATCTTTCATGAACCAAAGTATATAAAAATGATACTTTCAACATTGTACATAAAAATCATATCAATATAATCAATTAATATGAATGTAGTTATGGCTGAAATGGATGACCGTCTTTGAAATTCTTGATCATAATATAATATTTATTAGTTCAACAAATTAATATTTCTTCTTGTATTTTTCTAGGAGAGAAGCCCCACAAATGCCAAGTCTGCGGCAAAGCTTTCTCACAGTCCTCCAACCTCATCACACACTCTCGGAAGCATACCGGCTTCAAACCATTCGCCTGCGACCTCTGTGGTCGAGCCTTCCAACGCAAGGTCGACCTGCGTCGTCACAAGGAAACCCAACACACCGAGCTCCGGCCGATGGTGGCCACCTAGTGCGAGGCCACTGGGGCACAGCATCCCCAGCAACCACCGGCCTCTGTCCCTGTTCAAGGTCATGGGCAGTACGTGCCGCAGTATAGTTACCCTCAAACATAGGGAGAATTGTGTAAAGATATAGGTTAGACTTTTCTGTGTTTTCAGAAAGAATGCAGTATGAAGAAAGAAAAATTGGTGTCTCTTATGTTTCTTATTCCAAAAGGAATAAAGAGGACTATACAAGTTTGGGACTATATAGTCCAAATGTAGATTATTTATGAAGTATCAACGAAAATACTGAAGACAAAAAGTGTGATTTGGACTATACTGTGGTTTTAGAAACCATTGCTATTTATTAAATTATGATAGACTGTTATAATGCACAGTGAAAACAAAGAGATTGATTGATTTCGACTAGATATGGACGATCAATAATTTGGATTCAAAATCAAGAACTGTTGATCAATCAAGTATGAAAATGATTAATTTCTATGGTCCAATCTTACAATTTGACAGTTCATTTTGTTTCAGTTTTATATAGTAAAATTTTAACCAGAGATTGCAAGATCGTTCATCCCTAGTTTGGACTAATCGAAAATGTCGTAATGGAATCAAACGTTGTATATAAATGAATTTTGAACTATAAAAAATTAATAGCATTCTTGAATTATACATTAAATAATGTCTATATATTTTTGTTTATTGTTTAAATTTAACATTGTTTAATGTATTATAGATTGCTACTAAATTTAAGAATATAAATAACGTGCAAAATTCATATATCAATCCAGAATATTATAAAAATTTACTGGTATTCTAAGAACCCGACTAACGAGTATATTATTACTAGTGCTGTTATTATTCGGGTACCTACCCGAATACCTACATTAGTCTTTGGAACCGGGTAAAAGATTCAAAAAATATTCGGAAATTCGTATATTCTAACAGTTATTCGGAACCGGGTAATAATAGTATATTACAACATAAGTTACGGAAGGCAACGTATTCTAGCACGAGTTACTAATTCGCTCACGAGCTCAGCGGCGAATGGTCGAACGAACAAGTGCTTGAATTGCCTGCTGTAACGCGTGTTTTATACTATTTTCTCTGTTGAGGCTTTTATTTACATTATTTCTTTATAAAAATATTTGACAATTCCCATTAAGGGAATTTTTTTGTAAAATTTATTATGTTGTGACACTGATTTTTGTTTTTTATTTTGTCCGTTGCCTAGAAATTTTGTGTATTTATTGCAGTCATGCTAATCGCTAATAACAAAATATAACCAAATTTATGAATGAAGCTCCTTCTAACATCAACATTCTAATTCCGAAACATAGACAGTTAATTTTTTGTTCGACTGGTAGAACCGAATAATGAAACCGATTTTCGATAATGAAAATGATTTTCGGAAGCAGTTAATGGAACCGATCTTAGGATCTGGGTAGTGGAACTCTTGTTCAGAAGCAGGTAGTGGAATCGATTTCATACCGCACACACTCATTTTCGTTTAATATTTTCACCAGTACTTTATTTTATTATTACACTTGGACCATGAGTAAGATTCATAAGAAAAAATAATGAAATTATTCTTCATAATATGGCATATCTTTTAATATGAAGTAGCTATGTCATGGACCCAGTAATATAATGTAAAATGACAAGATTAGAAAAATTTTGAATCGGAATTCCAGAATCGAAATTTGTTCTACTTCGGTCCTAGAATCAAGAACCGATCAGGTTCGGATCCTGAATTATTATTCTAGTCATAAATCGAGAACCGGTTAGTTTCGGTTCTGAAATCGAATAGTTCTTGATTTGGTTAGTTATATATTGAAATAACCAGATATTTAAAATTCTTACAACCGGTTTCCATCACTAGTTATAATAACACATTACGATAGTCGGGAATTTAGCTAGTCGCGAGCTTAGTTCAATACTTAGAATATCAGTAATTATTTTTTTAAAAAGTTTAATCAACACGTATTAATTAAATGACTCGTATGCTGAATTCGCTTTTATTATAAAAGCGATAAATAAAAACGTGCTATTAAATTATATTTTTATCGCGAGTTCAGCAAAAAAGGGTTATTGTTTTATTAATTAAATTGTTGTGATTGATTAAAATTTTGCACGTTGCTTATTTATTCATCATCCTGATATTAACCCTGAGTGAGTGTTGCAAATGAACAACGAAACTCATTGAGTACCCACCCCTTCACAAAAGACGTACAGTATTAGTGCAATTAAACACTCCATCTCGATTATGACAGTAGTGCAATGATTAGTGCAATGTTTTTATATTGTCAGTATTATTTAAACCAAAGGTTAAAGGTTAGGAAAGACATATCAGTGTAAGAAGACGCAACAAAACAAAAGCTGGTGTGAATCTCACAGGCGACTGAGATCTCAGATCCATATCCTCGCGTGAAACCGGAAACGGAATGTGTTGGTATTCCGAGCAGGATTTCATATTTCGGGGACCTGATTGTCCCCGGAGGCTTAAGCTCAAGGCCTCGAAAAGCTTCGGGAAGTTTCGGAAGGGGGGACATAAAAATAGTGCAAAAGGATTTTTCACGAAAACTAACAATATAAATTACGTCATACACTATTAAATCTTGGCAGTTTTAACATCTTTATTAATACATACCTTATTTATTAATTGTTTATTAATAGAAAATCAAAATCATTCATTAATATGTGTCATTAATAAACGTACATTAATGAACCTAGTTATTAAATGATCAACAGGAAAAACATGTTTGTTACTTCATAAATGTTTCGAAACATTCCATTAATTGTGAAAGAAATAGTTTCCAAAATTTTCACCATTCCATTCATTTTAGTAAAAACTATTTAATATGATGACCTTGGTATTGGTAAATACAGGTCATTGGTTTCTTGACTAGATAATAATAATATCATCTCAAAATGAGCATGATACGCATTGCTGAGTGTGCCAATCTAGTTTGGACACAAATTTCGGTAATGATGACAAATTCGTACCGCGCAAGCATTTACCAGTCGTCACGCCATTTAAAATTCGAAATAATTTTTTGGTGTTCATCCATTTCCTTAGATTCACTACTAGACACTCATTCACGCGGCCATGAGATCCCAAGATGAATTATTGTTGTAAAAAGGCACCAATCTAATACCTTATACCGGGTGAACACAAAAATAAATGACAGTCGTTTAAAATAAGAAAAGAGTTTTTTTCAAATATTATCTATTCCGTAAAACTTTGTGCAATACTTAATATATAGAGTTTTAGCAAATAAAATTCTAATTTACGCTATTAGTGACCGAGTAAATTCTATTTAAAGACTTGGTAAAACATATATATTATTCGCTATTTTAAGAAATGCGCGGCGATTTACTATTATATACCTATTCCTTTTTTTGAAGTAATCGTTTATTAAATTATTTTTTATCACGTCTTTAAATTAAATTTGTGCTAGCATCGAAAGCATAAATTTAAAAATTTTAGAACCCGAAAATTTGGAATTTTACTGTCTAAATCTCAATGTATACAGTTTATGTGACAGGTAATATTAAAAAAAAAAAAACTGGTGTGAACAAACATTATGTGTTTTTTACAAATTCCATACATAAAGTTTTGTAAAAGATTTTATATTTGCAGTGAAATTATTTCATGAGCTGTCAATTCTACTTGACACTGACATCCTTGCTGACATTTGTGAATTAATAATAACTACTGTTTCCATGGTGGAATAGGTTGCAAGATTTATTAAAATTAATTTCTTTATATTTTTTATTTCCAAATACATTGAATATGAAGTAAAAAATCTAACTAAATCGTATGGATAATAAAATGTTCTTTAATATTTATAATAACGTAAAATGTCAAAAATAGTAATTAACTGCATTTTTTCAAGAAAATCTATTAGGAACTTGAAATGAGGGGACTTTCGGTTGATCAATTATAACCAAAATCTAATCAGCACTTCATATGGATGTAAAGCAGAAGAATACGAAAGATTTTTGAATTATAGCATTGGAGTTATCGTCCCTGAAATAATCGTCACACACACACATATATACACATAGATATACATCGTAAAAATAGTGAAATCGTATTTTAGGAACCCTAAAATGTGTTCATTCATTAAAAACTGACCATCAATTTTTTTGACAAAAGATAATACCTTCTTATCTAAAGGAAAAGGAAGGTATAAAAACTGTTTTCTCATGTTGGTCACCTATGTCACGGATTCGTGTTCACTCTTTATAAAATACTTATGCATCATCTTTAGATTACTTTTGATTCCTAATTCAATATGAGGTCTCGTGGCCATGTGCCTGAGTGTCTGGTCGCGAATCTGGGGACTCGGGTTCGATCCCGACCGACGCCAAAAATTACATCGAATTTTAATGGCACAAAATTGACCCCTGTGGTGCACTCTCAACTCCAGCTATGAGTGCCCGTGAGGTGATGCCTGGTAAGCGCCCACACGGTACAAATATTCCATCATTACCGATATCTGTATACAAATCAGATTGGCACACCCAGTAATGGGTAATATGCCGTGATGTAATATTTATTTATTTATTCAATATAAATGCGTATACTAAGAAAGAATTTTTTTTTTTTAACTTTCTAATTTTCTTCTTTTCTGGAGATAAAGAATCCGAAAATACGTAGAGCAAACCCTACTTTTAAACCTTTGTATTTGGTAGTGTGCAGTGGTGTAGTTTCCCTTTTCCGTGGCTGTTGTACGTCACTGGGAGTCCGTTCCTTTGCTCGGCTATATCTTTATTTATCACGGCGCGTGAACGCGACCTGAATAGCAATTTGGTGGAGGCGCACCCGGTTGCCTTGATTGAGAGGCTTGATTTTTAAAGCACGGGACTCAGCTCAGTTCATCACGTCACGAACAAAGAAGAAATCTTGCTCTAACAAGACAGCAAAGGTAGAACAAAAGTTTCAATCAAACACGAAGAAATTTTACAGTATCTGGTATTTTTTTTGTAATAGTAATTTTAACTGTAGTGCTTTTTCTGCAACAGCGTTAGGTGGCGTTTCGAAGTGCCGTCAACAGTACAGATATAACGTGATTATATGCGAAATAAGGAAACTGACAAACCCAGAAATGGGTAATAAGTAGTGATGTAGAAAAAAAACACCTCTGATAATTTATAACTAAAGGTGCATCCCCACTGAGTCAGCTTTGTCGTGCGCCCTTGCCAATCGACAAAAGCCAACACAGTAGTTACGCGGCTTTAAGGAGTAAATAAAACTTATTCGGCCAACACATTATATTCTCAATTTTTTGTACATATTTTATATAAATCACATACCGAATTTTTTTGAAAAAACATACGTACCTATTTCCGATAAATTTATTTCACGAACTTATTTTCTAAATTATACTTGACATTAATATCTGCCAATAAGGCTCGGCATTTTTATCATATTGTAAAAAATACATGTCAATTTTTCGATACGATATTTTTTAAAAAGGAACTTCAGTGCCGAGGTGCATATTAAATAGAAATTTTGTGAAAATAAAAAAACGAACTTTATAAACGAAATTATTTAATTCGTTCTTATTTCTCCTCATATTTTTTGTCATTTTACATACAAATTTACTATGGTGAAACTGATTAGGCAGATGACTCACATCATCAACCTGAAAGAAATCTTATAAAATGAAATACAACTTGTAGAAATTATTAGTTGTTATTTATTTTTAAAAAAAGAAGAAAAAAATATACTAGTATTAAAGAAACGTATATATTAATGAATTTATAATTATTTTTAACGACATGGTTCGTAAAAGGAATAACGATTGACTTGGAAATAATTATAAATATTATTAATATATACATTACTTAATACTAGTACTTTTAGTCTTACTTTTAAAAATAAATAACACCCAATAGTTATATTTCGTTTTATAAGGTTTCTTTTAGATTCATGACTAATCATTTTCACTATTTTGTATATTGTGCATCTACTCAAAATATTATATATACAGTAATTTTCATAAGGTTGGCAACACTGCATTTGAATAAAAACGTCGTATAATGGATTATTTTAGTGCCGATTTTTGAACTTTTGATAACGATTTTTGTGCACTTTTATGACAATTTCAAATAAATTATATTTAGCTATATATTTTTCTAAGAAAACTATTAATGTTTCAAAGGACGATGTACTTAATGTTGATCAATTATAATCAAACTCTAAGTAGCCCATCATATGGATGCCAAAACGAGAAATATGAAAATATTGTTTTTTTGATAAAAAAACTATATTTTTCTTAGGTACCTCTAGTTGACAGAAGGTAAAAACACTAAACTTATGCCTTTTACAAAATGAAATAAAGTTTCTTAAATTACGTTTTTTTTCTATCGGAATCTGAATTTGATTTTCTTATGAAACATAATCCTGGCAAAGATATTGTTCTAAAGATTCAATGAACTAATACAATAACAAAGTGTGTTAGACAGCACTGGGCGGCACGTAAGGGGTGGGAATAGAGGGTTTCTACCCCTGTGAAACTCTACCCGATGAGAGAATCTAGCGTCGATCTTTTCTCTACGGGGATATTCAGTTACCACATCGCAAACTTTTGAACAAGTGTGAGAAATTATTGAAAAGTTATTATCCACCACTGATTTTTAATGTTGAGTTGCGTTTTCTTACACGAGGTTTACAATTTGTGCAGCTTATTTCACAAAGTACAAGAAAGAATATAATTTAGCTAATGAGACCCAAATATATTGGAATTATTGTATAACTGAATTTTTCACAAAATAATTGATATACATCAATATTATATTATGTACCGACTCGGTAAATGCTCCTTTACAACCGAGCGCTAATTCAGATTACCGAGGTTAGCTAAGAGCGCGAGTTTGAAACGAGCATTCCTGTGTACACTATTTTATTCACAATCATTTAATAATCATTCAGTTTAAAATATTAATTTATCTGCGACTGTCAAATAATATACCCATAATTCAACCGTTTTTTATCAATTAATGACCTTAGTTACTGTTGCTAATTGAATAATATTGACAGTTCGATGGAATAATATTATCCAATCGTTATGTCAAATTCACATCTTACGTTTCAAAGAGTACAAACAAATTACTTTTAATAAGTAATTTTTTCCACATAAAAAGCCAAAATTATACTAGTTTTCTCATTTTTTATAGTTTTATTTTCTTCTTAAGTTTAAAATGTAGCTGAATAGTCGGTTTAAAATTTTCTGCTAAATGTCAAATCACTTCATAATTTTGTTATAACAAATACATAGCGATCATCGCTAACTATGTTTATGTTTCTAAACAAACAATTTTCTAAAATTTGTTAGGTTATTTCTGATTTTATAAAAGTACAGTATGTTATTATTTGATAGTTGTGGATAAAGTATAGTATTCTATTTGCATGTAATGGCTATTACTCTCTCGAATCATTTACATCACTAGCCTTCCGGCTCGTGATGCAAACTTCATTCTCATGAGTAATAGCATACATTACATGCTCATTGAATAATATACTATTTGACAAATTTATTATAATTTGTTAAATTTGCTTACTATTTTTTCTTTTACGCAAGAACTGAATGAATAAGAATTGTAGTGCTAACACAAGTTATAAATTTTGCGCAAAAACCGAGATAAGAATTTTCCAAGTTCAGAATTTGGCGTATAACGTATGATAGTGCGTGGGTCTCGTTTTTGACGTCAGGCAAACAATCAAATTGCTTGCTTGACATGAAACGTCACACAAACTAACAATCGCTCACTAATACTCATAAATTGTTTCTTTCTTATTTAAGTTAAATTTTGACTGTGGTATAGTACCCTATTTGATTTGTCAATAGTTTTCTAGCATTGGGAAAGTTGTTCCAGCTAGCTGGAAAGTGAAGTAGATAATGACTCACTTCCCTATAGTTTTGAAGGTTAGAAACGCACATATTACCAACCAATTGTAAATAAAACGTATATTTATATATCGCCCATTTTGTATTGATATACTTTGTGACGTAAGCTGCACGATTTTGTAATCTTACTGTACCATATCATGGTTACCATGTCAACTGAAAGTTGACAAAAACAAAAAACTAGCATTCCACCTAGCTATCTACAAATGAAAAGATCTCTTATTGTTTATTTATATTTTATATTTTTATTGCAATTGTAAATAAGTATTACTGTAAATTGTACACTCCATGTTAAGCCAAAGCATTAACTGTACCTAATTTATAATATTGACTGTACATTTACCCAGTTTGATATTAAAATGTAATAAAACCAAAGTAAATGTGATTGTAAAGTAATGATAATGATAACGTATTATGTATTATTGGATTGTATAAACGAAAAGTATTATTGAATGTATTTACTGTTTGTAAATGATGTACCTACAATGAAATGAGATTCACATTTCTGTACATATTAGCTTTATATTATATTATGTATGCACTGTGTGTGTCTTGCACTGGATTTTCATTCCATCTTGCAATTATTTCAAATTTAAATAAAAATGTTAAACATTTTCAAAGTTGTCTTACTATTCTGTAATTTACCCATACTTATCCATTCTCCTAATAATTACAATAATCAACAGAAATATACCGACTCCTTCTGTTTCGTGGAAAGTTTCACTTGTATTTTAAAGATGCATGTTAAAAAAAATCTGCAATTTATAATGTATTTTTACACTTTGAATTCTACACTACTACTAAACCTTTTTCAATTGTACTTCAGAAATGGTCAAATTTGTTTCTGAAAGCCAGGCGTGGGCCAGGGTGACCCAGGCCCACCCTGCAAAAACTCTGGCCCACCCATTGGCCCACCCGTTTTAAAAGTCAAATGAGAAAAAACAGTTCACGCACATTATTGGAACTACATTTCTCATTCATTCTATTCAATGAATTTCAGTATTTGTTTTGCATATAATATATAATTACATTTTTTAATAGTATTTGTTATAATATAATCTTTTATTTGTTAAGTATAATTGTCCCTCTATTTTTTTTTACAAAACTTGTCCTTCAATGCATATGGAGTATTTTTAATAATGTTAAACAAATTCTTATAAATTATTATCTGTTATAATACGTATGTACAGTTGTTTAAAACTACACTATACTGTATCCTTCATTATTATCTTTCTCCTTAAAATTACATTTCTAAAACAATTTTAACAACTTGACCTTGCGCCTACTACGAGTTAGGTTTTTTTAAAACACTATACATATTATGCTTCACAAAAATCAAAGTTTCCTTATTTTTTTTCTAATGAAAAAGATAAGTAGCAGTACATAACTTTCTGATTAGTGGCCCACCTAAATATATTTTGGTCCGCCGCTAGCCCACCCGACAAAAATATCCTGGCTACGTCCCTGCTGAAAGCATCACTAGTATTACAATGTACAACACTGTACTTTAAACAAACCGCGACGCATCTTACGAAGTATTCAGGCGAGGTTAGTCTTCAAAATTATTTGGTTGGGCCGGATCTAAATTTTATAAGAAAATCTTGAAAATTTTATTAGAAGAAATTACTTTCATGTAAAACCTAATCCATGTGAACAAGAATTGTCGCAGCTAGACTTCTTGCACTCTCAGAATCTACTTAACTTAAGGTAGGTGGTTTTGCTTAATATTTATGTAACACTTATGTAACATTTATACTAGTTATGTAACATTTATACTAGTTGTGTAACAATTTAACATTCATGTTGTAATTCTGATATTTTTATGTACACGATGATTCATCGGTCTGTTCTTTTTTAATAACTTGATTATTTTAAATATTATGGAAAAAATTAAACGAAGTTTATTTTATAAAAAAAAATGTCTATAAAACGGCAGCATAGGTTTTTCTACCGGGTGTTTCATTTTTACGCAGTGGGACGTAACTTTATCTTCAAATGGAACAATCTGAAAAGTAAATATATTTCTTTCAGAAGTTACAAATACGTTTGGGGTTGGGTTCGTGCATTGTTTTCCAATAAAAACCTAACTCGGAGTAGACTATGGACAGAGAAACGTATGTCTGATTATTATTCAATTCAAAAGTTAAATTGTCAAAATCTTGAAATGTAATTTTAAGGAGAAAAAATAATAAAAAAGGATACAGTATATTGCCATTCGTCGTTTTCTAATTTATTTCCATTTCTAAAATAAGAATCAAGAATAAACGCCTAGAGTTCTTTTGATAACATTTTTGATAATATCTCGTGTTCATAGCCCACTCCGAGTTAGGAATTTTTTTGAACACATTGTACCTACCGTGATAATTCGAATTAAAGACTTAATATTTACAAGTTGCTTATGAAATGTATTCTGTTTTGCCTATTCTTAAATTTTCAGGCGTGAAGTTATGAAATGGGCCCCCAGTATTTCATTACATTAAAATTCTTATATAATTTAATTTCCTACCGCTCAGTCAGAAATTGGAAATAATTTCACTGTTAGCGGTAAGTTAAAGTCTTCCCCTGTTACCAAGGCCAAGATAGGTTAATTTGATAATAATTAGTAGGGTGTTACAGGATTAATCAATTTGTTACTAAGGTAGAGAACCCCATTTATTTTGCAAATCGTTTACAACCATAGTTGCCGTTAAATCAAGCAAGTATGAACTGGAGATTTCTACACTGTTGTCAATTCATGTGCAATGTTGAAAATGCTAAGTTATAAAGAAGCGGCAACACCGCAAGGCAATGGACAGGGTGCAAAAAAAAGAGAAAAAGTTTAATATTAGTCCATACTAATTTGATGGCGAATAATAAAACATCCAGAAAAATATTTCATGGAAAAATTCCTCCATTCTTTCTAGGAACAACCTCTATCTTCATCCTCCTCCCCATTACCACTCCATATAGTTCCCTGTTTGCTATTGCTATCCCTTTATCCTTATCCGTAGTTATCCAGGAATCCAGAATCCAGAGACAATGAAACCGAAGCCGCGTCATTAATCTTTCAAGTAAGTCTTCCTCTTCTCTTCCAGGAGGAGCCGAGTTCCAGGACGAAGGGAGCACTACGGGAGGTCATTAGTGTTCGCACCTTGTCGGGAACAATTTGAAACCGAGCTAGATTGGATTAAGATCATTCTCCCGTGGTGACAGTGCCGTCCTACTGGGGTTGAGAAGGGTTAGAGAGGGAACAAGATGAAATGATACCAAATGCTAATGAAATATGGGGAATGTGTAACGCATAAATTAAATAATTCATAATTTGGAAGAAATAAATATGTATATAATAATTCGACAGTTATGGTTGAATTATTGTGAATAAGGGAATCAGGTAGGTCGTGAAAAACAAAATTTGCACCATCATTTTAAACAGTTAGTTATGTTATTTAAAATTATGTTACGAAATTCAAGTTATTTAAAACAGATTAATTTTTAAAAGCCACCCAGTGTAGTATACAGAGTGTTGAAAAAATAAGGAGCAATATTTGGGAATGCATGTGTAGCTAAACGTCTTTATGGACAATGGACAATTATTTCTCAGTTGGCAGAAAAATGTTCATATCCGGTGTTGTCGTTTTTAGAATTTAAAATATATGTAAACAAAAGTATTTAAATCTGAAACGGTTTGTTTTCGAATAATAGGATTTTTTCTTTTCTTAAGGTAGTTATATCGTGAAACCATTTTACCCAGAATTAATTGAAATTTAAAATACATCTCAACTGAAGGATAATCTACTTGCTCTCCAAAAAATTAACCACGCGGTACCTGAGATATTTGCAATTAAATTTGGCCTTTTTAACACGTGACGAATAGGAAATGGCAAAATAAACACAACATTTTAAATTATAACTTTTATATCCATACCGACATTTAATCGAAAAACTAGTATGTAATAGAAAACTAATTAATGGATTTTATGTAAAAATTTGAAAAATATTTACCATCCAGATTTATTTTATTGCCTCTAGAAAATTATAATCTGAAGATACGCTAATAGGTAGAATTATACTTGACAATCATGTACAAGCGTTCCAGATGGAGTATCGTTAAGTTAACAACGCCCGTTCGGTATTAGCGAATAAGAGGTGATCTTTAGTTAAAGGAATTTCAGACATACATTCGAAGGAAATATTTTTTAAATTGGCATTTTACGTGAAAAGCATGAAAAGTTGAAATAGTATAATACTACTTTTGTAATTTTATGAAAGAAATATATTAATTTGTTTTGCAGTTTCCATTTGTAGTTTAGAATTAGTATTATATCTCAAAATATCTTATAACATTTATACCCGAATGTACCAATAAATGTCTAGGTGCGACGTTGCCACAGTTATTCTTCAACATTGAAATACGACACGTGTGTATGTGTTAGTGCTGTTACAGTGTTTGATATTAGCTTTTACCTATTTCGATGCAATCTGTGTATATAATATAATGTTAAAAAATATAAGTTATTGCAAATATAAACTGCATTAACTTAATTTTTATTTTGAACCTAGAACAAGTTTATGAATAGGTACACTCGAGTGACAACTACCTTAATAGTATGACTGATACATTCCCCAAAAATTGCTACCTATTTTTCTAACACTTTGTACAGTAATGCAACTGTTAAAATAAATAAAACATTACATTACTTTCAAATACTTATTAACCATAATTAATATGATGTACACTGTTCTGTTTATGTAAAACTAATAACTAGCTCTTGAAAAGAAATAAAATTTAGAGACTCTCTCGTCCTAGACGCCACTGGCGAAAACTTTGGTTGTTGAAGGTATAGAGCCAGTGTCTTTAGAACAGGGAGTATGTATGCAAATGTTGCTAAATTTGATTGCGAAATTTCTTGAACCCCAGCGCTGAGAGGTAGCAATGAACTTTTCGATTAAATTGTATTGGAATGGCAAATTTCTAGCGCAAATATCACGCTGCTACCTCCACGATTCTAATAAGCACAGAATATGCAAATTTCAATCACTATTGCCCAACGAGAATTAACATCTGCAGCGCTTACAATTTCTTGCATTTCACTCACTTTCTTACAATATAAGATAGGTACATACCTACTTAAACTTTGTAGCAAGAGGTTTTTCCCAATATCTTATACCCAGGTCAATAAAATTTAAATATTAAGCTTCGCTTAAAAATACATAATAATTCATTTGACATTTCATTTCGACGCGATAATGTCAATGGTATCCAGTACTAGAAGAAAGTTGCATATATTTTATCATATGAAAATATAAGTAATTTTAAATGATTTTGTACCAAAATATTTTTAAAATATAATACTTTTCATTCAAAATTTTAATAAAAACTATGGGCGTTATAGCGATATGACATCACAGCTTCAATGTAGTTATGGAATACTAAACGAAAATAATATTTTCGGTTTCGGAATTAGAATGTCACATTCTAGCACGCATATTGATTTTGGAAGGAGCTTCATTCTTCAACGACTTTTGGTGATATATTGTTTAAGATTAGCATATCTGTAATGAATATACTAAATATCTAGACAACGGACTGAATAAAAAACACAAATCACTGTCACCAACCTAATGGTTCTATCAAAAATTTCCCTTAATGGAAATTGTCCAATATTTTTATAAAGAAATAATATAAACGAAAGCCTCAACAAATAAAATAGTATAAAACGCGTGGTAGAATACGTTGCCTTCTGTAATTTATGTTATGTTATACAGGATGAGTCCAGGAACACACCCTTCTTTAACATTTATATTATAAGTAATAGAAAAATTGACTCATATAAAAGTTTTATTATTTGAAATATACTATTTCTGGCAGATGCAGATATTTTTTTATAAAGTCAGGTTTAGAAGATACGACTATCAACTTTTATTGTTACCTCTCGCTAAGAGAGGTATTGAATTCATGCTAAAAATCGCATATCCAGATTTTAATGATTAAGCACGTTTTAAGGTCCCTACTACCAAATTTTAATATTTTTACGATGATGTCTGTGTGTGTGCGTGTGTGTGTATATGGATGTATGTGTATGTGTATGTGTGTATGTGGGTCGGTTGGAAGGACGATTTCTCAAAAACTATAATGCTTAATATCTGTTTAACTACGTATTTCTCAATCGGACATTATTGGGAAGAGCTGAAAAGGTTTCGGTAATTGGACAACCGCAAGTAGCAGATTTGTTTTTGAATTTTTTTATTCTTGCTTGTATTAAAGAAGAGTAAATTCTCTATTTGATACATATAAATATTCTATTACATCATTCATAGATTTAGAGATAAAGATATATAATTTATATAATAATCTATTGCAATAAATCTCACAGCCCAAATAATGTCATGGAAACCAATTCAAAATTAAAATGTTTGTAATCCAGAGACATTACTGAAGGTTTTTTGTGCGAAGTATATACATTATACTATTTCTTATTGTATTAATAGTTAAATATTTAATATTATAGGTATATTACATTTATATCCTTCAAAAATACTGTCAATCCCGACAATGAATTCGAATTATTTCGAAAAATTAGAAGAGTAGGACAAAATTTGTTCATAGAATGAATTTAAAATTAAACAATCTTAATATAAGGAATAGATGTAAGTAGAATTTTTAGTGTAGAGTGTAGTTATACAAGAAATGTTAAATACGCGAGCAGTCATGTGACTTTGTTGGCCTTCACAAGCAAATATGGTGGCCCGTGTCAGAATGATAACTTGTTTGTGTACATAAATGTCAAATATCATAATTTCTCATTCTAAATTTAGTGATTTTCCTCGACAAATAAATCCACACTCCTGGTAACAAATTAACTACGTGAATTTAGAAAATCTTGAAATTTTTAATAAAATTTGACATCTATGTACATAATTACTAATTATCATTCTGCTTGTTAAGGCCAACAATGTCATATGACTGCTCGCGATCTCTACTTATTTAACCAAAAACGGAAGTGGAGAGAGGTATTGTGCTGGTCACAATCGACATTAATTTTTGGCAGATTATTTGAATTATATAAAATAAAACACTGTAAACATAATCTCTCCTACGATGACAACTCACAATGTAACACATGAACGGATGACAGCTGAAAGATGTAATTAAAAATCTGACGTCACAAATTTAATTTTTGTTTTTAATTATACTCAAAAACCATACACATTTGGAAAGTGTAACAAATGCTAAAATTCAGCATTGAGTACTGGATCTTATTTAACCCTGTGAATTCCATTTTACTTCCTTGTACGTAAGTAAAGGATGTATTGTAATCGCGAAAAATTTCGGTTTTCAGATTTCAGCGGAAATATCCATTTTGATCATCCCTGAATCCATTTTGATTAATTTCGTCGTGACGTCTGTACGTACGTACGTACGTCCGTCAAATTTGGTATACAAGACTTTTATGTCAATCGAAATAACATAATAGATTTTGGTTAAAATAGGCTAACCGGAAGTGGTACATTACTTGAAGTTGTTAACAGTTTTTCTTGAATAAAATTATTTTATTTTGATTTTAGAAATAAATGCTTCAAATAAAAGTTTTAGAGAATTACCTAATTTCTGCGTCTAGCACATTAAGTATTATTAAATTAGCCCTTTATATAAGCGAGATATGTAAATTTAAAAATTATATACTTTTTTGTTTTTGTAATAAAGCTTGCTATGGATTAGGACAAAAACATAAAAAAAATGTTCATGTCAAATTACGTTAAATACGTGCAATTTTATGATTCGTACAATAACAAATATTATATTTTTATTGAGAAAATAATTCATATTCATTGTTGTAATCAAATATTTGTTGTAATCAAAACTCTCTTTAAAAACACCCTTTATGGTCGCTATATATCTTACTGTTTTGAAGTTAAAATTAATATTTTGTAATTTATTTATTAAAAAATATGTATAGTTTAATAATCGTACAAGGAAGTCGTGTGGTGTCCACATCAGATTTTTTTTTCTTATTTGCTAGATTACCCTCTGCCAATGGTTTAGTTAGGAATAGTAGTGAAAATTCATATTGGTATTCTTTCTGTAACTTTAATATTCTGTGGTGTGCATTTCTAGTTTTCAAATAACTGATCTGTTACACCCCAAAAAATATCACCACAGTGACTGATATAACAGTATTATCCGTATGTATTTTAACTAATATCCACTATCTGCTATCAGTTCCATTCTCTTTCATCGGGTGTTCGAATCGATGGTAACGCAATCCTCTCATTCGCAATTTCCCTTTCATCTAAATCACTTTTCACCGGCTTCGGGAGCAGAGCAAAAAGAGAAATAATCGTCTATCGTGAAATGAACGCGTGCTGGAAAACAAAATAGGATTTACCAGCGAAGTGGAGGCCGTCCAGCAGGCCTTGATTGAGTTACTGACCGGTCACTCACAGACGGGAACAATTGCATTTTCATTTCAATATGAAGGATAGAAAGGACTCGTGGGACGATGATGCTGATGCTGGACCAATCTCTACCAATCAGAGAGAGGAATTTGGTGAAGGGAGATTCAGAAAAGATGTAATTTCTTTTGAAGATTGTAGTTTGTTTATAACAATTGTGACAGTTGAGATATTAGGGAATAGAACAAATCGGGTTCGAATACTAGACAATCACTTACTATTATTATTTTTTTATATACAGGATGGTGGCGCTTAGTGGTGAACATAGGGATTTAACTTGTGACTTTAGTTTTATGCAATTTCTAGCTTACTTGGTTTTTACGGCAAAACTGAAAATTGCAAAGTTGTGTGACGTTAAACCCAATATTAATTGTTTGTGTCACGTTACTCCGCCTCGTTATTTGGTTGAGAGGTCGCTAGTTTTTAAACAGTGGAAAAGGGCGGGGTCGAAACCGCAGGAATGGTTATTAAAGAGATAATGGGCGCCACCAAAATACGAGTACATAAAACTGGAAACTACGCCACCATCGGTTACTTTCCAAAACGCTAGTTCAAAACGTACACCCCGTAACACGGCTATAGTACAAGAATCCCTCGTGGTTGAAAACTTTTCCGGAACCCAGAAGTTTGGCGGGAAAAACATGGTGCTTCCTTATTTACAACAAAATATAAAAACAAGAAATAACATTTAAAAAATACCCGCACGCCACTGGGAAACCGAACAGTTTAAATCTTGTTAAAAGCATAAACAACACAATCATGTGATCGCCGAGAATGAAAGGTTAAAGAAATATTAAATATTATAAAAATAGGACTTAAGTAACCAGTGACGTATTCAGAGAGGGGCAAAGGGGGCAATTGCCCCTCCACAATTTCGAAAAGCATGATGAGATCCAATACTCGTTTTTACCTTCCGTCATCTTTAGGTAAGGACGGTATTGTCTATGGTCAAAAAATTTGATAGTGAGTTTCTAATGAATAAGCATGTTTCGGGGTCCCTAGAATACGAGTTTACTAATGCTACGATGATGTCTGTATATATGTGTGCGCATGTGTGTGTATGCGACGAAAGATAAGACGGAAAGTGATATGCTGGCCACATCATATTTTTTTACTTAAATTTAATATATTGTTAGTTTATACTGTATGTAATATACTTGGCGACGAAAATAATCCACATGGTTTAGAAAATCATAATGTTTTGAATGAAAACTTTTCATACTTGACACCTATGTACATTATTACTAGCTGTAATTTTGACACGGGCCCCCATATCTGCTTGCCAAGGCCAACAAAGTCACAGAACTGCTCGCGCCCTATGCAACATAAAATGAAAATGGCGAGAGGTATTGTGCTGGCCACAACAGGTTTTTTTTTCTATTGGCAAATCGGTTTTTATGTAACATGTCTATATAAATAAATAAAATAAATAAATATTTCATCACGGCATATTACCCATTACTGTGTGTGCCAATCTGCTTTGTACAGATATCGGTAATGATGGAATATTTGTACCGTGCGGGCGCTTACCAGGCGTCACCTTACAGGCACCCATAGCTGGCGTGTGAGTGCACCACAGGGGTCAATTTTGTGCCATTAAAATTCGATGTAATTTTTGGCGCCGGTTGGGATCGAACCCAGGTCCCCAGATTCGCGACCAGACACTCAGGCATATTTGTATTTTTAATGTAACGTTTAATCTATTCTTCTTTTGGTTAAACCTATTATATCGGAATTGAGAAATAGTCCTGAATACGTCTTGGTATCCTAAGTACGGTCTCGATGTCCCAAACTCCCTGGACTCATTGGCAAACTGTTTTATATCATCCGGCCTTATCTAACATTAATTGATCCGGGTAAGCTAAGTAGTTACCTACCTGTAGGTTGGCAACATTTTAATCGCATTCATCAAAGTGCCGTCTCCAGGGCCGTACTGCATGGATTATTCAGCTGGCCGCCGTAACACACGAGTGTTAATCGAACCCCGGCCCATTATATTGCATTTTTATTATCCGACCGATCGTGTGGCAGAAATTAAAGACAGGAGATGAACTGCATCAGTGAAATACAGCAGGAATTGATGGTTTAAATTTGTTGACGGTTTTATAACCAGCAGATGGTTAAAAGGTTAACTGAAATTTGGAACACGCTTTACATCTCACATCCACAAGACATAAGGATTTAACTAGAAGCGTTTTGTCCAAAGTTAGTTCAGCCAATGCGGGTGGCGGACAATTGGGTGAGACACTGAGCGATGGTGTACATATTGGTGAAAGTGTAGTGCCTGCGTTAGCGTATGCTGATGATGTAGTTGTTTTAGGAGAAAATGAAGAGCAACTCAGGAGAATGATAGAGAGAATACGTGTAGTTGGAAGAAGTATGAATCTGATGTTGAATGTTGATAAATACGAAGTGTTAGTATTTGAAAGGAGTAAATTGGTGACTGAGTGCAATGTATTGGTGGATGGAGTGAAACTGGAGCAGGTAAATGAGTTTGTATATTTTTGCATGATGTCGAGGGATGGTCGAATTGATCGAGAGATAGAAAGGAGAGTGAATGCGGGATGTAAAGTAATGGGTGCTCTGGGTACGTTTGCACGAAACGTTAACGTGTCAAGGGATGTTCGGTTAAGAGTATATAATGGAGTGCTAGTACCTGCTTTGATGTATGGAAGCGAATGCTGGGCATGGACGGGGAAACATAAAAAGAGAGTGACTGCCGTAGAAATGAGGTATTTACGTGGTGTATGTGGGTATGTCAGACGGAATCGCGTGAGGAATAATATGGTGTATGAATAATGTATGGTTAAGAACAATATGATTAAGAGAGTCGGTGAGAGTCAGTTGAGATGGTTTGGGCATGTGGAGAGAATGGCGAATGAACGGCTTGTTAAGCGTATATATATATTGGCGAAGTTGAGGGTTTTCGATTGCGTGGCCTACCAGTGTGTAAATGGATGGATGTGGTTGGTAGGGTGCTTAATCGGTCACTTTAATATGTTTAAGAGTAAGGATTTGTTGTATGATGTTGATGTTGTTCTTATTGTTTTCGGGTGATTTTATGTATGTATGTAAATAATAATAATAATAATTATAATGATAATATTAATAATAATAAAAAATAAATTATGTAAATAAACAGTTGGTATAAATTGTTAAACCTCTAAATAATAAGAACGTAACAATATTTCTAACTATTTTCTGTTATTTATAAATGTGTTAGATATTTAATTTATAAATATATTAAGACCAAGCCCATTCCCATTGTATGTTGTGATGTTGTGAAGTACCGAATCAACTTGAAATTTATATCAAAGCATGGTGGAAGAATCTAAATTAACAGAAATTACAACTTGGTTCGTTGAAAAGCAATTATAGGAAAAACAGCTCATCCATTCTAGATGCGGTGCAAACTGCACCAGACGTCCAAACATACGACTCCATCCCGTAACGACAGAATAGCCGTTGGACACGAACTCTGTAGATATCTACACATATACAAGGCATCTCCAGGCTCGTATATCAGCACTACACAAACACAAACACAGACACAGTGTGCACTGTGAGACAACAACGTCGGGATAAAATATTCATGGCGCACTGTGATTGTGACTTATGTTAAGGGATAAGCGACGCTAAGTGCTAGTACGAGCCGCCGCCGCAACAGGACAAAGTGGCGCTAGGCACGCACGCATCATTCAGTGGAATGGAATCTCTGGGAAAACAAATGCACACAGCTAAATACGTCACTAGCTTTTGTTTTCTTATACGCAACAACGTCATTACACCACATTTTATAATATATTTTCTTGGTTTTATTTCTTTACATAATTGTTAAGTAAATAGTAATAAATAGGTACAGTAAATTTTTTGAAAGATGCCCGATCAATGTCATCTACGAATTTTATGATTTAAATTCTAGCTCCGCCCATTCAGTCAAGTTCAGTAGTGTCGTTCATTTAGTTATTATTATTTTATTATTAAAAAATGTACGTTACAGTAAAATTATTCTGAATTTAAAACTAAGTCAACTTATATGTTTATTAGCAAAAAAAATGTAAAACCAAATATGTGAAAAATAAGATACTGACACAGTGTTAGCGGCAGTGTAATAATATCTGGATTAATAAATAAACTTACGTTATAGCGAAAGTATTGTCAACAACGAGCATCGTTTTAAAATGTCACGTCGTAACTTAGTCCAAACAATATGAATTTTTGAATTCCAAGCTTGTTATATCCATCCTTATCGCACACGCTTCTAAACATGGCAAATGAGAGAGATAAATGTATGCCAATTTGTTAACTTGTTCATGATACATATGACCTTGGTCGGACTTCTTTCAAAATTTTTACTTTATTGTATATTTATTATAGCTATCTGTCAACAGCTGGGTAAATGTGAAACAAAAAAATATATGAAATATGAAATGCAATCAAATCGTATAGAGAATAATATATTATTTAAGTTATAATAATATTTAACTGAGTGTTTCAAGAAAAACTGTTAAAATCTTCAAATGAGGATACTTCCTGTTGACCAATTATAACCAAAATCTAATCAAGTCTGCATATGGTTGTTCGGAAGAGGAATACGCAAGAATTGTAATTTTTGGAATTCTAGTATTGGAGATTTCGCGGCCGAAACCGCGGTCACACACACACGAATACACACACACACATACAGACATCATCGTAAAAATAGTTAAATCGTATTGTAAAGACCATAAAACGTACTTATTCAATGAAAATTCACCACCAAATTTTTTGACCAAAGACAATATCTTCCTTACATAGAGGTGACGGAAGGTAAAAAATATTTTGAGTGGTCTGTTTTTCAGAGTCATCATGTATATGATTTACTTTGGTTTTCTATTTTAGTTAACATTACAAGTACTCCGCCTAAATTTCTTGCTCACAAAAGTGTTCCACGATATTGAAAAGGTTTAGAACCACTGTTGTAGAACACTCTGTACACTTATTGTAAATACTTCTTTAGAAGCAAAATTTGCAAAAAATATTTCCTTATAAAAATTATAAACCTTCAAGAAGTAATGAATACCAGAATACCTTATATACCGAAGAGGTTCTAAATTTCATACAACTTTTTAAATAAATCTTGTACGAGTATTATCGTTAACTTAAAGGTTTTATTTTATCTTAAATTTCTGTTAAGAAAAATAATGTGATTCTCTGTATTTACGGTAAATTTTCATTAAAATAAAGGAAACGGGGCTGGACTAGGCCTGGGCCAAATCTCGAGATCGAGTACATCCATAATACTGCATGATATTTCTTCCATCGTTAACGATAATTCGGTTAACGTAACATTTTTGAGGAACACATCCCACCGTTACACGAGGTATAACTGTTTCAGAACCCTGTTACATGATACAACAGAATTATCACTTCAGCAAGTAGTATCCTCTTCTTCTCTATCGCTATGGTATAGTAGTTGGGGTCACGTGATCCGGGTCCGGAGTAATTATCACCCGGCGTCGAGAGCGCGGACGGCGTTATCGCTCCCGGAGGAGTCCGGTAGGCCCGGAGAGACGGAACGCTGCATCGGCACGCGATATCTACTGCCGATACTACGGTATTAGTGGGGATTAATAAATGAAGAGGTAAAGATAGCGTGGGATATACATACATGCAAATGGAAATTACACAGAGAAAAACTGAATGCAACAGTAAATAGAAGAATAAACGTAAATTTACTCATCATCACTCCACACCTTCTGCGACTATTATATTTTTATTTCGATATTTTTGCTCATAGATGAAGAGGGTACAGTAGATAATAATGGGGTGTGACCCGTGACCAGTTTTCAGGGCCGCCGCAAGCGGGTTTGCAGATTGTGCACCGCATAAGGGCGCGGGATGACAAATGGGGCTGGCCCAATTTCAAATTATTACATTTTTACCTTCCGTCACCTTTAGGTAAGGAAGGTATTGTCTTTGGTCAAAAAAATTATTGATGAGTTTTAGAGAAAAAGCATGTTTTAAGGTCCCTGTAATACGATTTTACCATTTTTACGATGATGTCTGTATGTATGTGTCTGTGTGTTTGTGTGTGTGTGACGAAAGTTTCGGATCGCATAACTTCAATACCACGATTCCAAAAATTATATTTTATTCGTATTCCTCAAATTTACATCCAGAAGAACAACTCATTAGATTTTGGATATAATTGGTGAACCGGAAGTGGCCTCATTTGAAGATTTAACAGTTAAATTTGATTTATTGACATTTAACGTTATTATAACTTAAAGAAAATATTATTCTCTGTACGATTTGATTGCATTTTATACTTCATATTCAACAGATATAGAGTTAAAGAATTTTAAAGAAATTAAATTTTATAAATCAGCCAGCTATGTTAAACATGGAAACTACTAATATATTCATATAATTCAAATTGACAGATCAAAAAAAGTAAATTAATGTGGCAGAGATGATGATGTTGAAGTAGATGTTGGGGAAGACACGGAAAGATAGGTAAGGAAATAACTCTAGTGTTACAAGTTTCTAAAAAGATACAAGAGAGATGATTACATTGGTTTGAAAATGTCATGAGGAGAAATGGAAGGTATTGTGCCGGCCACAACAGATTTTTTTTGCAATTTCTGTACATTTCAAAGGTTAAACTTCAGTATAAGGTCCAAGTTGCGCCGTATCAATACTTGTAGGTTCTGTTATGTTTTTGAAGTTCCAGCATCCGGTATGTCGGTATTTACGTTATCAACTTGAACTTGCCAACAATATAAAAAACTAAAAATCCCCAAACGTTTGAAATGTTTTCGGAAAATATTTTAAAACTTTGACAATTAAATTTACGTTTAGTATTTACGTTATGAAATAAAACAGTAAATAAAACTTTATTCTATGTGAAGTTTACATAACGAGCGAAGTTCAAAACTTTAGTAACTTTCTACTGATGGCGTGAATCAGTTGGTTCGTGGAACGACCATACCACTGATAGCCTGTGCCATACAAAACAACTATTATTTGGTTTACTTTTGTTGTTTCGTTGTTTTATACATTCATTTATTTGAAAATGGTTTCCGGTTTTCAAAAAAGCTACAGCAGAAGACGAACTTGAAAGTAGTAAAATATTTAAATAGAGTACGTGAATATATGACGTATAGATATTAAGGTCAATAAAAATAAAAACTTGAATATTTGATAATCCTTGTCACACAGTTTTGAGGTCTATAAATATAATATAAATGACGTATTTTCTAATTTGCTACTATGATTGAAGACCTCATGGCTAGGTAGATAATATTCAAAATCACCTTCGTATCAATTATTGATTGTGGTAATTATCTTTCACTTCTTTTAATTGCCTATAGCAGTTAGTTATCAACTCTGCCACTTAAATATTCAAAAAGCAAATATCTTGTTTCATGTCTGAAGAATGAAGGAGATAGCCAAACTATGCTGAACGTAAGCAAGCGTCGTCGTCGTCGCATCGCTTTCAAATTGAATATAGTCCCTGAGCATAAACTGTTACCAAGTTAAATTCCTCGACGTAGCCGATGAATATTGATCTAAGAGGGCGGGGGTGATCTAATACCGTTTTATTCACGGCTGTTTTATGCGACAGCACAGGGATGAAGATGTAGATACAAGTTCGTTCTGTCTCCCTTACGAAGAGACACACAAGGAGTAATATATTCGTAGGAGTATTGCAAACTTGCAATGATATTTTGTACACAATTTATAGGTATGGTTGTTCCACGTCATTAGTACAAAGTTACTAAACTTTTTAGCTAATTAATATGAGACTGGATCGTTTTATGTTGTGATTGTTGACAGTGCGAGACAAAGTAAAATAATATGCTTGATTACAACAAAGAAAATATAATTACAATAATGATTATAATTATTGGCACAGTATACTGTAAAAGTTAGGATTTTTTGCATTAATTTTTTTTCATAGAGTGATAATCAGGGGGGGGACCCAGAAAATATTTCGCATAGGGACCTAAGAGTTCCAATTATACCACTGCACCGTTCCAGTTATACCACTGCACCGTATATGATATATGTATTACGATTATGTGCTATAAAAATTACCTCTTTTATAGAATGTAGCAGTAAAAAAAGAACCATTATTATGTTATTAGCCACTAATTCCTGAGATAACACCGTCGGCATGGTTTCAGTACTCAAATTAACAAGAAAATATTACAAAATTTTCTTTTTAGATCAGGCACGCGGCAACGAGACCCCTTAGGTAAATGGCGGAACGTATTATGTTGGTCTCATCAGATTTTTTTACTTTCCGTCACCTTTAGGTAAGGAAGATATTGTCTTTGGTCAAAAAAATCGATAGTAAGTTTCTAATGAATAAGCACGTTTTGGGTTTCCTAGAATTCGAATTTACTATTTTTAAGATGATGTCTGTATGTGTGTGTGTGTGTTTGTGTGTGTGTGTGTGCGTGTGTGTATGTGTGTGTATGTATGTGTGTGTGTGTGTGTATGTGTATGTATGTATGTATGTGACGATCGTTTCGAATCGCATAACTCCAATACCACGATTCCAAAAATTATATATTTTTTTTGTATTCTTCGATTTTAGATGCATATGCAGACGTGATTAAGTTTTGGTTATAATTGGTATCCTCATTTGCAATTTTTAACAGTTTTTCTTGAAAAAACGTAGTTAAATATCATTGATTGGCATAATGTTTATATATTTCAAAGAATATGTTAATCTCTATACAATGTAATTTATATTTCACATTCAATATTCAAAGAATTATAAAGATATTAAATTTCATAAATCAGTCAGCTATGCTAACCATGGTGATATATTTAGATAATTCAAATTGACAGATGTCAATTTCAATGAAAATTAAAAGAATGTGGCAGAAATGAGGATGTTGAGATCGATGTTGGGGAAGACACGGAAAGATACGATAACGAATGAAAGAATTAGGGAAATAACTCGAGTGATAGAAGTTTCTAGAAAGATACAAGAGAGACGATTACATTGGTTTAAACATGTCATGAGGAAAGATGAAGAATATATTGGAAGAAGAATGAAAAGCTTAGTAGTAGAAGGTAAAAGAAATAGACGAAAGACTTGAGAGAAAAGGAACCGAATGAGGACGACACGCAAAATAGAAATGAATGGAAGAAGATAATAAAAAATAGTAATCCCTGACGAATGGGGAAAGCTAAAGAAGAAGAAGACGATGCTGTTTATGAAATCATTTTATGGGAAATGTAGAATCTTTTGCAAGAAAATTTATGTATGGAATTTGTAAATAGTACATAGGATTGGCGGCAGATAAAGTACTGGAGGCATATCAGATTTTTTCTTCAAAGCACCGATTTCAATCAAAAAGTCTATGTAAACATAAAATCCAATTGTCAATCGTTAGTCTTACCAATAGGAACATAAAAAAGAAAAATCTGATGTGGCCAGCACATAACCTCTCGCCGTATATTTTACCTGGCTGTATGCATAAAGCAAAGAATATTTTTATAAATACAAATAATATATTCATATAAATCTATGACGTATAAACTTCTTTATTATTCAATAATAGCATGTCTCAGCATGAAGATATTTTACCATAAATTATGTTACAATAAATTACAAAGTAGAGTTTACCATATATAAATATTAGGCTGGTAACAGCAATTTTCAATTCGAACAACCTTGTTTACTTTCTCTTCATATTCTTCTAGTAAAAACATTAATTTTGGGCGGTCTAAAATGTATATATGGATTGTGCATCTATTCTTACATATCTTCTTTTACATTTTTTTTTTCATACTTGTTATATCTAAATAACACTAATTCCCTTTAATAAAGTGACGGATAGATTGCCCTCCGATTATTCTTATATCGATGTGTAATTTTGTCAATATTTACAACTTACTTGAGAAGAATTTGATAGCTTTTTCGCAATTCAAAGTTACTCTAGTCTACAGTACTGGTATACATTGTCCCATAATGTTTGAAACAAATTTAAGTCCTTCAACCTAGACTTGTCATCTCCATAATAGTCACAGATCAAGAATTAAGGGATTCTCCAAATACATTTTTCTTTCATTACTCATTAATTCTGACACTGACATTTATCTGTCAGTTACAAATAATTTAAATTTGCAACTATTTTTCATGGCATCCTTTCGGTTGTAAAATTAATTACAACATTATTTTATATATTATATTCCTTTTATCTCTAAATCTATAAAATATGTATAAAAATATTTAAATGTATCAGAAAGAGAATTTATTTTTCTTTAATATTATCAAGAAAAAATTTCAAAAAATAATATTTAGAAGATTTTTTTTCAAGAATCTTCTACTTCCGGTTGTCCAATTGTTACCAAAACCTTTTCAGATCTTCCCATGAATGTCCGATTGGGAAATACGTTGTTAAACAAATTTTAAGTCTTATAGTTTTTGAGTAACCGTCCTTCCAACATCCCACACACACACATCCACACACACACACACACACACACACACACACACACACACACACACACACACAGACATCATCGTAAAAATGTTAAAATCGGATTGTAGGGACCTTAAAACGTGCTTATTCAATAAAATCTGGATATGCGATTTTTAGCATGAATGCAATACCTCTCTTAGCGAGAGGTAAAAAAATATATTTAAAAGCTTCACAGCGAATAAAGTTTTATTTACTGTTTTATTTCATAACGTACATATAAAACGTAAATTTAATTGTCAAAGTTTTAAAATAATTTATATTTTCCGAAAACATTTCAAATGTTTGGGGATTTTTAGTTTTTCATATGTTTCGCAAATTGATCACGTAAATCGGTTGATTTCGTGGAACGACTAAATAATGTTACATATAAAACATATGATAACTTTGTTTAAACGCAGATCTAGATAAAACGTATTTTAATATTGTAAATTGAAAAAAATCATGCCCTACTAGTTATACTCAATATTAATATTTAAAAATGGTGACATTTAATAATCAATTAAATTTTCTGGAAAATAAAGGAAGTTATTACAAAATTTAAAATTCTTGTTGTTATTTTAACTTCTCCTAGTATAAAATTAACAATTCATTAATCTATTTCTTCATCCTGTTAACATCTACTTCGACCCTTTTAAATATTAACCCTACCCAATTAATCCCCATCCTATCATTGTATCAAGCTATCATCCTGTCCTATCCCTTGTCAAGGTACAAGACATTGGGAACGAAGATGAAGCAGCAGTAAGCACTAAGCAAGGTGCGAGGCTAGGCCATCCAGCATCCAACACAAGCACGCGAGATGCTAATACAGGCTAAGGGCGGCGCTCCTGTCGCGGACCCTCCAAGTCTCAGGGGTAGGGATCTCTTGAGTCACATGATCGTTCAAATGATATTACCGCAACTCGATCGAGATGCCATTGGCGGAGGAAACGGTTTTCATTTGGGAAGTCATAGTTAATTCTAATTTCAATTTTTTTTTTTTTGTAATTCCGTTTAATAATGTCAATGGGGTAATTTAAAAACAATTTTTTTTTATATAAAATCGCGAAATCCGTCTCATTTAATATTTATAGTAATGTAAAATAACATGAAATATGCGAATTTTCTATTTGCTGTTGTAAACAAACTAACGTAAAATTGTGACAGGTGATAGCAGAGTTAAGAGTAAAGGTATGTAAATAAAACATTTATTTAAGTAAATATTAAAATTTGTATGAAATATGTTCTTAGTTAACAATTTGTTGCTGTCACAAAATCAAACTGACGAGTGATAACCCAAACAATCATAGTTCCAAATTACACCGGTCTAGAGCTCTACTACCGTATCCGCTAAGTCGTGATATAGCCATGACGTCAGCGTCCAAATATTTGAAATTAAAAACTTTTAAAAAATCATATCTCTGATTCTAAAGACTTGTAACGTGTAAAACATACACCTTCATATTTAATTTGACATATTATTGCAAGAAAAAAATAAATTAGGAAATGTGAAATGACCCCACTTTTGTTTGTCAATTTGAATGTCAAAATGGCATTCCCTTTCAAACGGATGCGTTTACCTGTCACTTTAAAGCATTAGTGACCAAATCAACCAATCAGTGATAACCTGTCACTTTTTACACTATACAAAAACGTGACTGTTTCCTTGAAATGTTGAAATTAAACAGAATTATGAAAAACCCTGTATGTATTAATGTAATAAGCACGTAAATAGCTATTTTTTTAGTTATTGGATCACTTTTGCGTAATAGAAATCAAAACAAGAAGTTATTTATATTGTACTGGTAGTTTACACAAAAACATAATTACTTCCTCTGTCTCAAATTATAGTTTACAAATCTAAAATTGGAATGAAAATTATTCCAATCATAACCTGTCATACAATGAAATCGATGTATTTTGCTGTTTTGAACCAATTACAGTCGTATTACAGTGGCAATATTATCAATTGGCAATATTACCGCGGCAATATTTTGGCATTTAGTAGCTATTCTTATTATTTCCGCTCTTTGGTTTCTCACTACCTCAGGAATCCTGGGTGCCATTGACCTGCCTCTCAGTTGCTATTATTATTATTATTATTAATTAATTATTATTATTATTATTATTGAAAACAGAAAAATTATTACTTTTTTGGAATTGTCATACCAATGCCAACTTCTTGCCTGGAAAATCATAGTCACTAGTTGTATTATTACCTTTGATAATAAAATTAAAAATTACACCTAACTTTAAAATTAAGTGAAAATAAAAACTAAACACGTATTTCACGAATAATTATTTCATTTTTCTTACTTAAAATAATATACATAGTAGGTTATTTGAAAGGAGCATCCAATTCCTAACGGACGCTACTGAATGAAAAACTATGCAGTTTGAGTTTCCCGTGACGAAGTGCTACCAGAAGTTGGACGTGCACGTATTGTGAAATAAATAAGTTGCCGATACCCGTTACATTTAACATATTTGCATAATAGCGTCTTCGAATTCGATATTCTAATGTCCTCGAATCGTGCGACGAATCAAGGATTACTTCCGAAACAGATACGCGGAAAGAGAAGGAAAAATCGCTATTTTAAAAAAACTTATTTAATGTAAAATTAGATGTACAAAATTTAAGCGTAATTTAAACAAAGAATGCAAATCTAAATTTTGACAGTCATTGCACAAACTATGTAAACTTTAATTGAAATTTATTACAGACATAATTTTCATTGAAGAATTAATTTTTTTTTTTGTTACTTACGCATTTAAATTTCAAGACGTATTACAAAAAATTAGCACAATATCTTCCGTCAATTCTACGTATTTTGCACAAATTCCACACAGAATTTTTTTTGCAAACTATTCTATGAGCGTTTTATTTTTAAGGGAGAAATGAAGTAATCTTACCTCGTACTGAACTGAACTGAACTACTCCTAAAAAGAACAGTATGTTTCTTAAAATAAGAAATAGAAAATAAAAACTTATATAGCATTGTCTTTATAATATAACATAATAATCTGCTGAATTGGCTTATGGCTATATCTGTTGTATTACCTTATGTGATATGTTTTTGCCACCTTAAATTATTTTACATTTTATTATATTCCAGTAAAATATTTTCATACGTAATATAACAAGTGATATGATTATCATCGATGATATTCTCGAGTGAAACCGAGCTGCAGATTTCACGAGTCCGAAGGACGAGTTGAAATTTGCTGCTCCGGTTTCACGAGCAATATCTTCGATTATTAATCATATCACGAGCTTATATTTAATGAGAGAATATAATGAATTTTTGCAATTTAACCTAACCTAACTTTTGATATACATATTCATATTGTATTAAAACATGGTACTTACGTGTTTTATTTAATATTTCGGAGTTTGAATTATTGTTATTATTTATTTTTATACTCAAAATTAACTGTCAATGTCATAAATAAAGAAAACAAATCCCTTAGTAACGACTATAAATACGGTGTTTATTTCCTTGTTTTTTATCATCGCTGTAATAAACGCGTAGCTAGGGAGATTCTGAATGTTGATTGGCGGAAATCATGTCACGTGACTAAGGAATTATATTCTCACAAAGATATTATGTAAATTTTGTTTGACACTGACATCTGTCAATTAGTAATATTTGAATATTCTGTTTCCATGGTGCAGCTTTTAGCAGAATTAGGTTGCAAGTTATTTCTTTATAATTCTTTATCTATAAATTCATTGAATATGAAGAAAAAAATATAATTAAATCGAATAGAGAATAACATATTCTTTTATTTATAATACCATAAAAGGTCAAAAAATGATATTTAACGGCGTTTTTTCAATAAATACTGTTAAACTGTTAAAACCAAAATCTAATCAACTCTTCATATGGACGTACGAAATAGGAATATGAAAGAATTATAACTTTTGGAATTGTAGCATTGGAGTTATCGAAAGAGAATTTTTTGTCTCGCTCTCTCTCTCACACACAAACGTGCTTATACATCAAAAACTTACCATCGAATTTTTTGACCAAAGACAATACCTTCCTTACCTATAGATGCCTATAGTTGACGGAAGGTAAAAAGTAAAATTTTATGTATGTGAAATATCCTATTCTACTGCAACCTTGCTCAACAAATAATTTTATTTTTACATCTGATTGTTAGTATATTTAAATCTTATGTGAGAATTGGGTATCAATACGTTAAATAATTACCGAAATTTATGAAAAAGCAGATTAGCGCATTTTGCGAATGATAAAAAAATCGTAATGATATATTTATTTTTCAGTTGAAAAGTAATTTTGCAATAGATTTTTCCTTAATACAGTAGGATGTTAGTGTATGTAAACAATTTTTCCGCTGCCCACTGACTGCGCAGTACGTAGACTATCCGATTGCAAACATGGAAATGGAAATAATTTCTGTTGCACGGTAATCTCATTACGATGAGTGACAACTCATTTGGATCGCGAATTGTTCATCAACGCATCACAAGAAAACCAAAAACAAATTATAATTTGGGTGCGCTGTGTCACGGCAAACATTTTCAATCCAACGAACTTCAAATGATGGAAACAAATTACCAACTCATCATCGGGGCTAATTAAGCCTTCAAAGCGAACATAATGATTGGGATCACACGGGGCTGAAATCATATTTTGACAAGCCACCACCCCCCTAACTAATAATTTCCAAAATGCGACATGTCAACGTTGTTCAATGCACCCGAACTCTAATTACTGTATGTCAAAATACTATTAACGCTCTAGCCCGGTATTAAAGCGGCAATCATCCGCTTTTTCTTTTACTTCATATGGCGCGTGAATTTTAATAGCCGATAAAATACAGGGTATTCGAATTATATCAGAGAAAAGGGTGCTATTACGTTTTAAGGGGAGGAAGATTAGTGATTTTTATTTGGAGAAGTTATATATTAGTTATGACATTTTATATTACAGCCTTTAAATCAGTATTGTTATGCATTTGTAATGCAATTTCTTCTCCCAAAAAGTGTTTTGTACGAAATAGCAACAAAGCAAATTCTTTCTTGAGATGAAAGCAAATGTGATCAACACAATACATCCCGCCATTTAATTTTTATTAATTTAAATACATATACCTATGGGATCTCGTGGCCGCGTACCTGAGTGTCTTATTTTCGAAAATCGATGGGGTGGTTTTCAAAATATCTTGTTTTGAAATTTTTGATTGGTCGCCATTTTGTTATTTGACGAAATAAAAAATAATTGTAAATACAAGTGTTTTAGAGAACCGAAAGCAAATGCTGAAAGTTTTTGTATTTTTTAAATATTCCTTAAAATAAGGAAGTTATGACGATTTTTCGAAAAACAAGAGAACGCCAATAACTATGAACTGGGGCTCCAAATCAAAAATTTGAGCTAAGAAAAGTTGTTTGTTTTAATGAGTTCTATCTACCATTTTCGGGTGTAACGATTTAGTATTATATATATATATATATATATATATATATATATATATATATATATATATATATATATATATATATATATATATATATATATATACAGGGTGATTCATCGGTCTGTCCTCTCTTTATAACTCTTTTATTTTAAGTCAGATAGAAAAACTCTTCAGATAAAATTTATATGATATATTATTGTCTATCTACGTACTATATGCACTTGTATACAGGGTGCTCCGTTGAAGCGCAACAATATGTAACTTTATATTTCTTAATGGAACACCCTATATATATTTATTTATTTTGATAGTAAATTAGATTTCCTTTAAAAAAGTATTAAGTAATAAGGGGTCTAAAATTATAAATTATGAAGTTATTTACCTTTATTCGTTGAATGATATGTTTGTATCATGTTACATATTATTAACAAAGTAAGCTATGGATAATTTGATCAATTGTTTCGAGCATTTATTATAATTTTGCATTATTTAGTCTGTCACTAAATTTTAATAACTTCTTTGTAATTAGTGTAATGTTTAAAATAAGTATTAATAAAAAAGAATCAAAATTTTGTATTAAATTATGGTTTTTTCCACTATCAACTACTATTTTTTATGAACGTAAATAACTTCTTAATTTATAATTTTAGACCCCTTATTACTTAATAGTTTTTAAAGGGAAGCTAATTTACTATCAAAATAAATAAATATTTATAGGGTGTTCCATTAAGAAATATAAAGTTATATATTGTTGCGCTTCAACGGAGCACCCTGTATACAAATGCATATAGTACGTAGATAGACAATAATATATTATATAAATTATATTTGAAGAGTTTTTCTATCTGACTTAAAATAAAAGAGTTATAAAGAGAGGACAGACCGATGAATCACCCTGTATATATATATATATATATATATATATATATATATATATATATATATATATATATATATATATATAAAATGTTGTTGAGTTCATTTTCTTAAATACTTGCGCGTATTATCATTTACAATATTTCTGTAATAGATTTCATATAATAATCAATCAATAAAACAAATTAATTTTTGATTTTTATGAATAATGTACTCAAAATATATCTAAAATTCTATATAGTTATTAAAATCGGAAGTGTTTTATTTTTTTATAAATGTATTAATTCTATAATATGAATTTATTTTTGAATTAAAATCATACGTGCAGCGATTAATTATTTACTTATCTAAGATTGGCAACACTAGGCAACACGCATTCACGTCCACCTGTAATCTTGTACAGTGGTGTTAATGAATGTGACAGCGATTTATTTTAGTGTTAAAATGTTGAAATTAGTGTATAATATAGTGTATTTACAAACTTCCAAGTGTTTAAAGACTTTATTTCATGATGTATTAACAGTGAAATCATGGTAATGCATTATATTATGTATTTGTTGTCTAACCTATAACCTCTCAATTTACTCGTTAAGTTATCATTGTTTTTCTGTTGTTACAGTGTGTATTCAAGGTTAATACTTTAGCGGTGTCTACAAAATAGTAAGTTTATATCCTTTTGTCAATATTTTCCACTATTTCTAAATATAATAATATAAAGTATACTAAACATTCCACACATATATCACATATCTACACATATATAAACAGGTGTCTAATAACTGGTACAAATGTTAATCTAAATTTAGGCATGTATTCAATGTATGAACGAGTTCTGTAGCCAAAGTTGATAGGAAAGCTGTATTTAAGGATTTTAACTCGTTATTTTAGTGAAGCTGCAAGTCTTTATTTAAAATAAAAATTAAATAATAAATGACATATTATTTATCATTGAAAATAATATTTATTTTATACTTTTTTATATAAATAGTTATTTTCGTAAAATCCGTGAACGATTTATGTATTAAATAACAAAGAAAGATTTACTATACATAGGAATTTCCTGGTTCAAGTCTCGGTTAATTCCATGAATTTTTCACAAAAAAATTTTTTCGGGACAAATAACATATGTAACATAAGATTTCGAATTTTTTATTTTAATGGACGATACTGTGGTTGAAGGAAAGTATATTGAATCTGTTTAATACTATAAGAATTGATACAGCTTAAGCTTTGACAATGTATTCAATAAATACGACAAAGTTTAGTACTGCCTTGCGGGTTTTAAAATTTATTTTGCGTACTTTTTGAAATATTCTGCGTGTATAAGAGACACGATTACATTGGTTTGAACCTGTCATGGGGAGAGATGAAGAATATATTGGAAGAAGAATGAATAGCTTAGTAATAGAAGGTTGAAGAAACAGAGGAAGACCAAAGATAAGATGGAAGGACTGTATTGCGGAACACTTGAGAGAAAAGGAACTGAATGAGAACGACACGCAAAATAGAAATGAGTGGAAGAAGAAAGCTAAAGAAGAAGATGTCAGTGTCAAGTACAATTTGCATAGTTTGTTTATGAAATAATTTTACTGGAAATTTAGAATCTTTTGCAAGAAAATTTATACATAATACACAGGATTGACGGAAGGTATTGTGCTGGCTACATCAGATTTTTTGTTAATTATTTTATTAAATTGTTTATTATCCAGGCATATTTACAATTATTGACAGTCAAAGTTATTTTTAAACATTTATATATTTTCTCCTACAGTCTACATAGAAAGTAGCCATTTGCGCTCTCTTTTGTCAACGCAAAATGTCACTTTGCCGCTCTAGCGCGACAAAGTAGAAAAAACGCTCGCTGTCCAAATTTCTAACTATACAATGTTGAGAAATGTCACTTCTTAATGGAAACGTTTAGTCAGGAACTAATGGCACTGTAGTGATACATTTACCACCTTTACAAATAAATCTGACATAACTGCTCTGTCGGTATATTACATAATCAAAAAAAAAATGCCGCACTATTGTGAAAATAAAATAGGGCATTCATTTACAAAAACGCAAGTATAAAATGTTTAGATTAGATTGAAGCAATAGGTCAAGAAGAATGGGAAATAACGATAAATTAAAATTAAATATAAAAGACGTTTTTTCTTTATATTAATCCTTATTAATTGAGTAGTAGTGTAAGTACAAAGTGTACATTTTATTATTTTTTGTTATGGTAGCGACTGTAGAAAAAATCTTGTTTGTGTTTCAAGCGCAAATAGCTATTATGTGTTCAAATAAATCAATTTGCATGACTTCAATTATTAATGAACTCCACTATTTGAGAATAAAACATCTATCTACGTTACAGAATATTTGAAAAATTATTATAACAATTACGATTTTCTAGAACTACATACAACTTTCAATTTAGATAAAGTATCATTAAAAAAATAGTGGAGGACTATTATAAATTCTTTCGTTTCGTGTAAGGAAAACCTTTCCCATTTTGAATTCATATTTTTATCTGCGTATCAATAGGTTTATAAAAATACATTTTACATTAAAAATTAATCCATATGAAAGGAAGGTTACCGTTATTTTGGATACCATCAGCAGTACAATCAATCTTAACAGATAGGTAGACACCGTGGCCGTGTAAAAACCTCTGGCTGTTTGGAGCCGTCAAAGAGGCAGAGAAACAAACCACCTCAATGCCTCCCCAGAGTCCGGGTTCAAACGCCCGGGTGTCCAATTATCCTGGACTGAAAAGATCAAGCGCGATCCTTTGTCTGCATAAAGGCCTCCTACACTGATATATAAATATATAAAATTTCCATTTAGAAAATAGCTGTTCATAATAAATTCATTCCGTGCGACTGGCCGCTTGCATATCCACCACGAGAAGGAAGTTGCTAAGTCCAGTTGTCTGCCGCTAGAGGGATAAGGCTCGCTGGACGTGCCAAAATCTCCGCAGGGAATCCTCCAACATGGAAATGCTGTGAATTGTTTTTTTCTGGAAGGGTCTGTCTTTTACCTTGATGGATACTTGAATGGAACGTAAAAACTGCTGTAATAGTCTTTAAATGAAATGACGAGAACGTTACACCGACCGCAAAATATCACAAAGGCCAACATTACACTTTTTCCATTTTATAATTGCTCAATTATATTCCACCGAGTATAAAATTAATTATGAATTTATATAACAGTTTTATTTTTATAGAATTATTTTTAATTCTGTGGTAGGTTGTACATATTATATTTTTTATTATTTTTTTTGTATTATATACAAAGTTTAGTCAAAAAATACGAGAATGTTCCAATTTATAGAACGTATCCGATTAAAACCAATTTTATCTAAATGATTGAGAATTAAAAAAATCTGATGTGACCAAAGCAATACCTCCCGCTATTTAATTTTTATTAATTTAAAGACCTACCTATGGTGTCTCGTTGCCTCGTGCCGTGATGTCTGGTTGCGAATCTGGGGAACCCGATTCGATCCCGATCAACGCCAAATATTGCGAATTTTAAATGGCACAAAATTGACCCCTGTGATGCACTTTCCACGCCAGAAATGAGTACCCGTGAGGTGATGCATGGTATACGCTCGCACGATACAAATATGTCATCATCATTACCGAAATCTGTGTACAAAGCAGATTAGCACACCCAGCAATGGGTAATATGCCGTGATAATATATTTATTTATTTTTTTATTTAAATACATACCTGTATATTTACTAATACTACAAATTATGTACCTTAAGTGTCTTTCCATATATTTTCGTTTTAAAACGTCACTGGTATTAATTTGAAATGATTTTTTTTTTGACAGTGACATTTATATGTCACTTACCTACATTTGAGCTGAACTGTGTAACCATGGAGTTTAAAGCATAAGATATAATTTTTATATTTACTTTATAAATTTATCCATAAAATATATAGAAAAAGTATTAACGCAAACCCGTAGAAAATGGAATAATCTTTAATTAAGACAAGGAAAGATAGGGTACGGAATTAAAAGACAAGGGAAATGGCTCGAGTGATAGAAGTTCCTAAGGATGAAGAATATATTGGAAGAAGAATGAATAGCTTATTAGTAGAAAGTTGAAGAAACATAGGAAGACCAAAGAAGATGGAAAGATTGTATTGCGAAGACTTGAGAGAAAATGATCTGAATGAGGACGACACATAAAACAGAAATGAGTTGAAGAAGAAAATAAAAAATAGCGACCCCTAACGAATGGGAAAAGCGAAAGAAGAAGAAGATATCAGTGTCAAGTACAATTTGCATAGTTTGTTTATGAAATAATTTTGCTGGAAATATGGGATCTTTTGCAAGAAAAATTATGTGTAGGGGACGAGCAGTCACGTGACTTTGCTGACCTTGACAAGCAGATATGGGGGCCCGTGTCAAAATGACAGCTTTTAATTATGTTCATAACTGACAAATGTCATAATTTTTCATTCAATATTTCATGATTTTCTTATTTCATGTGGTTTATTTGTCGTCAGGTGTGTGGGATTCAGTTGCCGAGAAACAAAACTCATACAATAGCAAAAAATTAAATTTTGAATGAAAAATTATGACATTTGTCAGTTATGGACATAATTAATAGCTGTCATTTTGACACGGGCCTCCATATCTGCTAGTCAAGGTCAGCAAGTCACGCTAAATGAGACACAAAAGGTATGTGTGAAATGAAATACTTTCGTTTCAACGATGAGTTCTGCGATGAAAATAGTGGCGCCGCTATTTTTCATCGATGATGTTTGCGTACTGTTGTTTCATCGATGCTTTCTGATGCTCCTCGACCAGTGTGCTATAGGCATTATACTCAAGAATTCTAGCGTGACCCTCATATTCGGTTATTCAGCCAAAACGATACTCATTACATTTCTATTACCTACTTTAGCTTTTGATTGTCCTGTTGCTTGCAATAAATAATTGCATTTGAACCTCCATCTACATTTCCTCCATAGTGTCTTGTTCCTTCCTTGTGCATTCTTCTGTATCCTTTGGATGATATAGGACGGGCATAATCCTTGGCGCGTAGCCGCAACACGGGCTGTATTTCACCGGGTGAAGTTTAGATTGGATTTTATGAAGGCGGCCGGCGATGCGGCGTTCCACGTTGACTCGCGCGCTCCAAGCGAATTTACGTACAGCGACGCGATAAAATCTCCACTAACTTCAGCTGTAAATGTCACCCCACCCGAACAATTCTTACCACCAATAAATCATAACCAACACTACACCAAGATTAAAAATTCAGGCTATGCATCAAGGGAGAAAATAACATAATATGTATTTATTCAAGCTAATTTAAAATATAGATCGCGCCCTGAGAGTAATTCAGAAATTATTGTACCTACGTTATAAGAGAGTCTCGTTAGAATTATTGAAAATAAGAAAATCAGGAAGGCCGTAGAAAATAAAAAAATAAAAGTTATAGAACACTCGCCATATTTACCTGACTTGGCAATGTGCTATTTGACTTTTTTGTGGAATTACGAAGTACAAAATTTTCATTTTGAAGAAGAAATTGATGCTGCTATCCGGGATTATGCCAGAATTAAATCACTTTGGTGCCAAAACAAGATAATAAACTTTCAAATGTTCCACACAAGAATGGATAGCCTATTCGGAACAACTACGTAGAAGAATATTTTAAAACGTTACATTTCGGTAATTTAGTGTTTTTCTTTATTTTTAAAGTCCCACATAATTATGATATGATAATAATCAAATTTCATTAAATTGATTTGAATTTATATTTTTGAAGCCTATATTTTTCTGAAAACTTTCGTTCCTTACGTTTTTGATATTAGATACTTTAAGGGCTGGATTTATAAAGCAATTTAATCTTCACTTAAACTTTACTTCCGTAGTTAATTTAATGAAAATAAAAAATGCAACGTGTTTTTTTGACAGCAATGATTTAAATGTCATAAAAACACAGCAAATGATTCATTTCATTAAATTTACTTGATAACTAAATTTAATCTTCACTTAAAATTTACTTCCAATGTAAATTTAATGAAAAGATAAAATGCAACGCGTTTTTTGACAGCAATAATTTAAATGTCTAAAACTGATACGAATTTAATCTTTTCAATAAATTTACTTGATAACTAACTTTTAAGTTTAAATTTCTTTATAAAGGCCTATTCTGTATCGGTATAACGAAATCGTTACTATAATAATAATCGTTATCTTCGTATCCGTATTCAGTAACACATTTTAAAAAATAATAACCTTGGGATAAAGTTCAGAACTTTATTTCCTAAAATCAAATTTTAATCTTAAATGAAATATCTAAAATAATTCAATATCACTCACAAAACTTCTAGGTTAGATTAGTTATGGTGGAAGTCCGCTATCAACCTGTCAGCTGTCAGACTCTTTCTTCTTTTCTTATGGGCTATGCTAAAGCTTAAAAAACTAATTAAATTATATTAATATTACCTTGCAAAAAACTATAATATGACAGGTTATTAAGATCACTATTGAACATAATAGCAATTTTATTTTGACACGAATAAAAATACTGTATTATTGATAAAAGTTTATGTAACGAATGATTTTTCTAATCGTTAAAAAATAACGTTATCGTTATCTTTCTCCGTTATGTAGAATTAAATTATTGTTCACAGAATACCACTTTAATGATATAAGAATGTATAATGTCATAATGAACGTTTACGGAATTAGCATATTAAACGATTTTCGTTCTTATTAAAACGTTATAACGTTTTCATGATTTGTTAGGTCATAACGATGCTTACAGAATAGCTCTATTAATCATATAATTAATAACATTTTTAATTAATATTCACATTATACATTGTCAAGTTTCATAGGATTTTAAATTACCCATTCCCAAAATTACGAAATGTGATATTGGTTTTTGTTGTGTTGAATTAAGCCATAGATCTATTATATTATAAAATTGGTCCTAAATGATAAATGCATGGGAATAAGTATAACTTTGAGGTCTACCTAAAAGAATAACAAAAAATCATAGCAACTCTTTCATTTTCCAATTTGTGGAAAATTGGGACATACTATTGTATTTCTATTCTCAATCTAATTTCTATTTAATACATTCTCAACCCTCTGCGTTTGTATCTACCCTTTGGCTGGTAACAACTGTTGCGGCGGCCATATTTATCTCGGAGTCACATCGGTCCAATCATCCACTTATCTGATAAAAACACACTGGTAGCAATAAAACTGAAAGCTATATCATATCTCGTTCTCGTCCTCGTCCCGTCTGTCCACCCACCCCTGAGCCTGCCCTGGATCTGGGGCACGGGGCATGTGCCGCAGATGTGACGGCCCCCCAGGCCTGGAATCAGGGAGGTTTCAATACAGGCAAATTATAATGGAGCTGGAGACTTCGTAATTGAATTCTTCGATTGAATTATTTTGGTTTTGTCGAATTTCAAATACAAAAAATAATGACACACCGTCAATTGTTTATATACGGGTGTCATAGAAATCCTTGTGCATACATTGAGATTTCGGGAACTTTAATGATCAGTTGTACAGCGTATAGTTAAAGTTAAAGTCTTAACTACAGGTTAACAAAAAAAGTGCGGATCGAAATTTTGACAGTAATATTTAATAACTCATTTCACTTTTCGTTTCGATACGATATTGTCAATTTAACCAACGGTTAAATTTTAACTATATGCGATGCAACCTGCGATTAGAAATATAAAGTCGGATCAATGAGACAAATTAGAAAATTATTTTAATGGTAGGTATATTTTTTTATTCACAATCGTTATAATAATATGTCGATTCCTAACTTTTTAAAGATTGGGAAATACGTCATTCCGAACTGCAATGATAATCTCTTGGGTGAAAAATAATAGGTTTCACTTCCACCCCACGGGTTAGAAATGTTTATGTGGGGGTTGCCTAGCAACATTTTCATAGGTCCCTATAATAAAGTAGGCTAAACAAACTTTAATAGAGCTGTCATAAAACACTATAAACTTAAAGCTTATAATTCAATGATTTATTCTGAAAATTATTGTTTTAAAAAGAGAATGATTGTGAATAAAATACTGTACACGCCTCGGTGGAAATTTCATTACAGCCTCGCGCTGTATTTCACCTAATATGCATAAGCCCTCGGTTGTAATAAAACATATCCCACGTCGGATGTAATATATTATTTCGTGATCGTCCAGAAAATGCGCTATTTCTGGTCACTTTTTAGACCGTGAATTCATCAGTGGTTCTCAACTGGTATTCCGCGGAATACTGGTGTTCCGTAAGCAATTCGAAAGTGTTCCGCAAATATTTTGGTAATTTTAAAACTGTGCTTTGTGATTTAAAAATTAATATAAATTAACCGAGTGAGAACTGCCACAGAATTACTTTTTTTGTATCATATGAAATTGTATTGAAATTTGTACTGACTGACGGTAGGAGGCGGAATATGTAATTTTTGCGCAAAAATAAAATTGAGATATATTTCAACTATTCTACAAAAGTGTTCCACGGTAATGAAAAGATTGAGACCCACTGCTCTATACGAATGTTTCCATGGTGATCATTTGTTTATTTATTTATTTATTATTTCTCCGCAATAAAGGATCACTTTCAAGTCATGTTACGTAAATGTAGACTCATCGTTACTTTATTTTGTGCCTGCGTGTCTGGTCGCGAATCTGGGGACGCGGGTTTGATCCCAACCGACGCCAAAACATAACTTTGAATTTAAATGGCACAAAATTGACCCCTGTGGTGCACTCTCCGCGCCAGCATTGAGTGTTCAAAAACAGATTGGCACACCCAGCAATGAGTAATATGCCGTGATGATATATTTATTTATTTATTTTTATTTCTTCATTTTTATAAACGATTTATTCGTAATAGTTATTTATATATCAAGGCACTGAAATTCTATTTTTTATCACGAATATGAGTGTTAAAAAGGAACTTTAGTGACGAGGTGCATATTAAATTTTATTTGAAATCGAAAAATTATGAAAATGAAAAGAATATTTTTATATGTTATGCGTTTACTGACATTCAATATTGCCATTGATTATATATACTACGTTAGTATATGTAATTATTTAGTTCGTTCTCCTTGTATAATTTTTTGTGATTTTACGTACAAATTTACTATTGTACATACCTGCCCAAATTATCTTACAGGTACAATAATTATCCTAAAGTCGGCTCCGGTGGCTCAATGGTTAGAGCAACGCTCCTTAGTCATGAGTGTACTCGGGGTTCTGGGTTCGAATCCCACTAAGGCATGGATGTTTGTGATGTGAATCCACTCTGTAATTAGGATTTAATCCTGTTCAGGGGTTAAAAAAAAAAAAAAAAAAAAAAAACACTACACATAGGCATGAAATCGTCGTATAATGGATTACTTTACTTGACACGAGCTGTGCGAGAGTGTACACGAGTGTTTAAGGAGTAAGGAGTTTGTAAAACAAGTCACATACTTTATAGAAATCACGCTAAAAATCTCATTCTAATGAATAAGTACGACTCTAGGGCCCTACGATCCGATTTTAATATTTTTACGATGTGTATTTGTCAAAATATTGACAGCTATGAAACTGCGTTATTAATCCTCATTTTTGCATTAAGGGGAAGATTTGATTAGTTTTTAGGAACAATTGTGCAATCGGAAGTAACAGTTTACATGAAGAAGTAAACAGTTTTTCTTAAAAAAAATTCCTTTTCTTGTTGGGCCGGTCCAGACCTGTGTGAGCGTCAGAGGGACTATCAACGTGGCTGTGCACGTCTCGTCCGCTTCGGTGAATCGCATTTCGGCGCCGGAGACATTTTTAAATTGCGAATATTTGATACAAAACCCCGCACATTCAGAAATATATGAGACTTCGCCTCAAAAAAAAATTTGCCCTGTGTTTTGCCAACATGTTTCCAGTTATAGAAACGTGCTTGGAACGCAGATATCGCTGTGCTCTTTTATTTTTCACCACTTTACAAACTACCTATATTTACTATACATACACTATACCATGCACTACCACACGAATAACATACACATGGAAAAGGCATAACGAGACACATAAATATCATTTCAAAGAGAAAAATGTTAACCAAAATTTGGACAATATTTAACTGCTATAGTTATTTACAAATCGTAGAAATGGAAAGAAATTGTGAAATTTCTTCGTTTATTTAATTTCTCCTCGATCCCTATAACCCATTTCTACGATATAAACATTTAGTGGGGTCCACAAATAATTATTATATAGTTATTTACAGTTTATAGGTTACCAAAAGAAAAAAAATCTGTCGTGATCAGCACAATACCTCTCGCAACTTCCGTTTTTGGTACATAAGTATAGTGCGCGAGCAAGCATGTGACATTGTTGACAAGCAGATGTGGGGGCCCGTGTCAGAATGACAATTAGTAATTATGTATATAGACTTTAATGTCAGAATTTTTCATTAAAAATGTCAAGATTTTCTAAATTCACGAAGTTAATTTTAATTTACTTGTCGAGGAAAATAATCCATATGGAATTGGAAAATCACTAAATTTAGAATAAAAAATTATGATATTTGATATCTATGCACATAATTACTAGCTATCATTCTGACACGGGCCCTCTATGAAGAAATTTTGTCCTATTCTTCTAATTTTTCGAAATGTTTCCAATTCATTATCGGGATTGACAGTATTTTTGAAGGGTATATGCAATATACCTATAATTTTAAATATTTAACTATTAATACATTAAGAAATAATATAATGTATGTACTTCCCAGAAAAAATCTTTAGTAATGTCTCTGGATGTATCCAAATTTTTGGTCTGTACTGTTTCCCGCATTCCAATCCAGTGCATACACAATTACCTGACGCAATAGATCACTCAGATTATTGGAATTAATTATATATTAATACATAATTATTAATACCAATATGTATATCTTATTCTTGTGTAAATTCCATTACTGAGCAATTACTCTATGCATGTAATACATGCATGCATATTGAACGTGTGCGTTATGCAGTGGACATAGCAGCATACGCATGCAAGGTCCTGTAAGTCCTGCGGGAGCCGGCAGGACACAGTGCGTAGGTCTCCTGACAATGCTCCATCCCCATAATTAGCTTACTCAATCGTGGCGAATTTGCTAATAGCCATGCGTAGGGGTTCACATGTATACTAAGTGTCTCAGGAGTTGAACAAAATACATAAACCCTTGGAAATCAAGAAAAATATATCTGACTATACAACTCATCGGAAAATAGACCAATGAAAGTTCGTTTAATGTTACAGCAGTTTGCCAGAATTGTTTTTAGTTTAACTGCATTTGATTTTTAACTGTAGCTATCTTTCTCGCATCAGTTTCTATAGTAGGCTGCGCGAGAAAAATAGCAATAACATGACGTAGAAGTATAGGTACATGCATAAAATCTCAACAGTTGTCAGTCTCATTCAGTTCCTTTTCTCTCAAGTCTTCCGCAATACAGTTCTTTCATCTTAACTTTGGTCTTCCTCTGTTTCTTCTACCTTGTACTACTAAGCTATTCATTCTTCTTCCAATATATTTTTCATCTTTTCTCATGGCATGTTCAAACCAATGTAACCGTCTCTCTTGTATCTTTCTAGAAATTTCTATCACTTGAGCCATTTTTGTTACCTTTTATTCCTTACCCTATCTTTCCGTGTCTTCCCCAACATCTATCTCCATATCCTAGTCACTGCCACATTCATTTTCTTTTCATTGATACTTACATCTGTCATTTTGAATTATCTGAATATATTTGACTGCATGTTTAGCAAAGTTAGCTGATTTATAAAATTTAATATATTTATAATTCTTTAACTTTATATTTATTAAGTATAAAATGCAATCATATTTTATAGAGAATAATACATTCTTTAATTTATAATAACATTAAATGTCAATAAATGATATTTAACTGCTTTTTTACCTCTCGCTAAGAGAGGTATTGGATTCATGCTAAAAATCGCATATCCAGATTTTATTGAATAAGCACGTTTTAAGGTCCCTACAATCCGATTTTAACATTTTTACGATGATGTCTGTGTGTGTGTGTGTGTGTGTGTGTGTGTGTGTGTGTGTGTGTGTGTGTGTGTGTGTGTGTGTGGATGTGTGTGTGTGGGATGTTGGAAAGACGGTTACTCAAAAACTATAAGACTTAAAATTTGTTTAACAACGTATTTCCCAATCGGACATTCATGGGAAGATCTGAAAAGGTTTTGGTAACAATTGGACAACCGGAAGTAGAAGATTCTGGAAAAAAAATCTTCTAAATATTATTTTTTGAAAATTTTTCTTGATAATATTAAAGAAAAATAAATTCTCTTTCTGATACATTTAAATATTTTTATACATATTTTATAGATTTAGAGATAAAAGGAATATAATATATAAAATAATGTTGTAATTAATTTTACAACCGAAAGGATGCCATGAAAAATAGTTGCAAATTTAAATTATTTATAACTGACAGATAAATGTCAGTGTCAGAAATAATGAGTAATGAAAGAAAAATGTATTTGGAGAATCCCTTAATTCTTGATCTATGACTATTATGGAGATGACAAGTCTAGGTTGAAGGACTTAAATTTGTTTCAAACATTATGGGACAATGTACACCAGTACTGTAGACTAGAGTAACTTTGAATTGCGAAAAAGCTATCAAATTCTTCTCAAGTAAGTTGTAAATATTGACAAAATTACACATCGATATAAGAATAATCGGAGTGCAATCTATCCGTCACTTTATTAAAGGGAATTAGTGTTATTTAGATATAACATGTATGAAAAAATAAAATGTAAAAGAAGATATGTAAGAATAGATGCACAATCCATATATACATTTTAGACCGCCCAAAATTAATGTTTTTACTAGAAGAATATGAAGAGAAAGTAAACAACGTTGTTCGAATTGAAAATTGCAGTTACCAGCCTAATATTTATATATGGTAAACTCTACTTTGTAATTTATTGTAACATAATTTATGGTAAAATATCTTTATGTTGAGACATGCTATTATTGAATAATAAAGAAGTTTATACGTCATAGATTTATATGAATATATTATTTGTATATATTATAAAAATATTCTTTGCTTTATGCATACAGCCAGGTAAAATATACGGCGAGAGGTTATGTGCTGGCCACATCCGATTTTTTCAAGTTGCAAATGAGCGTATTTCCGGTTGACCAATTATAACTAAAATCTAATCATATTTTAAAGACATTGTTCTTCATATACAAAACACAATGGTAAAAATCTGATGTGACCAACACAGTACCTCCCGCCATTGACCTATGTATATAATTTTTATATTATTTTATAAATTTATCCATACAATACATATATAGAAAAAGTATAAAGCAAACTTGTAGAAAATGAAATAATCTTTAATTTTTATAGTAACAAATTGAGCAAAAAATACATTTAAAGGTATTTTTTGAAGAAAAACTATCTTGAGCTTCAAGTAAACTGCCATTTCCGTTTATCCGAATCTAACCAAAATCTAATCAGATATTTCCATATTAGAATAAGGTAGAAATACATGGTTTCAAAACTTTCTGAATGATAGTATTTGAGTTAGAGCGTATACACTATACAGGATCCACACATACAGACATACATACATACGTACACACAGACATCATCGTGAAAATGTTAAAAATGGATTCTAGGGACCTTAAAACGTGGTCATTTACCAAAATCTCGATATGCGATTTTTGCACGATCCCTATACCTCCCTTGCCAAGGGTAGCGGGAGGTAAAAAAGTGGGCAGGTGAATTTAATCGTAGGGGGGAAAGCATCGAAGGTGATTCTCGAAGAAAACATTAATTTAATCCGTGATATGCTTATAGCAGATCGGCGAATTAAGGATCAAGAAATGGCAGAGGTTGTGGGTTTCAATTAATTAGGAAAGATAAAAATATGGATCCCCGGCTTTTGATGGTTCATCAAAAACGAGTTCATTTCCAGACGTCCCACTTGCTGCTCCGTTATTAACTGACCCTGATGTTTATAGAAAAAATTGTTACAACCGATGAGACATGCATTCTTCACTACCAACCGAACCAAAGCAACAGTCGTAACAGTGGAAGGTTTGCCACCTCTCAAAAAATCAATGCATACGTTAATTTTAAAAATTCCAGTTAATTGCCAATCAGCGAAACAACGTAATACTTCGTAGAGAGACACTAATGACAGTTCATATAACCTAATGTAAATCAAAAATAAGAATTAAAAAACTGGCTGCATTCTTGTTAAATTTGAATGCTAATATTTCTTGAGACACTTGATATACCTCCTCGGTTAGTGCGGCGTGTAGTGGGTCCCTGTGTGTGGTAAACACGTCAGTCAGCGGCGGGATAATCCAGGATAATCCCGGTTGCAATCACAGGACCATTGTGCGTGGTGTGAAGCAGCAGCTTGCTGCCACAGCCTACGGCAAAGCATCTAACCTAATGTCATGTTATGGATATTATTATGATGGTAAGGGAGCCTTTGTTTACATTGTACTACAAAGAAGATAAAATACCTATATGTTACAAATGAAGAAGAAATGGATGTTAAACTAATAATTATTTATTTGCCCGTTTTTTTTTTTAAATATGAGGATTATTTAATAGAAACAATTTTAGTAGCTGTAAAGCTATTTTTATTCAATGAAATTAAAAGAAATCTTCATATGCATTAAAACATGAGTCCCATTCATTGGTGCACTAATCCAGAGGTGTGTAACCTATTTCTTTTCGCAACCCATGTTTAAAGACAAAATATCTACGCGACATAATACACATAAATTTCTGGGGAATTCTGTGATCCCCCAAAAATTCTTCCGCGGTCCATAGGTTCTTGTACCCTTGTAATATTATTTTATAATTCAAATATATCAACATTTTATTAAAGGTTTTACCTCTCGCCAAGAGAGGTATTGGATTCATGCTAAAATCTCATATCCAAATTTTAGTGAATAAGCGTGTGTATTGGTGGATTCCTTAATCTAACATTAATAGGAAGAGATGATAAGGTTTGGTAACAATTAGAAAGTAGTAGTTTCTTAAAAAAATGCTCTAAATATTATTTTTTTAAATTTATGTTATTACAAATAATACAGATCATTAAATTCTAAATCTGATAATTTTAAAATTTTATTATATCTTTTATATATTTAGAGATATAATATATGATAATATAAAAGAATGTTGTAATAAATCTCGCTGCCTATACCTTATAAGTATATAAATTTTAAATATAACCTTAAAAAAATACAGGTAGAAGGTAGAAGAGTAGCACAAAAATCCTCATAGAACAAGAAATTGGTACTGAAGTGTCCTTCTGGAACTTTCTGACGCCACAATGATATTAAATACAATAGATTTAGGTCACCGGTGTGATTAAGTCGTCTAGGCGTTCCGCCGCCGGGGATTACCTACGTCACCGCTCGGGAATATTCTACCAGTAGCGGCGCTCGTATACTCTTAAGTAAGGGGCGCACGTTACAATACGTTAAGTTGGCAACGGGAGTAGAAAACATAATTTAAATAGTTGAAAACCTAAAAAACCATTACCTACTTGATTATATCAAAAAAAAATATTAGATTTTGGAAATAAATAAGATTTAATGTTGACGAAAATTTTGTGGCAAAAAAGGTATTATGTGCTATGTGACACGGCAACGTTTTTAATCAAGAATCACGTAAGAATCACATCAGTTCTGGGCGTTGAGATAATTAATCAAGTGAAAAAGAACCTTTAATTAACTTCGTAGATCATAGACGATAAACCCAATTATGAAAATTGAAAGTACGCCGTTAATATTATTACCTTTATGATGCTCTAATTACACGTTTGTCTCCTAGGGCATAACAGAAGGGGATAATTTAACCTTGAGCATAAAAATGATAGCAGCTTTCATTATTTAAAAGTAGCAATATTTGATATAATTGAATGTAGTATGATCATGCGAAATGTCATCTGTAGAGTGAATAACTCTTAGAAGAGCTTTTAAAAATGCATAACTTTTATCTTCAATCACATCAGTTGAGTAATTTAAATTCAACCGGAAGCCAGGGCGTAATTATCACGCATGATGAATAATTGTAAGTTTATTAGTGCTGCACGCGTCCATCCATGGGCGTTCGTTCCATGGGCACACCTTGATTTTTTTTTAAAGAAAAATTATGTGATTGCGTGGCGGATTTGACAGCGAACACGATCTGAAGTGGATGTAGCTGTTGTTGGTAATTAATTCAGGTGAATGACATTGCACATGTCTCACTGTTTGTGGTGCTCGTCGGCTCTTATCAAGATCATTTGTTGTGTGACGAATCTTTATGTCTCTTTTGAGATGGACATTTTTTGGACAACGCACATCAGGGAGCACATTAACACAGGGAATTATTCACTGTTGAAAATAGGAATTTTTCACGGTATAACGCGCAAAACAGTCGCATTAGCTAGAATTACAATTTATTAAAAATCCCTTGTTACCTTTAAGTAATTAAAATAAAATAATTTATATCTAATTACATATTATATTAATTTGTTTAAAGAAAATGGAAATGTTATGGAAAGAAAAAAAACTGGTCGTCCACCGTCAACCTCTAATGCTGATCATCGAGCTAGGATTTTGTGAAACAAAATCGACAATCAAATGCTCGAGATATTACTATAAGAAATATTAAACTAAACAAATAGGATACAAATTTTATAAGGTAATTTTTTTTGCTATTTCTCTGCTAAAAAGGATTATTAGTATTTTGGATGTATCACTAGACCAAAGAAAAGCATTTTCTTACAAAATTGCAACAGCATAATACAGTAGAACTCCTATTATCCGTGCGCGTTTAATCCGGCCGGATTTTCCGTGCGGTATTTTAAGATACACTAAATGTACTCATCGAATATTTTGAAGAACAACCTGAAACTGATAGCATTCATCTACAGTTACTTCAGCTTAGAAAAATGAAGGAATTTATAAGGAGTAAAATTTACTGAAGTCCAAAAACAGAAAAAAATAATTGATTTTTTCAAATGATTTTATTCACATATGTACATACATAAACGTACATAATTATTTACATATTACATATTGTACAATGTACATTCATATTCATACATATGTATAAATATATATAATAAATAAATAAATATATCATCACGGCATATTACCCATTGCTGGGTGTGCCAGTCTGCTTTGTATACAGATTTCGGTAATGATAATGACATATTTGTACCGTGGGGGCGTTTACCAGACATCACCTCACGGGCACTCATTGATGGCGTGGAAAGTACACCACAGCGGTCAATTTTGTGCCATTTAAAATTCGAAATATTAGGCGTCAGTATGTATTTATCCAAATAAATTATTTAAAAAATGGAAAATGAGGTGTTTGGATTATCCGTGTTTTCAATTATCCGGCAAAGGCTCGGTCTCGGCTAGCCCGGATAATCGAGGTTCTACTGTATGTTGAAATGGGCTCCGGTTCTTACCGTGTTCTAAACTTCCTTCTCACAATAAAATGTCACTCTTCACACTTATATCATAAACAAACATTATGCAAAAATTAATACCTAAAAAGGATATATAAAAAGTATAAGGATTTATTTATTCACATGTACTGTATTGCGTTTGAGCATAAACCGTATATCAATTAAATAAAAGTCATATTTCTGAAGAAAATGTCTCACAAAATTTTAATGAATGATGTGGGTCTTGCGTTCATATTTCATGTATGTATGCGGGTTTTATTTCGTCAATATGATCACGTGTAACTGCGGCCGTATATCTTAACCGCAAAATGCATTTGACATCCGATCGTTTTGCGAATCCCATCGGGTGGCATTACTACGTGTCCGTACCGCTTCGGAAGTTTCCCGACTGAGGACTTTACGCCGTCGTCGCATGTCCGGCGTCGCGGCGTCACGGCGTCACGTTTCCATATTCCGATGTTCGATGCCAACTCCCCCAGGACGCATACAGAAGGAAATTGTCATAGCTTAATAGTTGTTCAGCCGCGCCTGAATATATTATGATCTGAAAGTCATATTGATGGATAAATAAATAAACTCTAACCTTTCCGAATATGCAAGCAAGACGTGAACGTGAGATAGGAAAACAAGAATATCTGATATATGAAAATATGAATACAGTTTTGTTTGACCTTTTATTCGGGAATAAACTGAAAGTTGTTTCACTTTAGATTTTTCTAAAAATACATAACATAAACAAATATGAAAAAGTAAAAGATGTTATACAATAAAAAATCATTAATGCTATTTGAAATAATTAAATTTACTTTACATTTTCTGCTATACAGTGTAACACGAGGGGGGAGGAAGAACGATGCTGCTGGTGGACTTAATGCTTTCACTAACTGGTGGTTGATGATTGGACAATCACTACTTTATTGAGGAGGTACACACATTTTCACTTGGGTGATAGATGAATGAACACTTATACGAATATTATAGACTCGCGCATTCTTTGATATTTTTTATATTATTTTTATTTACATATATTTTCATTTACACTAACTACATATTAATGACTCAACTAAATATAACTAAACAAATAATTAAAATATTACATTGTAACTCAGCAGGGCACACGTCCTAAATTAAAATTCAGACTACATGTATTGTCGACATAAGTATGGACGATGAAGCTTCTTTACTGGATGGGTGTATGGAAATAAGTAAATTTCTGGATTGCAGTCAAAATTATATACAAACATTTAAAAACACAATAAAAACAATAAATAAAATTAAACTTAATACTAAACAATAAGAAGGTATTGTGCTGGCCACATCAGATTTTTCTATTGAGATAATTTTACAATGAGATTTTTTTTTAAAATGCGACTTGTCAAAAATATGACTTAATGTTTGTGTTTGTAGCTCTTAACAATTGAAATTTCACATTTTGACAGTTTGTATATTGTGTGTTGTGAATTTTATCTGTTTGTATATATTAATATATTATATCAAACATTGCGCTTATAGATCTTAACGATGTGTTTTTCAGTGCTTTTATATCGGGTGTCTACTTCTTTTGTGGACCATAGGAAATACAATGGTAAAATTTTCATATTGCTGTAAATTATGCCCTATTAATTTTAGAACAAAAGTGTAAATATAAAAAATGTTCAGAATTAAATACTGCATCTAATAAGTAATTATTTTTTACATACATTTTGTTTGCGAAAGAGAGACAAAATAAAAATAATAATTTTTAGCTATGTGCAGAATTCCATGAACAATTGCACAAAATTCCAAACAGTTGTATTGCTTGAGTTTGGCAAATGACATCTGTCATAAAATTTAATAATTATTTAATTCATTAGTTTGTTTATAACTAAGTATGGATACATTTACCATTTCAGAAAAAAACTCAATGAATAAATATTAACAATTAAAAAATATGAATTAATAAACTTTTATCTGTCAAAGTCAAACATTACTACTATTTGAATTGTACAGTAAAATTTTTGAAAGATGACCGATCAAGGTCATCTGTATCATGAACGAATTAATAAATTGGCATACATTTATTTCTTTCCTTTGCAAAGGCTATAAGCATGTGCGATAAGAATAGATATAACACGCTTGTCTTTCAAAAATTTATATTGTTTCGACTAAACTAGGATATTCCACTTTAAAACGATGCTCGTTGTTGATAATACTTTCGCTGTAATGTAAGTTTATTTATTAATTCAGATACATTACCTTAATTCATAGCCGTACGAATAACGCTAATTTGTGTCAGAGTCATTGACACTGATATTGTGTTAGTATCTCATTTTTCACATATTTGGTTTTACATTTGCTAATAAACTTATCAGTTGACTTATTTTTGAATGTTTTATTGTAACATATTTTTATAATAATAAAATAACAGTAGTATTTTACGTACCCTCATAAAAACTAAGCAAACGACACTACTGAATATGTCATAAACGACCTTGATCGGACATCTTTCAAAAATTTTACAGTATGTTTTGTCTTGCATGGTACTTTGTAAGAAGCTTAAAGTCGGATATTTTATTTTATATTTATCTCATAATAAGAACCTACTATATCAATTTAGCCTCATTTGGTGCAGTATTTTATTCTGAATATTTCTGTATTTACACATACTTAATAATATATTAAAGCGAGGTGTAGAAAAACAAAATGAAATTAGTGTTAACCTACTTTAATAATGATTCTACTCTACTATCAATAATCCTCGCATGCAAAACCAATCGCGTGGAGTTTACTTAATAATGAAAAGCAATTTTGCAGTAGGTGGGTAGTGTAATAAACCGGGAAGTATCGTATCGATACGATATGATATATGATTGGTTATGTGATGAGGCCGGCGGGATTTCCGTCTCCCAGTAGAAATATGCTAAACGACATCGGCATCAGCACATATGTCGCCCTACCATGCATGAGGGTAAACGTAAACATATGTGCTGTGCTGCACGGTTAATAATTTACACATGAATTTTTATGCACCATTTCCTAAATTGTACCGATAAGGGTTAGACAGAATTAAATAATATTCATAACTTCGTTTAATTTCGACATGAATATTTTTTTCTAACTTGATAGTCGTTCAAGTTTGATTGAAAATTTATTTATCATGTTTACGAAGTTAGCATCCGCCAGATGTCTCACCCTGCAAGGTGACAAATATACTTGGACCATATCTGTCATATGAATTAGAATTGTGTTCTTTTAAGGGTATTGGTTAGTCATTTACATTATTGTAATTTATTGTAATTAAACATTGTTATGTTCGTAATCAAAACCCCTCGCTTAGTTATATTTAAATAAAAAGAATACTTCATAGGTATTTAATAAAAAAAATCGCCATGTAATAGTATGAAAATTTCATCAGAATTAAATTGTAAAATGAAAAGTTAGGTGTTACTTCCCGTATTTTGAGAGCCACTAGTCGAAAAAAAAAAATATTGGTTTTTTTGTAATAGTCTTGCAAAATCGTATTTCTTTGCTTATTTAAATAACCTTGTATCTCTTATAGTTCTCAAGATAGCAATGATAAATAAATATATCATCACGGCATATTACCCATTGCTGAGTGTGTCAATTTGCTTTGCACACAGATATCGGTAATGATGAAACATTTGTACCGTGCGAGCGCTGACCAGGCATCACCTCACAGGCACTCATTGCTGGCGTGGAGACTGCACCACATGGGTCAATATTGTGCCATTAAAATTCGAAGTATTTTTTTGCGTTGTTCTGGATCGGACCCGGGTCCTCAGATTCGCGACTAGACACTCAGGCACACGGCTACGAGACTCCATGATGGTAAACATAATGACTGGTAGTATTACTCTTAGTCAGAGGTGATTAAGCTATGACTAAAATAACAAATTCAGTTGTTTTTTTAGATATACCAATGTATTTTTAAATCGTAGCCATGGTAATTAGTTTGTAAGAGTGGCTAAAATATTGAGTAAATACGACCAATCCGGGTACTTACGGATGTAAAATTATATGTATAAATAACGTGATAATGTACGCATTTCTTTAATGTAGGTACATATATTAATTGTTTTTAAGGTTATTTTAATCTAAAATATAATTTTTATTAGAATTAATGAAAATTAGTTTGAATCAGTAATAAAAAAATTGTACCTACGCCTATGAACATTTTGTTTAAACTTGACAAAGTAGGTACTGACTGACGCTTGTGTAGTTGTGGTTGTGTGTGTTCTTCGTTAGCGGTAGCGGTGATGTTTTGGCTATCATAAATTGATTTTTTCGTGTTTGAATATTGAAAATAAAGATCAATATAGTGTTACTTAGAACTTTTAAGTATTTGGAGACTTTATTTCATGATGTACAAATATTGAATTAATGGTAAGATGATTTTATACAATGTATGAATTTGTTTCTTAACCTACAATTCCATGTTATATTTTGTCAATTTACCAATGTTTTTTTCTTTGTTACAGGCGGTACACATGGAAAACAAGTGTAATGGACTATTAAATGGTAAGTTTGTATTATTTTTGTACATATTTTTAATATTTCTGGTTATTTTTAAAACTATAAAAACGTGTAATTGATACATCGTAGGTTCGAAGGTTATACGTATTTCGTTAATACCTGAATATATGTTTATGTGGCAATAATAAATTTATGTAAATATTGTTTAATAATGTGTATTCCGCCTCATTACCCATTTCTGGGTGTACCAATATGCAGATATACAATACTACATTTCTGTGAAATTTCCAGGTATTACTAGAGAAATTGGATTATATATTTAGGGAAATTTAAAAATTCTTAAAGTCTTACCAAGTAAATAAGAATGTTATTTGGGGAAAAATTAATAAAAGAACTATTATTTTTTATACGTAGATATTCCAACTAGTATTGCATTATTTTCTAATTATAAGCATATTCCTATATGTGTAATTTGATCAATATCATAATTTCATAAGTTTAAGAATAAATGATTTAAAATCACTAAGAAACTTTCGGTGTTAATAATATAGAACCTTTTTGTGAAACTTGACGTTCTGCACTATTAACGTTAATTACAATTGTTTCTTAATTTTCTGTGATTTAAACAGTCTGTCTATTGTATATCGGCGCTATCCAATTACCGGTCAGTTCAAAATACAAATTTTTATTTGAAATTTAAAATAGGTACTCGTAAATAAAAATATTTTTTTAAAGATTTATTATTATGTGCCTACTTATTACTTCTTTTTTTCGTATAAATAAAATATTTTTTTCAAGTAACATAAAAACAAAATGATAATATTTAGTGAAGTTCTGTAAATATGTAATTTGGTATTAGCCATGGAATTAGAAACAAGAGACGAACAAAAGCGTAACGTTTTATTACGTCAGTGTCAGAATTATGATTGTGAAAATAAATATTAATAATTTGACGTATAAAACGTTACGCTTTTGTTCGTCTCTTGTTTCTAATTCCATGGCTAATACTATTAAATTGTAATTCCGTGAATTTTCAAATTTTATTTCTGCAGTTATGAAGTAGCCAAAATGATTTTTTTTATTGATTCGGATGTAGAATTTTTTTCTTTACAAGATCCATTTGAAACTTTTCGTCTAAAATAAGTAGGGGAGCAATGCGCACGGAAAAACTGATTTTCCATGTTAAACGCTTTTAGTGATACACTCTGTATATGTGGGTAGTTGAAATATGTTGAAGTGAGGGTGCTATTAACTCACCGGATTGATATGTACAAAAATAAAAGAACTACAGGACATGAATATCCTTACCCGACTTACGCACTTCGACGAGTCCACCTTACATAAATGTAAAATAAATAAATTATCCTCGAAATTATCTATTGCTGGGTGTGCCAATTTAATAGCAAATTTTGATAAAACATCTGTACAGTTGAGGCCGTTCACTGGACGTCACTTCACGCCACGGGCTTTGAAACCTGTCGTGCATGCAGCACCACATGAGCCACTTTTATGCAATTTAAAAATTAGAATTTTTTAATGTTCCTGTTGGATTCGAATCTGAGCAGTTAGAGAACCACAACCAGTTGAGTAACGAAATCAGCCATTAAAACAGATAAATTTCCCAAATCAAACTCCGAAGAAGCCATGCACCTTCCTCAAACTTTAAAAGATTAAACTCGTCCATCGTGTGAATCTTGATGATGAATCTTTGTGCTGGTGTGTTGTGTTGGGCGTCGGTGTCTCTCGACGTCTCCGTCTCCATCCCGACGCCGTGACATGATGTATGAGTGCCTAGCGACGCGTTCAATCATCGATATTATTCCAAGTGATGCCGTGGAACTCTTTTACATAATATATGAGCGACGTAGGGTGGATGGCTCTCTCTGCATGATATTGGATGCATATCTTGATCCGGAATGCGGTCGTTGAAATGTGGATGAAGGAGGAATGAAACTTATACGGAAATGGTGGGTAAACTAAGCCCGGAAAAACGGTTTTCAAGGGGAATCGGAAAATCATTCAAAATCATATAGATTAAATATTGGGAAAATGTTCTTACTAATAGTATGGTTCTACTACTATTTTACATATAACAGAAATATTAAAATATATTGTCAAAGTACTTGCCTAATGTTTACCTGACAAATTATTCTATACTTTGTTATAATTAGATTTTATTTTGTACATTTTGTGACCTGGAAAATCGAATTTGAATTTTTAATGATCTCAGTCACAACATTTATTCAAAAACAAATTAATACAGAACACAATAACGTGAGCATTATCACACTTACAATAAGGTCTTACAAATTCAGAAACATATTCCTATATGTACCTATATTCATGTACACAGAAATACATTCGTTTAAACATTTAAGACAAACATGAACATATTTTTTACGAATAATCAACATATACATCAACGCACACACAGAAGGCGTCGATCGTCGATGATCGGCCATAAGTATTACGCCTACGTTTAGGTTTCGAAATGTAAATAAACCTGAACCGGAGCTGAACCTTGGACCAGAATTTTAATACCTGGTTCGGTTCTGGGTTTGGGTTCGCTAAAAAGTTACGGTTTGGTTCCCGTTTTGGTTCGGTTCAGGTTCAGGTTCGATGCCCTAATTTGAAGCGAAGAAAAATTAACAAAGATGATCATGGAACAAAATGTTGTCTATGTCAGCAAATAGGCTTTAAAAATACAATAAAATTCAATATGATTTTTTTTCAATTTCTAATAGTTAAGAAGTTATTTAAAAATTAAATACTGGTCAAGGTCGCCACAACATTTTACTTAGTACAATTATTTGATTTAAAAAAAATATACATCTAAAATAACCTCTCAAAGGTAAACAAAAAGTCTCATTTAATCGAAGTTGTAACTAATTCGAGATAGCAAAAGCAGGAGGAAAAGTAAACCCCGTAAAAACTGATTTTCCACTTCCTTATATCTCGGAAACTATTAATGATCGGATACATATTGTATAAAACTTTTCTATTTATGTTGACTTCTTCTCTGTGTCCTATAAATGTGTTACACTTACTACCCTGAAGAAGGTGCATGTGCACCGAAACATCGGTGTTGTAAGAATAAATGCTGTTTGACTGAGATTTATCCAGTGAATTTTTTTAAAGATATCCGATTAAGATCATCTGTATCATGAAAAAAATAACATATTGACATACATTTATCTCTCTCATTTGCAAAGACAACAAACTGGTGCGATAAGGATGGACACGCTTGTCTTTCGAAAATTTATATCGTTTCGACTACGTTAGGACATTTCATTTTAAAACGATGCTCGTTGTTGACAATACTTTCGGTGTAACGTAAGTTTATTTATTAATTCAGATAATTTACCTTGATTCCTAGCCGTACGAATAAAGTATCATATTTTTCACATACAGTAAATTTTTTAAAGATGTCCAATCAAGGTCATCTGTATCATGAACGAATTAACAAATTGGCATACATTTATCTCTCTCATTTGCAAAGGTTATAAACGTGTGCAATAAGGATGGATATAACACGCTTGTCTTTCAAAAATTCATATTGTTTCGACTAAGTTAGGACATTCCACTTTAAAATGATGCTCGTTGATAATACTTTCGCTCTAACGTAAGTTTATTTATTAATTCAGATACATTACCTTGATTCATAGCCGTACGAATAACGTTATTTTCTGTTAGTGTCACTGGCAGTGACATCGTGTTAGTATCTTATTTTTCACATATTTGGTTTTACATTTGCTATTAAACTTACCAGTTTATGAATTTTTAATGCTTGTATTGTAACATATATTTCTATAATAATATAATTACAGTAGTATCTTAAGTACCCTCACAAAAACTAAACAAACGACACTACTGAATTTGTCGGAATGGGCGGAACAAAAATCTGAATTCGTACAATTCGTAGATAACCTTGATCGGACATCTTTCAAAATTTTTACTGTGAATGGTTTTACATTTACTAATAAACTTACCAGTTGACTTAGTTTTGAATATTGAATGCTTTTACTGTCACATATATTTTTATAATAAAATAACAATAGTATCTAAAATACCCTCATAAATACTAAATAAAGGACATTATTGAATCTGAAAAAATGGCGGAGTTAAAATCTTAATTCATACAATTTGTAAATGACCTTAATCCGATATCTTTAAAAAAATACTGTATTTATATTATTAAATGGAATTGGCGAGAGGTATTATTGTGCTGACCATAGCAGATTTTTTGTTTATGTATTTCGTGGAGTAATACAATTCCACAACATGCACTACTAAAGAAGCAAGGTTCCCCATAAAATCACTTTGCCTAAGTTTTCCGGAATTCTGAACAATTTGACGGAACAAAAACAAACTGAAACAATACCTCTTTTCTTCTCTGGAACCGTACATATCCACCGTCCTGATTTATCACTGGAAATTTAATTAAATTCCATATTGATCGCGGAATCAACTGTGACTACCTCCTCGCTGGAGTTTAAATACGCAGGTCGTTTTAAATTGCTGGCGCTGAGAAAAATCACGTCGAATCTGAGAGTCCATCAGCTAGATTGAAACATTAAGAATGCATAGCAGCGAGGAAGAAAAGTCTAAGAGGTTTTCAAGTGTATGCGCGATGGTTCAATGTGAGCGTTTCGACGAGTATGAATGTATGGGGAAATGAATTCTACTGCACAAGAATACAGGTTTGGGATGGGAGATGAATAACGCATCAAAATGGCTGTTGTTTATTGTTATTGTTAAGGAGATTTTAAAATGGTATATTTCTTTCTTATTATATACCAAGCATAGCAGTGTCAGAATAACTTATATTTTTGCACGATCAGTTTTTTTTAACTTTACCGATAGAGTTTCCAAGGCAGTAAGTTTTGTTTACAAATTACTGATCAGTAAGTGATGTGGTAGATCAGTAAGTGATGTGACTCACCGGTAAGTGATGTGACTACCTACCGATCTGGAGGCGGTGAAAATTACATAAATAAAAAATAAATGTACAATTTTTAAAGCTTTAACGATAACAAAACAACGATCATAGATTACTTAAAAATGACAACTATTTTTTTTAAAAATAATTTTTAAATAATTCTAAACTTTAATTTGTTATTATTGGGGCGATCGTGCAAAAAATTAGTGCATTAAGTGCTTCTTACCGATATCGGATGTATTGGAGATCTCGACTTCGTCTCGATCTCCAAACTAGTCCTCAACCGGTAAGGTGCACTTACTGCCCTTAATACTTAAATAACTATTATCATCCGTCTATAGACGATGGTGCACATTTTGAATGCCAATGTCTTTAGCGACTATAGTGCTTTTCAAGATAAATTTAATTGTGGTAAAAAATACCATTTTTATCGGTGTTAAAAATGTTATAATTACGGATGGGACGCATATCCGGTATACTACTAAATACGACTTGAAAACCGGAGCTACAGTTCCGGCCGAACTGAACTTATATGATTCAGCGATCCAACCAAATTTATTCAGGTAGTAAAAAACTAACAATTTCGTGTTTAAGAGGGAAAAATCATGACTTTTTTTCAAAAGTACATATCAGTATTTATTTACTAATAATCATAACATATTTTTTTACCTTCCGCTACCCTTAGTTGGAGAGGTATAGGGAGCGTGCTAAATCACATATTGAGATTTTGGTAAATGACCTCGTTTTAAGGTCCCTAGAATCCAGTTTTAATATTTTCATGATGATATCTGTGAGTATGTGTGCGTGTGCATGTGCGTGTGAGTTTGTGTGTGTGCGTGTTGATCAGAAAATTTAGAAACTTTACAAAAATATCCTGGCTACGTTCCTGCAAATTAGCATACATTTATCTATCAAATTTGCAATGACTATACAAGCGTGTGGGATAAAGATGGATATAACACACTTATCTTTCAAAAATTCATATTGTTTAGACTAAGTTAGGACATTTTCTTTTAAAACAATGTTCCTTGTTAACAATACTTTCGCTGTAACGTAAGTTAATTTATTAATTCAGATACGTAATAGGTAATATACCTTGATTCATAACTGTACGAATAACGTTATTCTCTGTCAGTGTCACTAACACTGACACTGTATCAGTATCTTATTTTTCAAATATTTGGTTTTACATTTGCTAATAAACTTAGCAGTTGAATTAGTTTTGAATTTTGAATGCTTTTACTGTAACATATATTTTTATAATAATAAAATAACAGTAGTATCTTTGAATATATAATACATATAAGAACGGCAACGCATATGGCCTAGCAAGATAATATATCTGTCGCTTTTTATTCACAAAATTATTATAGATAGCTCCTACCCAAAACTATGAACTACGGTAAATCGTGCTGACAGCATTGCCAGATACTATTTGTTAGAGGTATTCAATAATCAATAATTCAAAAATATTGTTTCATAATAACCAGATAATATATTTTGAATCTTCAATGTACATGTATACTTGTTTTACAGTAGCAAACTTAAAAACCTTTATAAAATCTTATCTTGCTGTTCTATCTACGTGGCAACACTGTGCAACATCCACCTATTATGTATTTTTTGAACTAACTCAGAAATAATTCGTATACGGAGGGATAGATGGCACCTTCTCTCGAAATATTTAATCTAAATACATTACGTTGCCGTTCTTATATGTATTATATATTCAAAGGTAGTATCTTATGAATCCTCCTAAAAAAACTAAGTAAACAACACTACTGGATTTGATTGAAGAATCTTAATTCATACAATTCGTAGATGACCTTGATCTTTAAAAAATTTAACTTTAAATATAACATGACGTTTATAATACTGGGTCTAATAAAGATTTATTTATTGCTTGTATATAAGCCATTCCATTAAGAAAAAAAAATGGGGTATCTGTAAGTATATTATGATTTTCAATAGAACACTAACCCTTGGTTATGAATTTAGATGACCTCCTCTCCTCTGGTGAAATAGAGCCATAATGTCTGGCCAGGGGTGTGTGTATGTTATGTAAAGGGCTATATGCATGCACATTAGCCGAGAGTCGAGTGGAACCGAATCTGACGAAAGGGCGTTGGTGCGTATCGTGTTTTGAAATGATGAAATCGAAATAAAAGTCGGTCGTTATGTAAAGTATGGACACAAGGGAAATTAGGATTATGTATCCGAACTCACACATGCACACACGGAATGCGATCAAACGCGAACATAGGCGTCGATAACGACACCAAATTACCAAACTCTAAAACTGATTGTGGAATGCACTAGTTTTTCACTAATCAATAAGAATATTAATACTTATTTACATATGTTTACAAAAATGTAAAAATATTTATTTACATTATAAATTATTCAAGCATAAGAAAATACCTGATAATTGACCACAAAATAGTTATTCGTATCACTAGTCTAAGAACTGCACTTTTGCGAATGTGCAAATTTTTTACCTCTCGCTAAGAGAGAGGTATTGGATTCATGCTAAAAATCGCATATCCAGATTTTATTGAATAAGCACGATGTAAGATTCATAGAATCCGATTTTATCATTTTTACAATGATGTCTGTGTATGTGTGTGTGTGTGTGTGTGTGTGTATGTGGATGTGTGTGTGTGTGTAAGGTTGTTGGAGGTACGATTTCACAAATTATATAAGACTAAATACCTGTTTGACTACGGATTCCTCAATTTAACATTACTTGGTACCAATTGAAAAACCGGAAGTAGTAGTATCTTAAAAAAATTCTAAATATTTTTTATTATTATTAGTATTCAAGAACGTAAAATTCTCTATTCGATACATTTTAAAATTTTATTATATGTTCTATATATTGGGATAAAGAAGTAATATATAAAATAATCTGTTGTAATAAATTTCAGAGCATAAACAACTCCATAGTAACCAATAGATGTTTGTAAATGACAGAAAAATGTTAGTGTCAAAAAGCATCAGTTTCATCGATTTTGCAAATATGTGAAACTATACTATACCGGACGAAGATACAAAATAGTTCTTTGTTTATAAGGCAAAAAAAGTAATAAATTCATTGCCACAGCGACCTTTTATAGATGGCAGTTAATCTATATTGTTTCCGTGTTCCACACATATTTATCCCGCCTATTGTTTAGAATTAATATTAATTTTTACCTTCCGTCACCTTTATATAAGGAAGGTATTCTTTGATCAAAAAGTTCGATGGTGAGTTTTTAATGAATAAGCACGTTTTGGGGTCCCTACATTACGAATTTACTATTTTACGATGTCTGTAGGTGTGTGCGTGCGTGACGACCGTTTCGGCCGCGATAACTCCAATACTCCAAATCCAAAAATTACAATTTGTTCGTATTCCTCATTCTTACATCCAAATGAAGACTTGATTAGATTTTGGTTACAATTGATTAACCGGAAGAACCTTTATTTGATGCTCTTGACTTTATTTGACATTTTATCTTATTAAAAAATAGGATTTGTTTGCATTATATTCTTCATATTCACTGTATTTAGCGATAATTATTTATAAAAAAAAATCTTTTCATAAATCTTGCGGTCTTTATTGTATCACCATGGAAATATTTTCAATAATTCAATATTACTAATAGACAAATGTCAGTGTCAAGTACAATTTACATAATATGTCTACAAAATAATTTTACTGAGAATATAATTCCTTAGTCACGTGACATGTTTTCCGCCAATCAACATTCAGAATCTCCCTAGCTACAAGTTTATCACAGCGATGATAAAAAACAAAGAAATAAACACCGTATTTATAGTCGTTACTAAGGGATTTGTTTTCTTTATTTATGACATTGACAGTTAATTTTGAGTATAAAAATAAATAATAGCAATAATTCAAACTCCAAAATATTAAATAAAACTCGTAAGTACCATGTTTTAATACAATATGAATATGTATATCAAAAGTTAGGTTATGTTAGATTGCAAAAATTCATTATATTCTCTCATTAAATATAAGCTCGTGATATGATTAATAATCGAAGATATTGCTCGTGAAAACGAAGCACCACATTTCAACTCGTCCTTCGGACTCGTGAAATCTGCAGCTCGGTTTCACTCGAGAATATCATCGATGATAATCATAAAACTTGTTATATTACGTATGAAAATACAAGAAACTTTCTTTGTAGTATTTATAAAAAATACATAGAAATGACGTAAGATATTTTAGAATTATTATAATATTATTTCCTTCGTCATTGGTATTATATTGCATAGGTTTGTTATGTAAAAGAAATTTGAATAATTTTACTGACAGTTACTAGTCAATAAAATAATACTTTTTCTACTGTTGTCAGAGAAAGTGAAACTTTGTTGCCTTATAACTTTTAATGTTACTCGGCAAAAATAAATATTTAACAAGGCAAATAATTGATCATTAATAGATCGAATCATTGTCATTAAATTGATCATGATCTCCAAAAACATTATGGTTAATTTTATTTCTCAAAAAATACATGAGATCATTTATGATTGTAAACTTGTAAATAGTAGTAAATCATTTATATTTCTTTTCGTAATTGAAAATCGCTTTCCATTATTCCCGATTTTGCTTACTGATTCCGTTCGTTCATAAAGGGCTTTAAGGGCTGAAATCAAACGTAGAATGGGACGAAATTAAGCGGGTGCTAATTGCAGTGGATTGAAGCAGGTAGTAAATTAATGTTGCCGAGTTATAAATCTTCGTGTCACCCAGTGATTCCACCGGCCTAGCAGGGAATTTACATCCACTAGGTTTCGAGTTGGTTTGGTTTGGGCTTATGGATAGGATAGTTAGTATAGGATAGGATACCAGCCCTTTCCTCTAAGGGCAAGGGTTGTGAGCTGTTATAGAGAAGGGTGAACTAATATGCGTGACTAGTTGAAAAATTGCCGAGGTGTTTTATTTGAAAAGGGACACATTATTTTGAAATTAATTTCGCTCTTTAATTTGATTAGACAAATGGAATAAAAAACTAGAAAGAGTTAAATCACTTTAAAATAAAAACAGTATAAATTTGGCGTCGCAAATATAAAAAGTTCAAATCTTCTAATTATGATAATCTACTAGATCCGTGTACTATTATTGTCCGCACAATTTGTCTCGGAAATTCTGTAATAATATAAGCATTTAATAAATTCCACCGTAAACACCAATTGTAGTACACCTAAACGCTGATCATTAATTATAATGAAAGCAATCTTTGTACATATATAAGTTTTTGTAAGTCCAAGCGGTTTTAAATTAGTTTATTCCGAGCGGTGATTTTTCTTCCGAAACTTGAGTTCAAAAAGGTGTGCATAAAATTAATTAAATAATTTTAAAAGTATAATAAAATATATTTACAACGATAAAGTTAAAGAGAAATATAAATACAAAAAATCTGATGTGGCCAACACTATACCTTCCGTTAATTCTACATACTTTATACAAATCTGTACTGATCTCACCTCGTACTAAACTGAACTGAACTCCTAAAAAGAACAGAATGTTTCGTAAAATAAGTAGAAAATAAAAACGTATATATAGTTTGTTTTTCTATTTCGGTGTTCTTATGTTTCTATAAACGCACTGTTTTGTACTGCAAACACGACGTTTAGAAGATCTATAAGCGTACTATTTTTGGCGCCTTTCATGTTCTAGAGTTGGTAGTCATGCTTTCATAACTGACAGATGACAGGTAACCTCAAAATGGTAAGTTGTTGATAATATTTCAACATATTACTTTTAATTATGGATTTTTATACTTTCTTTAGGTGATAGGACTAGAAAAAAATATAATATTAATTTCACAACCAGAATCAGACCTTGAATCATAAATACGATACACCTTGCAATACACTAATTAATCAATAGTTGACAAAATATGAAATTTCAATTGTTAGCGAGAAGCGTTACCAACATAAACATAACTAACAAAAAAATACCTAGTCATAATTTGACGTCGCAATTTAAATAAATTTAATCGTAAAAATACCTCAATAGAAAAAATAGTATAAAAAACACGTATCATAAGGCCTGTTGACGCACTCGTCCTTTGTAAAACTCGCCTAGCGGCTCGTTTTCCAAACTTGGACTCGTACGTTAACAGATTGCCTTATGATACTTGTGTTTTAATGTACTATTATGGAATAATTTTACTGGAAATATAGAAGGTTTTGCAAGAAAATTTTTATATGGAATTTGTACAAAATTCACAGAATTGACGGAAGATAATGTGCTGACCACATTTTTTTTATTTAAAAACAGTAAAATCACTGTTGGTTTCAATATTTTTGATGATGATGTTATAATAAAATATAATTAAACATACAATGTGAATGTGTTATAATGCTAGGTCTTTATTGTTCTCTCAATTTGAAAGTGTGGAAGTGTATAATCTGTATGTAGTTTAATAATCGCACAATTAATATGAGGGGTAGGGGTAGTGTGGAAGTGGAACTAAACGTGAACGGTTCCACATTCGCCAGATGGTTTATCGGCGCTGGAATTATACGGACAGAAATGCAATTTGGCGGCGGGTATATGTGCCCGTGCCACTCTAGGGTGGGGGTGCCATCCACACAGAATTGGAGTCAGGAAATTTCATCGTGTTTCATTCACATACAGTAAAAAAATTAAAATATATACGATTTACTTGTACATACCTATATTAAATAGGTACATAACAGTACGCTGTTTTCTACAAAAATTAATGTGACCTGTTTATCTCTATTGAAATTACAAAGTAAATGAACTCTTCATTTCCTTCTCTTGACTCTTACACATGTGTGTATAATATGTTTATAAAACATCTTCAAATTTCATCAATTTTCCAACTAAATTTAACAATGTTAACTTTAATCTAAAATTTTCTTGACGCTCTCAATCCGAGGATGGCCATCCATAGCCGAAATCGATAATTGAAAAGATTTTATAAATAAAAAACTTTATAAACAACAGTGTGCTTTTACATATATTTTTCAACCTTTCAAACATTTATCATGTACTCTGAACTGGAGCCATCATCATAATACCACCTAAAAGAAAACATTTGAAATTGAAAGAAAAGCCGAAATATTGGAACATTTAAAAGCAGGTAGAGGAGCTACATTTTTATGGCGAAAATATGAGGTAGCTAAATCGACAATAAGTTCAATAAAAGAAAAAGGATACAAATTATATAAAATATCGATTGCACTTTCACCGGACTTAGAAATAGGAAAACATTAAAATCGGCAGTATATCCTAAAATGAAAAAGGCTCACTATAAGTGATTTTTAAAACAAAATAACATGCACCAATTGATGGAGAGTAGCGGTGGGATCCGGATCCGAATAGTTTCGGATTTGGATCCAAAAATATGTGGATAATTGAATGTATCCGAATCTGATTAACGGATCTTGAATCCGGATCCGAATATCGAATCTTGGAAACGGATTTGAGTATCGGATCTTAGATTCGAATATGAGTATGAGAATCGGACTTTAGATATGGAATTTCAGTATCCGGATCGGTTCTCGGACTCGAATGTTCTCAGTAATGAACCTTTCATTCGAATATTAGCATCGGGTCTTATCAAAAGCACATAATACAATGAAATTCATGTCATATTAATATATGTTATTTTATATGTGTAATAAAAATAATACAAATTTTATTTTTTTATTAACAATTTACTAAATAGGACTCTGTAAAAGTATAAATTCTTTTTTCTTTACATTTGCACAAACTGCCTGGTTATTTTAGAGGGGTATTATAAAATGTATTATTGTTTGTTTCCTAGTATTTACAGACCGCTGTAAAGATAAACAGCACTTTAACAGTTTGAAGTTTGAATTTGAACTCAATTCAAGACGTTAACCTTCACATTTAAAATGAAGATTCGGATCCAGAATTATAATTTGGATTTGGATCCGTAAACAAAACATCGAATCAGGTTCCAAGTCCGGATCCGGATCCGTAAACAAAATATCGAATCCGGATTCGAATTAAATGTTCGGATATCCGCTTCAATATTCGAACGTCGGATATCCGAGGCTCCGGATATTTTTAAATCCGGGTTCTCGGACCCAAGTTTTGTCGGATCCTCATAGCTCTAATGGAGAGATGATTAAAAAAAGAGCAAAAATTTTACGTTAAAACTTCATTTCATGCTAGCCATGAATGGCTACAGATATTTAAAATTTGCTATGGTATTCAATTATTAAAAATATCAGGGCTGAAGAAAACGCATATGAAATAGTTTTTTAAAGGTCTATTTCGTCAGAACTTACGATCTAAAAATTAATATTTTGATATTTAACTTGTATTGAAGTAATTAAAACCAATAAATTTGTTTAAAATTGTTCAACTTATTTCATAAGAACTCGAAAAAGTGAACAAACTCGATATTGTGACATGGCCCTCCATTAATTAGTTCACTGTATGGAGACTCTACTGTATATGATTTTTCTTAAGATTTATCCATAGGTACTACAGCCCTTGCATTACCTTTGTAAATTGTAATATAATTATAGTATTCATTGTAATTATTTTTATCGGAAATGATAAATACAGTGGAGTATATATATGGTGCGATGACACATTTATTTATTTGAGAAATGGCGAATCCTCCCTGAGTCCGTTCGTTGACGTGAGTGTCGACTCCTCATTCCAGCCGGTCGGTATAGTAGAATTCCCATTTATCAGCGAGTGTTTATGAAGCTAGTTACCGTCCGGGTTCCGGGTTCTGGTAGCTGGGTAGTCCGGGTGTTTCGGCCTCGGCGCCCGGAGTGATTAACTGCCGCGCATCCACAGCGGCACAGCCAAATCAGTCCGCCAAATTAAATCCCGCCTCAGATTATTACATACCTCACTCACACAAACCTAACTCCGGACTAAATTCAGCCTTTTCAGCTTAAAACACTGACAGACAGATTAAAAATATAGCTACTTTTAGAGACGACTATTTCACTTTTTACCTCTCGCTAAGAGAGGTATTGGATTCATGCTAAAAATCGCATATCCAGATTTTATTGAATAAGCACGTTTTAAGGTCCCTACAATCCGATTTTAACATTTTTACGATGATGTCTGTGTGTGTGTGTGTGTGTGTGTGTGTGTGTGTGTGTGTGGATGTGTGTGTGTGGGATGTTGGAAGGACGGTTACTCAAAAACTATAAAACTTAAAATTTGTTTAACAACGTATTTCCCAATCGGACATTCATGGGAAGATCTGAAAAGGTTTTGGTAACAATTGGACAACCGGAAGTAGAAGATTCTTGAAAAAAAATCTTCTAAATATTATTTTTTGAAAATTTTTCTTGATAATATTAAAGAAAAATAAATTCTCTTTCTGATACATTTAAATATTTTTATACATATTTTATAGATTTAGAGATAAAAGGAATATAATATATAAAATAATGTTGTAATTAATTTTACAACCGAAAGGATGCCATGAAAAATAGTTGCAAATTTAAATTATTTGTAACTGACAGATAAATGTCAGTGTCAGAAATAATGAGTAATGAAAGAAAAATGTATTTGGAGAATCCCTTAATTCTTGATCTGTGACTATTATGGAGATGACAAGTCTAGGTTGAAGGACTTAAATTTGTTTCAAACATTATGGGACAATGTACACCAGTACTGTAGACTAGAGTAACTTTGAATTGCGAAAAAGCTATCAAATTCTTCTCAAGTAAGTTGTAAATATTGACAAAATTACACATCGATATAAGAATAATCGGAGTGCAATCTATCCGTCACTTTATTAAAGGGAATTAAGGTTATTTAGATATAACAAGTATCAAAAAATAAAATGTAAAAGAAGATATATAAGAATAGATGCACAATCCAGATATATACATTTTAGACCGCCCAAAATTAATGTTTTTACTAGAAGAATATGAAGAGAAAGTAAACAAAGTTGTTCGAATTGAAAATTGCTGTTACCAGCCTAATATTTATATATGGTAAACTCTACTTTGTAATTTATTGTAACATAATTTATGGTAATTATCTTTATGTTGAGACATGCTATTATTGAATAATAAAGAAGTTTATACGTCATAGATTTATATGAATATATTATTTGTATTTATAAAAATAATCTTTGCTTTATGCATACAGCCAGGTAAAATATACGGCGAGAGGTTATGTGCTGGCCACATCAGATTTTTCATAATGAATAGTGTTTTAAATCTGAACAATACGGAAAAAAGAAATATGAATTGTTAGTCCTAAATACAGAATAGTTAAAACTTTTTTAATCAATATTTTAAATTTAAAGTATCGTTGTGAGTGAAAATATGTACTTAACCAAAGAGCACTTTCGAATCATGATTTATTATGATTTTAAAAAGGTTTAAATGCTTATGAATACAAAGAAAGTGTCAGTTTTAATGAGTAAGCTGTTTTTTAGTTACCATTTACCAGTGATTTAAAGAATTTGAACGAAAAAGGAATTCTGTTCAACACCAAAACGGAGCTTCTAGTATTTAAAGTAAAAAAAAAAATTAAATGGAAAATTATTATTTTTATCTATTAATTAATTATTTATAAATAGTGGAAAATTATGTATAAATTATTAATTACTAATTATAAATAACTATTAATTTTCAAATTAAAAAAAATACTTTAAAATTGAATTAGAATTGAAAAGACAACAAAAACAGAAATCATTGTTGACTCTTAATCTACAGTAAACACGAATTAAACATCTATATTTAATAACACTAAATTTCGAGCAATATATGGGAAATAAGCAATATGACATCTGGTGGTATTTTCTTGATTGTATAAACACAAGTGTTATCTATTATGTTTATAATATTTACGTTTACATATGTAATATCTCTTAATATTATACACTTAGTACATAAATATAACTAGTAAATGTCAAATTATCCCGTTAACATTAGTTCCACTTTGGCGCTGCGATCTTATTTGCCATCGCCTATACCTCGATAAATGATAATCAATCTTTATTAGGTAGCTATATTTAGGTGTTATATCGTCATTTGTTATTTGTTGTTGATTTAGAATTACCAACATAAATATAAAAGGCAGACGATTGATACTTTTTACATGCACAGCTCCTTTGGCGTTCCCCTGATTTTTCCGGTGTGTGTATAATTATATTTTTTCAAATGAATTTTGAAAAGAAATAGGCTACTAATATTTCAGAGATGACCATAATTAAATCTTAACCAAATCAATTGTGCGTATTTTGGTGAAGCAGATCTGTCTGGTTTTGGTTTGTGAAGGGTGGTGTGTCGTGAGCGGTCCCATTATTAAATTATCCAATTTAATTAATGACCTGACGTCACCTCTGAACGGTTGCGATCACATTTACTAAGGGCGTGTTCCAGCTGTCTCTTTGGCAGTGGTGGCGGCGAGATCTACCAACACTGACTTCGATCACTAACATTTTTAGTTTTAAACTTTACTAAAACAACTATTATAATTCCGGTAAAAGAAAATAACATTTAATAGTTACACCATAACTGATGTGGCCAGCACATTACCTTCCGTCAATTCTACGTATTTTATACAAATTCCACACAGACTTTTTTGCAAACAATTCTATGGGCGTTTTCTTTTTAGGGGAGAACTGATCTGACCTCGTACTGAACTGAACTAAACTTACCTTATGTGATTTGTTTTTCCTATATTAAATTATTTTACATTTTTGTAATTCCACTAAAATCATTTCAAAAAAATATTATGTAAATTCATGTCAATTAGTAATATTTGAATATTCTATTTCCATGGTGCAGCTTTTAGCAACATAGGTTGCAAGATATTTCTTTATAATTTTTTATCTCTAAATTCATTGAATATGAAGAAAATCGGAAATTCCTCCTTCACACAAATGTAAAACCACTCGCTGCTATAGGTTCCGCATATTTACATATACCCTTCTCTTCTTAACTCGAAGAAAGGTTGGCATTCATCTTATCTTCTTTTATGCGATGTTGACCTATCGTTTCTTAAATTGCCCACGTTACCATCTTCCTGGAAGGATGAAATTCATTTTTTCTCGCCAAAAAGTCTTTGATTTTTCTCAGTATATGACCATACCATCTAAGTCTTGCGTTTCTCATTTTGTCTGCTATGGATGCAGCACGTATAATCTAATGCACGACAGTGTTCTATCCCAGTGAAGTTGGCACCCCAATGTAGGGATTAAGAGAAAAAAAACTATTGCATAATTTTGCCCAAATTATACCCAGTTTTACCCAACTCTTATTTTTTTGCTCCGCCCGCCATAACGCAAAATTCTGGCTTACTTGATTTTATCGAATTCGCTTATGGGGGTTCCACACAATATATTCGAATATTGACTTACTGGTTAGTGTTGGGCAAACCTGGGCATAACTTGGGTTAGGTTCGGTAAGATTAGGTTAGGCCAGGCTAGGCTAGGAGGTTAGATTAGATTAGGTTAGGTAGATACTTAATTATGCGCTTATGGGGGTTCCACACCATAGAAAATCGACTTTTGACTTATAGGTTATGTTCTCTCAATTCATACGTATGTATACTCTATTTAAAAATTGTACGAATTACATATCACAAAAATTTCTTTTCTCCCGCCACTGGTGTTCTCCACTCCGGGGGGTGGTAGTTGGAATTAGATTGAAGAGATCGGTGTTGATTACGCTTATTACCTGATTGCCGTCCTGATAATGGATCTGGTTTCTTCGTTGGATTGTTGATTGAGTTTCAGATGACATTCATTTCCTTTTATCTCTCTCACACATACTAAACCTAATCATTTTATATCTCTTTTCAACAATAATTCTGACGTCATTACTGCTTTTGTTTATTGAGATGATTGGATCGGATATATAATACTGGAGTTTCATTTTTCACCAAGTTAAGATTTAAAACGGAAATTGATTTTCGTAGATTGATAACCACTTAAGTAAAGAAGACTGTATAATGCCAATAAATGTATCATTTCGTCTATCCAATATATTTATTATAACATTTATGAGTATATCTTAAATAAGTGTGAAAAGCATGATGATATTATTATGAAGGATTGTTGAATAAAAAGCTTCCAATTAGTGAGTTTCTGTTCTCTTTTATGGAAGCATAGTCGTGTTAATTCTTTCCATGGCGGACCACAGAACGGCTATTAGAGCATTAACGCGCGAGTAACGCTGCCAAGTTTCCAAGTTTACAAGAGTCCCTGTTCACTCTGCTGTGCTGACATTTGCATACACGAAAAGCTCTGGAATCATTGTCTCGTCAACCGAGCACATTATGCTTCAAACTCACCACGGGCTACAACATAGACGTACGGAGAAGAAAACACTGGGCGTAGAAAAACAAATATTTCGTTTTGAGAAGATAGAAAATAATTATTTGTATGTCACGGATTCTCATGTTCACCTGTATAACAAATTTCAAGGAAACACTCGGTATTTAAAAGAACTAATTATATTCGAAATAAATTATGAAAGTGTGAAAAGATAATGTCAACCACATGGATTTGAATCATGGACCATTACTTTGCCGGAGTAACGCTCTACTAACTGAGCTATGGCCGATCTATCCAATGGCTGACATTATTTTCCACTTTAACCGCTAATGTATCTCTCTTTGAAGAATACAGTTTCTGACATGTCCACAATGATGTTTAAATCTAGTGGTAATCCAATCCCACATCATACAACGTGACACAAAACTACATTCTCCAAAGAGAGATACATTAGCGGTTAAAGTGGAAAATAATGTCAGCCATTGGATAGATCGGCCATAGCTCAGTTAGTAGAGCGTTACTCCGGCAAAGTAATGGTCCATGGTTCAAATCCATGTGGCCGACATTATCTTTTCACACTTTCATAATTTATTTCGAACATAACATAACTCTACGTTAATTTCAACTAATTATATGTTTACAAAATTACATACAGTAAAATTTTTGAAAGATGTCCGATCAAGGTTATCTGTATCATGAACGAATTAACAAATTGGCATATATTTATCTCTTTCCTTTGCAAAGGTTATAAGCATGTGCGATAAGGATAGATATAACACGCTTGTCTTTCAAAAATTCATATTGTTTCGACTAAGCTAGGACATTCCACTTTAAAACGAGGCTCGTTGTTGATAACACTTTCGCTGTAACGTAAGTTTATTTATTAATTCAGATACATTACCTTAATTCATAGCCGTACAAATAACGTTATTTTGTGTCAGAGTCACTGACACTGACATTGTGTCATTATCTTATTTTTCACATATTTGGTTTTACATTTGCTTATAAACTTACCAGTTGACTTATTTTTGAATTTTGAATGCTTTTATTGTAACATATAATTTTATAATAATAAAATAACAGTGGTATCTTATGTACCCTCATAAAAACTAAGCAAACGACACTACTGAATTTGTCATAATGCGCGGAACAAAAATCTGAATTCATACATTTCGTAGACGACCTTGATCGGACATCTTTCAAAAATTTTACTGTACATGTGTGGCTATAGCCGTTATTTCATTAAAATCACAATTTATTCGTCAATATCAATTCCTTCTAAATCCACACACCGCTTGACACTGTCCTTCAGTCCATCAACGGCATTCTGAAAGACTAAAACTTGGATACTGTTCAATACCTTCGTCACGATGGTTTATGTGTGTGTTACATCATCGTAACGGTTCCCTTTCAACTTCAAATTTCGTTTGGGGAAGGAGAACAGTTAGCCGGGACCAAATCAGAAGCATACGGAGGATGATTCAACACAGTGACATTTTTGGAAGACTACTGCGCACAAGTTTTGTTTTTGTTTAAACCTTCGACGATAGTCAATCCAGATGTATCTTTGTCAATGTTCAACTACTCTGTAACCGTCTTAATCGTAATACATGGATCGGAAACCATTAGTTGTCGAACTGCTTCGATATTTCGGCGTTTCTGCTTGATGCAGAGTGATCACTCTTTGGGTCAGCTTTGTTTTCATCGCAAAATCGACATTGCAATGAGACAATGAAGCATCCCCAAACGCTTTTTAGACTAAAATAGACGATTATATTGGTTCTTCGCACAAACGAACACAAAATTTGATTGCGTACCATTGTTCAACGAATCCATACATGACGTGGCAGATTTAAGAAGTCAACACACTATGCCCATGCGAGAACTATACTGCACCAATATTAATAAATCTTGAGGGGGATGTTGGACGAAGGTTTGGGTTCCATTTCATAGATGGTGCTGTTATTTAGCGCTACAGAAAATCAGTCCTAAATCTTTATGGCCACACCGTGTATTTATTTCCTGGAATATTTTGTCCTTTTTGAAAATTCTTGTCTACGTCCATGGCGTGTGTCTTTACGATTATGATATTTAGAGTAACTGTGTCTTTCAGCCTACCTACCTGAATAATTTTCTAATAATATTTACAAAATGGCTGATGCCCTAACGTCAAATTTCCAAAGAGCGAATTAATTTGACGCAATAAACGCTCGAGCACAAATCGTAAAAGAGCTAACGAAGTCCATGCAGAAATTCATCCGTTTTAATTGCAAACAGTTTATGATCTTTTTGTTCATTCTCATTCATTATACGAAAAATTTATATCTGAATTATTACGCCAAAGGGTTTCATGCGCTCATTATCCTCGACGATTATTAGACTATGAATTGTTATCGCCATCAACAAAATCCTGCAGGAAAATATTTTGCAAAAAAAAATTCTACTGTAAAATAATATAATAATGACTGAAATCTGTGAATATCTTATACGAGAATCATAGACTAGAATTATTGAAAATACGACATAATGGTTTATATTTTTTAGAATTTTATTTTTAATAATTCAAAATATTTCCGAATAAAATGTAGAATGTTATGTCACTTTATTTTACACAAATGGACATTTCACACAACATTTGTCCATCTTCGGGTAATAAAAGAAATAAACACAATTTTAACAAATGTACAAAAATAATAAATTTCAACTTACCAAAGGATAAAAAAGTTTTTGAAATCATAAAGATTTTGTTAAACGTGCTTAAAGTTTCATTTTGTTGCACTAGATATTATAAAAATAGTTCACGCCCAAAATTTTGTCGAAAATGAAAGTAGAAAAACATGACAAAAGTTAGCATGTTAACTACAGGGCAACAGATTGAGCACTCCTGCATATATGAAAAAAAGATGTGCACATAAAATGGTAGGGGGAACAACAAAAGGCAAAAAAGAGGAGAGAGTAATAGCAATTGAAATTAAAGTATTTTTGTAATATTAGTTCACCAAAATGTAACGTTTAGCACGTTTATGATTGTAAAACTTTATTATCCATTGGTAAGTCGAAATTTATTACTTTTGCACATTTGTTAAAATTGTGTATACAGGGTGTTTATTAAACATAGGGCAAAAATTGAAGGGATTATTCCCTGGACCATTCTAAGATGATTTTGTCCTTTGATGATTTTTGAAAAGCCGCTTTGTTTCGAAGATACAGGGTGAAAAAAAAATCGACAAAACCAATTTTGATATTTTTCAAATTATTAATCTAGTAACAGCAGGCAAGTTATGTGTCAAATTTGTTGAGACGTTTGGCTGTTTGACGTGTATTTTCTGTCTATAATACTTAAACTTTTGTTAGTGAAGTCCTCTTATCATGAATACGAACGCCGAGATGACTGACATGCATTTTATTTATGGACTTACCGGCGAGGTGTATCGCAACTTTTTGGAACATACTCTACCTCAGTTTCTGGAGGATGTACCATTGGCAACAAGAAATGCAATGTGGTTTATGCACGATGGTGCACCAGCGCATTTTAGTGTGGTTGCTCGTGATTTTTTAACAATAACATACGGAGATCGCTGGATTGGTCGAGGTGGACCTCACTTATGGCCTTCTCGATCCCCGGACTTAAACCCCCTGGATTTTTTCCTATGGGGCCATCTAAAATCATTAGTATATGCTACTCCATTGGCAAATTTGGAAGATTTAAGACATCGGATAATTGCTGGCTGTAACTCCATAAGAAACGATCCTGGTGTTTTTGAAAGAGTTCGGCAATCAATGAGAAGAAGATTGGATTCTTGCATCGTAGCTGGAGGTAGTCATTTTCAACAGTACTTGGAGATTAAGAAACTTTACATGTAATTTTTGGTATTAAATGTTGTTATTGTCGAAATTATTTTTCGCCCTGTATCTTCGAAACAAAGCGGCTTTTCAAAAATCATCAAAGGACAAAATCATCTTAGAATGGTCCAGGGAATAATCCCTTCAATTTTTGCCCTATGTTTAATAAACACCCTGTATTTCTTGTATTAGCTGAAGATGGACAAATGTTGTTCGAAACGTCCATTTATGTAACATAAAGTGACATAACTATGGTCATAATTTATTGGTACTTCCGGCTTTCTATATTTAATTCAAACTTCAAGATGTTCCCAAAATCCTACATTCCAAAGTAGTTCTCCTCACTTATAATACACTTCATCATTCTTTCCTTCCATTTCTTTCATTAATGAATTGCACTATTGCAGCAGCACGTATACAATATAAATTAGTGATTAAAAAAAAAACAATGGACAGAGGAGGTGATAAAAATAATGATATACATCACATTTAATGATTATTTATATATAGTTTCAAAACGACATATTATGAAAAACAAATACCACACCTTCTACTTAATTTAAATGTGACAGTCCAGTAACACACTTCTCGTTTCGTTAGTAAATAGAAGAACGTGTAAAATAAGTAATTGTCACAATAAATTACATGTATAAACATCCCCCATAATCATATTATAAATTACCATCATGAGCTAATTCAAATATGAAAAATATCTAGCTCGAGTGTGAAAACTGTAGGGGTAGTTTAGTTGGTTCCCTGTGCTGTTTACCCTCCGTGTTTAAGTAGTGGTTTCCTGCGGAAGGAAGTTACAATGCAGGGCTGTGAACTGTAAACAGACCCATCAGCCCTTTGTACAAATACTGACCCTTGGAGAACTCATGCAATAATCTACAATGTAATGAAATTACTTTTGGTCTATGTACTTACAGCTAAATAAATTACGCTGTTTAAATTTATACAACTAGAACAAAATTTATGGCAAGTAGCTGTCACTCGGGCTAAAGATGGTGAATTGAAAAGTTCGCGGCTTAACTAAAAAAGGACAGCACCAGGCGCACAATTTTTTTGTGAGCTTTTGTGAGCAGCCAATAATATCTGCGAAATTTTACGTTAATCCGCTAATTTAATTTTTTGCTAATTAATGCATTGACTTTTTTGAAAGTGGCGAATCCCTATGCTTCGACTATTTCGACTGTTGCTTCGATTCAGGGTGATAGTGATGAACCCATATCTCATCGGTAGTAACAATTATTACCAAAACATATCAATATTAGATTCATAATGGAGCTACAAGTCGGACATCAGGAAACTACCACATTTCTGATCAACCGGGAGGCCCACCTCGCATTGCTCAGAATGTTTTAAATCCGGGCATAAGGGATGCCCACGGACTTTGCTATTTCACGAACCTTTTTAAATTGTTAAATTAATTTATTTAGTGCAAATTCTTTTTATTTTGATATATAGTTGTAAAAATGAAGTGTCCGAATCATTTTGTGAGTCACTGTATTTATTTATTTAAAAAGTCAATCCACACGTTAATTTAAAAAAAATACAATTTTATTCCAACATTGTAGTTAATTTTTAGCAACTGGTTAAAACCGTTATGCAATAGAAATTGATTTTACAATGAAAATTCCAATTTTCTGTTTCATGTCAACATACTTGATTGATGAAAATTTTTAATTACCTATATTTCTACTCAAATTTTGTGTTCATTTTTATTTCTTAATTGTTCGCTTCAGTCTTTCATTCATTTACTTCTTTCCTTGTTAATCTTACCTTTATATTTCTCTATCTGCACCCTTAGCAGGCAATCTTAACCAATTGCAATGAATTCCAATGAATCTTTATCTGTAAGTGTATCGTGAACATCTTTAGCATGAGTGAGACAATTGAGTAGTCAGGCAATAAGTCAAGAGGGCTGTGAAGTTTCAGCCGGTCACGCAGGCTGGGGAAACAAATGTCACAGGGGCACTAAATAGAACCCCGCGGAGGCTAGATAGAGTGGACACATTGACAACAGTTTGCTTAGAGACGACACAAATCAATTGAAACTCAAGAAGATTGGTATAAATAAATTATATCAAATCGTTAATACAATTTTTTAAAAATGATTAAAATGAATTAAAATATTACTGATATATATTCAATAATATTGACGAAAGTAATAACATTATTATATTATATTGGGCCTAACAAAATGTTTCTCTCCCCCCCCCCCCTTCAAGGCCTGGTCCGGATTTAGTCCATTGCCTATATGGTCACGCTAACTGTACATTTATTCCCGATTAAAAATTATTATTTAATTGTTTATTTCTGTCTGCAGCATATGTCTTCTGCCAATTGCTACGTCATTAACAAGTATTAGGTAACTATTTTTTTTTTGTTAAATAAGAATACCTTTCAATTAATTAGCAGACAGCATTTACAATTTGTATTTCGTAGTGAAAGAATGATTGTTCTTGGAGTTGCTCGAACTTTGGTGTTACAATTGCCTTTTATTTGTATTGTATTTATTTGTTTTCGCAGTGTTCACATTTGTAGTATGACTATTTTTTTTTAATTTTAATACTTTTATTGTTAAATATACTCGTATTTTTATTGAATTTAATTTGACAGAATGGGCAGAACTAGAGTTTTAACTCATACAATTACAAAAATGACCTTGAAGAGAAATCTTTAAAAAATAAACTACAGTAAAATTTTTGAAAGATGTCCGATCAAGGTCGTCTACGAATTGTATGAATTCAGATTTTTGCTCCGCCCATTATGACAAATTCAGTAGTGTCGTTTGTTTAGTTTTTATGAGGGTACGTAAGATACTACTGTTATTTTATTATTATAAAAATAAATATTACAGTAAAAGCATTCAAAATTCAAAAATAAGTCAACTGGTATGTAAAACCAAATATGTTAAAAATAAGATAATGACACAATGTCAGTGTCAGTGAGTCTGACAGAAAATAACGTTATACGTACGGCTATGAATCCAGGTAATGTATCTGAATTAATAAATAAACTTACGTTCCAGCGAAAGTATTATCAACAACGAGCATCGTTTTAAAGTGGAATGTCCTAACTTAGACGAAACAATATGAATTTTTGAAAGACAACCGTGTTATATCCATCCTTATCACACACTCTTATAGCCTTTGCAAAAGAAAGAGATAAATGTATCCCTATTTGTTAATTCGTTCGTGATACAGATGACCTTGATCGGACATCTTTCAAAAATTTAACTGTAGTTATATTATTTCAAGCTTCATTATTTATTTCCACAAAAATCAAATCGCTTGATAAGTCAAAGCCTGTTTAAAAGTTTGACTTGACATTTTCAAGCTGTAAAATGTCAATCTCGGCTATTTATTTCGAAAATTGAAAACGTATTTACAAAATTCAAGCAGCTTTAAACGTCGAAATAAACGTTGTCCATAACTAGATGTAAGATGCTCCTGAAAAATACTTGAAAAATATTTTGTTTTATTCGTGTTGCTGTACGACGACAGTGGCTGGCTCATAAAAATTCCTGGTAGTGAGAAGCCAAGTAAAAACCGTATCCAATTGCTAACAATTGTCAGGAGTTTTTCTTGCGCGAATGGATGTCCCCAATATTTCAAAACAACGCGGCTTGTCCTGCAAGAAAGGCAGATGGAGTCGGTGACATTAGTTTTCCTCCGGCGTCAGTTCAGTAATTACCCGAAACACATAAGTCTCGTGTTTTTGTCCTAAGCGAGCTACCAGAGACAAATTGGTCAACGTGCTATGACTATTCTTTCAGTTTTTACTACATAAAGGGATGGGGAAGGTGTACCACTACGGGGAATTACCAAAATATAGGAATTACTATTACTGTACTTTGATCAACGAATTTGTTATAAGAAAACCGAAATATTGTTTAACTTTGCAATATTTATAAATAAATTAAATATTTAAGATTGGTATGGTTACGTTATAAGGCGAACTTCATGTGCGTCTTTATTCTATTGTTAATTTATTTTTCTGCGATTTTAATGAAGTTTGTATAATATTGGCGCGTAAATTCAAAATTATATTGACACTTTTAAATGTGTTTGGGAGACGGAGAGGTTAGTTAGATTTCTTAAATTGATATTGCAAATATTTATCTAAAAGTTAATTTATCGCGTTTGGATTTATGATTATTAGTAAATTCTGTGTATGGGTAAGTCTCAGCGGGTTGCCTTCACATCATCCTATCCTACGCCTCTTTTTTTCAGCTCCTTAATATATAAACATTCCAAATTTTATTTTTTCTCTTCTTGTTATCCCATGTATTTTCTTTTCAATTATAATTCTCTGAAGACAATTCCTCCATAAAATATGGCCAATAAAGTTAGCCTTCCTTTTTCCTATTTTTGTCGAAATACCTCTGAAGTATAATCTACCTACACTCCAAGTTTTAAAACAATTGACCACGCAGTAGCTGAAATATTTGCAATTAAATTTGGCCTTTTTAATACGTGAAGAATAGGAAATGGCTAAATAAACTCAACATTTTAAATTATAACTTTTATATCTATACCGACATTTAATCGAAAAACTAGTATGTTATAGTAGACTAATTAACGGATTATATATAAAAATTTGAAAAATATTTAACACCCAGATTTAATTTTATTGTCTCTAGAAAATTATAATATGACGATACGATAAATAAGTAGAATTATACTTGACAACCATGTATAAGCGTTCTAGATGGAATATCAGTTAGCAATGCCCACTTTGTTATAAGCGAATAAGAGGTGTTCTTTGGTTAAAGGAATTTCAAACATAACATTCGAAGGAAATATTTTTTAAACGGGTATAATACTGCTTTCTTGCAAACCTTTTTCGTACAGGCAACCACCCTAACACGGCATTCCTTCAATACATGTTCGTTCTAACACGGTTCGAGAATTCCTTATAACACGGCAGTCCTTCAACATGGTTTCCCTGTAAAATGGATCGAGAATTGGGTAAATAACGCGAAACTCTGTATGTATACTGTATAACATTAACGCATCTCCGCACAGTGTAACTAGACCTACGGAAATTTCTGTTTTTCTACGGATTTTTATTTTTATTTTTACGGAAATCAGGAAATCAAATGAAAAACTCAGGAAAATTAACGATTTTATCATATCAAGTTATTTTATTATCGTATCCGTCATCGTAGCGTCATAGTACTGTCATCGTACCGAGAACGTAGATGTAAATGGGTCCATTAAAATACATTGAAGCAAGAAGTACCGTACCGTCATCGTACCGTTATTGTACCGTCATTGTACCGCTAATGTAAATCAAGCCTAACCGTGCACGGGGCCCCTCTTTAGCTATCCACATTACTTTTGATTTTTTATACTTATTTTTATTCCATACTCTTCATACTTCGTCCAAACTAACAGTTTAAATTGAAATAGACATGTTGAAAATTATTGCGAATCATTATTGTCTACATTTTTGAAGACTCGATTTATAAATATTATTGCATTAAACTAATTAATAAGATTTACATTATTATAATTTTGTATTTTTGTTTAGATGTGATAGAATGTTTATTTATTTCTCATTTTTGTTGCAGGAAACCCACAACAACAACAACAACAACAACAACAACAACAACCATATGCAGACATTTGGGTAAGTTCTACTAATTTGCCATATATTTAAAATATTCCTTTTAATACTGAATAGTATTTCAAACTTGTTGCTATGATTTTGTGAGAATTCTTTTCTCTGAGAAGTTTTGTTTTGCACGTAGTACCCAATAAACAAATAGCCGGTAATCTTTCACGACGCCTGCAATATGTTCACTAGGCGACAGATCCTTGGTCGCGTCTTCTCTCGATCACTTCTTCGCTGTTTCCCACAAAAAAGGGGCGAAGTCACTATGATATTTAGGTAGTGGAGCACCTCTTTAACTTTTTTCCACCAAGAGACAGGCTGGTACTTAAATCAATTGAAAATAAACTAAGGACGAAGTAAACAGTAAAATGTTTAACGTTTGATGAAATTTGTGAAATTATGACTGCCGCAATTACAACGAACAAAAGGCGGAATGGTATATTTATATTTATTTAATTATCGGAATGTAATTACAAGTGTAGTTGAATTTATATGCCCAACTATACAAAACTAATTAATTTCTCCATATAGAAATATATAGTAGATAGTGGGTACAACAATTCAAATTCAAATTTAGGTAAATACGTATATATGTAACCTAATATACTTATAAAGTTAAATGCTGAATATGATTATCTATTTATTTGTAAGATGTGTTATAAAATTTAAATTTATTTTTCTACGATCGTGCAAAAAATATAGTGATGCCGTGGGATCTCGCGTTTTCGAATCGAGACGAAAATGTTTTCGAGGTTTTCTCGAATAATGAATACGCTCGTACTTTCACAGGGCAGTTCGGACCTCTCACTCTAATCATGCGCACGACGACACTACTAAAAATAGTCTATTTATAAATGAAAAGGCGCATATTTGAAATTATTTTATATTACTAATTTATTAAAATAGATGAATTTTACAATTTTATAAAAAAAACGACAATTTTTTAAAAAAATTTAATGACTCCATTGTCACTACTAATCGTATTTCAATTCCTGCTGTCACAATTTGCAGTAAGAAATAAAAACTTTAAATTTGATCTTCTGAAGTATTTGAAAAATCTAGTATAAAACTAGTGTTGATATTTATTTATTTTACTCTTATTTAAAACAACATTCTCCCCTTCCACATTGTGAAAAAGTATATCCTCCACGTCCGTTTTGTATCTCAGCGACCAGAAACGAGCAAATTCGTATGCGAAATTAGAAAATTCAATTAGCGCCTGGTGCACACCTTGTTTCTGTGCCGAGCACGAGGATGAGGATGGGAAGAAATCGCCGTCGCTCCGGTTAGCCAGGCTACAGCAGCCGACATCCAACCCTAATCAAGTTTATTAAAGCAATAGCGACGCCGGCATAACGCGATCCTAACGAGTGCTGCAAACATGGCGTGGACAGAGAGCCACAGTCACACGATCAAAAACGGAAACACAATGAAAAGAGAGACACCAAATTATTAAATAACAAATAAATTCAAATTGGAAAATATTTCCGATTTTCAGCACAAAAGTGTTCCTAATAGTGTTCTCTCCACGATAGCTTTGAAAACCCGCGAGGGAATGCCTGATAAATGCCTTTCAAGGTATGATCGTCAGTACCAAAATCTGTAAATAAAAGCCAACCTGCAGGCCTAAAAATTATTACAGAAATAACTATTCCAGGGGAATAAGTGTCTATTTTTGCCACAATGTGGTCCGGTATTAAAAAAAATTGCATATATTTTATCGTATTATGAAAATATGATTAATTTTCAATGATTTTGTAGCAAAATATTTTTAATATAAAATTTTTCATTCATAATTTAAAATTTAAAAATCTTATGTGACCAACACAATACCTCCCGCCATTTACCTATGGGGTCTCGTTGCCGCGTGCCTGATGTCTGGTCGCGAATCTGGGGAATCCGATTCGATCCCGATCAACGCCAAATAATTCGAATTTTAAATGGCATAAAATTAACCCTTGTGGTAAACGCCCGCACAATACAAATATGTCATCATCATTACCGAAATGTGTGTACAAATCAGATTAGCACACCCAAGGCACACGTTAATTTAAAAAATCTGATGTGACCAACACAGTACCTCCCGCCATTTACCTATGTATATAAATAAATAAATATTTCATCACGGCATATTACCCATTGCTGGGTGTGACAATCTGCTGTGTACACAGATATCGGTAATGATGGAATATTTGTACCGTGCGGGCGCTTACCAGGCGTCACCTCACGGGCACTCATTGCTGGCGTGGAGAGTGCGCCACAGGAGTCAATTTTGTGCCATTAAAATTCGACGTAATTTTTGGCGTCGGTCGGGATAAAAATATAGAAAAAGTATTAAAGCAAACCTGTAGAAAATGGAATAATCTTTAATTTTTATAATAACAAATTGCGGAAAAATTACATTTGAAGGTATTTTTTGAAGAAAAACCATCTTGAGCTTCAAGTAAACTGCCATTTCCGGTTATCCGATTGCCACCAAAATCGAATGTCTTCTTTCCATATTAGAGTAAGGTTTCAAAACTTTCTGAATGATAGTATTTGAGTTAGAGAGCTTAAGGAGGATCCACACACACACACACACACGCACACACACACGCACACACACACGCACACACACACGCACACACACACGCACGCACACACACACGCACACACACACACGCACACACACACGCACACATACACACGCACACACACGCACACACACGCACACACACACATACATACACACAGACTCATCGTGAAATTGTTAAAATTGGATTCTAGGGACCTTAAAATGTGGTCATTTACCAAAATCTCTATATGCGATTTTTCGCACGATCCCTATACCTGCCTTACCAAGGCTAGCGAGAGGTAATAATTATGGGCGCTATAACGATATGACGTCACAACTTCAATGTAGTTAGCGGAAAGGATATAATTTTATATTATTCAAAATTTGTGAAAATAAAATATACAGGTTGTTGGCCGCGACAGCGGAACATATGACTTTATCATGTAAAATCAAAATTTCGTAATTTCGTACTTCCCTAATTATTTTAGATAAAAAAGCACTAAATGTTGTAGAGTGTAAACTTCTACATCAGAATCAATAAACAAATTTGCATGCTCTATAACAACAGAAAATATGTATGAAAATGTCCAAAATATCCTAAAAATTTATAATTTCATTCAATCTTTCACAAAAAAAAAAAAATTAAAACATGCTGAGTACCGAACCCTATTTGAATATATTGATTTTTAGAAATTAGTAAATGTATCATATTTTTGAACGGTAATTCTAACCCAATTGATAAAAAAAATGCTATTCTAATTTTTGTTTATAATAATAGTATATTAGTATTACAAATGGACATTGTAATACGTGTTTTTCATATTATTTTTCCTATTTCGTATTAATTTACTCTTATTTTAAAATTATTATTGAAAGAAATATTAAAATATCAAGGTTGGTAACACTAACAGTTTCAATAAACATTTGAAAAATAATTTACTTTCACATTTTGACAGTTACTTACAATTTGGATTATAGTTATAATTTATATTTATTATGTTATGAACCTACAAGTAAATTCTTTGAAATTTAATTTAAAGAAGTGCTTTATTGTTTGATATAAATATTTTGCTATAAAAAATATAATTTCAGTATACACAAAGTTATCAGCTTAACAATTTAAAAATCCACAAAAATCTTTGTACAGAATTTTTCATTGTATCACTGTTTTTGATAAAAACCGTTGTACAAAATTCACTTTGTAAATGCGAAATAGGAAAATATATTTTCGTTTTCTCCATTTCTGCATCGTGTATAGTCGACTTGAAGCAGTTTTAAAAGAGCAGCAGACTCGTCATTATAAAGGGTAAATACTTTCTGTTATTATTTCACATGTGTATGCAAATATTATATTTAATAACACTGACTTCTCTCACCGTTTAGAAGTACCACATACCCTGCACACTAGAGTAAGAGAGATAGCGAATAACACTAGACAAAGACAGTGGTCCAAGTGGCGGGAAACTGGAAACTGACCGAAGTCTGACAGTGTTTTGTTAAATTTAAGAGATTGTTTTATGGTTTTCGTAAATAAAGTGTTTTTACGACTACGCCCGGTTGTAAAATTACAATTGTTTTAATGGAAGGGTTAAGTAGCTTAAATTTTAACATTCTAGGGTTTGAATTATAAAGCACAAATGCAAAACTCACTTTATTATAAAGGAATATTATTATAAGGAGAGCATTTCCGCTAATATGAGTATACCTTTCAAAAAGATTCAACAGTAAAAATAACTTCTTTTCAAATACAGGGTGTTCATTTTAAGTGATACACTATTGCTATTTCAAGTTATAAAAAATACAGAATTGGTTACATTAACAAACAATCTCTAATGCCAGAGACAATTTATTTCATTAAACAGAACATTTTTTTTCAACTAAGGAGACTATTGTGGGTCCTAACTTTTTTTTTACTTTAAATAACATTTTTTACGAGCTCATTCAATAATAGATATTTATATACCAAGTGAGTTAAGATCATGTTTATTCAAGAAAAGAAAATTTAATCCCCGGGCTTGTAGGGCGAGTGGGTTAAATTCTTTGAGTGAATAAACATTCATAACTCACGTAATTTATACAATATTTTATTCAATCAAACCGGTTCGGTATCGACTTGGGGTCAATTAAAAATTATATCTGAGGTTCGGTTCTGGGTTTGGATTCGCCAAAATGTTACGGTTTGGTTCCGGTTTTGGTTCGGGTCAGGTTCAGGTTCGATGCCCTGATTTTAAGTAACATTTTAACACAAGAAGTAGAAAAAAGTATACATATATACCATTACGACTTATTATTCCTGTCTTTTTTCATCGGGTATACCCATATTTTTAGATGATACCAATGAGTGTAAAGAATACTTTATTTTATTTTGGAATCATAAATTTGTTTATTCGCCCTCAAAAGCGGGCGCAATGTGGCGTTTATTGCCCGAGGGCCTATAAAGTTGCCAGGCAACAGCTATCCAAACATATAAAAATCGTGATTTATGGACAAATGTCAGACAACAGTCAATTCGATAAATCACATTTTTTGAACAATATGCTACTCACAAAACTTCAAATTCATTCGATATTTATTTGGAATAATTAATATCTGTCATTTTCATTTGACATTAAATTAAAATTGTTTATAACAAACAATGTAGCAACACCAACAAATTACATAGAAATCACAGCAACATTTACAACGCCAGCACAACGATAATGAATATAAACACTGATGTGGCCAACACAAAACCTCCCGCCATTTAATTTTTATTAATTTAAATACATATTCCTATGGGGTCTCATGGCCGCGTGCCTGAATGTCTGGTGGAGAATCTAGGGAACCGGATTCAATTCCTACTATCAAATATTTCAAATTTTAAATGGCACATTACTAACCCCTGTGATGCACTCTCCACGCCAAAAATGAGTACCCGTGAGGTGACGCATGGTAAACGCCCACACGATACAAATATATCATCATCATTACCGAAATCTGTGTACAATCTGTATTTAGCACATCCAGCAATGGGTAATATGCTGTGATAATATATTTATTTTCTTATTTAAATACATACCTGCATATTTACTATTACTAGAGATTATGTATGTTAAGTTCCTTTCCATTTAACTATTGTTCTATTCACAATTTTCGTTTTAAAACATTATTATCAATTTGAAATTATGTATATTAATTTCCTTTCCATGTAACTCTTGTTCTATTTACAATTTTCTTTTGAAAATGTTAGTGTTCTTAATTTGAAATGATTATTTTTTGACAGTGACATTTATCTGTCAGTTACATACATTTGAGCTGAACTGTGTAATCAGGGAGTTGTGTTTATAGCATAAGCTCCGAGATATAATTTTTATATTATTTTATAAATTTACCCATAAAATATATAGAAAAAGTATTAATGCAAACCTGTAGAAAATGGAATAATCTTCAATTTTTATAACAACAAATTGCGAAAAAATAACATTTAAATGTATTTTTTGAAGAAAAACTATTTTGAGCTTCAAGTAAACTGCTATTTCCGGTTATCCGATTGACACCAAAATCTAATGGCTTCTTTCCATATTAGAATAAGCTAGAAATACAAGATTTTCAAAATTTTCTGAACGATAGTATTTGAGTTCACACACACAAACACACATACATACACACAGACATCATCGTGAAAATGTTAAAAATGGAATCTGAGGACCTTAAAACGTGGTCATTTACCAAAATCTCGATATGAGATTTTTAGCACGATCCTTATACCTCCCTTACCAAGGGTAGCGGGAGGTAAAAATATACCTATTGAATCCTTGAATTTCGAGAACCAAAATAAAATAAAACAGATGTACCACGGGCATAAAAATTAAAATTCTTGGCTACGCGTCGAGCTTTAAACATTCCCGCGTGTTACAATCTTTTAATTATGCCCTTAATACATAAATATATTCAACTGATAGTACTCCTAGTCTTTAAGTAATTCAGCTTTTCTATTTTGTTTAAAGTTGTGCTGTTTACTTTATAAATACATATTATGAATTCGCAAAATGAAATTGTAAGAATGAGAAATATCGTTGTGTAGAATAGTGGAATCCGCATTAAAATCAAAAATGCGCATAATTCAGGTGGATGAGATAGGTGATTACCATTTCCGTTTATTTTAGCGTGAAGTGTTTTTAATCTCGCGGCTCGCAGCCTCAGCCTCGCTGGGAACAGATAAATCTTGAGCCAGCCAAATTGAATTTGTATTTGGAATGATGTATGACTTGCTTTAGAAACCGTTTTGATATTGCGCTCGCTCGAAATAACACACAACACGAAACCACGATTTTAAAACGAGATAATATTTATTTATACTCCTATATCTACTAGTATTATTATGAATCATGGTAGGATAGAATTATTGCGATACTGATTATAGAATTAAATAAATAATAGTTATTAATCAATTTTTGATTTCGGGGAAAACGAAACTAATTTTTTAATAGGGTCATTCATTTCATAAATTTTAATTTCTTCTAAAAATGACATTAAATTCTGTCATTTTTGTAAAAATCAGTTAATAAAATCACCTAAAATATTCATATTTCAGAACGCGCTGTGGTTGGTGAGACGTCAAAATTTCGATTACCAAATTTCTTCTCGTTTAATTTACATTGACGTTACAGATGAGACTGGCTATTTTTGTATTTAAGCTATTAAAATTGAAATAATGGGACTAAAAACGAATAATAATTATTGCACTATTATAATATGGACAAATACAAACAACAACAGCTCAAATAAATGTAATATTTTGAATTTATACCCTGGCGAGATAGGTTAACCAACTTTGAATGTGGAAATTAGCCGAAGAAAACATGAAATATCTGAAAACTCTTTTTAAATGTATTGTAACGTTTTTATTTATATGGGTGAAGTGTAAAACATAGACAAATATTATTAACTAAAAGAATACGTTTATTAAACGATAAATAATTAAGGATTAAATATTAAAAGATAATAAAAACAACTAACACTACGATTAAATAATTATAAACACTAAGAATATTATTAAATGCTTAAACACTACGATTATTTATCTATGCAATATTTATAACACTACACTTATTTATGTAACTACATTTATTTATGTTAACAACTGGTAAACTGTATATTTATATCACCAAGTTCATCACTCGTTGCTTATGTATATCAGACTGTCCCTCCGCTTTCTTTCGGCCGGTATTTATACAGCTTATATATGTATTTCTAGAACCCTCTGAAGCGACAATGACCTGTATACAAAAGAATGAGGTCACGGCGTAATTAACCTCTAGCTGGTGCGTCGCCGGGGATCGCGTCATCGCTCTGGTACATTCTTTCAGTGGCGCGCACGTATACTCTTCTCTCAGGGGCGCACGTCACAGTATGTATTTATTTTCATTAAGTTTAAGGTCATATAAAGTAATAATACGTGTATTTACCCAAAAATGTATTTTTTACCTGAAGTCAGTAGCAAAGTAATAGAGAAATGAAATCACCATCATATCAAAATTACTACAACTGTAGTATCTACAGTGTAAATACGGAGTAAAAAAATGTTATAGTATCTAATGCTTAATGCAGAAGCCTCAATTTTATATTCTACGCTAAATACTAGTATTGAAATATGGATTAAATTTTCTTTGTTAGATTCGTTGTTGTCAGAGTTGGCAATACTCTAGTACTTTTACTGTAAGTACCAGTTAGAGTACAAGTGTAGTACTCTGTACTTTTATTCCAGTACATTAATCAATATTCGTAATCTGAACTCCGAAATTTTCCATGTACTCTGAGTACTCAAAGTACTCTGAACTCCGAAATTTTCCATGTACTCTGAGTACTCAAAGTACTCCGGTATGCAAAATACTCTATGTATTTAATGTACAAAAGTATTATGCATAGTACTACTGTACAAAGTAAGACTCTGACGTCACGAAGTGGTGAGGGGGTGTTTTCAATGGCGCGAAACTTTTATTGCTTATAACTAGGGTGACCATATTATTTTCTTCGCACCTACGACATATCAGAAAATACTATACTTCATTTCACGGAAGAAAATAGCAGATAGCGCTTGAGAGCCGACCATTTTTACATGCATTAAATAAATAATTTAAATTCGTCCAACCAAACATTGTCAATAATAAATCTGTAAAAATGTACAGGACTTGAATATTAAAAATTCCAACAAAACGTGGTTAAACATCACTTATTTCTATAGATTTTATTTGATAACTGTCAACTTACGGATGATATTTTTTTCGTTTTAGTGAACTAAGTTTGCATTCTGTCCAATGAAAGAGCAGAATTTATATCCCTATCTCAACCAACGCTATTTTCTTATGTGAAATGAAGTATAGGCCATTTACAATTTTTAAACAGAGGACAAATAGAAGACATTTCTACAAAGTATTTTATTAAGAAATAAAATACGGGTAACAAAAATAAACTGTTCAAAAACCAAAAACTGACACTTAAAATTTAAGCGTGCAACTGGGTATAATTCTTTAAGGCCCGGTTTTTCACCTCTAGATAAAGTGTCAGTTAACTTAACTGCCAGATAAAATGAAAATATCGCAACGATATTACAGCGAAAATTTACAAAATTATACACATATCAATTATATGATGTGATATTTTTATTTTATCTAGCAGATAAGTTAACTGGCACTTTACAGTAAAAAATATGAAAAATTTAATTATGCAATTACTTTAAAAACTAGGAGTTCTGGTCACCCTATTTATAACTAGAGTTCTAGTGTAAAAAAATTAAAAACAAAAAATAGGGGGATATTTTTACATTTTCTTTCAGTTAAACAAAAATTTAAAATTTGTGAAATGACCCTATTGGTTAAAAAAATGTTTTTTATTATATCTTACTCAGATTGTAAAATACATCTTTTAAAAAACGTGGTCAATGTCATGTCAAAAAATGAAAAAAATACTTATATATTACAATAATAACCAAATAGATATATCATTAAAATCATAAAGGGCTTTAGTGCCATGGACAATCACAGAACTAATAATATTTAAAATCAAATATACCATCACCGGTTATTACTAATGGTGGGATCCGGATCCGGATAGTTCCGGTTTCAGATCCAAAAATATTCGGATATCCGGATAATTGAAAGTTGAACTATCCGGATCTCGGATCCAAATCTCAGTATCGGATTTTGGATCCGGATCTGAGTATCGGATTTTGGATCCGGATCTGAGCATAGGATTGTGGATCCGAATTTGAGCATAGGATTTTGGATCCGAATTTGAGTATTGTAATTTGGATCCGAATTTGAGTATCGGATCTTGAATCCGGATCCGAATATCGAATCTTGGAAACGGATTTGAGTATCGGATCTTAGATTCGAATATGTGTATGAGTACATGTGTAATAAAAATAATACAAATTTGATTTTTTTATTCACAATTTACTTAATAGGACTCTGTGAAAGTATAAATTCCTTTTTTCTTTACATTTGCACAAACTACCTGGCTATTTTAGAGGGGTATTATAAAATGTATTACTGTTTGTTTACTAGTGTTTACAGGCCGCTGTAAAGATAAACAGGTCTACTTTAACGGTTTGAAGTTTGAATTTGAACTCAATTACTGATGTTAGCCTTCACATTCAAAATGAAGAATCGGATCCAGAATTAAAATTTGGATCCGGATTCGTAAACAAAACATCGAATCCGAATCCAAGTCCAGATCCGGATCCATATGAGGATCCGGATCCGTAAACAAAATTTCGAATCTGAATCCGGATCCAAATTCGATTTCAATTTTCGGATATCCGCTTCAATATCCGAATGTCGGATATGCGAGGATCCGGATATTTTGAAATCTGAGTTCTCGGATCCAAGTTTTGTCGGATCCTCACATCACTAGTTATTTGTTATTACTCACTACTAGGTGTGCCAATCTGGTCACTATTCGCAGATTTAGGTAATAACGATATGTCGGTACCGTAGAGGAAGCATCCAAGTGTCACCACACATTCTTTTAAAATTGTCATGAAAAAGCAGCACACTGTCCTTGATTATAAAATATTCTCTTCAGTGTTTTCATCCATCCAGTTTGCCTTTTTATTGTCGCCTGCAGTTCCGAAATTGGTTTCTGATATATTTATTTAAAATTCAAAGTATCCTTGCAATCCAGGGCGGTGCGTGTGTTGGGGGCACGCAGGCGGTCCTGATCAGCCAGGGCGTCCCAAGGGGGTAGTTCTAGCATCCCGGGTCCCCCAAGACGCGCGGCTTCGCGACGCTTAATTGAATTTTTGACGACTGATGCCGGCGTCGTCAGGAGTCCCGACGGTCGTGCCCCTAAAACCCGTCCCACTACTGCGCCAATGGTGCATGAGAAGGTGATGAGTGGGAATCGAACTAGATTAATGGGGAAGAACTTAAGACAATGAAAAGAGCATTTGGCATCTGCAAAAAAATTGTCAAAAATATTTTATTTAACATGCAGTAGAGTCTCCATGTCATATCGAGTTCGTTCATTTTTTTCGAGTTCATATGAAATAATTACAGTATAATTTTAAACGTATTTATTGGTTTTAGCTTTAATACAAGTTAAATATCAAAATATTAATTTTTAGATCGTATGTCCTGAAGAACTAGAAACTATTTCATAGGCATTTTCTTCAGCCCTGATATTTTTAAAAATCGAATATCATACCGAATTTTAAATATCTGTAGCCATTCATTGCTAGCATGAAATGAAGTTTTATCGTAAAATTTTGGGAGCAAATTCTTTGCCTTTTCTTTAATCATCTCTCCATCAGTTGGTATATATTGTTTCCTTTGCTTTAAAAACCACTTATACGAGCCCAACCCCAAATATATTCATACCCTATTATAAATTTATATTAACAGCAAGAATAAATAAACTTTTAGGTTACAATAGTTAAGATTATATTTGGGCATTTTTTTATTTTATGCATTAATAAAATGTACTGGATTTAAATATAATGTTATTACCTGAATTTATTATTTTAACAATAATCTACGGGCAAATATATGACAACAGACACGTGCTTTTTTTAAGTTCCAACAGTAAATAATACAATATTTATGTATTATTTATAAAACTGAAGGTAAAGGAAACTGACAATATATTCAATTAATTACTATATTAATTTTTTTTTTAGTATAATTATTTGCAAAGTTATATTGATATATTAAAGTACCACCTACAATTATATTGAAAACAAGAATAAATAAACTTCTGGATGCTATGATTATTACTCCAATTCAACAAATTTTGATATGGTGTATTAATAGAGTGTATAGACCTTAAATACATTGCTTATAATAAAATTACTTAGGTTTAATAATAATTTATTTGCAAATAAACCAATGTCTGCATATGACAAATGTTTTCGTTTTTAAAAATTCGCAAATATTTTTTATTAAAGTAATAAAATTTAAGATGGCAATTAATTGAGTATATTTTCAGTTACCTTTACCCTCAGTTTTGTAGATAATACTAACATAAATATAGTATTATTTACTGTTGAACAGTTTATATCTATTTATATCTATTTCAAATTCCTATCTGAATATTTTCATATTTTTATTTCATATCTTTCCGCAAACAAATTTTCAAATACTTCCAAAACATTGTTAATAAAGAAAAATCTTATTTAAAATTTAAAAATGAAATACAAACATGTAAGTTCAATATTATTTTGTAATTGTAATGTATTCTGCTGTGCTCTGTGCCCGAAATGTATTTTCCATTATGTAACGTGCGATACTACCAGCGCGATCTGCGAGCAACGGCGTGAACTAACTATAGTTACGTAACAGCGCTTATACTGGAAAAGAAGAATGTATATTTTTCATTCTTTGCAGTTTCCTGCTTCTCTCAGGATTTCTGAAGTTGTGTTATTTGTTTTCTTTTTTATCTACTAGTTTTAATAGATTAATTAAAATTCCTACAGATGCTTCTATGTAGAACTTACGGACGTCTTAATTATATTTTACATAAAATTATATATAATTACTGTCAGAGAAGGTAAAATTATATGGATATTGAACTGCAAGAAGTATAATTTGCTTATTAACTTTGTATGAGAAATATAAGTTTGCGTACTACATGGAGACGGCTTTACAACGGAAAAATAACAAAACATAAATGTTACCAACAAATAAATTTATAAAATTGACGAATCATGTGTTTTTTATTATTTAAAGCCTGTTTTACATTATCATAAATTTACATGCATTTTTACAACTTCGTATTTGATCACAAAATTTCAATGATTACACGGTAATAAATTTACAACTTCTTATGGTACCATACGATGCTGTAAAAAAATCTCAAATAGGGCATGTTCTAATTTTGAAGGTCATTTACTTCACATTTTGGTGATATTTAGGGTTTTCATTAAACAAAAGTTTACATTTCATGTGTAGTTGCAGGTAATTGGCTACTCTGTTCTATGAAACTTTTCACAAAACCAAACGTCAAGTTCAAATGAAGAACAATGAATAGAAAAATTAAAAAAATATTTGTAATTGTCGCAGTTGTTAATGCACGAAATAAGATTTTGAAGCGTAAACGAATTTGCGTCAAGTCATGGATTCAAAGGCGACAAAATAGAAGTATACTAAATTTAGTGAAAAATGAATTGTTGCACGAAGACACTGAAAAATATAAAAATTATAGTTTTGCACAACACTTCCTCCAAAACTTAGTTTACAAAAACGAGCGCGAAACATGAACATGAAAACATCAGCTGTAAACATTTGAGAAGTTAGTAAACCGTAGTAGTAAACTGTTACCAACATATAAAAATGTACTTAAATTGGCAACAATCAAACATGTCACAAATATTTGGCCGTGTAAAACGAAAAGATTTTGATCAAAAATTATTATGTAAAAATGAAAATATTTTGCATGTAAATTTAATTGTAACTATATGATTGCCTAAAACAGGCTGAACAGGAAAAAAAAAATATTTGTATTTAAATATACTCTTTTTCGAATTTTAGATAATTCGAATTTTTCGAAATAATCAAAACAAATAATACATAAGTAATCGTCAAAATATACAGGGTGTTGATCGCGACACCGGAACAATTTAAAATAATAATTTCCTAATTTCCTGTTTTCCTAATTATTTTAGGTAAAATGCTTTAAATAAAAGTTACAAGACTTTAAATTCTGCATCTGAATTATTAAACAAAATTAATTTTATATGCTTTGTAACGGAAAAAATTTGGTACTAAAATGTTGAAAATCGCCCCAAAAATAGCAATAGCCATGGAATTGAAACAGATAAATTAACAAATGTTTGACGTTTTACCTCTCAAGTTAGATTAATATCTTTTTATTAGATATTATTTGTAATATCTGATCAACTGAACAATTCTATTAATAAATAATTTTTATTTTTTCTAAAGTTACAAATAAAAATTGAAATAAATTAACCTAGCTTGACAGATAAATCGCTAATATTTGTTAATTTTTAGTATCAATTCCATGCAAAATTAATTTTGTTTATTTATTCTAATGTGGAACTTTATATTCTACAACATTTATTTGAAGCTTTTTTACTTAAAATAATTATAGAGAAGCAGGAAATTACGTAAGTATGATTTTACATGTTAAAGTCCTATGTTCCGATGTAGCGGTCAACACCCTGTACACTCAAACATACAAATTTCAAATATGTATCATAATTTTCAAAAATTAATAACAAGGTATTTTTTTAATGAAAATGCAAGTGTTTAGCATCACTGTAAAGCTAGTTTAAAATTCTTTACGAAAATTAAAAAAAAATACCATTTCATTTAACAAATCAACGATAATTTCAATTCCGGATGTAGTATGTTGAAAATAGCCCTATTTTCTTCAAACACCCTGTGTGTGAAGCAATAATTTTTCCGAAGCGTGGTTAGTTTATTAACGTTCACACCCATTTATAAAGCTAAAAAATCTGATGTGGCCAGCTCATTACCTTCCGTCTATCCTGTGTATTATTATATACATAAATTTTCTTCCAAAAGATCGTATATTTCCAGTAAAATTATTTGACATACTTGACACTGACATATTCTTCCTCCTTACGTTTTCTCATTCGTTAGGGGTCGCTGTTTTTTTATTTTCTTCTTCCACTCATTTCTGTTTTGCGTGTCGTCCTCATTCAGTTCCTTTTCTCTCAAGTCTTCCGCAATACAGTCTTCCTCAGTTTCTTCTACCTTCTATTACGTAGCTATTCATTCTTATTCCAATATATTCTTCATCGTTCCTTATGACATGTTCGAACCAATGTAATCGTCCCTCTCGTATCTTTCTAGAAACTTTATCACTCGAGCGCGAGCCATTTCCCTTACCTTTCATTCCTTACCCTATCTTTCCGTGTCTTCCCCAACGTCTATCTTAATATCCTAGTCTCGTCCACATTCATTTTCTTTTCTTTGATACTGACATCTGTCAATTCGAATTATCTCAATTAATTAGCAGTTTCCATGGTTAGTATAGCTGGCTGATTTATGAAATATAATATGTTTATAATTCTCTGACTTTATATCTATTGACTGAAGTATAAAATGCAATCAAATCGTATAGAGAATAATATATTCTTTATAATCATTAAATGTCAATAAATGATATTTAACGGCGTTTCTTCAAGAAAAACTGTTGAAAGTTGCAGTTGACTTTCGGTGGACTAATTATAACGAAAATCTAATCACGTCTGCATATGGATCTAAACTCGAGGAATACGAAAAAATTATAACTTTTGGAATCGTGGTATTTGGAGTTATGCGATCCGAAACGATCGTCACATACACACACACACACACACACACACACGCACACACACACACACACACGCACACACGCACACACATACATACAGACATCATCGAAAAATTAGTAAATTCGAATTCTGGGGACCCCAAAACGTGCGTATTCATTAAAAACTCACTATCGAATTTTTTGACCAAAGACAATACCTCCCTTCTGTAAAGGTGACGAAAGGTAAAAAACAGTGAAATATAATTTGCTTTTCATATCAAACAAAAATAAGATTTAAGAAACTTTAAAGTGGCCTTCTGTCTATCTACAATACCTCGAAGAAAATGCGGTACTCTAACCGTTATGTAACCATTATATTCACTAATTATACTACTCATTAATAATTATTGTTTAGGTGGTATTATCTAATACCTAACAGTCAAGAATTTTAATTTTAGTTAGTTTCATTGCGCAGTGCTAGTGTTAAGATGTGTGTGTGGTGTGCTGGTATACCTATTGTGTTTTCGAAAACGACTTCCTGGTGCTAGGCGCGACTTGTAAACACTTGCAGAACCTGGACTCGAACCTGGGAGTATTATTTATCCATAGTAAGTTCAAATTTTATTACTTTATAGTACTTTACAAATTCTAACACGTAGTAACATGTTATAATAAACATTTTTTTTTCGTAAACTATGTCAGACATAATAGTTCATATTCTAAGTAACAAATTTATCGACTATTCATTGAGAATTATTTGATAAATTTATTTGTCGTTCTTTTTTAATTGTTGCAGATTTCTACAGAAGGGAGATAAACTGGAGAAGGAACAGAAGGCTGAGCAGCAACAAATGGACATGAATCCTATAAGTTCTGATGCCGCGAGGAGAGACTCCACCCTGGCCCCATAATACTCTTTATATGTATTTGTACCCCTCATCTCCTATTTAAATAAAATATACATGAATTAATAAATAAAAATCGCCTTACGAATATAAAATATTACACTATTACTTAAGAAATGATTTATTTTATAAGATTTCATAATAGATACATAATAACAACATGCAAAATGGAAAAGACAATATATAAAATATGGTATGTTTTAGGATCCTATGGTACATTGGGACACATTTTATATTTAAATCTCATAATATATGAACACATATTAAACACAAAATTCATATATCTAATGCCTGGTTTATGAACATTTAATCTGTGAACATCAATAGTACATAATTAAATCGATTCATGTTTCATACAAACATATTTGCTAATCACATCTTAAAAATTACGTATCAATGTCAACACTTTATTCATTGAATCTCAGTACACAGTTCAAATTTCAACCAAATAAATTCGTATAGTCACAATAGCGGATTTCAGCATTTCCTATACTTTCATCTGAAAGTATAAGTAAAACCAAGACTATTGGTGAAAATCAGGTGCAAAAATTCTATTAATAAGCAAGTTATGGTCCCCCAAAGTTTGAAAATATAGATGTGACGTCACGAATATAAGTTTTATATCAAACCGTTTTCGTCCTGGAATAATACTCACCTATTGACAAGTAAAAATAGATGATGAATATTTATTTAATAATAATAAATAATATTCACAATTCCACCATGCAAGACATCAACGAAAACTATATGAACGTAGCAGCAGAAATTCCTTAGAAAAACTTTAAAATTGGGAACACGGGCAGCGTCCTAATGTCCATGCATCGCCCTGTTCATTTCTTGCCCAGTTCAAATGTAGTTCGGTTAATATAAATGTACATAGTACTGTAGTAAAATCATCCCATCGATGTCACCAAATGTAGTGATTTCAGTAATGAACTCCAACGCTATTCACCAAATGTATTAATCTACTAGTTATTATCAAAATTAACCTACCTTGGTAGCTAGGGGTAGGACTTTATTTTACCTTTAATAATAAATTTATTTCCAATTCTGATCGAGCGGTATCAAAATTAATAGGAATCTAATTTTAATACGAATTTAACAAACAAAATATAATTAAAATTTTTAAAAAATATATACACAAAAATGTTAGATTAAACAATAAAATAAATATAAATATTGCCAACTGTTACAAATGTTACATAATGGTTACGCAATAATACATGAACAATAAAAATATATAAAAGAAGAAAACCTACCTTTAGTAGATTCTAGGAGTGAACGAAGTCTACCTGGGACAATTCTTGGTCACAAGGAGTCGGTTTCACTTGAGTAATTTCTTTTACAAAACTTGTGAAGACTTTCTTATTTAATTTAGACCCAACCCAACGAAATGAGTCTTGAAGACTCACTGCATCCCGGTGATCTCGTGAGACGCACACCGGTTTGTTTAAATTAAGTACATTAACAGGCCTATTCTGTAAAATATTCGCTTAACGAATCGTTATCATAACGAAATCTTTATTATGTATAACTTCTAAAATTTCCAGTTATGTATCAATATCAATTTCCAATAAATTAGCCTACACACGATTAACAAAACATCAAAATTTTAATGTAGCACATCTTAACAAGATTTGGCATACAAAAATCCAAAATTTTAATGTAATAAATGTTCAAAAATATCTCTATTGACACTGAGGCAATATCCTAGTCGGTACTTTGTAATAGAATTATTTTTTTGCAGTAGTTTGTAACCATGGCAATGGTTGACCATATGTTGCATTTTAAAATAATTTCCCTATATACCCTCAACATTTTTTACTTGTATATGTTCACTTCAACAATAATACACACAACCATTATTTCCTTCCACTTTTTTTACGAGTAAAAGCTCCCATATGATATGTATATTTTTAGTCTTATAAGTTTTATTTTCGATGTATATTTTCAATGTTTTGTATACTAAATACATATTGTATTCGTAAAAAAATATTAGAATACGCACCTGTATTGTGTAGGTATATAGGGTGGTGGCGGTTAGGGGGTGAACATAGGGATTTAACATGGGATTTTGGTTTTATGCAATTTCATGCTCTCGTATTCATTTTACACCAAAATCTGTAGAGTGCAAAGTTGTTCAGAATTAAAAGTTGTATATAATACTATTTTTACATTTTTTTATTGTTTCTACTTTTTTACAATTTTAAAAAGAAATTACAAAAATTCTGTTAATTCATAGCAATAGCCATGACTCTTGTTTTCTTTTTACTGGTTTTTAGACAGTATTCATAAACGTCAAACGTCAATCTATGGCTTATAGAAAATAAATCCCGTATTCTTCGATAACTATTTCCACCACAAAAATTATTTATAATAATGGCACGTTCGTTATTCAAATAAACATTCATTATTAAATTTAGTTAAGTTTTTCTATAATGTTAAGTTATGGCTGTTGCTATTAATTAAGGGAACTTTTGAAATATGTTTTAAAAATTATGAAGAAACAAAAACCATAATAAAAAAATCTGTTGTGGCCAGCACAATACCTCTCGCCATTTTTATTTTGTTACATAGGGCGCGAACAGTCATGTGCTTTTGTTGGCCTTGGCAAGCAGACAGCTAGTAATAATGTACATAGGTGTCAAATATCATAAGTTTTCATTCAAAACTTCATGATTTTCCAAATCCATGTGGATTATTTTCCTCCACAAGTATATTCCATACTATGGATGACAGAAACGTCAGAATATTTTGAAATTTGTAATGAAAAATTATGACATATGGTAATTGTGCCATCTATGTAAATAACTACTAACTGTCATTCTGACACGGACCCACATATCTGCTTGCCACGGCCAACAAAGTCACATGACTGCTCGCGCCCTATAAGTAACGAATTTAACATTTCTTGTACATACAAATACTGAGAAATTAGTTCCTTATTCTTGATCATTTTTTGTATATAACATTTTTCTCCAAAGTCATTAGTTCGCCCCAAAAAAGCGCTGGTTGTTTCAAAGGAAACATTCTGTATACATCTTAATTTAAATTGAACTATATAATCTAGAAAAAAATATTTGCAATTTATGATACCATCTAAACCCATATATCATCCTCATATATCATCATCATCACATTAAATAATGATGATGTTCCAGAATGTTTTTGTGGAGTGCACTACTAGTCACGTTTGCTTCGCTGTGTGTGAGTGGATCTCGTTCATAAACTTCTGAGCATCTGGAGCTACTAGAATTTGATACATACTCTGGAGGATGTGCAGTTGCAGTGTGGCTTGTGCGTCGGATTTAGCAACGGAGTGTTCGGGATTAACAACGACAGTGAAATATAAATACTTAAATAATAATTGTTCATAACTTCGTTTAATATAAATGTATTGATTTTATTTACTATAAGTTGTCATTATTATATGTGTACTGTGTTACCTATATAGATATATTGTTTATTTATCAGTGTGTGTGAAAAATATATATACATACCTACATATATAAATAGCATATACATAGCCTCAGATACTTATATACGAAAAATATGTATGCTTACTAAAATATGTCAAATATTATACAATCACATATTCTAACAGTTATACACTTCAGAAAAAAGTCTTAATCCTAATTTTTGGTTAAAATATAAATATAACCCTTACCCTGGCGAAGAAATTAGTATATTTTGATCATACTTACACTATAAAAGAACTGTATTACGTTTCTTTTTATTATGATAAATATTTAACAAGTAAGATTCATTCCAAATAATCAAAAAAAAAATCTAATTTCAAATATTGATCTATTTATTGATTGAATACATATGTTACTCATATGTGTTGCTGACGAATTTATCATGTATTAACTATACGTTATTTTCATATTCTTTAATAAAGTTTATAAATGATAATACACATAGGTATCGTTATTTTTTTTAATCTGTTAAAACATTCAATTAATAAATGTATACATAAACATAGTAAACAAACGAAATAGAGAATGTGTATCGCGAGGAAATAACTAATAACATAAACCAAATTTGACAATAAATCCTTGTTTTCCAAGTTGAATTGCTCAAAGCCCGTTAGTTATCGACTTACAAAATACGTACATATACATATATGCTAAACTATATTGGAAAATACAACTTAATATTTGATTATATATTGTATATATATCTGGTATTTATGTATCATAATATACTTGCTCTATTTAATATCTTGATAATTTTTTTCTAAGACTTATAGACGCACTATCTATTTGCATTATAAAATATAATATACATTGATCTACTTTTGTGTCTTGTAATATATCTCCATCTCGATAAGTCTTAGAAAAGATCAAGATACGTACATAATGTAACCACGTGTAAAATATCGTATATAACTTATTCTATATTTGATGATACGTATTTCATTTTATTTATTTCTAAGTTGTAATTTCATATCCAAATATATAATAGATTTAAAAATGTATTATATGAATGACCAATAAACACAGCAAAATGAATACAATCTTTCTATTCAAAATCCCAATATTTCCACACCCAAAAATTTCAGACAACCTGCAATTCACCTAAATACGAACTAGAACTAGAGCATCTATTTGCGATCGTCAGTAGTTCATCAGTTTACAACCAGCAATCTTGCGAACTAAAGATTCAAGTTCGATCCCAGCTACCAGCTAAATTTGAGCCTAGAGCGGCGGCAAGTGACCACAGCAGCTCGATTATATAATCAATCCGCCGAAATTCGAGCCACGAGCACCGCCAAACGATGACGTCACCTCGACTGCATGAGCACCGCAAAAATTCCTACCTAGTGCACCAGAATTCGTTTCAGTAATGCAGGTAGCCTATGGCAACGCTTCTAGCTAGTAAAAATCTGAGCCGAGCAAGGCTTCTGGCAGGCAAAATCCAAAAATCGCGTAAAATCGACGATTTAGAGCCGTAGCGGCCGAAATGTAGCACTTTACTGCCGCTACGAGCATTTTTGAGCTCTCAGACGGATTTTCAGCCGATCCCAAGGCATATACTCGACAAAATTGAAAAATTCGTAGAATCGAAAGGCTATAGCAAGGCATATGCCCACAAAATTCAAATTCAGACAGATATACAGTCAACCGCAAGATATTCACTCAACAAAATTCAAATTTACTGGCTATAGCAATACATCTGATCATCAAAATTTAAAATTCGTAGAATCGGAAGGCTATAGTAAGACATTCTCCTACAAAATTCAAAATTCAATCGCCTGGTGGTGGATTCATGAATCCTAGCCTTCCCACCACTGATTTCAGCCTTATATACAGCTGTTTGATGAATTTACAGCCATTCGGCGTGAGCGATGGTGTCGAACCGGACACTCTGCTTCGTAAAGTTACGTAATCGAGCTATATACATGCTTTTGCTGGATTTCTAGCTAGCTGGCCAGCTGGCCGCCAGGATCCGTCCCGCTAGACCGTAGGCTAGCGGGACGGGCTGGTGGTTGGCTGGTTGGCTAGCTAGGAAAGGGGTGAATATGCTCGGCTGGTTGCTGGGTGCTGGTAGCTAGTAGGCAGGAATCGAATCTGGATCTTTGGTTTGCAGGATTTTGTAGTTCGCCGTTCTGGTTGCAGAATGGCGGCCTACAAAATTCTTGATAGGAAGCGAGGCGAGATATGAACCTAGATCTTTGGAATGCGATTTTTGATCGGTATATTGGAATGAAATAGTTTATTTATATAAACAAGGTTTTATTTGTCAGAGATGTGTTACATAATAATGATATTACAGTACATAATACATGAAATACATTATCTTAACAATGAATAAATAATTTTCGATCAGTGTATTTGTGATACACAATTACTCATATAAGACGTTCGCAGTTTCACAAATACAGAGATGATGATATGTGCTCTAATTACGTCAAATTTGACTTGATAATATTACTATACATAAATTTTTTATCTCATAGATATATGCATAAGGAATGATAGATTTTTAACTAGAATATGTAGTCTAATTTTTATTAGGAATAACTTTTATTAGACGTTTAGGTAACATATTAAGATCTACATTTTAGTGATACAGTTGTGCGATATTATATATTATGTACATAACTCGATAAATGTATTCAATATATGGCGAAGTATATACAGTCAGAAAAATATAGAAATATGATATATATCATATATAATTTTAATGTGTGTGCAACAATACAGTATCAACAATGCAATTATGAATACAAACACACATATATGTATTTTTGTAAATGATTTTACTATCTTATATACAACAGCGCAAATAAAAGTATATCGGTTTTTCGTAAGATGAAAAATAGTTTTTTTTTCTTTTAAGTATATGAATATATGAGTGTGTTTTCCTACAGTGTAAAATCTGTAGAATATTTATTAATAATATAAACTATATTATACATTTATTTATCATGTGTTTGTATTCAATAAAATGATTGTATAGTAGTTTAGTATGAAGATGTACGAACACTTATGTGTTTTTCTGTATGATTTTATTAAGAGTTTATTATTCTATATAAGCATAACAGAGTAAAAGTATGTCATTTTTTACATATGTTTAAGAAAATACGAATTTTTCAAAGATGAAAATACGTATATGAATAATGTCCTAAGTCTGTAAAGTACTAGTGTATTAACTATTTTTATTCAAAGTGAAACAATATATTTTTCTCTACATCCATTTTGAAAGTAGGCTTTTTAAGCAATCACTTTAGAGCTAAAAATTTATAAATGAAGTTGAAAGAACAACTTTTAGTTTTTCTGGTTTAACGCGGAATGTAAATTTTTAGTTGTAATAAAAGAAAAATGAAATAATTCACAGTAAGATTTGAAACCAAAGTGTTTTTATTATCTCTTTCAACGGATGTAAAAAAAAAATGTATATATGTGTCATGAGCGTAAAGTGTTATTTTCCGCTCTAAATACACAAATAACTATTTTGCAAAATGCGAGTGTATTATGAAGTGTTTTTCAACTGGTATATGAAGAGAGTTAAATGTGTTATTAATAAATATTATAATATAAATAAAACGGCTTTTCCTTAATTATATTTTATTTAGGATGATCAAAGTTTCTCAAAGTATTAGATTACAAGTGTGTATTCGTATGTATGTAAGGGATGCAAATGATGGTACAGAAAAATAGAGCTCAAGTCCCCATCCCAATTACTTATATAATTCCTAGATACTGAAATATTAAAGTTTTAAATACCATTAATATGTATGTGATTCTTATATTGTATATAGTAAATTTAAAATTAAACAGTTCAAGAACTAAGAGCGATATGAATTATCCTAATCTTATTTGGATTTATAGGGTTATTTCCTATATGTAAACGTAATTTCAGTACTTTGGAATCGCTGTAATCATTTTCAGTAATGCTTGTTTCAAGACAGGTAAAAATCTATTGAAAAAGGAACGTACAAAATGAATATATTAAAAACTAAAGGAAAAAAGCGATTTGTTTTCTCCAAATTTGGATGTAGAGGTAGAGAATAATTTACTATATTTATACATAATTTCATTTGAATTACTGAAGAAAATTTCAGTAATGTTTATTTTTACGAAGTATGTAATTTGAAAATGAATATCACGAAAGCTAAAATAAATATGTACTTGTACTTTCCAAATTTGAATATAGGGAGTAATTTTCTATATGTATACTTAATTTCGAAAGATTTAAATCGCTGAAATATGTTTCATTAATGTTTATTTCAAGACATGTCCATGTTTATTGAAAATAGTAACTTTGAAAATGAATAACATGAGAACTTAGACAAATAGAGACTTATTTTTCAAATTTGGGTATTGGGAGTAATTTCCTGTATGTATATTTAATTTCAAATAGTTTCAATTACTGAAAAAATTGAGTAATGTTTATTTCAAGACATGTACACGTTTAATGAAAATAGCAGCTTTAAAAATGAATATCACGAAAATTAAAAGAAGATATAACGACTTGTACTTTTCAAAATGATAACAAGGAATTTACTATATGTAGACTTCAGTTTAGAATGTGTGAATCGCTGAAAAAGTTTTCAGTAATGCTAGTTTCAAGACGTGTACAATGTGTACATCTTTGAAAATAGCGAGTTTAAAAATTAATATCTCGTAAACTAAGAGAAATAGCCATTTGTATTTTTCAAATTTGGAGCAGGAGTTTATTTTGTATAATGTGTACTTATTTTCAGAATGTATGAATCGCTGAAAAATATTTCAGTAATGTATGGACTTAGCTCTATTGTTTCTTGTTCTCTTCAAATAATATGTAATGTGTGTGTGTGTGTGTTTGTGATAATGATGTACATATGTGAACATAACTTTGAGATGTTTAAATATAATTATGAAAATGAAAATAAGTATTTTATAATGACATGATTTTATTCTCGGTTATTTAAATATGCTTATATGTATGTATGTGTCTTAGACATATGTGCATAAAGTTTTTATTAGCAGAGTAGATGATTTTTCACGTTACAATGGTTAGACCATATACTTTATAGGTGTGAGTTGAAGTTTTATTTATTTATTTTACATAAATTTTACAAATAACAACTTGAGGCGAGAGGTGTACAAAATCCATATTGGGGTTGTTGGGGTGCAATACTCTGCATCAATGGGACAATCTCCAACGCTAAAATCAGGATTCCTGAACTGCGGCTCGCTCGGGTAGTTTCACAGCATCGTCTGTCTAAGTGTAGGTACAGGTACAGCTTATCTTTCTGCAACAAAAGAAAATATATTGGAATGCAACAAATATTAATTTGTATAGGTATAGGTTGGTTAGGGATATTGTACATTGACTTCCAGATACATCCATAGCAGGTCATTATCAAAGAATTATCCTCAATTTAAACAGGTAGAAACACAGAGATGCAATGATCATAGGAAATAATAAGATATTATTTGCAGATTAGTAAGAATTTTTTGAATAATTATTATTAACAAAATATATTAATGTGAAAAAAAGTGAGAGATATTCAATATTAATGATAAAAATGTATATTATATTTCAAAGAATTATAGATTATATTGTATAATGTGTACGATATTAAAGTATTTTAAGAATGAGGTATAAGTTACGTAAGTACACCAATACAAAATGATGTTACCATTTGTCGTACTATTGTACATATTCATAATTACGTAAACATGCGTAGTAAAATATATGTATTAAATTATAGAATTATAGAGAATTCGTGACATAGGCATTTAACATAAGAACATTTTTTTTTAATATTATTTATTATTATTATTTTTAAATAATGCAAACTATTTTCGATATAATACGAGCAATCATTTATATATAGCATATATCTATTAGAATAATCCCTCGGAATTAATGGTTAATATATCGAATAAAGAATACAACTATAAAGTAGTAAAAAGTAAAAAAAAAAACTCACTTTGAATAAATGAAATCTATGGATGTAACTCCAAGTCCTGCAGGTATCTTAACGTCCTCTTCAAGCACCAGGAAATCGTCCTCGTGTTCACAGCACACCATACACACGTTTTCACAGTAGCACTGCAATGAATAAACTGAAAGAATTAATCCATGTAATAGTCAGGGTGTTAGATAATTTGCCCCTTCAAATACAAGTCAATAATTAAATAATAATGAGTCATTATAAATAATAATCGCTTCGTATGTATTAGGTAATATGTTCAAGGTGTTTTGAATTTTATGAATGTAGAAATAGTGCTGGAAAATTTTGAGTACACAAGGGTTGTAAATAAATATATATTTACGATACAACCAAATTTTGACATAGTACAATTTCTTTTTCAAGTCAAATTTAAATAAATTACATACGTTATTTCAAAATTTTAGAACCACTGAAAATAATTTCAACAATGCTTGTTTCAAGATATATGTATAGTAAATTTAATATTAAATATATCGAACACTAAGTGAAATAGTAAATTATGTTTCCCACATTTTCAGGAAGTTAATTTTATTTCAAGATGTGTAGTTATACATAACAAATTTGGATTTAGTGGTTTATTTTCTGTATGAATAATTATAATTTCAGAATATTTGATTTGCTGAAAAAAAATCAATCATGTTTGTTACGGTATAAGTTTATTAACTTGAACTAGAGTAACTTTAAATTTAATATTTCAAAAACTGAAAGTGATAGCAACTTTTCTTTTAATTTGTACTTAGGGGTTTATTTTAGGATTATTTATGCGCCTATTGAATACAGCAACTAAAAGAAATAGCGATCTGTACTTTTCAAATTTGGCTACAGATTGCTTTATATGTATAGGTACTAGGTAATGTAAATAAATTTGAATGTCTGAAAACGAGTCTAAAAAATGTTCATAATGTGGACTTAGGCCCTTCCGTGTCTTATACTATTCAAATGATATATGTATATGTTACGTGCATTCGTGGTATATGTGAACGTGAATAGCCGTGTTCCTTCGGGCTATGATTGCGATTTTGTGAATCGTGATTTGTTTAATCGTGATCCTTTTAACTCATAATTTAAAAATTATATTAAGAAAACAACTTGAATAATATAAACACCAGCTAGCGTAAAATCTCATAATGCAAACGAACTTAATTTTATTTTATAAATAATTTACTCTCAAGTGTTATAGGCAGCATTAAAAATGGATCATTTCGAAGTAAAGAAATGTAAGGAATATGAAGTATGTTTACTTAAAACAAATCTTTTATGTAACATATTTTCTTTGTTTTCATAATTATGATGGGTCATTATATGATTTTTTAGAAAATAATATTTCCTTTGATGTAACAAAGTCCACATTGATAAATTTCTCCGCTCAAAAAGCTATTGCCGTTAGCCATTTTTAAATTTGCTCTGAAATGAATCCGTGTGATCCACTCAAACAGGTTGATTCAGAAGGGAAAGGGGAAGGTTGTCTAGTGATCACAAAATGAGAATGTGGGGTAAACGAATAGGAAACGAAAAAACATACTTATTCTTAATCATGATATCATGATCACTTTGATAATTTAGATTGCAAATCACAGCCCGAAGGAACACGGCTAATATAATACACTCTGAAAAAATCTTAAGAATATACAAATATGAAAATGAACCTATATATATTTTGTATAATGACATGATTTTCACGTTATAATGGTTATAGTTATATATTTTATATACATGTTGTGAGGTGAATTTTTATTTATTTACATAATCATATAAATAAAGACGCGATGTGCACCATAATATGTTGAGGTTGTTTTATGATGCGATGCTCTGTAGTAATGCGACCATTTCCAACGCTAAAATCAGGATTCATATGAGATGTAACTAGCCCAGGACTCCTGATGCAGTTCGTCCAAGTCCACAACTCTTCTCTCTGTTACAGTACTCTGGAACAATATAATAATCGAAAGTAATAAATATGAATTAGTTGTTAATGGTCATAGAATATAATATGATCTTATTTGCAAATCAGTAAAAAATGTATCAATTATTCATAATTATTAAATTATTATCTAAGTATTAAAGAAACCGAGAAATTTAATTATGAAAATATATTTACAGGTGTTCAACGAAACGCGGAACAAATGAAAACTTTAAAAGTAAAAATTATTTGTAAACAACTTTTCATTCAAACTAAATGTTCCGCGTTTTGTTGCACATCACACATCTTAGGTATATAGGATGACATTGAAAAACGGGCCACTGAAAATAACTTTTTTATTTCTATTTATTTTGTAATTTTCTTGATGTATTTATAAACTAGGCTTAGGCATGATATCAGGCAGGCTGTGAAACAGTTGAGAAAATATTGACTAATATTTAAGTTAAATATGCATAAATAGCAAGTTATTTTTGTAAGATTCTATATTTTGTTACGAAAAATTGATCAATTTATTATCACAGCCTACCTGATATGGCTTACCAGGTTAATTATTCATAATTTTGTCTTACGTTTTTGTAATTTATTTCTTAAATAAAAATTCATTTCAATCACATCATTGAATTCATAATTCTTCGTAGATTCAATATATATAGGTTGTCCTATTTGAAATATAAAAGTTAATATAAGAATATAATGTAAAAGCGCGCTCCATAGAAGCGCTTTTATTTATAAAAGTACGCTCGGTTAAACCGGAAACGCAACCACCATGCCAAGTACTATGATTTGTGTGCCCTTAAGCCTAGTTTACAAATATGGCAACAGAATTAATAAAGTAATTATAATTGAAAAAGTTATTTTGAGTGGCTCGTTTTCAGTGTAACCAGTTTCTGAGTACATTGTAAATTTGTACAATATAAGGTACACATCGTACAAAAAATTAGAGTACTTAAAGCCTGATAGTAAAGGTACATATACAACCTTTTTTCAAACCAATACAATTTCCATTTCAAGTTAGAATAAATAAATAATATATAATCACGGCATATTACCCATTACTGGGTGTGCCAATCTGCTTTGTACACAGATATCGGTAGTGTGTACGCTTACCAAGCGTCACCTCAAATTACAATGAATACAATTATACTACAAATATTTTTATTATACCAATTTATCAATTATGTATGTTCTTTTCAGATGCAGCCGTGTGAAAAACCGACATCCTGGTGTTGCAGACTTCGGGATTTGGAGTTCCAACATTGTAACCTGTAGCATCATCAATGGTTAGTTACTCTGTGGTAGATATTTCTTGTAATCTTGTCCATGGGCTAGCTGTTAAATCTTCGCTTTGATAAACACGGTCCCTGCAAAATTAAATTCTCTATATGTACACATATACTTCAGATTTTTCAGCCGGGTGAAACAGATTTTAACTACTGCAATTTTTGATGTGTACAAACAAGATTTTTAATTTTAGTACTTACTTCTAATGGCAATCTAGGGAGTAATTTTATATATTTATACTTATTTTCAAAAAGTTTAAATTGCTAAAAATTGTTTTAGTAATGATTAATTCAAAACGTGTATATGATTATTGAAACTAGAAACTTTAAAAATGAGCATCACGAAAATTAAACGATATAGCGACTTATACTTTTCAAAATGATAATAAGGAATTTATTTACTATATGTAGAATTAATTTTACAATTTATGAATCGCTGAAAAAGTTTTCAGTAATGCTAGTTTCAAAACCTGTACATCTCCTTTGAAAATAGCAAGTTTAAAAATTAATAAGGGCTTAAATAAATTGAATTGAACATGAAATATTCTTTCTTTTCATGTACCACACGATTTTTTTTACATTGTATATTTTTAATTTTAGTACTTACTTGTAACAGAGCTGGGCAAAGTACTCATCTAAAGTACTTCAAGTAGCAAGTACTAAGTAATGCTATGAGTACTTGACGTTGCAAGTACAAGTACAAGTAAATTTTGAAAAGTACTTGAAGTTTAAAGTACTTTAAAAAAGTACTTTAAAAATCGAAGTAAATTACTTCAAGTATAGTTTGTGGTACTTGAAGTACTATAAAGTACTTGAAGTACATTTATATTACTTGAAGTACATTTATGTATATTAATTAAAGTACTTTTATGATTACTTGAATTAATTTCTGGTACTTCAAGTACATTCATATTTATAAAGTTGATATTTATAAATTATGTTATGACATGATGAAACATACATATTTAAAATTAGAATCGATTCATTAATGACATTGTTATGGTTTATGTGATATGGAATGCGGCAATGTGGGCATAATACACAATTTTCATGTAATTTTTTAATTTTAATTAAATAATACAAATGAAAATAAATTATTTTATAAATTATAAACAAATTCAAACTCAAACTGACATTAATGGTTGGCAGGTTGGCGCTTGGCGATGGCCTTAAGAAGAACCAAATTTTCAAAATTGGTATCCGAAAGCGCATGTCTTCTTGGCGATTTTATAATTGATGCAAATGAAAACATTCTCTCTACGGCTGCAGAAGAAGGAAGATACGTATTATATTTTATAAATAAATTTTTTACCGTGGGATAATCATTTAACATTATTAATTCGGTGCGACTATCATTCATGTATTGCAGAATTTCTAATTCAATTTTGCTTCCAATTTGGAAGTTTCCTCCTCCTCCTAATCCTAATAGCAATGAATCTTGGTCTTGACCTTCACTGCCATTATCTTCTTCAAAATCAAAAAATGCATCTTCTAGAGATGGTTGCTTTTTCTGATAATGGTCTCTCTCATTTTGGGGCTCATCCAATAATTGTTGTTGTTGTGCAGTTAAAATTGCCAAATTTGGGATAGTTTTAAAATCTCGCGTAGTGGTATCACGCATTCCATTTATCCATCTTAGTTTAAACTTTGGATGCGTAAATGTAGCAAGAATTGCCTCATTGGCTTCATCATTTAATAAGTAGCACCAAGAGAATCTTTTCAACAGACCAGAAAGACAAGCATCAAGAATTGGAGTAGTTAATTTGGATATTTCGGACTTAATTTTTTGCAAATTACATCTTAATGATGCTAAACATGGAAGTAAGAACCCGTAATAAGTATTTTTCTGTCCCTGAAGTACATCTAGTGTCATTGCAATCGGAAGTAATATTTTACAATACTCTTGTAGATAGTTAATTTCGGTATCTCTAAAACCATTTTTTAATTCAAGTCTTTCGAATAGCACATTAAGTTTATCTTTTTCTTTTAAAATTTGAGTAATTGAATCGAAATGAGAATTCCAACGTGTTATGCCGGGATAACTAAGAGTATGCCCTAAAACCTGCTGAATAATTTCTGCAGATTTTGGACGACATGCCTTTTTCCATAGTTCATTGCATTTATTCAATGAACTCATGTGTCTGTTTCGCAAAGTTAGGTTACTGTTGATTGCTTTTAATATATCTGTCGTTGCTATTAAATTTAAAGTGTGAGTTGCACATCGTAAGTGTTTAGATATTGATATATAAATTTTATTTTTCGTGACATTTTCAGCTTCAGCAATTTCAGAACAAATTTCAGCAAAACTAAATTGATTTACTTCATTATCTTCATCGTCGCTTTTTGATTCTTCGTCACCTTCATGTGAATCTACATCATTTTCAAAACATTCTAATGCAATGCCAAATTCTTTAAAACACTTGATAAAATTAGAGCCGTTGTCAGTTATGGTACCAATAATTTTTTTATTGTCCAAATTAAATTTTGCGTGTATTTCCTCTAGTTGATCCGCAATTTTTTCGTAATTGTGAGATCCCGAAAATCGCTTACAAGCTAATGCTAGCGAGCCCCTTGAAAAATCGTTACTAATCCAATGACACGTTACCCCCAAAAAACTTCTTCTTTTAGCAGCCCAAATGTCTGCAGTTGTACATACGTAATTTATGTTTTCTAATTTATCTCTAATATCTTTTTCAGAATTTTTGTTGAGCTCATGAATACGTCTCATTGCTGTTGATCTGCTCATAATCGATACATTAAATCCGTCAAATAATTTAATAAATGCGTCATTTTCTACAATTGATGCAGCTGACATAGTATTTATTAGAAATGATAGTAATCGTTGATCAAATTCCACTTGACTAACTGTTAGCGACTTTCTGAAGCACGATGCTAAAGTCTGTTGAGTATTGTTTTTTTTTGGTAGTAGTAGTGATTGTGATATATCATCCGTTGATTTTCGTTTTAAACCTTTTTTAGAGAGTTTATATTCATTGTAGTTTTCAAAAGATCCAACATGCACTTTTTTTAAATGTTTAACAAAATTGGTCGAAACACCCAAAGCCCCTTTAATTATGGATATTTTTGGAATGCATAACTGACACTGCGCGCTTATTTTTTTTTCATTGCTTGTATCACCTACTATTTTAAAAAATTTACCATCTAAGTAAGGACAATGTTCAAATTTATTATTAATTTCAAGATTAGAAGAAACTGAAGCTATAGTTGAAACTGTTGCAATAGAACTTGAAGAGGAACTACTTAATTCCGCGCATAGAAGATTTGCTGTAGATGTAGATGTTAACATAGACGGACTATTTTCACTAAATTCAGTTCCAGTGGTTTTTGTTCTTAAGTTAAAGTAATCACGAATTTTTGACTTGTTTTTTTGTATTTCTTTTAAAGGATCAAAATCAGGATCTTCTAAATCCGAGCCAGAAAACAATTCCTCGTCAGTTTCAGTATGTATTATTTCCCTTTCTATCTCCATGGCACGAAAACTGAAATATAAAACAGAAAGAAATCCTTCAATAACATGTAAACAAGAAAGAAGAATTATTTCGAGATTTGCGAATTGCGACCAATGAAATTATTTGTGATTTAAAAATTAGATCGCAGGGCAGAAATTTAGAATTTAGGTAACTTTAACATTTAATTCATCTGTTAAAGTAAGCAACGGTTAATAATAATATAAATATAATGAAAAATATAATAACATACCTCGTAATCATAACACTGATTAAACAGGCCTGTAAAATTTGAAATAATAATAAACAATAATATTGTTAAGTTTTAAGTTAAATGAAATACTTGCCTTATTTGTGTATTGTGTAGTTTAGATAATAAAAAATTCTTCACTGCACGTCACGTGCTGTGCACAGCATAAGAAATTCAGGGATGCTGCAATACTTTAAAAACACTTTAAACCATAAATTTTGATATTGGAATTAAAATAAATAAATATAACAGCAGCAGCAGCAGCAATAGCAGCACTAATATTAAACAACGATAGCAAATAATGTTAGCAAGACACCACAGTATGTATGTAACACAATAACATAAATCATACATTGTGCTTAACAAGAAAAATTACAACATAACTATCTATATCTTTTTAACATGTACAATTTACTATACTGCTGTCTCCCTTTCATGATTCAAATCCACCAATTAAATTATAATCACTGTACGCATGTGCCGAATATGTCCAATAGCCTAATGACACATGTTCAAACTTGCAAAACAAAAATTCTTCCAGGTACTTCAAGTACTTGTAAAGTACTTCAAGTAAATTCAATTTACTTGAAGTATTCCGCATGTGTATTACTTGAAGTACTTATTATATATTTCAAGTACATCAAATGTACTTCAATTACTTTCATGTACTTGAAGTATTTTTATAGTACTTGAAGTATTTATAAAGTACTTGAAGTACTTTTGTCTCACTTTTCAAGTACCAAGTTCAAGTATTTAAGATTTTTACTTGCACATGAAAGTACAAGTAAGTCTTTTGAAAAGTACTTCAAGTAAAATACTTCAAGTACAAATAGTACTTGAAGTACTTTTTTGAAGTAATTTACTTGAAGTATGCCCAGCTCTGACTTGTAATGGCATTGATCAGCGAATTTTCTCAACATACCGTCCGCTAGTACTTCATCACTGAACTGTATTGTCTTCGCCGATTTATACTGATTAGAATGCACTTTCAAGTAATCAAGACAATACTCGCAGCAATTAAATTGACAATTATAGCACTGAATAAAACAAAGTTAAAAATATGCAATGATAATGATCAAATTAATTTAGTTTTAGCGTAAATTTTAATACTCTTATTTATATCGCGAACTATAAATTGAATATGAGATTGATTGTAATCAAAACTACTAAGTTTCTCGGTTCCTATCAACACTACACTATCACAATACACGATTATTCACAAGCACCCCATGTTCACTTCACCAAAGTCAGAACGGAACTGATGTCTTCATTATAAACATATAATATTAATATTATAACGTAACAAATAACATTAATTGAGTGTTAATTGATTACGTTTTTTATACTTTGGCGCACAAAATAAACAATGTTTATGTTTGTTTTCAGATTCCGCAAAGGGCCTTACTACACCCAACGATAGGATACGGCAACTACGACACTGGACGAAGATAATAGATGATATTTTTATAAGAATAAATAAATAAAAGAGTTGTTTATTTACCTTTCCTATGTATTAACAAAAGAGACAGGGAAATATCCTAATATTTAACGATTTTTCCGAATTTTCCTACCTTATCCTTTAGTATTAAGTTCTCTAGGAACAAAAATAAGCATCCGATAGGAGTCTGCCCTTTTATAAAGGGCTAAGGGCTTGTTTGAGCCCTTTGGGAAAAACCGACCACGGATTTCAATTTTGCAGATCCAAGTAAGTTTAATAACACTTGTCCGGCCCTTCTAACCCTTTTAGTTCCGGAGTTAGCGCAAGCCCTTCGTCATGAACTTGAAGGGTAAATATATTATTATGCACGTCCAAAGAAACGTAATAAAACTTGTCTGGCCCTTCTAGCCCTTTTAGTTCCGAAGTTGGCGCAAGCCCTTCGCCATGAACTGGAAGGGTAAATATATTATTTTGCAGGTCCAAAGAAACCTAATAAAACTTGTCCGACCCTTCTAGCCCTTTTAGTTCCGGAGTTAGCGTAGGCCCTTCACCACAAACTTGAAGGGCGAGTATATTGTAAACCAAAGGGTTCTGTGCAAACCAATGGAAAGGATGGTTTCAAATCCTCCCGATACGCTATTTTCCGGCCTTTTAACCCTTTTAATTAACGTATTTATTTATTAAACCCTTCGAAAACTTTAAGGGCTCGTATCTCGGAAACGGCTGGGTTTTCAGCGATTTCCTTGAAATTTCGCGTTTCCTTAGCAACCATTGAAATGTCAGGGTCGTAGAACAACATATTTAAGTTTCAAGGGCGTAAGGCCAAGGGTTTAAAAATCGCCTAATTGAAATTTGACAGCTTTTAATTGAAACATTTTGATTCAAAACGCAACATCACACTAAATAAGAAAAATGGACTGTAACTCTGAAACTATTAGGGTTAGAAATGCGAAACAAATTCTATTAGACTAATTTCGACCCGTACATTACGAATCCGTAGTCATATTTTCCCTAAGAGCTAATTTAAAGGGCGAATTCAAAACGCAACATTTTTAATTAAGAAAAATGTGTTATAACTCTGAAACTATGAGGGGTAGAACGGCTTAAAAGTGCCCTTAGGAAAAAATTGAGCTCATATTCGTAATCTAAAGCGTAATAATATTTATTCGACCCTTCTGGCCCTATTAATAACAAGCTAATCCACAGCCCCTACAAATTTGAAGGGTAAATAAATCAAAAACAAAAAAGATATAAACAATTCTGCGCAGACCAATCGAAAGGGCGGCTCAAAATACACCCTTTACGCTACTTTTCAGCCCTTAATTTCTTTAAACAGGTAAATTAGGGTAAAATACCCCCCAAAATCTTTAGGGGCTCGTATCTTAGAAACGGCTGGGTTTTCAGCGATTTCCTTGAAATTTCGCGTTCCCTTAGCATCCTTTGAAATGTCGGGGTCGTAGAACAACATATTTAAGTTTCAAGGGCGTAGGGCCAAGGGTTTAAAAATTCGCTAATTAAAATTTGACAGCTTGTTTTTTAAAAAGTTGAACAAATTTTATGTTTATTAATATGCAAAATAGAGTTCTCATAAGTCCATGTTATCCCAATTAAACTGAATCAATTGTACATACTTACCTGTCTCTTTGTTGTAGTATTTTCCTCTGGAATAAATAAGGGGTTGTTAAATAAAAACTTTTATTAATTTAAGTAATTTTTATTGTTTATTTGTAATACATTATTGTCTGTATCATTTTCATAGCTTAAATTGTATTTTTAATTCTTATTCTGTGTATTTTATATATAAATATACTTACCCTTGTTCTGAAAAATTATAAATAGGGATGTTTAAATAATAGTTTGTATAAATTTTACTTGTATTTATTGTTTATTTGTATCTTACATTGTTGTATTTCATGTAAACTATCTTAATATACAATAAAATATAAATTAAAATATAATTTGTCTATTTTTTTTATACCTTCTACTTAGGGGATGATTTCTATAAAATTTTAAGCCCCTATACGTATATAGTTCTTAAAATGGCCGATAGATGGCAGCACCTGTTAAAAAGCATTACGCCTAAAAGTATAGGCAACCAGAAATAAGGCTATCTTCATACATACGTACATACAGGATTCTAAATAGTTCCGAAAATGGCCGTTGGTGGCAGCACCTGTCTCCGTTAAACGTGGGACGTATATTTCAGGGTCTGATAATGGAAATCGGATACATAGATGTTATAATTCACCACGCAATGAAAACGAATAAAAACAATTGCAAAAAACCTTATGATTTATTTCATATTTTGGCAATTTTCAGTAATTTTAATGTATGAACAATTGCAACCTGGTCGTTTTAAAAGCTACATACGTACAGGGACTTAGAAAAAAAATTATTTTGCAGGTAGCAGAAGCAGATATCTTGTAAGCCATAATTCAAAATGGACATAATATCACATTTTTAATTACTCTAAACACTAAAGGCTATTGAAAATTATGTATGTACGTCGTTATGTACACAAAAAATTATTTTTTAATTGGTTTTTGCTCTTTCGTAGCCACCATTATCGACAGGTGCTGCCAACTGGTGGCCGTTTTAAAAACTATATACGTGTAAGGACTTAGAAAAAAAAATCAATTTTTTAATATAAAAATATATTTGTATTATAAGATATAAAATTTAATATAAAAATATATTTGTATTATAAGAAAACACTTTATCTTTTAAAAATTAAAGTTTATTGGCATTACTATTACAAAGGACTGTTTGACAATCATAAATAGTTATTAGATTTGTTAACAAATTTAGTAACAATTATGAACAGAAATATAACAAATGAATCGTAAAAGATTTTGAGTTTCAAAATTCTGTTCATAATTATTTTCTACTAAATTTGTCAACAAATTTATTAACAATTTATAAAAGTGTCACACAGGGTTTAGTTATAAAACTAAAACATTTGTTACAATTGTCATTATTATGGTTATTTTATTTGATGCTAATTATTTTGCATCTTTATTTTGCAAATAAAAGTTTATCTGGAGATTTAACTTTTATTTACAGAATAAAGATGAAAAATAACTAACAACAAATAAAATAATCATAATAATTTTATTTGGTAACAAACATTTTAGTTTTATAACTGATACAAAACTCTAAATTAATATTATATTCTTTTAGACCAAAATCGCCCAAATATATAAAATATTAGAGTTCCGTTTACAATACTTATGGACTAATTTAACATACTAAGACTTGGCATCCCCAAATAAGATTCCTTGTTCCCATTTTTAAAGGTACAAGATTTCTTATTCGGTTTAAGACCGTTTGCGAACCTTTATATTAATTATATTATATGTTTTTTGGTGTTACCGCCTCCACTTTCCACTCACCAAAATATATAATACTTATTAATACAAAGCTTCGTTTACAATAAACACTTAAAATCTAACTTTGCCCTGATCGCGTCAAAATACTTAATAATTACAAATTTTACTAAAACTACCTAACTTTAAAACTAATGTGATGGGTTTAAATAAAAATAAACAAAATTAAAAGATTGTTTTATTGTACAAACATTTTAAATAAGACTTTATGCAGAGGAAGCCATGGAGACGCATTGCAATCGGCACTGCAAATTCGGCAACAGCGGCGGTGGGGAATTCTTTTAATTTATAACTATCTTAAAACTATAAATGAAACGCTTTATTTAATAAATTATATATATAGGGAGACACCACCCTCAATGCCACCCACGCTCCCTATATATACCATTTATTAAATAAATACAATTCCGTATACAATAATACCTTATAATCTAACTTAAACTATTGTAGTTCCCCCCAAATTAAGTTTATGAAGTGCGCAAAAAATCCTATCTTACGTTAATATCTCTTTCAAACAAAAGCAAATCTAAAAATGGTAAGTTACGTTAATTTTCTCTCTCTCAAAAAGCAAAAACAACCCTTGCCTATCTTATATCTAAGCTATCTTATGTCTACGCAAGCTATCTTATATTTAGACTATGCTAAGCTAAGATGAAGTGAGAGAGAGATATACGATCTAAGACAAAAAGTGAGAATGCCGGGGTGATTCTCACAGTTGTTTACGTGGGGGCTTAGCCGACCCCAGTCGCGACCCCTAGGGTTTACAGCCTACAACGCGAGCCAATTAAGGACAAGGGAAGCAATTAAGTGATATTCCACGGCTTGGATGCAATAAAGAGCTACTCCCGATGGCATCGCCCGGCCATTCCCGAAACACCTGACACCGAACGCGGTTAACCCGTGTGCTCAAACAATGTTAAATCAAATAAAAACTTTACTTTGTCTTTAATAATTCGTTGCCATTAAAATTAAACGATGATTACGTTGCCTCCGGATGAGGAGAGCACATAACGCCATAAGAGAGCTTCCTGTGTAAGCATTCAGGTTTGTTTAAAACTTTTCTCATTTGAGTCTAGCGGTTTTAAAGCGTCCAAACTAGAGCAGAGGCCGATACGAACGGCGGTCAGCACTGGTACAAAAGAATTAAACTGTCCCTAGAAACATTCACACAAGTGTGAAGCGATTCACCAGAATAAACAACTGGTTTCACATGGCGTTGCGAATTACTATACATATCAGTCCACTCAATTATGGAAATCGCGCACGAACCCTACCTAACTATCCCACTAACCGTCAATGTTAATAATAATAAAAAAGAAATAAGGAAACCCGAACCCACAAACAAGTTTCGAATCTCACACCCCCTACTTCCTGATTCTCTCACCATTCGACATCAAGCATGCCCCGACACACCAATTCATACAATTTTTTTTTTCACATTCACTCTCCCTAGATGCCGTCTGGGCAATCAAAACGCACGATTTTATGATGAATCATCGAAAGGGAAAAGCACTTCGACTAAATAAAATTATTATTAATTTGTTAAAGAAAACGCGTGTTTGCTCAACGGCGCGATGAGCCAAAGTTTAATTAAGACCTGAAAATACATTTCAAAGAACTTAAAACTAACTTATATTCTATATTATTCTTCACGTAAGAGTGGTATTGTTCAATAATGTTTTGTTTATAAGTAATTTAATTCGCTCTATAATCTGTGCTGACAACGAGTAGAAAACTATTTTTTTCTACATTGCGCAATGTTATTCTTACGTGAAGAATCCTATACTATATTAATTTAGTCTTCTTGATGTCCGATTCCTGAAAGATATATGCTAATCAAATGTTTCCAGATATTGATTTTATTGATAAACAGTGGACATTTCAATTTTAAATTGTTTGAATATTATACAGACATTCATGAAAGTTATATTTCTTTCAATGTAGTACTCAAAATCGAATTTGAGTACAAGATATAATATTTAGACATTTATAATAGTCATATTTCATTGGCAAAGTTCTCATGGTTGAATATGAGAACAAGTTAATAATTAGGCATAATATATTCATAATCCTTTGACTATAAGTTCTCATGCTTGAGTATGAGAACAAAATATTTTATATTTCTCATGGTTAAATAGGAGAACAAGTTAATAATTAGGCATATAGTCATAATCCTTTGACTATAAGTTCTCATGGTTGAGTATGAGAACAAAACATTTTATAAAAAATTAAAGTTCCTACCAGTTCATCCATTGATGGTCGACTACGCCGTAGAAGATTTATCTGGAGCTCAGCTACCCTTCGAAAAGCTGCTTTAGAAGATTTGCAGTGTTGAAATCGAAAGCTGCATCCAAATACTCCAAGTCGGTGTCGGATCAGCCAAAGGTTTGCCTATTAAATAATAATTATTAGTTTGTGGTGTCCTTTAAATCCTTTCGAAAACTGCTGGATAAAATTTCGTATGGCAAACGTGTCTTCATTACACAAGACAACTTGATTTATACAGGATGTAACACCAAAACAGACCACTGCCATTATTTTCTTTATTATTATAGTTACAAAAAAATATTATAGGACAAAGTTATAGGAGACCAAGGGGGACATCCTATTAAAGAAGAAAATATTTTTTTAAACCAGTGGTTCTCAAATTGCAATACAAAGTTATATTTTTTCAAATGGGATTATACATAATTTTTTATGCCTATTCGATAAAGTATTTTTTTCTGAATTCAACCATGTATTACTTTTATATCTTTACATAATAATTTTTTTGAAAAAAATGCAATTAAAATTTAAATAAATTTGATTTTTATAGTAATTTTCAGTAGGCTCTGTATGATAACCAAAAACTGTTATTTGTCATTTTGAATTATTTGGGATAGAAATCAAATAGAACGCTGTTTATAACGTTGATTTGTTTCATTTTAATTTAAGCTCAATTGTTTTTCATTCATAACCTACTGAAAAATATCTATAATGCATGCAATATGAAATAGAAAGAAATGAGTTACTTTGAGAATCTTTTGCAAGAAAATTTAGGTATAGAATATGTACAAAACACACAGATTTGACGGGAGGTATTGTGCTGGCCACATCAGATTTCTTAATATGTGTACATCACACAATTAATTAGCGGGAAGTACTGTTGCTTCAGTGTTTGTATATATATTTATGTATGTGTGTATGTTATAACTATTTGTGATCAGCGGGAGATATTGTTGATGAAAAAAATAATGTCACCTTTAAACTGTATTAGTTGGCGGGAAGTACTGTTGCTTTAGTTAGTGTATGTAACTTTTCAATTTTAGTATTTAAGACTTTTATATTAAGAGAAATAACATATTAGATTTTGACTAAAATTGATAAACCAGAAGTGATACTTTACTTGAAGCCCGTAACATTTTTTAATGAAGAACTATATTAAAATATAATCCAAAACTTTTCAATTTTAGTATTTAAGCCTTTTATATCAAGGGAAATAACACATTAGATTTTGACTAAAATTGATGAACCGGAAATGATACTTTACTTGAAGCCCGTAACAGTTTTTAATGAAGAACTATATTAAAATATAATCCAATACTTTTTAATTTTAGTATTTAAGACTTCTATATTAAGAGAAATAACATATTAGATTTTGACTAAAATTGATAAACCGGAAGTGATATTTTACTTGAAGCCCGTAACAGTTTTTAATGAAGAACTATATTAAAATAGAATCCAAAACTTTTCAATTTTAGTATTTAAGCCTTTTATATCAAGGGAAATAACACATTAGATTTTGACTAAAATTGATGAACCGAAAATGATACTTTACTTGAAGCCCGTAACAGTTTTTAATGAAGAACTATATTAAAATAGAATCCAAAACTTTTCAATTTTAGTATTTCAGACTTTTATATCAAAGGAAATAACATATTATATTTTGACTAAAATTGATTACCCGGAAGTGGTACTTTACTGGAAGCTCTAAATAGATTTACTGCAAAAAATATATTAAAATATGATCCAAAACTTCTCAAATTTGGTATATATTTAAAACTCATTCATAATTTAAAACAGCATATTAGATTTGAACAATATATGATAAACCGGAAGTGGTACTTAATTTGGCACTGTCAACAGTTTTCAAGAAAAAAACAATAAAATATAATCAAAAATTTCGTATTACAGACTTTTCTATTTATTGGAAGAACTAATTAATTTCTTTTACAAACAATCAACCGGAAGTGATACTTTATTTAAAGCTTATAGCTATTTTAAACATGATATTGGCGGGAGGTCATGTGTTGGCCACACCAGATTGTTTAAATAGGATAGTATATTTTTATTAGGTTCATTCGATAGAGTATTTTTTCTGAATTCAACCATGTAAAGTTTTTATATTCTTACATAACAAAATATTTTAAAAAAAATTCAATTGAAATTTAAATAAATTTTATTTTTAGTTTTCGATGTATGAAACAAATTGAATTTAAATTAAAACGAAACAAATATTTGTTAATAACTTCATATAATAAATAATTCAAATTGACAGATAGCAGAGTTTTTGTTTTTCATACATATAGCATGCTAAAAAATAATTATCATAAAATTTATTTAATTTCATTTGAATTATTCTCAATATTTTTGTTATGTAAGGATATAAAGTGATTACATGGTTTAATTCAGAAAAAATATAATATAATATTAGCGGTTCCAACCACATAAATACATTTAATAATGATGAAAAGAATAAAAGTTAAATGAAACACTTTATATAATTCCTATCCCCTATCTTCACAATTATTCAACATAATACTCAAAATTAAAAAACTCACTTCTCAAAATTGAGAAATATTGACATTGAACAGCTATAGAAAGACAGACACTATTGTTATACATATATAAAAAAAAAATACGCCAAAGGGATGTCAATTTAAGCGCTTTACAAATTAAAGTAATTATAATCACTAGACAAAATTTGCTGAAATTCTAAATAACACATACTGCTTTTGCCTTAATGCCACAGAATTGTAAAGTAAATAGTATGAATTTAGTAAGATTCTTACCTTATACATGCTGACAGCACGCATGAATTTTTGAGTTGTCTCCTGTTGGAGGTGCTCTGCCCTCTTCTGTTCCCAATTCCATGTTTCCGAAGCCTTCATGGTCATGCATGCAATCTGAAATAGAAAAAGAAATGAGTTACTTTAGTTATGCTTTTGTGGCTTTCATTTTGTTCGTGTATTACATATTATCGTTGGTACATCTTTAAAAATCGTTACAAATAACGCAAAAGTTAACAATTAAAAATATAGGTATAACAAAATTGATGTTTGACTTACATTTTCCACGTGATTTCAGCTGAGAAAACCACCGCGAATGGACACATATTTCATCGCCATGCCACGTTGTTACTGCAGTTTATGAGTTGACCTACGCCGCCGTATTGTCTTCTGAGATGGAGCAACATCTAGGCGAATACGTGGAACAATTTTCGATATATCGCCAAGTCTGACGGGGATAAACGGAGATTTTCAAACATCATTTTTTGTGAATTCTGCTGAACTTTAACGGAATATGTTGCTCGGTTTATTATTCCATAATATGTGATTTCTACGTTAAATACTGCGTCTGTATGTGATATATTTTTAAAATAATTGATTTAATTATGAAAATATCAGCGACAAAAACTTTAATTCGATTTGATGTATCTTGTATTTTGTTTAAATCGAATTTATTTCCCATTCTTTGGCGGTGGACGTTGGCTGTTCATTTAGCGTTAACCAGGGGGCACGTGTGGTATTCTACCACGGACGCGAACAGCTTTACCCCCCATTCAAATTAAATTGGTTGTATTCTAGCTCTAGCACCACCAATTTTGAATTTCTTCCTAAAGCTGTGAAAGATGTATCCGTTTTCTGTAAAGAAAATGTTAAATTCTCAAACATAGTAATTAGTATAATGTAATCGGTTGGACAAATATGGATGACGAACGTGGTAGAAAAAAAAGAGACCGAGGAAGACCTAAATACAACTGGGATAAGGCAATACTGAAGGTCCTAGATAAGAAAAACATGTCGGTTTAAGATGCTAGGAGAAGGCAAGGATTAAACGGCAATGGGCAAAATTCATACACGATCTCACAATCTCTCGTCCAAGCGAATCGATTACAGTACAAAACAAAATTATATTGCAAGCTTGACTAACTAAACTGATGTTAAATATCCTCAAATATAATAAAATAATTTATTAATGATTAGGATAAAGGGCAACACAATAAAGTAGAATTCTCATGATGTATTTAAATATGTTTCAGCTGTACTGAAATTTGGAAACAAACTTTTTCATATGAAAACGACTCTCCTGAATTTAAATATGATACTTACAAGTCCCTATTTGTCTTAGTTCTCGAAATATAATTTTTTACCTCTCGCTAAGAGAGGTATTGCATTCATGCTAAAAATCGCATATCCAGATTTTATTGAATAAGCACGTTTCAAGGTCCCTACAATCCGATTTTAACATTTTTACGATGATGTCTGTGTGTGTGAATGTATGTGTGTGTGTGTGTATGTATGTAGGATGTTGGAAGGACGATTACTCAAAAACTATAAGACTTTAAATTTGTTTAACTACGTATTTCCCAATCGGACATACATGGGAAGATCTGAAAAGGTTTTGGTAACAATTGGACAACCGGAAGTGGAAGATTCTTGAAAAAAAATCTTCTAAATAATATTTTTTGAAAATTTTTCATGGTAATATTAAAGAAAATTAAATTCTCTATCTGATACATTTAAATATTTTATTATATATTCCATAGATTTAGAGAAAAAAGATATATAATGTATAAAATAATCTGTTATAATAAATTTTACAGCCGAAAGAATGCCATGGAAAATAGTTGACAATTTAAATTGTTTGCAACTGACAGATAAATGTCAGTGTCAGAAATCCGGAGACATTACTAAAGACTTTTTCTGGGAAGTACATACATTATATTATTTCTTAATGTATTAATAGTTAAATATTTAAAATTATAGTCAATCCTGACAATGATTTGGAAACATACCGAAAAATTAGAAGAGGACAAAATTTCTTCATAAAATGAATTTAAAATTAAACAATCTAAACATAAGGAATAGATATATGTAAGTAGAATTTTTGGTGTAGAGTGTAGGTATACAAGAAATGTTAAATACAATAGGGCGCGAGCAGTCATGTGATTTTGTTGGCCTTGACAAGCAGATATGAGAGCCCATGTCAGAATGATAGTAATTATTTATATAGATATCAAGTATCATAATTTCTCATTCTAAATTTAGTGATTTTCCAATTCCATGTGGTATATTTTTCTCGACAAGTAAATTCCACACTCCTGATGACAAATTAACTACGTGTATTTAGAAAATCTTGAAATTCTGAATGCAAAATTGACAATTGACATCCATGTACATAATTACTAATTATCATTCTGAAACGGGCCCCCACATCTGCTTGTCAAGGCCAACAATGTAGCATGACTGTTCGCGCCCTATACTTATGTAACCAAAAAAGGTAGTGGCGAGAGGTATTGTGCTGGCCACAACAGATTTTTTTATTAGAAAAAGAAATCGAATTTTGACGTTTAGAAATTCTGTAACTAATTTCTGCTTATCGAAACGTCCTTAATAATTGTCTCTAACTATTTGTGAAAATGTAGAAATCCTCAAAGAGAAATGTACATTATTTTTTCCGAGTTTATATGAAATTCTCGGCCTTTTCGACGCAGTTTAAGTTATATTTTACTATAATTAGTTAATCTATTATTATTGTTTTTAGACTTCCTACCTAACATTTTAGCTATGAAATATACATAAATACATACATATAGAACATATAAATAAATAAATAAATGATAATGTAGGCCTCCTAAAACTAAACATATACATAAATTTAAAATGGGGGAACCTAACAGTGTGGATCAGGCCCTGAACTTACATATACATAAATATATAATATACATACAAAAATATATAAGAAATCAACAATATATACGGACGAAATCGTGGCGACGAACGGATAAAATTATTCAAAGGTAAAGTGAATAAAAAAAACATCTTTTGTGCATATATCTATTAACTTTAATAGATATATGATTTCGTGGGTGTGTGTGTTTGCAATTTAATAAGTGTCATTACAATTTAATAAGTTAAAACTGCAAACTAATACTTTAAAATGCAAGTAAACTACAATTTAATAAGTTGAATGGAAACTGTTAAATGTAAATGAATTAATTGTAACTCTTTAAAAATGTAAAGTAAAATATACGTTTACTCTGCAACAATGAAACGGGTAATAATTTATTTAAATTGTTGTATAATTATAAATAGAGGCATTAATATTAAAAGTTAAAAATGTTTCCAAACCATTATTTACAAACGGGGGGCGAATACGAGTTACACATTATTAAATATGCGTTTATTCTGTAACAATGAAACGGCCAACAATTTATTTAAAATTGTTATATAATTTCAATTAGACATTAATATTAAAAGTTAAATATGTTTCCCAACCATTATTTACAACTGTTTGTTTCAAATGAACTACTTGTACCTATTTAAAACTGTAAATTAAAACTTTAAAACTAATAATAAACTAATTGTATATGGGGTTAAAATAATATTAGGAAGAAGATTAAATGGGCAAACAATTTCTATTTTAAGCCGGTTCCACATTGAAACGAACATTGTTAGCTGAAAGTGTTTGCTAACATGTTCGCTAACAAATTTGTTAAGCAGTTGTAGAATGTTCGTACTAACATTTTGCGCCGTAATAACAATGCTCGCTAACAAAAAATTATGTTCCAGGAATAGGCGGTAAACTTCAAAGAATTAAATGTTGATGGAAGTCTTGTAAACATAAAATGTATATTTTGTATTTTAAAAGTAGTGAATAATTTTTCTGAAAATTAGTGTCCTGGCGAGGAAGTTTGGACCAAATTAAATTTATTAAATATTAAAAATTTTGATAGTAACATTCATATAAAAACTTAAAGCCACTATCGTCTACGATTTACAAATTTAACAAAAGGAAAACTTCTCTTTCTTTTCTGAAAACTGTGGCGAACGTATTTTGTTATTGTATGTATTATATAGGGTAGTGACCGGCACATAGGACTTTAACATATAAAATCTGACTTTCATAATTTCCTGCTTCTCTAATTATTTTAGATAAAAAGCTTCAAATAATAGTTGTAGGACAAAAAATTCTGTGTCTTAATCAATAAACAAAATTAATTTTGTCTGCCTTGTAACGGCAGAAATTAGGTTTGAAAATCAGCCCAAAAATTAACAAATGTGAACGATTTATCTGTCATGGTAGGTTAATTTATTTTTATAATTATTTGTAATTTCTGTTCAAGTGAACAAATATCAACTTAAATTAACAAATAATTGTTAACTGGGGCAGAAATTAGAAATAATACTTAATTAAAATAAATTACCCTAACATGACAGATAAATAGTTAAGACATATTGTTATTTATTTTGTCTCAATTCCATGGCTATTGATATTTTTGAGAAGGCATACAAAATTAATTTTGTTTATTGATTAAGACACAGAATTTTTTGGCCTACAACTATTATTATTTTGCTTATTGATTCAGTTGCAGAATTTTATGCTCTACAACTTTTATTTGATGCTTTTTACCTAAAATAATTAGGGAAGCAGGAAATTATGAAAGTCTGATTTTATATTAAAATTCGGCTGTGCCGGTCACCACCCTGTATGTTAACTAATATTATTGGAAACAATTATTCACGAACTATGTTGTTGAACATTATGTTCTCTAACAATACATTATTAAATATGCGTTTACTCTGTAACAATGAAACGGACAATAACTTATTTGAAACTGTTGCATAATTTCAATTACAGACATTAATATTAAAAATTAAAAATGTTTGTAAACCATTGTTTATAACCGGGAGCGAATTCATATTACACATTATTAAATATGAGTTTACTCTGTAACAATGAAATGGACAATAAATATTTAAAATTGTTGCATAATTGAGATTAGAGAAAATATTAAAAGTTCAAAATGTTTTTAAACCATTGTTTACAACAGGAAGCGAATTCGTGTTACACATTATTAAATCTGAGTTTACTTTGTAACAATGAAACAGACAATAATTCATTTAAAACAGTTGTATAATTATTATTAGACACATTAATACTAAAAGTTTAAATTGTTTACAAACCACTGTTTACAACCGGCAGTGAATTCGTGTTAAACATTATTTAATATGCGTTTTACTCTTGTCAAAATGAAACGGACAATAATTTATTTAAAATTGTTTTGAACTTGCAATTAAATACGCGTTTACTCTGTAACATTGAATCGGACAATAATTTATTTAAATTGTTGTAAAATTGCAATTAGAGACTAATATTAAAAGTTCAAAATGTTTCTAAACCATTGTTTACAGCCGGGGGCGAATTCGTGATACATATTATTAAATATGTTTACTTTGTAACAATGGAACGGAGAATAATTTATTTAAAATTGTTGTAAAATTGCAATTAGAGACATTAATATTAAAAATTAAAAATGTTTGCAAACCATTGTTTACAACCGGCAGCGAATTCATGTTACACATTATTAAATATGAGATTACTTTGAAACTATGGAACGGACAATAATTTATTTAAAATTGTTGTAAAACTGCAATTAGAGACATTAATATTAAAAGTTTAAAATGTTTACAAACCATTGTTTACAACGGGCATCGTGTTACACATTATTAAATATGAGTTTACTTTGTAACAATAGAACGGACAATAATTTATTTTATATTGTTGTATAATTGAAATTAAAGATATTAATATTAAAAAAAATTGCAAACCATTGTTTACAACCGGAAGCGAATACGTGTTACACATTATTAAATATGAATTTACTTTGTAACAATGGAACGGACAATAATTTATTTAAAATTGTTATATAATTGCAATTAGAAACATTAATATTAAAAATGTTTGCAAACCATTGTTTACAACCGGGAGCGTATTCATGTTACACATTATTAAATACGAATTTACTTTGTAACAAAGGAACGGACAATAATTTAATTTAATATTGTTGTATAATTGAAATTAAAGATATTAATATAAAAAAAATTTGCAAACCATTGTTTACAACCGGGAGCGAATACGTGTTACACATTATTAAATATGAGTTTACTTTGTAACAATGGAACGGGCAATAATTTATTTAATATTGTTATATAATTGCAATTAGAGACATTAATATTAAAAGTTAAACATGTTTGCAAACCATTGTTTACAACTGGGGGTGAATTCGTGCTACACTTTATTAAATATGCGTTTACTTTGTAACAATAAAACGGACAATAATTTATTTAAATATTGAATTAGGGACATTAATATTAAAAGTTACAAACATTCATACGATCCCCGTGCATTAAAGTTTGCCCATCCCGGTATAGCTTGCCATTCGAGCATTAAAAATAAAATAAAATCTAGACTTACATTCAGGAACACTGAAATAATTCTCTGCTTCTTCAGGACTCCTACCTTCTTTCTGGATATTATTTTTCCATTTTTCCGGGCACTGTTTCTTATATTAGTATCTCTGTTTGGACTCTAAAATAATTCATGTTAATACACAATAAAATTATTATTCTCAAAAATGAAATGTCTGAATGACAAAGAATATTAGATAATTTATGCAGTTGTAGGTAGGTACTGAAAAGATTCAACTTAAAAAACTATAAATATGACTAGAACATTGTTTAAACTTACAATTATTATTAATTTGGAGCAATAGTTAATATTTCACTATTAAAATAGAAAAATGGCTTGGACGTTGTTGATTTGAAGGTTACGCCTCATAAATGTAGTGATTTTCTTTACTAAAAGCTCGATTCCCACAACAATTATTATCTCAAACGTTGAATGAATACTTTATCTCGCATTTCTGCATAAAATATCTTAGTTTTTCTACAGAAAACGAAGTTATTGTCACACAAAATGTAAGACAATCGACGACTTTCAGCACGTGGTTATGCAAGGTGACGCCACGCCGGCCGGCCCGGATGTTCAGAAGGCAAGGCGACACGTGATGCGCGCGCACATGAATTTTACAACAAACCGATAAACGTTCAAATTAATAATTTCTAAATAAATGTTAAATATTTCCAGGACCGTATTTAATTTTATTACAATTACTCAATAGAGATAAAAATAGTTATTTAAGATATGTACCAGCCCAACCCCAAATGTATTCGTACCCTCTGAAATAAATATATTAACAGCAATAAAAAATAATTTTTTAGGTTGCAATAGTTAATACTATATTTGGGCATTTTTTTATTCATCGTACACATATTTTAATACGCGTTTCCTCTGTAACAATGGATTTAATTTAAAATTGTTGTAAAATTGCAATTAGAGACATTAATATTAAAAGTTCAAAATGTTTCTAAATCATTGTTTATAACCGGGGGCGAATTCGTGTTACACATTATTAAATATGCGTTTACTCTAACAATAAAACGGACAATAATTTATTTAAAATTGTTGTACGTATAATTGTAATTAGAGACATTTATATTAAAAGTTAAAAATGTTTCCAAACCATTGATTACAACCAGGAGAGAATTCGTGTTACACATTATTAAATATGAGTTTACTCTGTAACAATGAAATCGACAATATTTTTTTTAAATTGTTGTATGATTGCCATTAGATTTTGGTATCAATCGGATAACCGGAAATGGCAGTTTACTTGAAGCTCAAAATAGTTTTTCTTCAAAAAATACCTTTAAAAGTTATTTTTTCGCAATTTGTTATTATAAAAATTAAAGATTATTCCATTTTCTATAAGTTTGCTTTAATACTTTTTCTATATATTTTACGGATAAATGTATAAAATAATATAAAATTTATATCTCGGAGCTTATGCTTTAAACACATCTCCGTGGTTACATAGTTCAGCTCAAATGTATGTAACTGATAGATAAATGTCACTGTCAAAAAAATAATCATTTCAAATTAATAATAGTAACGTTTTAAAAGGAAAATTGTAAATAGAACAATAGTAATAGAAGGTGAGAGAAAAGGAACTGAATGAGGACGACAACCAAACAGAAATGAGTGGAAGAAGAAAATATAAAACAGCGACCCCTAACGAATGAGAAAACGTAAGGAGGAAGACTGTATTGCGGACGACTTGAGATAAAAGGAACTAAATGAATAGCTTAGTAATAGAAGGTAGAAGAAACAAAGGAAGAGGAAAACCAAAGATACGATGGAAGGACTGTATTGCGGAACACTTGAGAGAAAAGGAACTCTATGACGACGACACGCAAAACAGATATGAATGGAAAAAGAAAAAAAAAGAATTAAGGAATGGGAAAAGCTAAAGAAGATTGACATCTGTCAAGTGCAATTTGCATAGTATGTATATGAAATAATTTTACTGGAAATTTAGAATCTTTTGCAAAAAAAATTATGTATGGAATTTATACATAATACAAAAGATTGGCGGATATAATGTGCTGGCCACATCAGATTGATCCTTGTAGAATCGGTATATAAAATTGCTATATTATTTGGTGCTTAAGTAGTACACCTTGTGTATTTTCCTATATATTCGTAAACAAGAAAAAGTAGTATTTTATTCTCTTTAAATTGATACATCAAATATACAACGTAAAAAAATGTAATAATATTTCATAACATAAAATATTATGTCCCATCATAATATTCACGTTTTAATCTTTTAAATAATTTATGTGCTCTTTACAACATATGCATAATGCATATTTATACTATGCAGTCACCATAGTACACTCATTTCTTAGAATGCTAATTCATAAATATTTTTACATGTAATTATCGTACTTGACACATTTAAAATAAATTTGTTACAAAGAATATGTGAAAAAGTATCTAATTGTTAAGTAATTTGTTTTTAGGTGCGCAAGTAAACATTTTGAATTACGGAATGAAAGAATATGGGAAATGGCTCGAGTGATAGAAGTTTCTAGAAAGATACAAGAGAGATGATTATATTGGTTTGAACATGTCATGAGGAGTGATGAAGAATATATTGGAAGAAGAATGAACTGTTTAGTAATAGAAGGTAGAAGAAACAGAAGAAGACCAAAGATAAGATGAAAAGGCTGTATTGTGAAGGACATGAGAGAAAAGGAACTGAATGAGGACAACAAGCAAAATAGAAATGTGTAGATGAAGAAATGCAAGAGTAGGAAAAGCTAAAGAAGAAGACGTCAGTATCAAGTGTAATTTGCATATTTTGTTTCTGAAATAATTTTACTGGAAATTTAGAATCTTTTGTAAGAAAATTTATGTATGGAATTTATACATAACACACAGGATTGACGGAAGGTATTGTGCTGCCCACATCAGATTTTTAAATTTCATATTTATAAATTAATTCTTTGTTTGCGGAACCCTTATAGCGGTTTCCACTGAACCCTTAGATTCTAGCACATCAACCACCGATAAAAATGTGACAAACATTGAATATGTTGTGCTTAGTTGAATAAAAGAATTATAGCTAAACAAGTCCTAGATTTTATATCAGGACACCGACCTTTAGTTCAATACGCATTCGTGATTTTTTGGATAAAAACACTTTGAAAGGACAACGCTTTATGACCATAGAGGAAATAAGCAAAATCGCTGAAGAAGCTGAAGGCCAGGGACTTGAAATATATTTATGGTTCAGGTTCGGTTCGGGTTCAGGAAATAAATGTCAATTCAGGTTCAGTTTCGGTTCAAGAAAATAAAAATTATAACGATTCAATTTACAATAAATGATTACGAACACAAGAAAATGATTATATTTATTAATTTATATTGACATTAAAAATTTATTTTTAATTGTATATTAAATTGTCTTCTGAACCGAATCTGAATTTAAAACGGTTTAAATTCGGTTCAGGTTTTTTGACCTTGGCAAATAAAGGTTCGGTTCGGATTCATCAAAAATTTGGGTTAATTCGGGTTTTCGGTTCAGGTTCTGGTTCAGTTTCAGATCTCTGCTGAAGGCTATACCCTCGGCTATACCTCAAAATGCATGCCACAAGTATTTTACTTATTGGAAACAATATTGGCATATACGCAATATATTTACTGTGGAATACATTGATGAGAATAATATTAATAATAATGAATAAATTATATCTGATTTATTTTCAATCATTCTAACATAACCTTCGTGTAAATTGCAATTTATGCATGGATTATTGTACTACAATAAAATTTAATTTTTACTTTTGAAAAATTATTTTGTTGCTACGTCTATGGAGATAGGAGATGTGTCATTCTTTTACACAATTATCAGTGCAAACTCAGTGTCTTACATATCGTGTGTCTAGAAAGGTGTGTGATCATCAAAAGACAATTGTGTTCAAGTGTAACATTTTAAGATGTGATTTTTGAACTTTTTTGCCGCCATTACATGGATTTTTGGAATAAGAGTGAGTGCTTTTATATATATCATGAATGAAATAAATGAATACCCAAAAAACAATGTCATAATATACCGCGTGGGGGCAGTTAAGGGTGACCATATAGGGATTTAACATAGGATATTAATTTTATACAATTTCCTACTCTCCTGTTCATTTTACGGCAAAGATTGTGAATAGTTGCATGTAAATATATTTTACATTTTTACCTTCCGTCACCTATAGGTAAGGAAGGTAGGTATTGTGTTTGGTCAAAAAATTGGTGAGTTTTCAATGAATAAGCACGTTTTGGAATGGTAAAAATACTTATCAAAGAATACGGGATTAATTTTTCAAAAATTAGATTGTCATTTGACGTTTAAAAAATAATTTATGAAAACCAGTAAAAAAGAAAACAAGTGTAACAGCTATTGCTAGGAATAAATTGACATTTTGAAATTTCTTTTTAAAATTATAAAGAAACTAGAAACAATAAAATGTACAAAAACAATTTTTTACGCAACTTTTAATTCTGAACAACCTTGCAGTAACCGCTACCACTCGGCATAGAGGATTTATAACATTTAAAAACAATTAAACCATATACATATATATATATATATATATATAGGATGTAACCCAACCTGTGGAACAAAATTTAAGGGTGTATAGTATTGGACTGCGTCCAATTCATGATCAGTGCGATCATGAATCAAAAAGAATTTTGTTGAAATTCATTTTGGGTCACATTTAAATACAAAAAAAGTTAAAAAATAGTTACGCTGTATTTATTAGCGTAATTAATCATAATTACATTAATGTAATAATAATTTTACAAACAGGAAAAAATTAAATTTGTTACAGAATGTCACATAATTTACAATAACAGGGTAGAAAAAACTGCGAAATTTTTAACTTAAAAATTGTTCAAAGTTGTCACCATTCACAGCAATACACAATTCAGCACGTTGTGGTCACCAAGTTACTGCCAAAAACTTACTGATAGAAAAAAAGTTTTGTGTATTACGCAATACCTATTCAATCTTCTATTAGATAATTATTAATTTTCTGTTTCTATCAAATATTGTAATATTAAAAGTTGCTATCAACCCCCAGTGGCCCAAAACTGTTCATTTGCTTGGACCCATTTTTTAATTTGCGAATTTCAACAAAAAAAAAATGTTTCATGTTCAGTGCATCCAGTATTATACAGGGTGAGTCACCGAAATCGCCGTCTTCGATATCTCCCTTGTCGTTAGAAATAGAGCATAAGTTTATTAACAGAATTTATTCGTCTACTCAAGGAGCATAACGTAAAATTATTTTCACATATACAGGATGTTGCATTACGGCTCGGCGAGAATTGTTTGTCTTTTTTTAAATGGAACACGCTATATATTTTTATATATTTTGAATTGTATTTTATTCACCTATACGAACATATGAATTTTGTTTTAGTTTTCCACGGCGTTGCCAAGTTATTCCGTTTTTTCTCTAAAAAAGACCGAATATACGCATTGCTTTATAAAGGCTTACTGAAGTTATTTTAATAGTAAGAATTAAGAATTTTCTTTTCTGTATAACTGTAATTATACTCTATGTTCTAACATATTTTTTTTTAATGTAATTATACAGGCTGTTCAATAAAGCGAATCAAATGTGCTCAATTTCAAATGACCATAACTCGTCATTTTCAAATGGAACACCCTATATTTTATTATTCAGTTGTGTGTATTTTTGTATTATCTTCATATGTTATTAAGGGTATCCTATGCCTAAAACCAATAATTTCGGAGATTTTCACCATTTTTCTCTAAATTTATATATTTAATTAAAAATTAAATCTAGTATGCCATTGATATTGTTTTTTGAATAAGAAACAATTGTAGTAATGATAGTATTTTCATTAATCAGGTTATTATTAATAACAGAGGGATTAAGTAAATTAATTTATTAATATGAGTCTCTCGCAAGAAGAACTTACGAATGTATACACATTGATGATTTAATGGCTATCGCTATAAATCAGCTATCTCCAGAAAAAAAAAAGATTTTCTCGGTTATGAAATGTCAAAAATGAAATCTTATTACTTATTCTCTCTGTACTATTTTTGTCTAAAATAATTTGGGAACTCTTGCGTAAGGAAAAATTGATTTCCCATGTTAAACGCCTATGGTCAGGTTTTTAATTAACATACTGTATATATATATATATATATATATATATATATATATATATATATATATATATATATATATATATATATATGCTGATTTTTTCTAAAAATTAAATTCTCAAAAAATACTGCATTTATCAAGTTTTAGCAAAAGTAAAAATGAAAACACATTAATAGGTAAAAAATAACGATGAAAAACGTTCATGACTACCCCATATGAGACGCCTCAGGTTGAGATAATATGAAACAAAAGAAAGTATAAACATGCCTGTAAATAAGTAGTATCCTTATACCAAGTTTCAAAATTTTATTGCAACTAGTACCAGAGTCTGGTGAGGTGCACCTTCAAAGGGATAGTTTGTTTCGCCCGTTATGAATCACCCTGTATTTATCTGCGATTTATTTATAGTAAAGAGCACCTTATTAATGATTAGCAAGTTTAAGGTCTGTGTCTGTCCCTCTTGTGTCAGAATCTGGGTCTTTCAAAGTTATTAGCGTAGAAATTGTTTATTAAAGTTAATAGTTAGTTCGTACAGTACGAAGTAATTGAGATAATAACACACTAAAATTATGGCTTCTTAAACATGTTTAGTATTTATGAGCAATTACATATAATTTATGGAAAATATGTATAACAACCTAGTAACTATACAATTTGCTTCACCTGTTTATGGAAATATAAAATTCCTGACCCACACAAGGACTTTTACAAGGTAAATAAATATAAGTACTTCAAGCGAATTTAGATTTTCTCATTGTTTAGGCAGACTTTTTCAATATACAGACAGGTTGATGAATAACACAGCCGAACATGGGACTTTTTAAAATGTAAAAATCATATTTTCGTAATTTCTGCTTTCCTAATTATTTTAGGTAATAAAGTTCAAAAATTGTAAGCTTCCGCATCGGAAGCAATAAGCAAAATTAATTGTGCATGTTTTGAAATATACTTTGGTTCACGAAAGATGACAATTCAAGGTCCCTTGTTCGAAGAAAGAATACACAGCACTTTATGTTGTAGAATTACAGATATCTAATTATCTACTGCCTAATATTTACCCAGGGGCGTTGACATTTAAATCAAATTATTTTTCCATGGTTTTTCTCATGTCTATGTTTTTGGGTTTTGTAAAAACATAGGTGAAGACCGAGGTGAAGACATAAATCTTTGAGAAAGGCATTATTTGAAAAGAAATAATTTTCAAATAAATTACATTTATTTGTTTCAGTTAAAATGCATCCATAAATATTTCATGTTGCACGTCTAAGTATACGAAATGCAGTGAAGTTATCTGCGGTTAATAAATGACCTTGAATAGTCATCTTTCGTGAACCAAACTATAACATAAATAAAAATGTCGAAAATCACCCTTAAAATAGCGTGAGCCATGGAATTGAAATAAGTAAATTAACAAATGTTTAAAGTTTTATCTGTCAAATTACATTAATTTATTTTTATTAAGTATTATTTGTACTTTCTATGCAAGTGAACAATTATCTATTAATTTAAATTTAATTTTCATTTGAAATTTTTTTACCTAAAATAATTAGGGAAGCAAAGAGTTGATTTTACATATTCGGGAGTTTCAATCACCCCCTGTATAATAAAAACAAGAAGCTTTACCGCACTTAAAAACTAGTTATAATAATTTTAAGAGTATACAAAATAATTTAATAAGACTAGTTGATTTCAGAAAAATATGAGAAATTAGTACTTTTTATCATAAAAATCTGAAATGACCAACACAGTACCTCCCGCCATTCACCTACGTATATAATTTTTATATTACTTTATAAATTTATCCATACAATATATAGAAAAAGTATTAAAGCAAACTTGTAGAAAATGGTATAATCTTTAATTTTTATAATAACAAATTGAGAAAAAATTACATTTAAAGGTATTTTTTTGAAGAAAAACTATCTTGAGCTTCAAGTAAACTGCCATTTCCGGTTATTCGATTGCCACCAAAATCTAATCAGATATTTCCATATTAGAATAAGGTAGAAATACATGGTTTCAAAACTTTCTGATTGATAGTATTTGAGTTAAAGCGTATACACTATACAGGATCCACACATACATCATCGTGAAAATGTTAAAAATGGATTCTAGGGACCTTAAAACGTGGTCATTTACCAAAATCTCGATATGCGATTTTTAGCACGATCCCTATAGCGGGAGGTAAAAAATGAAATTAATGAGGGTAGACCATATCAAGTGGGCCAGGGTTAGTACAAGAATCATGTAACAATTATTGAGAATAAAAAAAATAGTTATTTATGTGTCAAAGCACTGATGTGTTTTCTTTTTATCACGAACGTGGAATTTATTTGCCTAGGCCCTTAGGGCGGAGGAAAATAAACCATATGAGTGATAAAAAGGAACTTCAGTGCCGAATGCGTATTATATTTTATTAGAATTGGCCAATATTCTGAGCGCACTTTTATAATAAATGCACACTTCTAATAAGAATATAATGTAAAAGCGCGCATGTTGGCATAAAATCGTCATATAATGGATTACTTTAGTGCCGATTTCTGAACTTTTGATGATGATTTTTGTGTACTTTAATGACTATTTCAAATAAGTTATTTATCTGTCATTTGCTATTAAGTTTACAATAGTAAAGGCCCCGGGAATATGAGAGTGGAGCTCCTCTTCCAAAAATCCACAAACCTGTATCCCAACTTTTTTTTAATTATATCCCCCAAAACTCATGAAAATCTACTTTTTATACTTTTAGGTACAGTTCAATTCGCTGATTAAATTTTCAAACCGTAAATTAATATCTGTTGTGTTCCTGAAATATTTGCATTCAAGGTTGAACCCCAATAACCCAAAAATGAGTGGAGATACATGCCTGACGACTTCGGCTTTCTATTTATTCTATAGGCAAAATTACAAGTTTACAAAAAAGATTACAGTTTCGACAGTTTTTAATTCCGCCTAAAAATTATTTGAGTTTTTAAGTCCGCAGTAATTTGTATCACAGCTTTGGCAGTTTTTTCACAGATTTTAAGTGTCCCAAAAATTAGTTTGAAAATATTTCAAAAAGAGATTTGTTGGGAGTTTTTAAGAAATGGAAGGAAAGAATGGCGAAGTGTATTATTGCCGAAAGGAACTACTTTGAACATATTTCAAATAAAATTATAAAAAAATGAACCATGTGTCTTATTTTCAATTACTCTAGCGTAACCCTCGGTATGTGCTCAGAACAAGAAACGTGTTATAAAAAAAATAAAATATATAGTTTTTCTTTCCAAGCATATTATTAAAAATAACAAATAATTTAAAATACATTTACCAGAAATGCGAACTGCTTCCAAATTTTCTGATCCTCTCCCGGCTGCTCCAAACCTCCATGACGCATCCATGTGTAGATGCAGAATAATCTGTAACAAACAAAATTATTTTTGTTACAAAACAAAAATAAAAATGTATTGTAAAGTGTACTATGCTTATATCCGTTCGAAGCTTGAATACTGTACGTTGATTTTGGGACTCCACATACATGCATCAAATTGAAGCTTTGGAGAATGTCCAAAGGAAATTTTTGAAGTTCATATATTTTAAACTAATGGGAACTTACCCACCTTATACTTTATCATACGATACTCTAACCCAATTTTTTTCTCTTGACACTTTCTCAACGTAGATTTAAGTTGTCACTTGCGACTCTCATAAACATTCTTAACAATAGAATGACGATCCCGTATCTCTTAGCTTAATTAATATTAGAGTATCTCCCGTAAATATAAGAAATCCTAAACCATTCTTCATTCCTATAGCACATACTAATATAGCCTCTAAATCTCCAATCCACCGCATGTGTGTAAACTACAATTCATCTAACAATCAACCTGATTTATTTATTTAACTGTTTGAAACACGCATTTCATTACATAATAATTGTTCTTAATTACTTTGTATATTTTTTATCGTATTCTTATGTATAATTTATACTTACTGGCTGTATGTATGTATATGTATAGGTCTTCTGCCTTGTAATTGAAATTTTTATTCTGTTAGAGCAGATAATTAATAAATAAATAAATTAACTTGAGATTGCTACATATAAATTTACCATACCCATAAAACCCAAGAATAAGAATAGATACGAACCTGGCGATAGCACCATTCGATTCCTCGGAAAAAGTTACACAGGAATACAATATTTCCACAATGTTTGACAAATTAATTCAACTTTTACATATAAAAATGTGAAGAGTGAATATAATGTACGAAACTGAACAAAAACGTGGTTCAACTTGGTTATTATGCAAGCTTCCAGCGTGGCTTCGATATTAGTTTTTATTTTTTACGTAAGAGGCGCAAATGTTTATTTATTCCAGTGTCGTCGCTTTCTTTAAGGGACATGTTTTTTATTGTTTCTTTTTGCCATATACTAGTAATTTAATGCAAGTTAAAAAGTTGTATCGACACACCTGGATTATGTGACGATCACACATGTAGCTCTACAATAAATAAGTTATGAGACAATAATTTATTTTTTTGAAACATTTTAAGTAATGTTGTTTAATATGAGATATTATTTTTTTATATTCCTAATTCCTAATAAATAAATAAATAGCTGTGGTTACATGAAAAAGCAAATATGTTACTTTTCAGCGATTTTATGTTTTTACCTCTCGCTAAGAGATATTGGATTTATGCTAAAAATCGCATATCCAGATTTTAATAATTACGCACGTTTTAAGGTCTCTATAATCAAATTTAAATATTTTCACGATGATGCTGTGTGTGTGTGTGTGTGTGTGTGTGTGTGTGTGTGTGTGTGTGTGTGTGTGTGTGTGTGTGTGTGTGTGTGTGCGTGTGTGTGTATGGATGTATGTGTGTGTGTGTGTATGTGAGTCGGTTGGAAGGAACACTATAATACTTAATATCTGTTTAACTACGTATTTCTCAATCGGACATTACTGGGAAGAGCTGAAAAGGTTTAATAGTTGGACAACCGGAAGTAGCAAATTCTTAAAAAAAAACTTCTAAATATTATATTTTGAAATTTTTTGTTCATGCTTATTAAAGAAGAGTAAATTCTCTATCTGATACATATAAATATTTTATTATATCTTTTAAAGATTTAGAGATAAAGATATATAGGGTACAATCTGTTGTAATAAATTTCACAGCCCAAACAATGTCATGGAAACCAATTGAAATATTAAAATGTTTGTAACTGACAGATAAATGTCAGTGTCAAAAACCGAAAGACATTACTGAAGATTTTTTCTAGGAAATACATACATTATATTATTTCTTAATTTTATTAATAGTAAATATTTAAAGTTATCGGTATATTACATATACCTTTCAAAAATACTGTCAATCCTGACAATGAATTGGAAACATTTCGAAAAATTAGAAGAGGACAAAATTTCTTCATAGAATGAATTTAAAATTAAGAAATCTAAATATAAAGAATAGATATAAGTAGAATTTTTGGTGTAGAGTGTAGAGCGTAGGTATACAAGAAATGTTGAAATTTTTAATGAAAAATTCTGACATTTGACATCTATGTACATAATTACTAATTGTCATTCAGATCGGGCCCCCATATCTGCTTATCAAAACCAACAATGTCATATGACTGCTCGCGTCCTATACTTATGTAACCAAAAACGGAAGCGGCGAGAGGTTTTGTGCTGGCCACAACAGATTTTTATCTGTTGTTCTACAATGTACTCAAATTGGTTCCCCCATAGGAGGTCCGATGAAAAAGAAACGAGATTTTTTTTAATTTCATGAGTAAGTAATTCGTTTTCGATTGAGTTCATTTTTTTATCACACTGGTACCACGGTCTGTGAGGTGTATATCAGGTTTCATTCATACTAGACGCATAATTTACCTTTGACAGCTACATATTGACATGCACGGCGATTTTATTTATTTAACCCGCCATGTTTAAAAAAAGTCCCATAAAATTGTTACTGGGCGAAGAGATTATTTGTTTTTAGTTTCATTACAGTGGCTATGATACAAAATCGACAATTTATTTATTGTTGCTGCAGGCAGATACAGTGTTTTAGAAATATACTTGTATGTATATTTTTATTATTTTCTAAATAAGTAATTTTTGTTCATCTTTAAAATATTTTGTTTTCAAAAAACACGCAACCAGCAAAATTTTATGTCAAAATTATGAAATAGAGCAATCAGAGAACGAATACAATCAATCAATTAATTTTTATTAGTTTTAGTTTTGTATGTTATTTCTTTAAAAATTATTAGTATATGAAGACGTCGCGGGAAGAACGATCAGTCACAAAATATTGTTTTTGAATTAAATCTAGTTGAAAGTTTCAAGACGCTGTTTATTAACTGTGTATATCATACAACATAGCTTTTATTCTTGTGATACCTGTAATATATTTGTAATTGCAAAAATGTATATAATAAGATAATAAATATAGCTATATAAATATTGTTAATAACAATATAGTTTAGCGTCCAGTTGGCAGCTGGAAAAACGATCCATGTCCATAATCCATACTTGAAAATAAACAACTTCAACAAACATCGTTCTTCCCACCACGTCTTCACATTATTTAATAATATAACTTTCAATAAGCTATGTTGGTTCTAAAGAGACGCGTTCGCTGCAATGTTAAATACGACAGAACAAAGAATCTGTATTAAATTTTGTGTTAAAAATGGTATAAAGTACAATGAAGTGGTGCTAATATTGGATCAGGCTATTGACGAGGAAGTTATGTCGATATCAAAGGTTTTATGTATAGTACAAACGACTTCAAGATGGAAGATGAGAAGAGAGTCAAGATAGCATATAAACCACCGTTGAAAATAAAAATGTGGCAAAAAAATGAATATATTACCCTTTAGTAATCACTAGGCTGCTGAGGAAGTGTTTTATACTGCTCATGCGTTAAGAATTGTGTGCAAATAACATACCGGGTTACAATTCACTATTTATTCGTTATTTTTGACAAAGCTATCAAATTACTTGGGGACTTAAAACTGTCAAATTAATTTCAGGTTAACTTGAAAATTTGTACAAAATACATTGAACTGACGCAAAGTATTGTGCTGGTCACAACAGATTTTTACCTTCCGTCACCATTAGGTAAAGAAGGTATTGTCCTCGGTGAAAAAAATCAATAAGGTTTTAGTAAATAAGCACGTTTTAGGGTTCATATAATACGATTTTACCATTTTTACGATGATGTCTATATGTATGTATGTATGTATGTATGTATATGTATGTGTGTGAGTGTGTGTGTGTGAGTGTGTGTGTGTGTGCGTGTGTGTGTGTGTGCGTGTGTGTGTGTGTGCGTGTGTGTGTGTGTGTGTGTGTGTGTGTGTGTGTGTGTGTGTGTGACGAAAGTTTCGTATCGCATAACTTCACCACGATTCCAAAAAATATATTTTTTTCGTATTCCTTCAATTTACATCCAGCAGAAGAGGTGATTAGATTTTGGTTATAAATGGTCAACCGGAAGTACCTTCATTTGAAGATTTTAACAGTTTTTCTTGAAAAAACGCAGTTAAATATCATTTATTAACATTTAACGTTATTATAACTTGTATATGCAATAAAGAATTATTATATTATAACTTAAAGAATATATTATTCTCTATACGATTTGATTTTATTCAATAGATATAAAGTTAAATAATTAAAAAGATATTAAATTTCATAAATCAGCCAGCTATGCTTACTATGTAAACTGCTAATATATTCAGATAATTCAAATTGACAAATGGCAGTATCAATGAAAAATAAATGTATGTGGCAAAGATGAGGATATTGAGAAAGATGTTGGGGAAGACACGAAAAGATACGGTAAGTAATGAAAGAATAAGGGAAATAACCCTAGTGTTAGAAGTTTCTAGAAAGATACAAGCGAGACGATTACATTGGTTTGAACATGTCATGAGGAGAGATGAAAAATATATTGGAAGAAGAATGAATAACAGAAATGAGTGGAAGAAGAAAATAAAAAATAGCAACCTCTAACGATTAGGAAAAGCTAAAGGAGAAGAAAGATGTCAGTGTCAAGTGCAATTTGCATAGTTTGTTTATGAAATAATTTTACTGGAAATTTAGAATCTTTTGCAAGAAAATTTACGTATGGAATTTATACATAATACACAGGACTGACGGAAGGTATTGTGCTGGCCACGTCAGATTTTTTATTTAATTATTTACGAAAATTACAATAAATTATTATTTTATTACTATGAAAAATATTGCATAAACTTCATTTAAAATAATTTATAAAAATCTGTTGTGGTCAACACAATACCTCTCGCCACTTCCTTTTTTTGGTTACATAAGTATAGGGCGCGAGCAGTCATGTTACATTGTTGGCCTTGACAAGCAGATGTGGGGGCCCGTTTCAGAATGATTTAGTAATTATGTGCATAAATGTCAGAATTTTTCATTAAAAATTTCAAGATTTTCTAAATTCACGTAGTTAATTTGTCACCAGGAGTATGGAATTTACTTGTCGAGGAAAATAAACCACATGGAATTGGAAAATCACTAAATTTAGAATGAGAAATTATGATATATGACATCTATATACATAATTATTAGCTATCATTCTGACATGGGCCCTCTATATGTGCTTGTCAAGGCCAACAAAGTCACATGACTGCTCGCGCCCTAATACATTTAACATTTCTTGTATACCTACACTCTACACCAAAAATTCTACTTATATCTATTCTATAATTTAGATTTTTTATATATAAATTCATTCTATGAAGAAATTTTGTCCTCTTCTAATTTTTCGAGATGTTTCCAATTCATTGTCGGATGTAACAGTATTACTGAAGGTATGTGTAATATACCTATAATATTAAATATTTAACTATTAATACATTAAGAAATAATATAATGTATGTACTTCCCAGAAAAAGTCTTCAGTAATGTCTCCGGATTTCTGACACTGACATTTATCTATCAGTTACAAACAATTTAAATTTTCAACTATTTTCCATGGCATTCTTTCGGCTGTAAAATTTATTACAACTATGATTATTTAATATATTATATTTCTTTTATCTCTAAATCTATAGAATATATAATAAAATATTTAAATGTATCAGATAGAGAATTTAATTTTCTTTAATATTACCAAGAAAAATTTTCAAAAAATAATATTTAGAAGATTTTTTTTCAAGAATCTTCTACTTCCGGTTGTCCAATTGTTACCAAAACCTGTTCAGATCTTCGCATGAATGTCTGATTGGGAAATACGTAGTTAAACAAATTTAAAGTCTTATACTTTTTGAGTAATCGTCCTTCCAACATCTCACATACACACACACATCCACACACTAAGACCTTAAAACGTACTTATTCATTAAAATCTGGATATGCGATTTTTAGCATGAATCCAATACCCCTCTTAGCGAGAGGTAAAAAAAATGTGAAACCAGCTCATTTTAGCGTATAGCGTGATAATACTGTATTTGAATACATACTCCAGCATTGAAGTTTCCTCAAATACCCACACTTATTTATTTTTAAAAATAATTGAGTCAGTTGTGACTACAAAAAAAAAATACGATATTTTGCTTCTCATTTCGCAAACCACATCTTGAATTTCGCGTCGTCGCTATAGCGTGCAAGTTGCTCTACTCTAACTAGTTCCTTGCTGAGCGCTCCATTTCAATAAAAATAAATAGAAGTGAATATAAGAGGGTTTTGAGTGCTGTGCATAAGTCAGTAGCGAGTGCGCAGGTGCTGCACTGCACACGCAGCACGCAGCTCAGGTGCAGTGAACGTCCGATAACGTGAGACAGAGTGAAAGACAAACAGGAAGTGCGACAAGGATAACGCTTGGCATGGATCGAACTGTTGTCATCGCCAAATGTGAGTGAGATTTTCTTACACTACATTTACCGATAGATGTCGTTTGAACCCAAGAAAACTGAGAATGTTTGGTGGTTTACTAAAATAGCGTAGATACAAATAAAAATGTTTTTGAATTTTTTGTTTGCAACTTCTGTCAAAATTGGGCCGGAATGTAAACTTTCGAAGGCCCCACACACAATCTATGTAGGGCCCTTTGTAATTTAACTTTTTTATAATTTTAATTTTTTTCTCTATTTGTAGTGGGTCACGATAGAATAACTGAGAATATGAAAATCAGGTTGGCCGTCGAAAACAGTTATTTTTCAGTCCATTAAAATTAAGTTGCAAAAGTTTAGTTACGAGTACCTACTTAAAACTTAGTTCATCAAAATATGGAATTAAGCAAAGAGCAATTTGGAATTAACGCTTTTAACTATTTCTTCGACGGGATAAAAGATTTGATTGATTTTAAATTTATTGATTTAAAATAATATTCTAAAAAATATGAACCATTTATATTATTCTCAATAATTTCTAGCATGATCCTCGTATATTCGGAAAACAACGAAAGAATATATTAGTTTTGTATTTCTTTCTATCTTCAAACAAAAGATACGTCCAGAAAGAAACAAAAAATAGTATATAGGATGACACTGAAAAACGGGCTACTCAAAATAACTTTTTATTTATAATTATTTTTTAATTTGCTTGATATATTTCTAAACTAGGCTTAGGGGCTCACAAATCATGGTACCTATGGGACAACCTATATATTTATATACAGAGAATTTTTTTTATCAGTAAACAGAGCAGTTTCATTACCATAATTACAAAATGACAGCAATGTATTAAGCGTTTATATTGTTTTTACCTTCCGTCACCTTTGGTCAAAAAATTCAATTATGAGTTTTTAGTGAATAAGCATGTTTTAGGGTCCCTATAATACGATTTTACCGTTTTTACGATGATGTCTGTATATGTATGTATGTGTGTGTGTGTCTGTGTGTGTGTGACAAAAGTTCCGGATCTCATAACTTCAATACCACGATTCCAAAAATTATATTTTTTTCGTATTCCTCAAGTTTACATCCAGAAGAACAACTGATTACATTATGTTATAATTGGTGAACCGGAAGTAGCCTCATTTGAAGATTTAACAGTTAAATTTGATTTATTGACATTTAGAAAATATAGAATCCTACAAACATAACTTACTATTCAAACAATTAATCTAAATATTATTCAATATTATCTCAATTTTTTTCACAGCCTGCGTGAAATCATAGCTTAGCGGTTAATTATTCATAATTATTTTCTCTTAAGTTTTTGATAATTTATTTTTTCCATAAACATGCATTTTAAGCATACCGTTGAATTGGCAATATTACGTAGATTTCAAATATTCAAATATATATATTTAAATACATACCTGCATATTTACTAATGCCAAAAAATATGTAGGTATATTTAGTTCCTTTCCATATAACTATTGTTTTGTTTACAATTTTCTACTATTATTAATTAGAAATGATTATTTTTTTGACAGTGACATTTATCTGCAGTTACATAATGGTTACATATATTTAACGATAAGGTAAGCATAGTTTACAAATATATTAAGAAAATTAAATAATGATTATAAATAAAAAAAAAGTTATTTTTAGTGGCCCGTTTTTCAGTTGTCACCTGAATTGTGGAACAAGTCGGTGAAGCTAACTTTTTTACACACTATAATTTTCCTACGATTGATTCGGCAAAAGTATTCAAAATTCGAAAATATTTTGTCTGTGCTATCAAACAACTGTCAAAACCAAATGACTTTTGATGAGCGCAGTGCGTAAAATAAGCTTCATTAGAAATGCATTGCATTTTACGAATCGCTGTTAAAAGTCAGACTTCACATTAGCTAAATGCAATTGATTGTATAATCAGTTACAAAAACACTATGTAAAAAGGGGTCCCGTGTTGCCGCGTGCCGGAGTGTCTGGTCGCGAATCTGGGGAACCGACCGATGCCAAAACGAAATATTTTGAATTATAAATGGCACAAATGTGACCCCTGTTATGCACTCTCCACGCCAGCAATGAATGCCCGTGATGTGACGCCTGTATAACATCCGCACGGTAAAAATATGTGATTATCATTACCGACACCCAGCAATGGGTAATATGCCGTGATGATAAGGTCATGGAGGCATATAAGGCTCACTTTAATTAAAAATGAAATATTTTGGATAATTATAGTAAGCTTCATTGAAAAAGCTTTGTTCATGTTGTCATAAATATAAAAAAAAATCGGCATTTTTAAAATAATTTTCTTATAAAAATAAATATTCTTAAAAAATAAATTTGGGTATTTTTCGAATCGAACCCGTTCCTAAGATTCGCGTGAAGTGACGCCTGGTAAACGCCCGCACGGAACAAATATGTCATCATTATTACCGACATCTGCGTATAAAGCAGATTGGCTCACCCATCAATGGGTAATATGCCGTGATGATATATGTTTTTATTATCTTACCTATATTTTACATATTTTTATGCTGGAAACTGTATTAAGTTCCTTTCCATATAATTATTGTTCCATTTACTACTTTCTTTATAAAACATTAATAATATTATTTGAAATGATTAGTTCGTTGACAGTGACATATATCTGTCAGTTAAATTTGAGATCTGAATTGTGTAACCATGTGTATGAGTAATGTTTAAAACGTAGGCTCCGGGATTAAAATTATAGATAGTTTTATAAATTTATCCATAAAATATATAGAAAAAGTATTAATGCAAACCTGTACAAAATTTAATAATCTTTCATTTTTATATAACACAAATCTCAAAAAAATAACATTTAAAGGTATTTTTCGAAGAAAAACTATTTTGAGCTTCCAGTAAAGTGCCATTTTCGGTTATATGATTTACTCCAAAATCTAATGGCATCTTTCCACATAAGAGTAAGGTAGAAATATAAGGTTTCAAAATGTTCTGAACGATAGTATTTGAGTTAGAGCGTAAAGAGGATCCACACACACACACACACACACATACATACAACCTAACCTAACCTAAAAATGCCTTCAGTGCTTGAACTACAGACAATAAGTCACAGAATTAGTTACATTTGCATTGAATGTGTAACATGTATAGTACATAATGTCAATTTTCACAAAAACATACATTGAAAGTTTTGTTGAGTTTAAATCACCCATTTCCGAAAGTACGAAATGATAAAATTGGTTATTCTTACATTCCGTATTCTACAATTTGTTAAAAGTCAAAGCTATTTTATTTGCTACTGGCAATAAATTTAGAAGTAGAATAATTACTGAAATGTCACCCTCAAGAATATAATTATTGAAAACAGTAAATGACAAAGATGCATTTTGGTGACTCATTACTGCAGCAACGCATATTTGTTTTGAGATATTTATTCTCATTATAAATAAATAAAAATTATAAACCTACACGGGTAGAGAGAATTGAAAAGTTTTTTAAAAATTGTGCATGCAAATTGATATATTTTAAATATGGCAAATGGTATTATTTATGTAAAGTATATAAATATTTATAAGATCATATAAAATCTTACAAATAAGGTATTCCGTATTTTTTATCATCCTGTTAGTATGCATTAAAAAAGAAATAAAGAAATAGCTTACACTACTTTGCAATTTGCTGTCACATTAAGATGTAAAAATATTGACTAATCATACAAATTAGTCTACCATGCGATTTCTCTTATTGCAAATTACTTCCCTTTGTGTGGGTCGTATATTAGCGATCTGGGTTGCTTTAATAATTTAATAAATGTCATATGCAGGTAAAAATCGAGATAAACATGCTCTACACATTTCCTTCATTTATCAAAGCAAATAATTACAGAATTACAGTTAGAATTCTGGTAGTAATGACCAATAATATATTTGAATTAATTTCAATGAAAAACTCAAATATACTTAAATCAAAATCAAAAATATGATGTGGCCAACACAATACAATTTAATTTTTATTCATGTAAATACTTAAAATTAAATTAAATTTAAATACCGACGCCAAATATTTCGAATTTTAAATGGCACAAAAATGACCCTGTGGTGCACTCTCCACGCCAGTAATAAGTGCTCGTGAGGTGACACTTTGTAAACGCCCGCACGGTGCAAATATATCATCATCTTTTCCGAAGAAATCTGTGTACAAACCAGATTGGCAGACCCAGCAATGCGTAATATGCCGTGATGATAAATTTATTTTATTTATTTATGTACTTACCTATATTCATTACTGGCGTGAAGAGTGCACCACAGGGATCAATTTTGTGCCATTTCAAATTCTAAAATATTTGGCGTCGGTCGGAACCGAACCCGTTCCCAAGATTCGCGTGAAGTGACGCCTAGTAAACGCCTGCACGGAACAAATATGTCATCATTATTACCGACATCTGCCTACAAAGCAGATTGACTCACCCATCAATGGGTAATATGCCGTGATGATATATGTTTTTATTATCTTACCTATATTTTTACATATTTACTTATGCTGGAAACTGTATTAAGTTCCTTTCCATATAATTATTGTTCCAGCACAAATGGTGCTGTTTTTCTATAACCATGTTGTATCATAAAAGTAATTATGTTTCAAAATATTTATTTCACAATGTAATTTTTTTACGAATTTGTAGAAATACAAGGTTTCAAAATTTTCTGAACGATAGTATTTGAGTTAGAGCGTAAAGAGGATCCACACACATACACATACATACATACACACAGACATCATCGTGAAAATGTTAAAAATGGATTCTAGGGACCTTAAAACGTGGTCATTTACCAAAATCTCGATATGCGATTTTTAGCACGATCCCTATACCTCCCTTACCAAGGGTAGCGGGAGGTAAAAAGTAACAAATACAGGGAAAGTTTTACCATGTAGTGATCGCTTTACGTCCTAAATTTTAGGACCCCATCGGGAAGAGTGTTTTCATTTCATTTCATTAACTGAGAGAGTCATTATATAAATAAATATAACAGATAAAAAAAATTCTTACCTTAAAATAAATGGTGCTTTCAAAATAAAGTGATTGTCCTTGACCTCTCCAAAATACCGGCATGTCGTCTCCATAATGTTGCAGAATCTGTAACAAAAATAATAATTTATTTATTATGAAAAAACAAATATTTGTCACAAATATATCACAACAAATATTCACAGTGAACACGAAATAGTCATTAGCTAAAGAGTTTCCTCTAAATTTATCACACCATAACCCAAAAACAGGAATAAATACACACCTTACAATATCACCACTTGAATTCCCGGAAAAAGTTACACTAGAATCCAACAATTTCAGAATGTATAACAAATTTCTTCAACTTTTACAAACGACAATCTGAAGAATCAACTAATGGACGAAATTGAACAAAAACGTGCTGAAACATGGCGATGATACAAGTCTCCTACATGACTTGCTACACAGCTACGTGGAACTTGGCGATGCCAATGTCATTAGTTTATATTTTTTACGTCAGAGGTGCAAATGTTTATATATTCCAGTGCCGGCGGGCATATTTTTTATCGAACACCTTTATTATCCATATACGAGTAGTTTATACAAGACAAAAATTGTATCGACACACCTGAATTAAGTTACGATCACACAAAAATCAATAATATAGATCATGCGCATTAGCTTTACATTTGGAATTTATTTTAGTGGATGGAAAAATCAATAATATTATGCGCAGTAACAGTAGATTTAAATTGAAAGGAAAATCAAAATCGAAAACTAACAAATAAGAATAATATAAATTAACACTTAAGTAGGAGATTGAAAGATTGATGTATATTACTTACATATGTGATAAAATTGTAGAGTTATGAGTTATAAATTCTTGTTAAGGCAATTGTATGATAAAGGTTAAATACTCGATTATTACGAGCATCAATAATATAGTTAGAAATGTATTGAACTTTCTGTATGTACGAATACAAATGTTTGTCTTAGAATTCTTTTTATTCCTTAAGCAATCTCTCGCCGCTTATGGTGAAATGGTAAACTTAAATGTAGTATCGCTCATTTGTTACCTTACTTACTGTTTCGTGTCCTTTATATAACATACAGGGTGTTGACTAGTGGTGGGATCCGGATAGTTTCGGTTTCGGATCCAAAAAAATCCGGATATCCGGATAATTGAATGTTGAACTATCCGGATCTCGGATCGGATTTTGGATCCAGATCTGAGTATTGGATTTTAGATCCGGATCTGAGTATGAGATTTTGGATCCGGATCTGAGCATAAGATTTTGGATCCGAATCTAAATATTGGAATTTGGATCCGAATCTGAGTATCTTGAATCCGGATGAGTACCTATGAGTATCGGATTTTAGATATGAAATTTTAGTATCCGGATTGGTTCTCGAATTCGAATATTCTCAGTATTGAACCTTACATTCAAATATTAGAATCGGGTCTCATCAAAAGCACAAAATAAATTAATGAAATTCATGTCATATTAATATGTTACTTTATATAGGACTCTGCGCCTCTAAGATAATCCTCTCACGAAAGTAACGCTTTGTTTTAAGTAGTCTGTCTTACAGATACTCATGTCGACGAGACATGTAGTCTGTGATTTAGTTTCTGGCGCAGGCTAAACGCCCGCCTGCTGAGTTACAATGTAACAGTTTATGTTTTTATGTGCTTAGTTAAGTTTAGTGTAAATATAAATATATGTATGTAAAGAAGTTAGTTAAAATCCAAATAATGACTGTGTCCAAACATAATGTAAGTGTTCATCTGTCATCAGAGATAAGTGCAAGTGTGTGTATAATCATACAACGTAATGTAAAGTTTAATGCTAAGGTAAATGCATAAGTTTACAGCTTACATAAACCAGCCTTAACTTAAATATTAAACTTAGCTTAAATTGGTAATACTGCATCGAAATGAAATGTCAAATGAATTATAATACACTATCCAAATTTCGATTTGCATTTTTACCTCCCGCTACCCTTAGTAAGGGAGGTATAGGGATCGTGCTAAAAATCGCATATCGAGATTTTGGTAAATGACCACGTTTTAAGGTCCCTAGAATCCAATTTTAACATTTTCACGATGTTGTCTGTGTGTATGTATGTATGTATGTGGGTGTGTGTGTGTGTGTGTGGATCCTCTTTACGCTGTAACACAAATACTATCATTCAGAAAGTTTTGAAACCATGTATTTCTACCTTATTCTAATATGGAAAGAAGCCATTAGATTTTGGAGGCAATCAGATAACCGGAAATGGCAGTTAACTTAAATCTCAAGATAGATTTTTTTTTAAAAAATACCTTTAAATGTAATTTTTTATTAATTTGTTATTATAAAAATTAAAGGTTATTCCATTTGCTACAGGTTTGCTTTAATACTTTTTCTATATATTTTATGGATAAATTTATAAAGTAATATAAATATTATATCTCGGAGCTTATGCTTTAAACACATGTCCATGGTTACAAAGTTCAACTGACAGATCAATATCACTGTCAAAAAATAATCATTTCAAATTAATAATAGTAACGTTTTAAAAATTGTAAATAGAACAATAGTTTTATGGAAAGGAACTTAAAATACATAATTTCTAGCATTAGTAAATATGCAGGTATGTATTTAAATAAAGAAATAAATATATTATCACGGCATATTATCTATTGCTGTGCTAATCTGATTTGTACACACATTTCAGTAATGATTATGACATATTTGTATTGTGCGGGTGTTTACCATACAAGGGTTAATTTTATGCGATTTAAAATTCGAATTATTTAGCGTTCATCGGGATCGAATCGGATTCCCCAGATTCGCGACCAGACATCAGGCACGCGGCAATGACACCCCATAGGTAAATGGCGGGAGGTATTGTGTTGGTCACATCAGATTTTTTTGTTTAAAGCTAGCTTACGCACTGAATTTTTACGTTGTTTTTCACTGTGCCAAAAGTAAAGTGTCTGGGTAAAAGCTAAGTCTAGACAATTTAGAAGATGGGCCTTAAAATGCAGGTCGATCTATCATCACCCGACATTTGACCCACATTTTCTTTTTTTATTTTGTCTATATTTAAAGTAGTCGAAAGAATTTTGTAGAAATTTCTAACCATTTGTGTAGGTTTTACAATTTGTTGAAAATGTAAACCGGTCGAACTATTTTATGAGTTTGGTCTCGTAGTTGCACGTATTCTATTCGAATAAAACCAGCATTATATCATCATCTGTTTTACTGTCTCAATGACATAATTTATTTACAAACAAACATATTACACCTACTTGTAAATTACAACACACTTGTCAATCCACATCTATATTATAAATTTTATTCGTCTGTGGGCTTTCACTGCAGTCCCCAAACTGTCTGGTGATCTTGCTACGTGGGCGAACTAGCGCCAAGTTTGGCTTGCGGCGGTTTCTAGTACTACATCGTGAACCCACGCACTTCCCATTCAGGTGACCAATGCATTCATAAAAAGACATGAATGGTCGCCCACGCTGAGAAGGTGATTTTGATAAAAAATAAGATGATCTGGTTTACTTATTTTTAAAAATTATATTGTCACTGGCCTTGTAGCCACAGATATACAGATTGCAGACTCGTAAAATTTAAGTGCTAAGCAAAGGAGAGAACTTATAAATGGATGGGTAACCGTGTACGGAAATAGTTATTGGTTGCACAGACGAAAATAAATATCAAAAATGTATTAGTTATTAGTCAAATAATTACTGTACTCACTCTGACAATGAGACAAAAACACATATACCATATAACTAAGTGCTTCAAGACATGTTGACGATATAAATAACTGATTAATTGTGATTAGCGAGCAGTTGACTAGCACTGTTGTAGAATTAGAAATAGATTATTATTAAATACCCATATGGCTGAACCAATACATTAAGTAGTACAAAAATCATTACAATATCGATACTTCTACATTATAGTAATTTAAGTATTAAGGGCACCTTACCGGTTGAGGATTAGTTTGGAGATCGAGACGAATTATTGACCGAATGCTATAAATATTGTTTACACTTGAGTTGCATACAATATTTTTTATATGACCTTAAATCAAATTTCTGAAACAAATTAGAAATTTGATAGACGAGCCGACGACAATTTGAACACACCAAATACCGAGTTCACATAACAGATCTGAAGTTGAATACTGCAGTTCTTACCAACATGAATGTATAGAAAAAACTAAATTTAGGGAAGACAATTTAAATGCCAAACGTGTATTGATGGTGGTTACTCATCTAACAACATTATCTATTACAATTTTAAAATTCTATAAGTTCTCATTTTTTCTATGTATTCTGTATAATTATGTATTTACTTTTCAAAGTATTTAATTTTAATTTATTTCGTTGCATTGCAAGTAATGATTTACCAAATTCAAATCACTGTTACACATATCATTAATTTGAAGAACATTAATAATGTCATTTATACAGAGAATGAATAAGAGGGGCCCCAAAAAACTTCCTTGTGGTACACCAATGTCACAAAAACACTCATGAGATGTTACGTTTAACCACGTCACTATTTCTCGCCGATTGTTCAGGTAACATCGAAGGCACAAAATAACTGATCCATTAACACCATGAGTAGAATAGTTATTTAAGTATTAAGGGCAGTAAGTGCACCTTACCGGTTGAGGATTAGTTTGGAGATCGAGATGAAGTCGAGATCTCCCATACATCCGATACCGGTAAGAAGCACTTAATGCCCGCAATGCTTATTATATTTTTTGCACGATCGTCCCAATAATAACAAATTAAAGTTTAGAATTTATTTAAAAATTATTTTACATTTTAAAAAAATTAGTTGTCATTTTTAAGTAAGCTATGATCGTTAAAGCTTTAAAAATTGTTCATTTATTTTTTATTTATGTAATTTTCACCGCCTCCAGATAGGTAGGTAGTCACATCACTTACTGATCAGTACCACATCACTTACTGATCATCAGTAACTTGTAAACAAAACTTACTGCCTTGGAAACCCTATCGGTAAAGTTTTAAAAAAACCTGATCGTGCAAAAAGTTTATTAATTAGTAGTATCTCGGTCTAATAACATTTGTAGAAATTAATTGTACATTGTACACATCTTTTATTTGACATGTTTTTCTCCAATATAATTCATAAACGATTGACAGAAAAAACAATGCCAGTCAATTGCTCGTTAATCACCCTTAATCAGTTCAAACTAATAGTCATTAGGTTAATTGACAAAAAAAATAACAATTACTAAACTCTTCCAGGCAGCATATATTCTTACAAAACTGACAATTTGTAATACAATTATATTTTCATCAGGATTAGATTTTATCAGACCCCGTTCAACAATATCAATAAGTAATTAGTTTGATAAAAGTATATTATTTTTGAAGATTAACAATTAAATATAATTCGCCACATTCAGATTATTTCCTATTATTAAAATAAGATCATTGAACTCTTGATCATACGCTTGCAAAAAGAATATGCCAAATCACATGTTAATCAAATAATTCTTTAATTTACACACAAATACCTGTTTTTTGTTACCGTTTTTAACAATATTCCTTTCCTAGAATCATAGTCACCATTCTATAAATTATAGACCAAACAATTTTTTATCAAATAAATAATATCCACAATTAAATCACTATCTATTATAGGATTGAATGCCGTTTCTATTCTTTATGACGGATCGGACATATGTTCATAATGATTGTTTTTATTTTATTTTTTGAAACGTCTCAAGGCTGAGGCACTAAAAGAGAAAAAACCTTGCTATATAAAGGCAAGAATCTCTTTAGGTCCATTATTAGGTATTTGACCGCAGATTCGTACAAATTTACGATGAGGTGCGCACAGATTCTGTTTATTGTGTGTATGAGTGTTGCCTTAAAATTTGTAAGTGCGTGTGAAAATATTACTGCAGATATTAAAATAAATAGGAATGTAAATTATACGACGACTACTCCACCTTCTCCAGGTAAAAAGATTGATATACATTTTTAATTATAAAAAAAAGTATGATTGGTACAAAAAACAAAATCTTAAATTTATTATTTACTATTTTACAGTTACTGGAATATTCAAAAATATGTATTTCAAATCACCTTCTACCTCAAAACCAGGTAAAATGTAATAATTGTATGTAGTTAATTATTTTATATTCTAATAGTTAACTATATTTTCAGAAAAAGTTTCAGATCCGGCAGGATTTCCCGCTGAAAATACAGGTAAAAGTAAATGTATTTTAAAATTATATTTTAGCTACACAATAATATCTATTCATATCAGTGGCAGCTCGTGCACTAAAACTTTGGTGATTTTTTTTCATTCAAGGTCAAATGCCTTATAATTGAAAGTTACATTTTTTCAAGGGATGTGCAAATGCATATTTTTCCCCTTTCATGTACAAAAATAAATTGCCAGATTACACAAAATTTTAGGAAATTCTTTGACAAGTAGTTTATCTTCATAAGACAGTTGATTAAATGGATTTTTGTAAATTAAAAAATTAATAATATCTTCAGAATTCCTTATATTGTCACTCAATTCTTTTAAAGTTGAAGTAGAAGCCATTATTTGTTTTTTGTTTTCAACTAAAATTCAAATTACAAAAACAGTACGTGGGTAAATTATAAAAACAACGAAAAAAGTAAAAGAATTAAATATTTACTGCAATACGTATCAGTCGCAAACCAGAACCTATTATAATAAAAATGCTAGACAAGACAGGTTATGTTATGTTTGTTTATTGTCGAAGTCGAATGCAATATGCAGTTAAGCTAGTATTATTTAAACTTGCTAGCAAAAATATGCAGTAATATCGTGAACCTACTTACAAAATTTATCAGGCCTCTATAGGGCCGCGTGGAAGGTAAATCTTTTATCCGTTTCGCACTCATTGCATTTAGCATTTGAAGCAGTGCCTCAAACAGTTCTTTGTCTAGCGCACGTATTTCTTACCGGAATGAACGCTTTATCAAAAACATTAGGCAGTTATACTATTCATTTCGAGAAGCACTTTATAGGGTGTAAATTAAGTGAATTGCATTATATATTAGTTATGGTCGTGGCTTAAATTATTCTTTTAATATTTATAAAGACAAGTATTAACGGAATAAGTTAAAATTTAATACACATACTACTTTACTTGCAGCTTTATTTCTTTTCTGGTGAGGCACTGCCTCACCTGCCTACCCTGATAAGCCACCACTGATTCATATCTACACTTCTTAAAATGTAACCAATTTACAAATGCTTAATATTAGGCTGCAGAAAATATAAAATATAATTCTAATAAATGCATTCTTTTAGGCCATCCAGGTGTATGCTATTTTGAATACGATACAAAGAGTGAAATGAAATATGTTCTAATTAAACCAGAGACAAAACTGAGGCATCCATCACAATGTGCTCTTCTTAGTTGTACCAAAAATTTGATCCTGTTTGTTCGACAGTAAGTTTTAAAAAAAATGAGAATAGTTTAGCAAGGATATATTCACCTCAATTCTGTAAGAAAGTTGCTAATTAATAGAAAAAATAAATTTGAACTTATTATTGTATATTTCTTAAAGTAATGTTGCTAAGAGTTAGTAGCTTTGCTACAAAATTAGGGTGATTCTCTTAAGAATTAATTATCTTTTCCTATGTCGCGTTCACAAAGTGAATTTTGTACAATTGTTTTTATCAAAAACTGTTACAATGAACAATTTTGTATAAAAGTTTTTGGGGATTTTTTTTTAAATTGTGAAGTTTGTTTCTTTAAGTGAAGTGTTAAATAAATGTCATTTACCTATCATTATTCATAGAAAATTGCTGCAATTCGATTTTTTACAGTAAATTATTTACAACAAACAGTTATTTAAATTAAAATTTGTAGGCACATAACATAATAAATACAAATTTTACTCTAACCTAACTCAGATGGGATCCAAAGACAACGCTATGAAAGCGTAGCGAAAAATACCCCTTACGTCTCACCTTCATTTCGCAATTAACTTCCACGGTATAGTTTGGTTCACGAAAGATGATTATTCAAGGTCATTTATTAACCGTATGGTGTAATATTACTTGCAGATAACTTCACTGCATTTCGCATACATAGACGTGCAACATGATATATTTATGGATACTTTTGAACTGAAAAAATAAGTAATTTATTTGAAAATTATGTTTCTTTTTAAATTTACAGATTTAGGCTTGCTTTACATTAGCGGTACAATGACGGTATAATAACGGTACGATGACGGTACGGTACTTCTTGCTCTAATGTATTTTAATGGACCCATTTACATCTACGTTCTTGGTACGATGACAGTACGATGACGACACATTGATATTCACTGATTTACATTAGCGATACGACTACGGTACAGTATCTATAGTTTTGTTTCTATTGAAAAAATCGAGGAACAAATATTGTATCATAGTTACAGTAAAATTTTTGAAAGATGTCCGATCAAGGTTGTCTACGAATTGTATGAATTGAGATTTTTGCTCCGCCCATCATGACAAATTCAGTATTGTCGTTTGCTTAGTTTTTATGAGGGTACGGAAGATACTACTGTTATTTTATTATTATAAAAATATATATTACAGGAAAAGCATTCAAAATTCAAAAATAAGTCAACTAGTAAGTTTATAAGCAAATGTAAAACCAAATATGTTAAAAATAAGATACTGACACAATGTCAGTGTCAGTGACTCTGACAGAATATAACGTTATACGTGCGGCTATGATCCTGGTAATAAATCTGAATTAATAAATAAACTTACGTTACAGCGAAAGTATTATCAACAACGAGCATCGTTTATAAATGGAATGTCCTAACTTAGTCGAAACAATATGAATTTTTGAAAGACAAGCATGTTATATCCATCCTTATCACACACTCTTACAGCCTTTGCAAAAGAAAGAGATAAATGTATGCCTATTTGTTAATTCGTTCGTGATACAGGTGCCCTTGATCGGACATCTTTCAAAAATTTTACTGTACTTCGTAGTATTTGCATGCAACGGGAAGTAGAAGGTTGCGTTTGAAGAGTACGTGCACATCACGTTGATGTTCATAGCAAAATCAGCTGAATAAAAGTAAACATATGTTAGTACAAGATTGACATTTGACATGTTTTTGACTTTTTGATATTTGTCTTTTAGTTAAACCAAAATGTAGTCAAAATGAGCTAGACATGAGAAATTATTGCATACATTATTGAACAAAAGTTCTTGTATTCATGTATATAAAATAAAATATGTGATTTTAAATGTATACTTTTTTACAGATGTCAAGACATTGTTGAAGTTAGAGAACATTGTCGACAAATAGAAGGAAATCCAAATAAACCGTTCCCATTTTGTTGTGGAGAGTATGTTTGTTAGGAGAAATTATATAAATATTTATATAAATTATATTCTAGTTTGATTTATTAGTGTGCTTTACGAGGACATAATTAAAATTAAAATTCTACATAAATACATACAAGTATATCGTTATTCATTATATCCATATTTATGTGTATAATAGTGCTACAGATTGATAAATCTTTGCTAATAAGATTCGTAAAAATAATAAACAAATATGGTAAGTAGTCATATTTTATTATTCTTGTTTTAGTTATTTGTTGTAATGAATATATTTTCTACTTTTTCTGTTGATGAAAATAACCGGTAAAATAATTTATAATACTTCTTGTTTTTTTACGTCGAATTTAAACCCATTTCCAAGAAAAAGTATACATAAAATTTCCGCACTAATTTCAAGAAGTTGCACGTCAAGAATTAAGCGCCTCAAATAAAAAACACCAAAACCTGTTTATCTGCGAATATTACATACAAGACTCATTTATTCTTAATCTTTAGTCATCCTTAACCTTTCTACATTGAAACCGTATTTCCCAGCCGTTTTTATCATAGTATATCGCAAAAAGAAAATATATAAATTGGTTGATAAACACACAAATCGAAACAGAATCATGAAGTTGTCACTGTTTTCTGTTGTTTCTTGCGTGAGTATTGTTTTGTTAATAGGAAATGAAATAAATGCACAAGCTATGGCGTATAGAAATTCGGAACATCCAGGTAAGCTATGAAATTTAAAATAAATCATTATAATTTTAATCATTAATATTTGGTATTATTATTGTTGTTCCAAATGACTAATATTAGTTCCTAAATTTAATTTCTAGAAATAATTTACTAATTCTATTTATCACACGAAAATTACTTTGTGCCTTTCTACAAAAAAAAATATGTTAGAAATTTAATAAATTTTTGGTAAGCAAACCTAAGCTGGATAATCAGGAGAAATGAGTCAAACTTCAGCAAAGTATATCTCATAAATATATGACCAAAAATCTCGAAAATTGTAATCCGATTTTGATTTGTTTTCCGGTTACATTACAGTGTCTTAATTGTTTATCCTACCAAGTATTGGCGGTTGGGGGTGAATATAGGGATTTAACATGACATTTTAGTTTTATGAAATTTCCTGCTCTTCTGTTCATTTTATACAATTAAAATTGCATACAAAACTGTTTTTGCATTTTTACCTTCCGTCACCTTTAGGTAAGGAAGGTATTGTCTTTGGTCAAAAAAGTCAATGATGAGTTTTTAGTGAATAAGCACGTTTTAGGGTCCATATAATACGATTTTACCATTTTTACGATGATGTCTGTATGTATGTATGTATGTATGTATGTATGTATGTATGTATGTATGTATGTATGTATGTATGTATGTATGTGACGAAAGTTTCGGATATATGTATATAAGGAAACTAGATAGTGGGTTTGACAGTCAGAAAATTGTAGGCTTAAGTAGAGTACACTCTTTTTAATTTGTCAAGCTTTCGGTTATAATTTTAACCATCTTCAGGACACTGTAATACAATAATGAAAACTTACAATACGATCAAAAATAGTTTAGGTAATAAGTACTCACATTAGTTGAGATTTTTTGAAAAATTTACATTTACAAACATGTTTTGTTAAAACGTGCACACGCACATGGTACAGTGAAATGATAAAGTGGTTATCACAGTAATGTATATATATAGTTAAAGAATTATAAAGATATTAAATTTCATAAATCAGCCAGCTATGCTAATTATATAAAGTTTCAAAAGACATGATTTTAGCGCATGTGTTTTCGAAGGAACAAGTTCGCTAAAATGTCTTATGAACTGTGTATTTTGTACTATTTTTTTATTATTTTGGTTCTTTTATTAAAAATATTTAAAAATATTCGTTATTTCATTTTGTAATTTATGAACTTTGATTAGGAATAATTTTTTATTTTATTTGATTGTTGATAACAGTGATTGGCATTTACTTATTACTTCATTTCAATAGCTGGTCTTCTAAAAATCATATTTAGGTACTTTACATTTCACAATTGTCTAGAAAGTTATCAACCTAAAATAAATTCGGTTTGAGTTCTTTTACGAAGTACTTTATGAGTCATATTCAATATATTTTGTATATCGATATATTTTATTTATCGATAAATCGTTGCTATTCCTATTTATGATATCCAAATGATTTTCATCATAAAGTACATATTATTAAACAACCAAACCAGCTACTGCTAGGAATTAATAGAAGTTTTGAAATTTCTTTTTACCTCTCGCTAAGAGAGGTATTGGATTCATGCTAAAAATCGCATATCCAGATTTTATTGAATAAGCACGATTTAAGGTCCATAGAATCCGATTTTAACATTTTTAGAATGATGTCTGTGTGTGTGTGTGTGTGTGTGTGTGTGGATGTGTGTGTGTGAGGTTGTTGGAGACACGATTTCTCAAATTCTATAAGACTAAAGACCTGTTTGACTACTGGTTCCTCAATCTAACAGTAATGGGAAGAGTTGAATAGGTTCTGGTAACAATTGGACAATCGGAAGTGGTAGTTTCTAAAAAAAAAAATTTTAAATATTATTTTTTGAAAATTTGTTACTACAAATATTAAAGATAATTAAATTCTCAATCTGACAAACTTATTTTTTTTATTATATCTCGTATAGGTTTGGAGATATAGTATATATTTAATAATATAGAATAATCTGTTGTAATAAATCTCGTTGCCCGAAAAACATTTGCGATATTTAAATTTTTGTAATTGACATGTAAATGCAAAATGTCAGTGTCAGATTTTTCTGGGAAGTAAGAGTACATTTAATATATATTATTGTATTATTAATTAATTATATATTTAAATTACAGATATGTTAATATTACATATATACTTAAGAAATACCGCTAATACAGTCAATGAATTTGAAGAATTTTGAACATAATAGAATAGTAGGATAAAATTTCTTAAAGAACGAAAGAAGAGAAACAATTTCAATTATTTGTGTGTACTTATAGGGCGCGAGCAGACCTGTGACTTTGTTGGCCTTGGCAAGCAGATGAGGATCCGTGTCAGAATGACGGCTAGTAGTTTTTACATAGATGTCACAATTGTCATATGTCATAATTTTTCATTCAAAATTTCAAAATGTTCTGATGTTTATTTGTCATTCATTAGTATGGAATATACTTGTCGAGGAAAATAATCCACATGGATTTGGAAAATCATAATGTTTCGAATTAAAACTTATAATACTTGACACCTATGTATATTACTAGCTCTCATTCTGACACGGGTCCCCACATCTGCTTGCCAAGACCAACAAAGTCACATAACTGCTCGCGCCCTATGCTACATAAAATGAAAATGGCGAGAGGTATTGTGCTGGCCACAACAGATTTTTAAAATTATGAAGAAACTAGAAACTTAATAAAAATGCAAATACAGTTTCGTATGCAACTTTAATTCTGAACAAGTTTACATGCTATAGTTTTTGTCGAAAAATAAACAGGGAAGTAACATTCAAAATACATACAATGGATTTGTGCATCTCAATTCTTCATTTATGTTTTTAATATCTCACTTTTCAAAATCCCCACAAACAAAAGTCTAATGGAGCAAACTTGTTGATATGTTTTTAAACAATAAATAATGAATGACAGGTTGTTGTTTAACAATTATAATTTACTTCATTGAAATTAAACTTTTGTCACTATAACTAACAAAAATTCACGAAGTTGGTACATTTCTCCTGACTCACCGTGTATTTATTTTGTATAATAATGACCCAAAAAATATTATTGCTTGTCCATGTTACATTACGATCTTTGAAATTTACAGTAAAATTAATACTATTAATAATATGAATGTATGTTCTTAGATCATCCAGGATTTTGTTACTACCGCGATGAATATGGAAATGGTGAAAACAAATTCTTCTTAAAACCTGGACAAAAGCGAAAGCATCCAAAATTATGTTTTAAAGTAAATTGTGCTGAGGACTTTACTATATCAACAACCGGGTAAGAAGACATTTAAAAAACAGTATTAAATTTCTATATATTTTTGTTGTCTATTATATGTATTACTTTTTTAGTTGTGGATTAGCAGCAAATATGGGTCATTGTCACTTCATACAGGGTGATACTAGCAAGCCGTATCCTCGATGCTGTGGAGAAGTAGTTTGTTAATATATTTAATTAAGCATGGAAATAGTCTTTATAAAAAACATAATTGTTAAACATATTATTTAATAAAGTCGAAAAACGTATAAAAATGTATATAATATAAAAAAAATTGAAAAAAAACGTGTGCCACACCCCAACGGATAACTTAGAGTACCATTTGGTCCTCTGGAGTTAGTTATATATTTATACAAGTTTTTCGTAAATTAAAGATATTATTTAAACAAAATAAAATACTAGTTACTGTGTAGTTTCATTGTACAATCGATTCCGCTTGATTGGGAACACAACGAGCCCAGGACAGTTTGGCCCAATGAAGCGGCTGCTCCTATAAAGCAAAATTCACATATTTTTTTTCAATACTTTAATAAATTCATAAACAAAAGTATACTTTATAAGAAAATATATAAACTCTGAAAGAAAATTTAATTTTTAAAAAAATCAAGTGTAATTTGTCTTTTGTTTTTGTATGTTTGCACCAGGGCATCGAACCCGAACCGAAACCGAACCAAAACCGGAACGAAACCGAACCAAAACCGGAACCAAACCGTAACATTTTAGCGAACCCAGTGCCGGAACCGAACCTCAAATATATTTTTCAATTGAACCCGAGTCGGAACCGAACCGGGTATTACAATTCGGGTTCATGGTTCAGCTCCGGTTCAGGTTCATTTTGAGTTCGAAACGTAAGCGTAATCGACGATGTGTTGTTTATTTGTGTAAATTGTGTTCGTTTCTTGTCTTACGTAAATTCCAGCTCACATTTTAAATTATTTCTACATAAAGATTGTTATTCAAAAAACATTTTCATTTGGTCGAATCGAACCTGAATACAATACCTGAACCCGGAACAAAACCGCAAATTGCATTAATATTTGAACCAGAACTACACCCGAACCCATCTCTCAAAAACCAAATTAACATGACCCTGAACCGAACCCAGTTTTTGGCTCATTCGATGCCCTGGTTTGCACTACAAAATCAGCATAGTATTCAGTGCGGATGTAGGACTTCCTACATAACCCGGCTATGTGTATCTGAAGTGCTGTTATATATTAAATTAATTAAATCGCATCCTATTAAATTGTTTGTACATATTGTTTCTTGAGACGTCATACACAAAAGAGAAGATAGAACATCTCGATACAAACAAACACCCTCCCGTTGTCTCTTCGATCAGTCATGTACGGTCCGTCTATTCTAACGTGACATTCCACGGTGAAATTTAACATATATTATTTATGTCTGAGATGAGGTAAATTTTGATGCTTTCATAGTTTACGCCCCGATTTGTACTTTCCGATCTAAACTGCAGCAGAGTTAGAACAGAATGAGCTCCGTTCCATATTTCACCCCCTTATGAACTATTGCGCATCTTAACCCATCTGTCAGGTAAGAGTAGACGGACTGTACTGTGAATGGTTGACAGTTCTTTGTTTGTAATGCAACCTTAGAAGACTGCCAATATTTTCTGTCTAATATAAAAGTCTGCTTAAATAAATTTACCTGAATACTCTTTTCTTAATAACCGTTTTTAATATAATCTCATTATATAAATACTTATGGATATAGTCGGAGCCACGAAAGATGATTATTCAAGAAAAACTACACAACACTTTATATAGCAATAGTTTAGCAACATTTCGTATTAGAAAGAACGTTATTTAACAAACTTAAGCCTATTTAATCTGTATTGTGTAAGTGTGACAGCTTTATAAATCGTTACATTACTCACACGAAAGGACCGGTGTTACAAACGTACAGTTAAACTATTTAATTCCAAAGTAAATTAAATAAAATGTACAAATTTGAATTCATTTCTATGTTCTTGTTCTTACTGTTAAAATTCGTGCTACATTTGTTCATTTAATTATATTTGCTATAGAATTAAATTAAATAGTAATTAAAGTAGTGCTAACGTATATCGTAGAGTTACAGATATATTATTGTTTATTATCTACTATCTATTAAAACATATGACGTTGACGTTTAAACCAAAGTGTTATTCAGTGGTTTACGGTAAGTCTATATATATGTTTTGTTCATAAACATAGGTGAAGAATATAATATAAGAAAAGCATTATTTAAAAAAAAAATCAAATAAATCAGAGGTCTTATAAATGACCTTGTCTAAACATCTTCTGTGAACCAAACTATAGTACACTTTTCTTTATCGAGTATGGTTATATTTTCGAAATCGGGTATTTGAGATTTAAATAATTTATTCACTGCAATCCTGTAATGTAACACCATATCACATCACACCAGTATATAAATAAAACCTAAGTTTCATTACGTTTTGCTGTTGTTATTTCCCATATTTATTCAATAAGAAAAAATCTGGAACTCCTTGAAAAATTCATGAAAGTTTATCATTCTTAATGTGAATCTCGTGGAGTAAACATTGAAACAAAAATGGATTACAAACGATTTTCCCTAGTGTTTTGTATTTGTTTTATTTTATGTGTACTAGTAGATGAAATAAAATCACAAGCCATGTATAAGCCTAATTCTGAAGACCCAGGTAAGTTACGTAAATAACTTAATTTTTTAATTTCAAAGTGATCTATATGCCATTTTATGTTTTAAAGTAATTCAGCAAAAAGTGTTTTAAATACAAAAAAAGTTTTTTATACAGGATTTGAACTCAAGACTAATTGAATGCATTAAGTAAAGCTAGAGTATCCTACTAGTCCATAATTTTTTTTACAAAAATATTTTTTCGTAATGATTTTTTTTTGACATCTAACAGGTAAAATGTCACTTTTACAGCCTATTATTACTATTTACATAGTAAGTGCTCAACAAACGCATAGCTGCATAATTTGATGGCAATACCTTTCAAAATAGGTATTAAAAATAATTTCTAAATTAATAATAATTCTAAAATCGGCAAAAAATGTGTTCAACACAGCATAGCTTCGGCAGTATTCATTACATCTGCTGTCAATCTGATATTTTAGTGCCTGTTAAACAAATAATTATTGTTTAAATGAATCAAAGTAGTATCTTGTACTTGTTTATTTCAACTGTTAATAATAGGGTCCGGGAGAGATGGCTTACCGTGTGAGGTGAATTTTGCGCCAAAATCAAAATAATGATAGATGGATGTTAACGAATGTTTCTACATGGATAGTACTTTTAATCAGTCGAATTTTTTTACTTGTGTTGTTTCTTTCAATAAATAAACAAGTAATTGTTACTGGAAATCGTTTTTGATACCCCTTTAAAAAGTTTTATATGTAATCTTGACATTTTCTTTATACAATTAATATAACTTCTCCAGGAGAAATAGGTTCAATGTAACTGTTTAAACCTAAAGTTATTGTAGTTTTGCTGTACGTGTGTACCATTTGAGATAGTTTGCCCAAAAAATAAGGGTATATATGACCCACTATATTAATTAATAATAAACGTATTGGACGGTCAAATAGAGGATAGTGGATGGAGGGAAACTTAAAACTAATCTTGAAAGCGAAAAATAGTAAATGTGAAAACAAGAAAATAATTAAAAACAAAAAGAAACAAAATTAAAACAATGAGCAGTATGATGTATCATTGTCAGAAGATGAAATTTCAATGAACATTTTTGAAAACGATTATTCCGAAATAAATATGAACGACAATGAATGTATGAGTTGTGAAGAAGATTATCAGTGCGCTAAGAAAATGGCATATTGGAATCAAGGCGTTTTTTTGTGAAAAAATGATCTTTGAATATTGCACGAAATTCTCTAACATGTGTGACTTGTGCGGGAAATTAATTACTACGAAAAGAAAACCTATAAGTAATTAGTTAATATGTGAAAATAATTTATTTTTTAAGTGTCATATCATCCGCCAGGTGAAGCCTTCTCCCCCGGAAGATTTTTGTTGATAGTTTTTCATTTTTTTTTATACTTAAAAGTTGTATTTACGTTTTTTCTTTTATATATATTTGAAGCTATATAACAATGTTAACTATCGATATGTTATTTAAAATTTTAATGTAAAATATAAATTAATACGAAGAATTTTTTGGAATGTGGGTCAAATCTTCCGGACTTACCCTATTAAATTTCAAATTTGAAGTAATTTTTAAAAATATCTCCCTTAAATGATATACATATTTTTTTAAAATGAAATACCCGTTTTTGTTTATTTTAATAACGACGATTCAATGAGTATTTTTTCAGATAATCCAGGATACTGCCGATATGACGATCTTTATGGTGGAGGCAAAAATAAATTTCTCCTAAAACGTAATTCAAGACGAAGACATCCCACATTATGTTTTGAAGTAAAATGTAGTGAAGATTATGGACTATCAACAATAGGGTATATATTTATGATAATTCTATATATTTTTAATTTTGTTAATATCTATTTTTGTAGATGTGGAATAGGAGGAGATTCAGGCCACTGCCGATTTATTGCCGGTGATAAAAGTAAACCTTATCCCCGGTGTTGTGGAGAGTGGGTATGCTAGTACGAGTATTACTAAACATACTATAAAAAATACTCAGTGGTGTATTAGGACCAGAACATCGTCCCGGGACATTTTTCACAAATATTTTCAAAAAAATGTATAAATTAAGATTTTAATGTCAATTAAATAAATTTAAAAAGAAAAGTGTATTTATAGAATTTTCATAATTCTTGCTGAAAATTGGTAGATTGTTATATGATAAATTAAAATTTAAAAAAAAGCAACCTTTGACCATAAAACAATCTCCTCTCCTAAACATATATTTTAAAATTTGTAGTTTTTACCTCTCGCTATGAAGGTATTGGATTCATGCTAAAAATCGTATATCCAGATTTTAATGATTAAGCACGTTTTAAGGTCCCTACAATCCGATTTTAATATTTTTACAATGATGTCTGTGTGTGTGTGTGTATGTGTGTATGTGAGTCGATTGGAAGGACGATTTCTCAAAAACTATAATACTTAATATCTGTTTAGCTACGTATTTCTCAATCGCACATTACTGGGTATCAGATTCTTAAAAAAAATCTTCTAAATATTATTTTTTGAAAATTTTTGTTCTTGCTTGTATTAAAGAATTGTAAATTCTCTATCTGATACACATATTTTATTATATCTTTTATGGATTTAGAAATAAAGAAATATAAGGTATATAATAATCTGTTGTAATAAATCTGACAGCCCAAATAATGTCATGGAAACTAATTGAAAAATAAAAAATGTTTGTAACTGACAGATAAATGCCAGTGTCAAAAATCCAGAGACATTACTGAAGATTTTTTCTGGGAAGTACATACATTATATTATTTCTTATTGTATTAATAGTTTAATATTTAAAATTATAGGTATATTACATATACATTTCGAAAAATTAGGAGACCAAATTTCTTCATAGAATGAATTTAAAATTTAAAAATCTAAATATAAAGAATAGATGTAAGATGTAAGTAGAATTTTTGGTGTACAGTGTAGGTATACTGGAAATGTTAAATACAATAGGGCGCGAGCAGTCATGTCACTTTGTTGTCCTTGACAAGCAGATATGGGGGCCCGTGTCAGAATGATAGCTAGTAATTATGTACATAGATGTCAAATATCATAATTTTTCATTCTAAATTTAGTGATTTTCCAATTCCATGTGGTTTATTTTCATGAACAAGTAAATTCCACACTCCTGGTGACAAATTAACTACGTGAATTACGAAAATCTTGAAATTTTAAATGAAAAACTCTGATATTTGACTTCTATGTACATAATTAGGTAATTTTAATATTATAGAGATGCTAAATCCATTTCTAGTGTGCTGTGGAAAATATCATTGTTGAAATCAGTCAGATTCAGATCATAATAATTATTGAGGAATCTATTGTCAATCATTTTATTTAGTAGTCTCACAACTAGATGCCGGCACAAGGCGCACGAAACCGGTATATGAGATTTAAATAATTTTTTCACTGCAATCCGGTATATGTCATCATATAATACTAGTGTATAAATACAAAAATAGTTTGTTAATGCGGTTTCGATCTCGTACTTTCCCAATCATTTATAATTGTTTTATGAACAAAAACAGCGGCGTAGCAATGGGGGGTCCAGCGGATGCGGCGGACACGTGCCCACAAACCTAGGGGGACCATGGGATACCAGCACTATTTTTTAAAATGTGTATTTAGGGTTCACTAGAAGTCTACTAAGAGCTTTTTTATTTTTTGTTTATATAAGGGTCTGTTTGCTTCTTGCACGCCACTGAACAAGAACGACCACTTCTTGATAAACAACTAAAAAACATCAGTCTTCATGTGAATCTTGTGAAGTAAACATATTGAAACATCATGAACTGCATACGAGTTTCCTTATTGTTTAGTATATGTGTTATTTTATGTGGCCTAGTAGATGAAATAAAATCAGCAGCAATAAGTGTACCAAATACTGAAGACCCAAGTAAGTTATATAATAATTAAATTAGTAATTTCAAAGTGATCAAGTGTCCTTTTTATGTTTTAAAGGAAAACAAAATGTGTTTTGCACGAAACAATAATAAAACTATAAATCGAGCTATCAATACAACTTATTTTATAGCAATTTTTATTCATTTTGTTTAAATAAATGCTAAACACAATTTTAACCTTTCGACATACAAATAAAAATATTTTAGTACATATTTATACTTATTTAACCATTATTCATAAAACTGTACAAGCATGTCGTTAAGGATACTTATAACATTTTTGAATCATTGGGATTTCCTCACAGAATATTTTTAGGTAAATACTGAATGAACACGAGAATCCGATAACGAGATAAAACAGTTTTTTTTTCTGTTTCGATGATCTTATATTCTATAAAAGAATTGCAAATACGTCGTTTAAAAGATCTATAAGCGCACTGTTTGATACAATGTATTAATGTATACAACCAGACAAAAATCACAACACACAATAGGGCGCGAGCAGAAATGTAACTCGAGCGACCTTGAAATGCTTGGAATTAGCTGATTTGTGTGCGCTAGTCACTTTGACAACAATAATTCAATAATGTCATTTTGGCAAGAACATTTTTTTTTTAAATTTTGAACTGTTAAAAGTTATTATTTTTAATTTTATGTGTTTCAATCAAACCGTACAGAAAATAAAATAACCTTTACTATTTATAATAACATAAAATGTCAAAAAATGATATTTAACTGCGTTTTTTCAAGAAAAACTGTTAAAGTTACAAATGCGGGTACTTCCGGTAGACCAATTATTACCAATATTTAATCACTTCTTCATTTGGATATAAACTTAAGGAATACGAAAAAAAAAATTTGGCATTATGGTATTGGAGTTATGCGATTCGAAACGATGGTCACACACACACACACACACGCACGCACATATACACATACATACAGTAAAAATTTTGAAAGATGTCCGATCAAGGGTACCTGTATCACGAACGAATTAACAAATAGGCATACATTTATCTCTTTCTTTTGCAAAGGCTGTAAGAGTGTGTGATAAGGATGGATATAACACGCTTGTCTTTCAAAAATTCATATTGTTTCGACTAAGTTAGGACATTCCATTTATAAACGATGCTCGTTGTTGATAATACTTTCGCTGTAACGTAAGTTTATTTATTAATTCAGATACATTACCTGGATTCATAGCCGTACGTATAACGTTATATTCTGTCAGAGTCACTGACACTGACATTGTGTCAGTATCTTATTTTTAACATATTTGGTTTTACATTTGCTTATAAACTTACTAGTTGACTTATTTTTGAATTTTGGATGCTTCTCCTGTAATATATATTTTTATAATAATAAAATAACAGTAGTATCTTACGTACCCTCATAAAAACTAAGCAAACGACACTACTGAATTTGTCATGATGGGCGGAGCAAAAATCTGAATTCATACAATTCGTAGACAACCTTGATCGGACATCTTTCAAAAATTTTACTGTACATACATACATACAGACATCATTGTAAAAGAAAATCGTATTCTAGAAACTCTATAAAACGTGTTCATTTATTCAAAATTCATCAAATTTTTTGACCAAAGACAATACCTTCCTTTAAAGGTGACCGAAGGTAAAAAAGTAAATTCAATTTCAACGTCTATTTTTTACAAAAAATAAATTTGAGGAAAGTTCAGGCATACGATGACTGTCACTTTTATGTATAAGACACTGGGATATATGTAATTTTTTTTATACAAAAATATATTCAGAAATTTAATTTACTATTTTTGATATTGAAGTTACTTTTTCTAAAATTGAATTTTCATTTTCTGAAATTGGAATTAGTTTTTCTGAAGTTGAAGTTGAAAAGGTCTAGTAATAACGATTGATTGAATAAATTTTTAGATCGTCCGGGATATTGCTTCTATGATGATTACTTTGGTGGGGGAGAAAATAAATTTCATATAAAACGTGAATCACAACGAAGACATCCAACATTATGTTATGCAATAAAATGTGATGAAAATTATTCATTATCAACAATAGGGTATGCTTATGGTCTATATATTTTATAATTGTATTAATTTATTTTTGTTTTTAGATGTGGACCAGGATATTCTGATAATCATTGCCAACTTATTGCCGATAAAAATAAACCATATCCCCATTGTTGTGGAGAATGGGTATGCTAGTGTTTCAATATAGGGAAAAATGACTACAATAAAAAAAATTTCAACAACAAATCCCTCAAACAGGAAAATTAAAATTTACTATGATACTACGTCATTATTCAATGTTTGACAAACAAAATTGTACAAGGGTAACGCTACATGCTAGAATTATTGAAAATAAGATACATGGTTCATATTTTTTAAAATTTTCTTTAAGTATGTTCAAAGCATTTCGCTTCAACAATAATATACTTCACCATTCTTTCCTTTCACTTCTTAAAAGCCCCCAATCAATTTGCTTTTGGAAAATGCTTTCTAAATTCTGTGAGACTTAGAGACTGTCAAAATTAATAGTAGGCTGCTTAAAAACTGCCCAGCCCAGGTATAAATCATCATTCGAAAATACTTTCTGATTAGTTCCATATTTTTACTCACAACGATACTTTAAAAAATAGATGAACTACAGTGTGTTCAAAACAATCCTAACTCGGAGTATCAACAGAGACACGTATGTCTGATCATTATTCAATTCAAAAGTCAAGTTTGTCAAAATTGATCTTGAAATGTAATTTTAAGGAGAAAAGATAATAAAGAAGGACACAGTATATTGCCATTTGCCGTTTTCTAATTTGTTTCCATTTCTAAAGTAAGATTCAAGAAGAAAAGCTTTGATTTCTTTAGATAATTTGTTTGACAATATCTCACTTTTAAATTGACAGCCAACTTCGACTGGGTTTTTTTTTTTGAACACCCAACTTTAATTAAATGACAGATAAATAACTGTTTAAAATGGAAATGCATTATTTTCCACAGCCTGCCTGATTTTATATTCTCAATAATTTTAAATTCAGCATCCTACTTCATATGGACATGTGACATGTTTGATTTTGAATGAACACTATTCAAATATTTCACAGAATAAAAAGTATTTTATTTTAAAATATAACTGTACAAGTAAATAGCCTTGTAAATAAAAAATGAACAATTATTTTTGCTATTTTTCCTCGTATTTTTCTTTATAAATAATATTTTTGTTTACATTTCCCTTGTCAGGCGTCAGGTCTGTTGTGTCAGAGTATTTTGACTTGTAAGTAATTTTATGATTCTTGAATAAAAAACTTGTCTTCAAAGGTGAACTACAAAAACTTGTTTCATTATAAAATAAAGTGTATATGTGTGTGTTCAGTTTCAGTATCATTTTAAGCCGTGTTCCTTCGGGCTGTGATTCACAATCAAAAGCATCAAAGTGATAATGATTAAGAAAAACTATGTTTTCTCATATCTTATTCGTTATCCCCACTTTCTCACTTTGTGATCACTAGACAACCGTCCCCTTTCCCTTCTGAATCATCCTTTTTGAGTGATCGCACAGATTCATTTCAGAACAAATTTAAAAGTGGCTAACGACAATAGGTTTTCGGTTTTCGAGCGTAAAAAATATATCAATGTGGGGTTTGTTGCATCAAAGGAAATATGATTTTCCTACAAAATAATGTAATGACTCACCATATTTTTGAAAACAAAGAAAATATGTTACATAAAAGATTTGTTTTAAGGAAACATACTTCATATATTACCAAGAACATTTTTCTTATATTTCTATATGATCCATTTTTAATATGCTGACTATAAGACACGACAGTAGATTATTTATAAAATAAAATAAATTAGTTTGTATTGGTGTGTTTATGATATTTGACGCTAGATGGTATTTATACTATTTAAGTTGTTTTCTTGATATAATTTTTAAATCATGATTCAAAAGGATCACAATTAAACTAATCAGGATTCACAAAATCAAAATCACAGTTAGAAGGAACACGGCTTTTGTTGTAGTACCTTAATCCATAAACTTGTACCATCATGAAGTTTGCAACATATTTTGTAGTATTCAATATATTAGTTATTGTTAATATTAAGGAGTGTTTTTCGGCTGTAGCCCTTTTTCCTCCTTCAGAAGATCCAAGTAAGAAAATGTACAAAATATATTTTTAAGAATGCATTGAATGAGAATTTCCAAGCCAATATCGATTTTAAAAATTGTTATTGTAAAATGAGACGAACGTTTGATAATTTCATGTAAGTTTTTATTCTTAATTGAGAGATTAGGTTATTCATTTCAAATTGGTATTACAAATAACTGTCTGATGATAATACAAAATGTTTCAAAAGTGATGCCCCAATAGAGAATTTTACAACTTTTGAAAATTTTATATATTAATCTACATGAAAAAATAAAACACATTTTTAATTTAATTTTCTGTAAGGTATCACAAATTGCGAAATAAAAAATTTAAACAAGCTACAAAGAACTAGGAATGCAGCCTTAGAATATGTATGTGTGTGAATGTAGCGAGACAAGCGTTATAGCAATTAAAGAGAGATAGTTATACAATGTTTCTATAGCGTAGAAAGAGACAAAATATAATGGGGGTCCACCACTCTTATTTTTACCTTCCGTCACCTCTAGGTAAGGAAGGTATTGTCTTTGGTCAAAAAATTCGGTGGTGAGTTTTCATTGAATAAGCACGTTTTAGGGTCTTTACAATACGATTTTACTATTTTTACGATGATGTCTGTATGTGTGTGTGTGTGTTCGTGTGTGCGTGTGTGTGTATGTGTGTGTTTGTGTGTGTGTGTGTGTGTATGTGTGTGTGTGTGTGTCCCCGCCTTTTCGGACACGATATCTCCAATACTAGAATTCCAAAAATTACAATTCTTGCGTATTCCTCTTCCTTACAACCATATGCAGACCTGTTTAGATTTTGGTTATAATTGGTCAACCGGAAGTACCCTCATTTGAAGATTTTAACAGTTTTTCTTGGAAAACTCAGTTAAATGTTATTATAACTTAAAGAATATATTATTGTCTATACGATTTGATTGCATTTTATATTTGATATTCAACAGATATAGAGTTAAAGAAGAATAACGATAATAAATTTTATATAAATTTCATAATTCAGCCAGCTATGCTAACTTAACCATGGAAACTGCTAATATATTCAGGTAATTCAAATTGACAGATGTCAGTATCAATAAAATGAAATCAATGAAAGAATAAGGGAAGTAACTCTAGTGTTAGAAGTTTCTAGATATAAGAGAGACGATTACATATTGGTTTGAACATGTCATGAGGAGAGATGAATATATTAATAGAAGGTGGAAGAAACATAGGAAGACCAAATATAAGATGAAAAGACCGTATTGTAGAAGACTTGAGAGAAAAGGAACTGAATGAGGACGATACGCAAAACAAAAATGAGTGGAAGAAGAAAATAAAAAATAGCGACCCCCTAACTAATGGGAAAAACTAAAGAAGAAGATGTCAGTGTCAAGTGCAATTTGCATAGTTTGTTAATGAAATAACTTTACTGGAAATATAGGATCTTTTGCAAGAAAATTTATGTATGGGGCGCGTGCAGTAACATGACTTTGACCCGTGTCAAAATGACTGCAATTAATTATGTCCATAACTGACAAGTGTTATAATTTTTCAATCAAAATTTCATAATTTTCTTATTTCATGTGGTGTGTTTGTTATCAGGAGTATGGAATTCAGTTGCCGAGAAAGGGAATCACATAATACCAAAAATTTATAATCTTTTGCAAGAAAATTTATGTATGGAATTTGTACATAATACACAGGATTGACGGAAGGTATTGTGCTGGCCACATCAGATTTTTTTATATTATTTACCTATAGCTATTTTTCTCAAGCACCAAACTAAATATTTCAGCATAAACAGGTAGTGACGGGCATAGCAGAATATAGGACTTAAACATGTGAAACCATTTTTTTTTTAATTTCCTGCTTCCCTTATTATTTTAGATAAAAAAAACCATAAAATAAAAATTGTGTAGAGCTTAATATTTTGTATGCTTTATAATCACTCCCAAAATAGCGATAGTCGAAAAACTATTAAACATTTATTAATTATTTATTTTGTTTAAATTCCATGGTTATCGCTATTTTTGTTGTAATTAACGATATTTTCATACGTAATTTTCGCTGTTACAAAACATGCACACTTAATTTTGTTTATTGATTCCGATGCAGAATTTTAATCTTAACTTTTATTTCAAACTTTTCTACCTAAAATAATTAGGGTAGCAGGAAACTACGAAAGTATGATTTCAGAAATTAAATTTCTTTGTTCGGAAGTGTCGGTCACCACATATTAAAGGAGAGTAATAAAAATTATTTCAGATGCGGTAAAGCACAAGGCTATGAGCATTGTCACTACATTTCTGGAGACATATCCAAACCATATCCAGCTTGCTGTGGAGAATTTGTTTGTTAAAATCATTTTCCGATTAGATAATATTCATTGAAAGTTTGACAACACTAATAAATTCGTGTAGCACAATTTTCATACGAAATGAACAGCATCTCTAAACACTTGTATTCTTTGCATTTTAATTTTATTATTAATTTATTTTTAACAAATATGAATTGGATTATTTTTTTCGTATATAATATTTCTGATAAAAATTCATAATTTCTCATTCTAAATTTAGTGATTTTCCAATTCCATGTGGTTTATTTTACTCGACAAGTAAATTCCACACTCCTGGTGACAAATTAACTACGTGAATTTAGAAAATCTTGAAGTTCTGAATGAAAAATTGACATTTGACATCTATGTACATAATTACTAATTATCATTCTGAAACGGGCCCCCACATCTGCTTGTCAAGGCCAATAATGTAACATGACTGTTCGCGCCCTGTACTTATGTAACCAAAAAAAGGAAGTGGCGAGAGGTATTGTGCCGGCCACAACAGATTTTCTATATGATCCAGGAGTTTTTATTTCCAAGACAATTTCAATCCTGCATTTAATTTATACTTGAATCCTGGAGATATTCGTCCACATCCCACGGATTGTTTTCAAATTCTGTGTTTCAATTATATGAGTTTAACTGTTACTGGGTACGTAGATTTCACAATCACAATTAGTAGTAATAAAAGATTAACAATAGTCGGGTACAAAAGTTACTTTTTTAGAGCAAAACAGATATACAAACAATACACTATTACCACTATCGTATAGCGATATAAATTTTTTATATTAAATGTGTTTTTTTTTAATTGTCTAACTTTTCTTCGTACATATCCATAATAAGCATAAAAACAAGATTTTCATTTTGAAATTATTATAGATCATTTATTAAAAAATAAAAAATCTGATGTGGCCAGCAAATAACCTCTCGCCATTTCCATTTTATATTACATAAGTATCGAATTTAACATTTCTTGTACAAACAAATAATTATAATTATAACTATTCTTTCTATCTATAAGGAATTTTGTCCTACTCTTCTGATATGTTCAAGATTCTTTCAATTCATTGACCGGATTAGCAGTATTTAGTATAATAGTATAATATATTTTATATTTATATACCTATAATTTTAAATAGTTAATTAAGAATACAATATGAAATATTAAATGTACTTCCCAGAAATAGCTTTCAGTAATATTAATAAATCTGTAAAACTGTTGATTTTTGACAGACATTTTTTGGCAATTATAAACATTTAAATTTGTCAACTGGTTTCCTTGGAGTTATTTGGGCTGTGAAATTTTTTATAACAGATTATCGGACCTTTTCTGCAACTTAGTGGATAATTTTTAACAACTGGTTAAAAAATTTAACCAATCAAATATGTTGATATATAAAAAAATGGATTTTTAGTTGTCAAATCAAAATCTATTTCAAAAAATATTTTTTAATAAACTACTACTTCCGGTTATCCAATTGTTACCATAACCTATTCAACTCTTCCCATTAATGTTAGATTGAGGACTCTGTAGTTAAACAGGCCTTTAGTTGTACAGAATTTGAGAAATCGTTTATCCAACTTACACACACACACACACAGAATGTTTGTCATAAATCTTATTTTACATAAATAAATAAATAAATTAGTTTATTTCTTATTTAACTTCTTGGTAACCTTAAAAGAAATTTGCATTATTTATTTAAGTTTTTATATATGCCACGTATGTTAATATGTAATACTCGCTGTGTTTTCACCATCAGTTGTTATTTGCCTTTAGTCGAGCGATGATCAAAATGACCTCAACGGTGCTTTGTTGTTTGTTTTTATTTTTACTTTTAAATGAAAGTTTTTCGGCAGTTTATTTCGTCAAGAACACCGAAGATAAAGGTGAGTCATTATAAATAAAACTTTATTTTATATATATAGCAGATTTTAAAGTATGTTTTTGTCTACTCAAAATAGTTGATCAAATAGCACTTGGACCGCAAGAGTAGCTAAAATAATACTTTAACAGCAAGAGGAGATAAAGTACTTTATTTTTTATTTAAATTAAATAGTACATTATAAACTTTGACGGTTCACTTCAATTGTGTAATGAATCAGAATTTATATTAAATTTTTAAATTGTGCTTCAATAATAATTTATAATTGATTTTTCTTATATTTTTTCCTTAAAAAAATTGCTATAGAAAAAAATAGAATTTTATACACAATAAAATTTAATTATCGAAATTATCGAAAATTCACTCGCGATGAATCGTTCATCGTTAAAATAGAATTACATCGTCTTGTAAACATATATTTGTAATAATAAAATTTTATATTTTTTAGAACATCCAGGTTTGTGCCATTTAAAAGACTCGAAAACTGGAGAATCTTTATTGTTGATTAAACCTGAAGAAACTAAGAAACATCCAAAAGAATGTAGTGATGTATATTGTGGAGAAGAATTTGTCATTTCTATATCAGGGTGCGTAGATAAATATTTATTTTAATAGATATTTATACACCAAGTGAGTTAAGATAATGTTTATTCATATGAAGGGAGTTTAAGTTACGAGCCCGTAGGGCGAGTGGATTAAATTCTTTTGAGTGAATAAACATGCTTAATTCACGCAGTTTATACAATGTTTTATTCAATTTTGATGAAATAAAGAACCTTTATAATATTTAATTTTCACAAAATAAAAAAAATCTAATCAATTAGTAGGCTGTGCAAAACAATCGTCGTTGATAGACGTCAAGTAGTTATTTATAAATTATAAACAAAATTTATATTAATTTTTGTCATGAAAAATAATGAAAATGGGTGTCCTGAAAGTGTTATTTTCGTGCCTTTTAAATGCATTATTTGTTGCCGAGTGAGTTAAAATTCTGAATGACTTAATTATTTTTTTAATTCACTAGCAAATAAACAATTACCTATTTATAGTTGTTGCTATGGAGTTAATAATGACAGTTTAAAACGTCAGAATTGAATGTGAAACTGTTTTCACAAAAAATATCAATCACCACTATTTATTACATTTTAAAATTTGAACGTTTCTACAAAAACGTCCAATAAAAATGTCTAATTTTAATATTTAAACATGATCCAGAAGTAAATTAAGTTACAGAAATTTATAAAAGTAAGAAAGTTTGAAAGTTGTTTCTTTATCTCATGTTTAGGTTGTTTTTGTAAGGAGGTCTTTAATGGAGTCCTATACCATTTTTTTTTCTGAAAGTACACGATGAACTAAGAATTATAGTATAAACGTGACTTAAAAAAAATTACTTAATAAGCGAGATATTCGAATTTTATAAAAGTGCAAACTGCAAAAAGCAAATTGCGAATTTCTCCGTGAAACAAACATTATAATAGAAAGGAGGTTATTTCTAGGCTGGGATTGATGATGGAAATGAAACAATTTCTGGATGTCAGCCAAATTTATTGAAATTGAGAGACGAAATTTCAATAAATTTGGCTGACATCCAGAAATTGTTTCATTTCCAAACATTATAATAAAAAAAATTATTGAGTCCTCGTGAGGTGACGCCTGATAAACGCCCGCACGGTACAAATATGTCATCATCATTGCAGAAATCTGTGTACAAAGCAGATTGGCACACCTAGCAATAGGTAATATTGTGATGATATATTTATTTATTTTGTTTTTACGTTATATTCATGAAGAATTAATTATTAAGCATAAATAAAATATGCATGTTTTCCTTATTAATTATAGAACATTGAAACAGTTTGACCATTGTTTGGCAATATTGTGACACAAACTAAGGTTTCACGGTAGGCGGTAGGCGTACAAGATTCGCAAGTCTCGTTTTTAAAATCAGACAACCAATCAAATTGCTTAGGAGATGATACGTCATCCTGATTATTAATCAACTTCAATAACTTGTAGTTTGCGTACTAATTAATTAAATTTAAAGTTAGGCTTAAACAAAAAAAAATGAAAATCGAAATTTTGACAGCAATACACTCTTTCCCATTTGACATTTCATTTCGATACTGTATTGTCAATGTAAGGAATACTTAAAATTTAAGCATCAGCGGACCAAACAGCTATTAGAATAGAATCATAAAAGATCATTTCTAGTTCAACTAAGGACCAATTTTAAAATATCGAGTTAAAATTTTATCCGTTAGTTAAATTAACAAAACCAAATAGAAATGAACTGTCTAATGACAAATTTATCATTGTTGTCTGGCACTAATCTGTTTTAATATCGTTTGTATTATTGTATTTCTGGATAAAATATTAAATGAGAATTGTAAGATTGGCCTTGAATAACTGATTGTTGATAATATAACATTAATTGCACCAAGTATTTTGTTCACCAAGCTAACCTTGGAAATTCCTGTTTCCCTTAAATCCCGAAATTGTTCCACTAATAGCAGGAATTCCTAAAGTAATTTATAGGCCTATTCTGTAAAATATTCGCTTAGCTAATCGTTATCATAACGAAATCGTTATTAAGAAAGTCGTTATATCTATTTAACGACAATCGTTATCTTCGTATTCGTATTCTGTAACACATTTTAAAAAATAATAACCTTGACAAGTTAAGACCTTATTTCTTAAAATCAAATTATTTTGCCAGAGCTACTACTACCATCTGTAGACAAATTGGAAAGCTTGCTTTAGGAGTATAAACTTATTAAATTATTTTAATATAACCTTGCAAAAAACTATAATATGACGGATTTTAGAGATCACCATTCAGCATAATAGCAATTTTATTTTGATTTAAATAAAAATTCAGAATTATTGACGAAACGTATCGTTAAAAAATAACGATATCGTTGTTTTTTTTACCTCGCCCATACAACTGCATGGAAATCAGTTGAGATATTTAAATGTTTATAATTGACAGATAAATGCAAAATGTCTGTGTCAAAAATCAACAGTTTTATATTACATAAAGTTTTTTCTGGGAAGTAAATGCATTTAAAATTTCTTATTGTATTAACATTTAAATATTTCAAATTATAGATATATTAATATTACATATCCTTTTCGTTATTATTATAACGATTTAAAGTTTTAACGATTCGTTATATCGTAACGGGGCTTACAAAATAGCCCTATTAATATTTTCCTAGACCACGTTCCCTCCACAATATACAATTACTATTTATTAATATATTTTTATTAGTTTAAAATGTTGCCTAAAAAATAAAGTGTATGATTTAAATATTTTTTTTTTAGATGTGGGGTGGCCGTAGCATCGGATGACTGTATTTTTGTAAAAGGAAAAGATGATGACCCCTACCCAGAATGTTGTGGTGGTTTCGAATGTAAAGGAAAAGGAAAATAAAATCAAAATTAAATAATTATAAGCACCAACCTTCAAAAATTAAAATAATTGTTGTTCTTTGCCATAAAATGTGATTAAAATTAAGAGTAGAAATTACAAATGTCATTGGTGTACAAATAAATATATCTTTTGATCCTACAGCTATAGCTACTTGTTTACTTTCAAATCCGTATAACGGTTATTATCCATAAATAAATACATTATCTTTGAATATTATTAAAAACATAAATATAACTGATAAATGTCACTTACAGTAATACAGAATGTCCAACAAGGGTATCGAGTATTTGATAGTTGAATAAAGCAAAAATATAAATAATCAAAATAGTTGTTTGTTCATTTTTTGTCACTAAATTGGAAAATTATTTAGCAAAGATAATGTTGTCCAGATGTTGACTGTTACGCTGCCGGCATTCCTCTAATCTCGAACGAAGATTGGCAATTACGCTCTTTTATTTTCATAGAAATAAGGGCCAATGGTGCCTCTACCGGACATTGCAGCCCAATCAATGACTTTTGGACTAAGAAGAGGTCGCTAGTGCTAGTGCTAAAGTCATCAGACAAAATGATTAGGCAGAAGACTCACGTCATCAATCTGAAAAAAACCTTATAAAAAGAAATATAACTTGTTGTAATTATTAGTTGTTATTTATTTTTTTAAAAAGAAAAAAAATATACTAGTATTAAAGAAACGTATACATTAATTAATTTACAATTATTTCTAAGTCAATCCTTATTCCTTTTATGGAATATAAAATTATTTGACACAACATGATCATTCTCAGTTGTGTCAAAGCATGGTATGAAAATAAACTACAATTATTTCAAATAATTTTATATTATAAATATTATTAATATATACATTACTTAATAGTAGTACCTTTTTTTCTTCTTCTTTTAAAAATAAATAATATCCAATATTTTCTACAAGTTATATTTCGTTTTATAAGATTTTTTTCAGGTCGATATCGTGAGTCTTCTGCTTAATCATTTTCACTATACCACATTAGAGATGAGGTTATTGTGTCAACGCGTAATTGCCAATATTCGTTCGAGATTAGAGGAATGCCATCAGTCAGCAGTGTAACCGTGTAACTAACATTCAACATCTGAACAACATTGTCTTTGTTAAATCATTTTCCAATTTTGTGACTTTATTAAAAAAAAATGAACAACTATTTTGATTATTTATATTTTTTTTATTTTATTCAACTATCAATACCAATATCATTTTTAGACACACTGTAGATTATCAAATAGACACCAGAATCTGAGTTCAAAACAATATTTTCTTTGGAAATTATCTTTTTTTTTACATAACTACATTGTTATTCACAAGAAAATTGTTCTTTTCTTAAATAAATCATTCAAGAAGGTTCGTAATTGTATATGAATAAATAATACATGTTTACATATTTATATAACATATCTCAATCACGGTATTCCCACAATAAAAAAATTCTACTTTTTCTATATAATATAAAAATCTTTATACTTCATACTTATAATTAGATATTTGTTTTGTCATTTATCATAATTTAATAACAAAACAAATAATATTATTTGCAAGCATAAAATATAAAAGTTTTATTTGGAGAAAATATGTCATTATTTTGTTGACAGTTTACATTACAGCTAGTTTCCATAGGCACAAGGCACAAACGCAATATACAGGCTGACACTGAAAAACGGGCCACTCAAAATAACTTTTTTATTTATAATTATTTTGTAATTCTTTTTGGATATTTGTAAACTAGGCTTAGGGGCTCACAAATCATGGTAATTTGACACTGACATTAGTGACATTTATTTGTCAATTACAGACATTTTAATTTCTCAACTGGTTACCATGGAGATGTTTGGGCAGTGAGATTTACTACAACAGATTATTTTATAGATTATATCTATATCTTTAAATCTATAGAAGATATAATAAAAGAATTAAATGTCGTATAGAGAATTTAATGTATTTTAAATTTTAATATTTGTAATAAATTTTCAAAAAATAATATTTAGATTTTTGTTAAAATACCTACTAATATTTGCGGTTGACCAATTGTTATCAGAATCTATTCAACTTATCCCATTATTGGTAGATTGAGGAATCCATAGTTACACATCATCGTAAAAATGTTATAATCGGATTCCAGGGATCTTCAAACCTGCTTATTCACTAAAATCTGGATATGCGATTTTTTGCATGATTCCAATAACTTAGCGAGAGGTAAAAACTATTAAATTTTGTATTAGTTTCCATCCCTCACCTGGCAGGATATGATAATAATTTCAGACCCAGATTATAACTAGTAAATATATGTACATACATTGTTTATTAAATAATAATACGTAATAATTCGGTGACTGGCAGTCAAAGCCGGAATGAATGCCTAAAATAAGCAAAAAGTTATGGTTTTTTTCAGTATTAATTATTTAGTTATTATTTTTAATTCAACATGAGAGTTACATCCCAATTACAGAAATGATATTATATATCAATATGTAGAGGTAACGTAAATACATACACAATACAAATTCAGTAATCCGAACAAATCGTTAGTCCGAATACCCCCTTACATTTAGCATTTCGGATTAAAGGGTCTCTCCTTAAATATTGCATGCCATATCTAAAAATATTTGCAGGAAAAAATAACGAAATAACTCTACCGGTATTTACAAACTGTCACTTAAATTTATATTTTCCTTTACGCCCCATATCTAAAAATTCCTATCGTTCGCTGCATTGTCGGTTGGGTAGGTCGCTCGGTAACCTTTCTCGTTATGACGTCATCTGATGAATAATTAATGTGAATTTTCCTCAACACGCTCAACCTCAAGGAGCAATTGGATCAGCAACAGAAGCGAAAAGCGACCTTGCGATGCTTAGACTGCTTTTTAGATTTTGTTTTGTTTGCGCACTTGTTTATTATGCACTTTTATTCATTTTATTGTTTATTTTGCACTTGGGGATTGAATGGGTTAACTGCAGTGTTTGTACTGCATGTACGGAATTTTAATTTTGTAGATAAAAAGGTGAAATATTTCACTTTTTATTCGAGATAAGGTTTTGTTAATGTAAACTAAATGGCTTGAAGCTTGAATGATATATTGTAGGCAATGCAGTAAGAGATATTTTAAAGTGCTTGTAAGTGTACTATTGGGGATTATTAGTATTAGATCATTTCTATAAATACATAAAAAAACATACTTAATGTTTTTGCTAACATGGTAAAGATAAATGCTATATAAAATATCGTGTACTAATTATTAATGGATATTTTCAAAGATATTTATAACATGAATGTTATACTATAATTTAACTGGAATGATAAAATTGGCCTGCTTAATGATCATATTATATGTTAATCTTATAAAGGTCATTTTTAGTCGAATTAAAAATATTATTTCGTGATACTATTTTTGAATGTAAACATCTTTAAAAATAATTACTATTTATTCAACAAGCACGCAAAATGGTTGTAACTCAAGAGGGAGGTTCGTATAGCACTTCTTCCGAATGAATAACACAATTACATGCAAGTAAAATAATATTCTTTATCTACGACGTTTCGTTGAGGAGATTGTAACGGAACTATTGAGCCAATATAAAACATTTATATTTTTTTGTTCTTTTAACTTCTAAAATAATAGCAAAAACTTATAATTTTAATTAATAAATTGAGTCTATAAATACATAATTAATTTGTATTTAATAAAAAAAAAAAATCTGTTGTGGCCAGCACAATACCTCTCGCCATTTTCATTTTATATTGCATAGGGTGCGAGCAGTATTATGACTTTGTTGGCCTTGACAAGTAGATATGAGGGCCCGTATCAGAATGACAGCTAGTAATAATATACACAGGTGTCAAGTATCATAAGTTTTCATTCAAAACATTATGATTTTTCCAATCCATGTGTATTATTTTCCTCGACAAGTATATCTATGTAAATAACTACTAGCCGTCATCTGACACGGATCCTTATATCTGCTTGCCAAGGCCAACAAATTCACGTAATTGCTCGATCCCTATAAGCAACAACTTTAACATTTCTTGTACACACAAATAATTGAAATTGTATCTCTTCTTTCGTTCTATGAGAAATTTTGTCCTACTATTATAATATGTTCAAAATTCTTCAAGTTCATTGACCGTATTAGCGGTATTTCTTAAGGATATATGTAATATGAACATACCTATAATTAAAATACATATTTAATTAATTATAAAATAATATTTTTTAGAAACTACCACTTCCGGTTTTCCAATTGTTACCAGAATCTACTCAACTCTTCTCATTACTGTTAGATTGAGGAATCCGTAGTTACACAGGTCTTTAGTCTTATAGAATTTGAGAAATCGTACCTCCAACAACCTCACACACACATCCACACACACACACACAGACATCATCGTAAAAATGTTATAATCGGATTCTACACACATTAAAACGTGCTTATTCACTAAAATCTGGATATGAGATTTTTAGCATGGATCCAATACCTCTCTTAGCGAGAGGTAAAAACCTGAAATAATTTCAGTTGAACATATGTGGCCGAAAAAAAGTTTTGTGGCAACAGCGCGTTTTGTATAAATATTATATTAAATTTAGCTATCAATTTCAATAAACAAAATTTCTAAAAATCAATAAAAATAAATGTTTAGCCTTAATTTAAAAGTTAATTTTAATTGTAAGAAGGCATTATAAATAGTACGAATGTCCAGTTTTATTATACTCGTACTTGTTTTATATTCATCAAAGTTGGAAAGATCAATGTAAAACAAACAAAAAAGTACCTACGGAAATGCTTCTATCTTTTATTATAAGAACGTTGAAAATGTCAACTTTATAAGCGTTTTTACTTATCTTTATGATTGTATATCCCAATATCCAAATATTAAATAATAATTACAGATTTAACTTTTATTTTAAATAGAAATAAATTAATAAGAAATTGATTATTTTGTCGTTGCTTAGCAGCCTTAAAGAATTATGATGCAGGTATAATAATAGTTATTTATGTATCAAGTTTCTAAAGTTCTACTTTTTATCACGAATGCGGAGGAAAATAAACCATATGAGTGATAAAAAAGAACTTCAGTGTCAAGTGCTGTCGTTACTGTGTGTCTGTCAATAGGGCACTTGCACCTGCATCACAACATGCCGGGTGAACAGCTGATTCTGGACAACCAAGCTTCAATTTAACATTGCGTCTTATGCAACGAATGTGTTTTCTGTGCAAGAAATTCAGTTTTTCGCAAATTTATACGTATATATGCTACTTTAAAATGTAACTAGCCAAAATTATATATAAGCGTATGAATTATTTACTAGTAAAACAAATCAGTCGTATTTGTAAATATATTTTGAAAAATATTAAGTTGAAATAAGTCGATTATAGCATCAGGTTGCATTTGAGTTTTTATAAGTATTTTTTGTTTGTATTGTTAAATGAAAACATGATTATTGAAATAAATATAAATTGAACTATTAGATTTTTTACTTCCTTGTACGTAAGTAAAGGAAGTATAATGATAAAAAAATGTTCATGTCAAATTACGTTAAATACGTGCAATTTTATGATTCGTACAATAACAAATATTATATTTTTATTGTGAAATTAGTCATATTCATTGTTGTAATCAAAACTCTCTTTAAAAAGAACCGGGTTAGATTATGGTCGCTATATATCTTACTGTTTTGAAGTTAAAATTAATATTTTGTAATTTATTTATTAAAAAAATATGTATAGGAAGTCGTGTGGTCCACATCAGATTTTTTTTAATTTAAGAAGAAAATTAAATTTGAAATATCTATAACGATTATTATCTTCGGGTACTAATTTCTTATTATTATAGTATGTATTTTTATTAGTGTTTTTCTTATAGATGAGCTGAATAAGTTCGTACGCAAATAATTTATCATTAGAAGCCAAAGTACGTTAATCAGATGATAAATTTAAATGTATACATAATGCAGATTCTTATACATTAACACTTTTTTTTGATGAGGATTACAAATGCCTCTCAAAAAACAATACGAAATTAATAATTAATTATCTAATTTTTAAATCTTTGTGGAAAAATACAGACACATTTTTTTTTCTTTCTGTTTCCCAGTTAATTCTTGTTGGAGCAACCAACAACGGCACAAAAAGGTGGCATACTAAAAAAACCGTATTAATTTTGTGATTTTGTTATTTAAAAAATAATTTTTCATGTTTTTTATACAAATTATTAAAGAAAATTGAACATATTTAAATATTATTATAATGTATTCCTATACGATTATATTTAAATTGTTGTATATGTAATAAAAGTATAGACAAATAACTACGATTAGATAAGTTTTAACTTAATAACCACGAACTCACTAAATAATAACAATATTCTCAAATATTTGTACGGAAAATACTGCTCATACATTCACCTTTACACACTCTAATCACTTTTTCCGTAAGAAAACATTAAGTCCTGTAAAAAAACAATAAAAGCTTACGGGACGATATATGACGCAATGTAAACTGAAGGTTTGCTTGTCCAGAATCAGCTGTTAGCCGCTATGTTGAAACGTCACGTACAACGTGCAAGTGCCTCATTAAAAAAGGGCCAAAAAAAACTTACCGAAAATTCAATCAATCCATCAACGTCATTTAGAAAGATCCCTGTAACAAAAAGAAACATATTAATATCATAAAGAGAAAACATGTATTGCTTTTAAAATGTGAAAAATGTTCCGCACACAAAATAAGTACAAATTAAAAAATTTATTGATGAATTCCAAAGTTATGACACCGAATTTCTCTTCTTTTCTCTCATTTTTCCCAGAACTTTGCTAATGTCTTACGCAGAATTCTATAGCTTTTAAACTACTTTGTGTAAAGTTTGGGAAATATTTTCTCTGTGACAACTTAGCATGGTTTTATCCTGGTGGGCTGACTCAACGTGGGAATGTTGAACAGACGATTATTGGTTCTGCAAGCGCAGCACTCCGAGAAATAAATGCATTTGTCGAAAACAGTGGGCGATGAAATTTGCAAGGGTCGACATGGCTTTACCTGCAAATTATCTGCTTAATGTGTTGCATTTTGACTTTAAATTATGTCAGAGGGGGAATCAGAAGAATTCCAACCTGAGAAGAATATTTAAATGATGTCATTAGGAAAATATTTTTAGATGAAATATAATTTGCATATATAAATTTATTATATTATTGTTTGTAAGAAAGAATAAGTTAAATATGAGTATTTTAATTATAAAAGAACAATTGTAGATGGATACAAACTACAGTTATATTCGCTTGTAACGTCCATGAAGGTTAGTTGTTACAACCATGAAGAAAAAAGATTAAAATAATGATCTATTCATGCATTTCTTTACATTGAAGAAAATATATGCATTTAACTTTCATTTTACAATTAAAATAAATACCATAAAACCATAAAGATACACAATCAACAAAACAATATATTTGAAATGCCCATGTTCATGAACACTCGTAAAATTTTAATTGGTTCATTATAATTTTTATCCAGTAAAAACAGCCAACACTAAAAGAAAAATCTAAATGTAAGTTGCGAAGTTTGTTTGATACTTTTGTCAAAAATTGTATCGATCCGTTTTGAAACTTGAATATGACAATACCTTCCTTACCTAAAGGTGATGGAAGGTATTGTCTTTGGTCAAAAAATTCAATGATGAGTTTTTAGTGAATAAGTACGTTTTAGGATCCATATAATACGATTTTACCATTTTTCCGACGATGTATGTATGTATATATAAGTGTGTGTGTGTGTGTGTGTGTGTGTATGTGTGCGGACGTTGGAAGGACGATTCCTCAAAAACTATAGGACTTAAGACTTGTTTAAGCACGTATTTCTCAATCTGACACTAATGGGAAGAGCTGAAAAAGTTTTGGTGACAATTGGACAATCAGAAGTAGTAGTTTCTTAAAAAAATCTATATATTATTTTTTGAAAATTTATATTATTATAAAAAATAGAGAATATTAAATTCTAAATCTGATAATTTTTATTATTATTATATCTTATATAGATTTAGAGATAAGGAATATAATTATGGAATAATCTGACGTAATAATTCGCATAGTTCAAATCACAGATCACTACACCAAGGAAACCAGTTGACAAATTCAAATGTTTACAATTGACAAATAAATGTCATTGTCAAAAATCAACAGTTTTTGTGACATTACTGAAAGAATTTATGGGAAGTACATTTAATATTTTTTATTGTTTTATTACCTAAATATTTAAAATTATAGGTAAAATACATATATCCATAAGAAGTCGATCTCGTCAATGAATTGGAAGAATATCTGACATTTAAAAATTTCCTCCTAGAAGAATAGGGCGCGAGAATTCATATAATTTTGTTGGCGTTGACAAGCAGATATGGGAGCCCTTGTCAGAATGACAGTTAGTAATTACGTAGATATCAAATGTCATATTTTTTATTTAAAAATTCAAGATTTTCCAAGTTCACGTGGGTAATTTGTCACTAGGAATGTGGAATTTACTTGTAGAGGAAAATAAACCACATGAAATTGGAAAATCATGATATTTGGAATAAAAAATTAGATTTTTTTTTTGTGTGTACAAGAAATGTTAAATACAATACTTATACAGGGTGTTAATAAAAAAACTTTACACACTTTAGCAGGTGATAGTAGAGATGAAAACAAGAAAAAAATTCTAATACACTTAGGTCCAATACTCATTGGTTTTTAGAAAATTTATGTATGGAATTTGTACATAATACACAGGATTGACGGAAGGTATTGAGCTGGCCACATCAGATTTAACAACTAAGGACTCTAGGTGTTTACGATCAAGTGCGTGAGTCTCTTCGACGACGGCTGCAACTTTGTTTACAATTGATCGTAAACACCTAGAGTCCTTAGTTGTTAAATCTGATGTGGCCAGCACAATACCTTCCGTCAATCCTGTGTATTATGTACAAATTCCGTACATAAATTTTCTAAAAACCAATGAGTATTGGACCTAAGTGTATTAGAATTTTTTTCTTGTTTTCATCTCTACTATCACCTGCTAAAGTGTGTAAAGTTTTTTTATTAACACCCTGTATAACACAAAGTGGAAATGGCGAGAGGTATTGTGATGGCCACAACAGATTTTTTTTTGTAAAAGAATGGGGTCTCGTGGCCGTGTGCCTGAGTGTCTGGTCGCGAATTGTTTCGAAAATTGAGTGTAGGGTTATTTGTTATGTTAACTTACTGGTTTTCATGGCGCTAAGCTAACATTTTAATCACAACTTGACAACCTGTGGCTTCACATCAGCGTAAAAATCGGATACTAGGGACCTTAAAACGTGCTTATTCACTAAAATCTCGATATGCGATTTTTAACATAAATCCAATATCACTCGTGAAAGTTATTACGGTATCTTGATCTAACCAACTCAACTATTGAATAAGTTTCCATGATTACTGTTTTTAATAAATTATAAATAATAACTGTCACATAGCACTATACTTTTGTAAATATTTCAATAATACGTCATTAAATTAGGAGTATTTAGATACTGTTCAATGCCAAATTAAATAATCTTTCTAACCAGATGATATTTGAAAAAAACTTTTTCCATGTTAACCGCCTGTCACGGTTTTCAGTACTCACATCTTATCATTTATTTAAAAAGAAAAAAATCGTTAAATATGAAATTTAAATACTCTGTTTCAACATAGGAAAATGTCAAGTACAAATAAAAAACACACGATACGATACGTATTAGGCAATACGTTGCAATTTGCTGTGGGATATTGGTAGACATTTTGTGACAGAAAATGCAATTTATAGAACAGCAACTCTTCAAGGATAATAACTCTTTAAACAAGGACAGAAGTAAAGAGTATATCGTGTATGTTGTTACTCAGAAACTGGTGCCATTTAGTCTACGCTCTCTTTCCTTTAACAATTTATGTATGTTAGTACGTATGTGATACTATAAAGTAGGCTTTAAAATAGTGAATAAGATTTACATTAGAGATTAGAGATTAACGGGAACTTTAATAAATAATAGATATATCATTATGCCATTTGCTTTTCCTACTTTTAAATCGGATGCTCCTTTTATAGACATATCTGAAGCCTGTTTTGCATTATACTATTTTTGGTTAAATCCTACACTAATTTTTTGGTACAAGGTTTACTAATTGTTAGTTTTCATTTAAGTTGTTATACTCGTATGTATATGGCGTTTATTTAACAACTAATAAGCTGATACATGAAAAGAGTTTAACAATTGTCAGATTAATTGATAAAGATTTTGTAACTTCTGGAAAAAAGGACAAAGAGAAATGAGAAATACTTGATCAGCATATATTTACAAATAAAATAGTTTATTTACTTATGTTAATATTATTGTAATATTGCAATAAGTTTTAATCGACTGTTAATAATGATTTGGACAGGTGAAATAATGGAGATTCAGTCCTTGGTTAAAATATTATATTTATTTAAAACAATACCGACATTTCGGTCTTAATTATTATATTAATAATAATTCTTTTTTAATTTTTTAATTATGTACAATTCATTATTTTTCAACAATCTAAAAACATTTTAAACATGTAAGTGACCAGTTTCTAAAATTTGTAGAGCATGATGTTTTCCAGAACCCTGAGAATGGTCTAATTGAGACCGAAACGTCGGTATTGTTTTAAATAAATAATATTTTAACCAAGGACTGAATCTCCATTATTTCACGTCTCCAAATTATTGTAATAGTGAGAAATAATCCCTGATGAATATTATATATATATATATATATATATATATATATATATATATATATATATATATATATATATATATATATATATACACTACACAATAAAGGTTGTCAATTATTTGCATGGAAACTTCCCGGAAGCAAATTAATTAAATAAATAAATATATACACTACACTCTAAGAAATTCTGTGTAAAATATATACTAAAATTAGTTTATACAGTGTTAAAAAAGAGTAATTTTTTTTAAAGGAATATAGTACCAAAATGAGTTTTGGTTACATAAGTATTGTATTTAATATTTCTTATATACCTACACTCTACAATGATCTTTATATTTAGATTTTTTAATTTTAAATTTATTCTATGAAGAATCTTTGTCCTACTACTCTTCTAATTTTTCGAGATGTTTCCTATTTATTGTCGGGATTGATAGGATTCTTGAAGAGTGTATGCAATATGTATACTTATAATTTTAAATATTTAACTATTAATACAATAATATATGTATGTACTTCCCAGAAAAGATCTTCAGTAATATCTCCGGATTTTTGACAGTGATATGTACTTATCTGTTAGTTACAAACATTTTAATTTTCAATTGGTTTCCTTGGCTTTATTTGGGCTGTGAGATTTAATGCAACAGATTACTTTATATATTATATTCTTTTATCTCCAAATCAATAAACGATAGAATAAAATATTTAAATGTATCAGATAGAGAATTTAATATTCTTTATTTGCAAAAACAAGAATTTCCGAAAAGACTTTTCCCATTAATGTTCGATTTAGATATACGTGTACACACACACACATACACACACACACACACACACACTTCAACGTAAAAATGTTAAAATCGGATTGTAGGAACCTTAAAACGTTTATTCATTAAAATCTGGATATGCGAATATTATCATGAATCCAATACCTTTCTTAGCGAAAGGTAAAAATTGGTATAGGACCCCATTAAAGCTGGTATTACTAATAAAGGCGATGTAACCCAACATTAAATGCGCAATACTTGAATATCACAATCAGTTTTTGTAAGTTTAAAATGTATATTTTGTAGAAATTACTCACCATTTGCGTATTTTTATATTTTTTTGAAAATGTTAACCGACCGATTTTGGGCTCGTATAAGCGAATTGTTACACTGAGTAATGAATAATATGCCCTAAAAATATTATTTATTTATGCTACAAGTATACGAAAATGTATGATTTATAATAAATATTATTATACTTAATAAATCAATCGGTGTCATCGTACTAGAATTTTTTTACACTTATTAAATCATGTGTATATGCTAAACGAAAAGCAAATGAATGTATAACAGTAATTTTTTTCTGGTGTATTATCCTGGAATACGTCCCTGTGTAATGCAGTTTGCACGCGTCAAATGGTAGCAATCCATCGGCAATGTCAACCATAAGAAACGTGACTCTCAACAAATTCCATTCATCCGGTACTGAGTATTCAAAGCAACCAGAACACCGCACTCAAATAGCCAGCGCTGGACATGTACGATTCCCAAACAGTGGGACGAAATGAGTTTTACTATTAAATGAATAATTTTTAACTATTCATGGTTCTTAATTATTTTTACAATTTTTCAAATATATCTATAGCTCAAAATATGGTCTGCGTATTACATATCAGGAAATCCAAAGGGAGATTTTAATATAATCTACCAGGCCATTAAAGAAATCGTCAATCTTTTTGATATTTCCCTTCGTTCTTTCTTCCATAAGCCTAGTTGATCCTAGTGATCCTCAAACTATTTCTGACCCGACCAAAAATTATTAAACTGTCACCGTAACATATGACATTATATCTTTATCTTCCCCATATAAGCTAATCATCCTTTAAGGGATACTTTTTGATCCATTGCCCCATTTTATCAAGAACTTCACGTAGTTTCTTTTCACTCATTTTCTTATACTCAAACCTCTGAAGAAACTGCAACTCTTTTCATTGATTTCATGTATTACAGCGTTCTTTTTAAAATGAAATATAAATTTAACTGAATCATTATACTTATGGCCAGTTGAACAGTTTAAGCAGGTTACCAAAAGAAGTACGTATCGAAATTCATTTGACATTTCGTTTTGATACGATATTGTCAATTTAACAAACAGTTAACAATTTAATAAGCGCAGCAACTGGCTATTAAAGATTATAAGAAAGTAACAAAATAACAAACAAATAAACAAAATAACGAACAAATAAACAATAATTATATTATATTTTCAAAATCCCCCCCATTCATGGCTAAACTATAACCCAACAAACCAAACAACATAAGATATTGGGCAGTTGTAATAGTTTCAGAGACGTTTGTAATTTGAATATTTAATTATTATAAATTTAGCAGGTTATAAAAATCTTCAATAAAAGAATACTAACGGTGTAAGATCGGAAAACCTAGCAGGCCATTTTACTTCTCCACCACGTCCAATCTAACGACGTGGAAATGTGTGATTTAAAGTTTTGATATTTTGAGCATTGTGCGCCGGAGCGCTATCATGTTGAAACCATATGTGTGTTTAATATTTGTATCTGTAAGTGCAGACTTCACTTCATTTTGCAGAACATCCAAATAATTTTAAGCCGTAATATTATCGTTAATAAAAATCTGTTGTGGCTAGCACAATACCTTCCGTCAATCCTGTGTAATATGTATAAATTCCACAAATAAATTTTCTTACAAAAAATTCTAAATTTCCAGTAAAATTATTTCATAAACAAACTATGCAAATTGCACTTGACACTAACATCTTCTTCTTCTTTAGCTTTTCCCATTCGTTAGGGGTTGCTATATTTTATTTTCTTCTTCAACTCATTTCTGTTTTACGTGCCGTTCTCATTCAGTTCCTTTTCTCTCAACTCTTCGCAATACAGTCCTTCCATCTTATCTTTGGTCTTCCTCTGTTACTTCAACCTTCTATTACTAAGCTATTCAATATATTATTTATTTCTCCTCATGAGATTTTCAAACCAATGTAATTATCTCTTGTATATTTCTAGAAAATTGTAGCACTAGCGTTATTTCCTTACCGTATCTTTCCGTATCTTCCCCAACATCTACTTCAACATCGTCATTTCTGCCACATTAATTTACTTTTTATTTATACTGACATCTGTCAATTTGAATTATATGAATATATTAGTAGTTTCTATGGCTGCTTTATAAAATTTAATTTTTTAAAAATTCTTTAATTCTATATCTATTGAATATGAAGTATAAAATGCAATCAAATCGTATAGAGAATAATGTATTCTTTAAGTTATAATAACGCTAAATGCTAATAAATCAAATTTAACTGTTAAATCTTCAAATGAGGCTACTTCCGGTTGACCAATTATAACCAAAATCTAATCAGTTGTTCTTCTGGATGTAAACTGGAGGAATACGAAATAAATATAATTTTTGGAATCGTGGTATTGAAGTTATGCGATCCGAAACTTTCGTCACACACACACAGAGACACAGACACACACACACACACACACACACACACACACACACATACACACACACACACACACACACACACACATACACACACACACACACACATACATACATACGTGGGAAATGACATATCATGCTTCCATCCACTCTTCCATCCATCTCACGGGTGGGAAATATTTATAGGGATGCCTAGTGACACTGTTATAGATCCGTATATTAAAGTAGGATAAACAAATTTTAATAAAGCTGTCAAAATATATAAATAAAATTAAAGATTATGATTTATTTTGATAATTATGTTGAATAAAAAATGGATGAATGTGAATAAAATAGTATATTTACCTCGGTGGGAGTTTCATCACATCTTCACGCTGAATCTGATCTCGAGGCTTCGCCTCTCGGTAAAATATATACACAGAGTTTTTTGTTATCAGTAAACACGGAGTAGTTTAATTACCATATTTACAGAGTGACAGCAATGTATTGAAGCGTTTATTTTATTTTAAACATACAGAATAGTTGTCAGACTCGTCAAACTGTCACATTTCAAATGGTATTTTATGCAATTGAAGAAAAAGTGCAGATTATAACATGGTGTAATTCAAATAATCAAGTTTCTGATGTATTTGCTGCTACATTTAATAATCAACCCAGCAACAATTCGAACAATCTATAATAATTATAGCTTGCAGCAAATGATTTTTTTTGGGACACTTAAAAAATGTGTACAATGGTGACAGAATGAACATTGAACAATTAAAAAACAGAATTAGTACAGCTTCACTAAATATTACTTCACAGGGAATGCTATTAATTCTTTTTATAATTGTTTAGAATATTAATATGATGATAAGCGACTGGAGAAGTGATGGATAAAAGAAATAAGCAGGAATGCAGTCAATATATAAAATTTATTCAGTCAAAAGTCGATGTTTCACTTCCTGTTTATGCTTCTTGAGGACAAACTATGGGAAAACATAGTGTTACAAAAGTAATTTTACATATTATACACATACAGTCTAATATTTTATAATAATTTCTTGCAATGTAAAAAATCAATCGTGTAGATCTCGTCGAACAATAAAATAATAAATAAATTAGTAAAGCACGTTATAGATAAAATTATAAAGTCTTAGGGCCGGTATTTTCACTTGCGAATAAAGCTATAGATAAATTTAACCTTTGGATAAAAATTTTTGTTGTCTTTTCACTTGCAAATAAATTTATTCGAAAGAATAACATCTGTTATTCGCGGAATAAGTTATTCGCTAGTTGGGTAGCGAATAAAGGGTTTATTCGTGTGTACATTACATTTCTACATAGTGCAGATTTATTAACAAAGTGGATATATTAAATATTTTTAATGATTCTCATAATTGTTTGAACTATGAATGAATAAATAATGCGAGAAATCGAAAACGCACGAACAGATAGCGACCTAACCACACACATCAAGGAATTTTTTGACAGATTCCGATTGAAAATAAACTGTTCTTATTTTATTATTACAAATTGGGGTTCGTATTTGATCTCAAAAGTGCATATGTAAATCCCTCCTTGGGTAAATCATTATAAAGATCCTGACATTTGATGCTGGTAAAATATTTTCGGATTTTGAATACATTTGAATACTTTTATATAGTGACATTCATTTACCTCGAACTGAAAGGAATATACAAAAATTATAAGGACAATTTTACAATGTACATATATTTCGTTTACCGCGTATGATTACTGCAATAGATTACTTGTTAAACTACACTGTCCCGGGGCTAAAAATGCAATAGGATATAGATGACATTAAGGATGTCAAACAAAATTGTGACAAGTACGGATTCAAAAGAAGTTGACACATTTCATCCTTGTCTGCTTACCGTGGCTACGCAAAACTCCATCCTTCTCCACTGACACAAATTCGACAGATAGTTATTTGTTTTTGTCAAATGTGTGAAAAGACTCAATGGAGTTATTCGTTGAATAAATATATAGAATAAATTTATTTAACGAATACTTATTCGAAACTTTATTCGGAAGTGAAAATACCGGCCCTAAAACATATACCTATCTGTCGAATAATTTTTTCAACATTCGTGAATTGGTAACCTTGCAGATTGAATTGTGTCTGTAGAGAAGGATGGAGTTTTCCGTAGCTACGTTAAGCAGACAAGGATGAAATGTGTCAACTTATTTTGAATCCGGATTTGTCAAAATTTTGTTTGATATAATGATATCTAGATTCTTCTGCATTTTAGCCCCGGGAAATTGTAATATAATAAGTACCATCTATTGCAGTAATCTTACGCGGTAAACGAAATATGTACATTGTAAAATTGTCCTTATAATTTTTGTATATTCCTTTCAGTTCGAGATAAATGTATCTCATTGTCTTCAACACAAGTATCCAAAATCCGAAAATATTTTACCAGCGTCAAGTGATAGGATCTTTATAATTAATTACCCAATCAAAGATACCAAATACGAAGCCAAATGAGTAAAAATAAATTGAGAACTGCTTGTTTTCATAATCCGAATCTGTCAAAAAATTCCTTGATGTGTGCGGTTAGGTCGCTATCTGATTTATATTATTTATTAATTCTAGGGTCAAAGTATCATCATAAGCATAAAAAATCTTGAATATATCATTTTTGTTATTAAATTTGCAATATGTAGAAATGTAATGAACATACGAATAAACCCTTTATTCGCTACTCAAATACCGAATAATTTATTCCGCGAATAACATGTTAATCTTTCGAATAAATTTATTTGCGTGAAAAGACAACAAAAATATTTATCCGAAAGTTAAATTTATCTAAAGCTTTATTCGCAAGTGAAAATACCGGACCTAAATAAAATAGAGTAACAACAATCTTAATACAATGGCGACTACTAATTTTTTTTCTTTGCAGAAAATGACTAGAATTTATACGCATAATGAACTGTGCTGTCGTTGGTACAATTTTCAGCGTATGGAGTTTGTCTAAAAATTTTGCAAATTCTGCAGTAAATTGTATTAGGATTTTGGATGTCGGTTCTGAAATTTACGTTGTTTTTATTGTTTTTACCTCTCGCTAAGAGAGGTATTGCATTCATGCTAAAAATCGCATATCCAGATTTTATTGAATAAGCACGTTTTAAGGTCCTTACAATCCGATTTTAACATTTTTACGATGATGTCTGTGTGTGTGTGTGTGTGTGTGTGTGGATGTGTGTGTGTGTGTGTGTGTGTGTGTGGGATGTTGGAAGGACGGTTACTCAAAAACTATAAGACTTAAAATTTGTTTAACAACGTATTTCCCAATCGGACATTCCCGGGAAGATCTGAAAAGGTTTTGGTAACAATTGGACAACCGGAAGTAGAAGATTCTTGAAAAAAAATCTTCTAAATATTATTTTTTGAAAATTTTTCTTGATAATATTAAAGAAAAATAAATTCTCTTTCTGATACATAAGGTTTTGGTAACAATTGGACAACCGGAAGTAGAAGATTCTTGAAAAAAAATCTTCTAAATATTATTTTTTGAAATTTTTTCTTGATAATATTAAAGAAAAATAAATTCTCTTTCTGATACATTTAAATATTTTTATACATATTTTATAGATTTAGAGATAAAAGGAATATAATATATAAAATAATGTTGTAATTAATTTTACAACCGAAAGGATGCCATGAAAAATAGTTGATAATTTAAATTATTTGTAACTGACAGATAAATGTCAGTGTCAGAAATAATGAGTAATGAATTAAAAATGTACTTGGAGAATCCCTTAGTTCTTGATCTGTGACTATTATGGAGATGACAAGTCTAGGTTGAAGGACTTAAATTTGTTTCAAACATTATGGGACAATGTACACCAGTACTGTAGACTAGAGTAACTTTGAATTGCGAAAAAGCTATCAAATTCTTCTCAAGTAAGTTGTAAATATTGACAAAATTACATATCGATATAAGAATAATCGGAGTGCAATCTATCCGTCACTTTATTAAAAGGAATTAGTGTTATTTAGATATAACAAGTATGAAAAAATAAAATGTAAAAGAAGATATGTAAGAATAGATGCACAATCCAGATATATACATTTTAGACCGCCCAAAATTAATGTTTTTACTAGAAGAATATGAAGAGAAAGTAAACAAAGTTGTTCGAATTGAAAATTGCTGTTACCAGCCTAATATTTATATATGGTAAACTCTACTTTGTAATTTATTGTAACATAATTTATGGTAAATATCTTTATGTTGAGACATGCTATTATTGAATAATAAAGAAGTTTATACGTCATAGATTTATATGAATATATTATTTGTATTTATAAAAATATTCTTTGCTTTATGCATACAGCCAGGTAAAATATACGGCGAGAGGTTATGTGCTGGCCACATCAGATTTTTTATATGTAGCATTTCTAGTATATGACGTTTATGAAGGAAAGGTTCTTCTACAATTTTTACTCCTTCAAATTTGAAAGTGTGTCTAGTTTCTATACAATGTTGTGTGAGTGCGCAGTTTCCATTATTGTTAAGTCTGTTTGAATTTGTTTTTTTTTATCTTTTAATATCCCACCGCGGATGTATATATGTACTTTTTTTTTCATCGGGAGAATCTTAAGAACTAAAAGTTTGTGAAAAATTAGAATGTCGTCTTTTACAATTAAATGAATTTAAGAAATAGTCTGTGAGGTACACACCTAAATAACATAGATTTTTGTAATAAACATAGTTGAATTTTTTCAAATTTCATTTCGAAAATGTTAAGTTCTGCATCGTTTTTTTTTTTCAAAATGGAATATCAAGAATACAGCGAAAAACACTCGGAGGTAGCTATCTTAAAAAGTTGATGATGTAGCTTCTGTAGGTATTTAAACTGTCAGTATTTTTGTGGTAAAAAAATCAATTATCGTTCGACTCGAAATACAGATATACATTTCCTAAATATTCTCTCATAATTGAAATGCCATCAACATTTCACGCCTCTTCTTTCCAAACCAGTGTGGTAGGGATACTATCTATCTCCTCATTGAAAAAAATCCCAATACGGTACTGTCCCACGCACCAGCAGCAAGTGTTGCGAGCAGGCAAGCGTTGTCAGTGATGGACTACCGTGAAAAACAGTTGAGCGGAGTGTTGTTCTCTTGTTCACAACACAACCGGATATGAATTTTGTGCTTCATTTGTTCCCAGTTTGAAAATGTGCGCCAGATATGTGACATTGTTACGTAAAAGTGGAGTTTTGGTGAATGAAAAGTGGTGATAAAAAAGTGAAAAAATTGTTTTGAAATAGTGAATTTTAAAGAGTGGGTGGTGTATACATATTTTGAAATAGAAAATCACATGATAGACATTTTTTTTTTGATATAAATATTTAAACTTTGCGCTTAAATATATTAATATTTTGTTTAACAAAAAAGTATTTATATAATATGTAATTTTATGTTTACACATATATTTACGTATGTTTATCGTCATTAAAATATTTAAAGAGCATAACAAAGTCAACATATAAGTGTCTGACAATGACGTCAAAAAATAATATCTGCCCTATGATAACAATACCAAATTTATAAAATTATTCATCTACAACCTGACGCACAAGAGCTGATAACAAATCCATTAAAATACATGGGATTTTAAACGAAATCTGTGCTTACAAAACTTTTTTTGGACGGCTGTTTTACATGCAAAAAATTAATTTAAATTGGGTTTTTTGTTTTAAAAAGTGATATACATATACAAAAATTCAAATTCAACTTCTCATTTCAAAACTGTTCGTATACGAGCCCAAACTTATATTTCGGCCGTTTTACATTTACAACAAACAAATTATAAAATCTACGCAAATAGTGAGAAATTTCTTTCGACTAGTTTAAAATATAGATTTTAAACTTACAAAAACTGAATATGTTATCCAAGTATTCCGCCATTTAATATTGAGTTACATCTCCTTTATTACTTTATTAATAATACCTGCTTAAATTCTATTAAGTATTTTATCCTTAAGCCCTGCACATTTTTCTGTAAGTATTGTCCCATATGTCTTGCAATATAGGTTTTACTGTACGCACTGAATTTTTACGAAGCTAAATCTGGGCTAGAAGATGACCCTTAAACTTCCGGTCGAATTATTGTCACCAGTTGACAATGTAAACCGGCCGAATTATGCGTCATAGTCAGAAAAATTGACTGTCGGATCCAGCAATAAAACTATAAATATCGCTCACTATTTGTTTTAGAATATTGGATGCCAACGGGCCATTATTTGCACCGCTCTGTTCAAGCATTGAATGCTTGGCTGATGGTTCCCCTATAGTCAATTTTTTTGACTCTGTCGGGTACAGTAATAAAACTATAAATGAACTATAAATATCGCAATTATGATAAAGCGGCATATCCTTTACTTTCTGCAGTATAATACTGTTTGGCATCGGCCCATATTTTTGAGCCGCTCTATTCATGCATTGAATCAAACGTCTACCAGGTATGTATAGGAAAATAGCCTGACAGTCCTTTAACATAAATGAATAGAGCGGCTCAAAAATATGGGCCGAAGCCAAACAGAAAGTAAAGGATATGCCGCTTTATCATAATTGCGATATTTATAGTTCATTTATAGTTTTATTACTGTACCCGACAGAGTCAAAAAATTTGACTATATCTGTCTACCTGATCTGTATAGATAAAATAATCGTAGTGTTCCTTTAACATAAATGCTATTTTTGTTTGAAATAAGTTCTTATGGGAATGAAAACTATTGTTCCCAACATTATTTTAAACAAAAATAGGGGTTATGTTAAAGGAACAGTAAGATTATTTACTATACAGAGCAGGTAGAGGAACCATTCAATGTATTAACAGAGCAGAATATGCCGCTTTTAAGCATAAACTCGAAATGTTCAGTTTGAAATTTAATGCTATAGACTCATTATTTATATAAAAAAAACATCTGAACTTGTTTGGTTCTGGTAGAAATTTGACTTTATCCCATGAAAATTATAAAAATGGAGAAAGAAATAATGTTTAAAATATAAATGTTACGAAAATACAAAGGGGACTAATTTGATTCTTATAGAATTATAAATGTACACCCGTATATTTTTGTAGTTTGGTTTTTTTTTTTTCAAACATTGTTGCTTATAATGTGACGCCACTGAAATCGAACTGTCTATGGCGCCATAAACCGGAAACTTCAATAATTGGACTTCAATTTTTATAGAAAACTTGTACTTAACTTATTATTTCTTTTTAATTATCTACATACAATAGGTTTTAATGATAGATGAACCGCTAATTTCTCAAATACGAGTATATTAAATCGACAAAACAAAAAGTAAAGAAAATTGATAATAGTACATTATGTAATAATTGTTGTAAACGCAGCTTTAGTCAAGGATCTTTTTTAACAAGAGCGGAGGTAGTGTATAAAACACGAATGTCTAAAGAGTTTATAAAATGAATCACTATACTTTTCTACGACTGCAAATTAAAACAGCAGAAATTCACTTTCACATTAGTTATTTTTATTGAATGACAGCTATTAGCTTCATCTATACCTTCAGTCATTACTTAATGCAAGGATGGGGAACCTTTTGCCTGACGAGGGCCATTTAGATACTTATAATATCAATCACGGGCCATACAAAATCATCTTAAAAATTTAGCCTCTTATGTTTGGTCAAACATTTAATTATTTAGCCACTAATGTAATGATTGCAACTACTTCTCTTTAGTAAGGCGTGTTAAGTTAGCTGGTATTGATAACATTACTACTCGCAACTGTTTCTCCTATATTTATTGAACTTTGACTTTACCCTGCGGGCCACATGAAATGGTTTAGCGGGCCTTATAAGGCCCGCGGTCCGGAGGTTCCCCACCCCTGACTTAATGAATAATTTGTTACTGGTAGCTAATTTCACGCCGTGTGCAATACGATCGAAGCTATAGTTTCTCAAGTTGTGATTAAGATTTAATTTTGGGTCTTGGAAACCAGTACACTAAGTCACATATTAACAACGGAAATAGCACATACCAGTAGTATGTATGTATAACTCTTATGGTGTTGTGGTACACTTTGCAATGACATTGAGTGTCCATGAAATGATGTCAGACCGAAATGACATATTCATTTATTTATATTTATTTATCGAAAAGTATTGTTCATAAAATATCTAATAAATAATTTATGTGTATCTGGTGATTAAAATTACATGAATTTAGCAATAAGTTTTAAAAAATTCTAGTCTTCCTTGAATTTGAAATACTGGAAAGTGTGGTCAATTTATTACCAAATCAGAATGGCATTGAAGCCAACATTGATTCAATAGTTGAACGGAAAATAGAAACATTTATTACAACTATAAATTAATAGAACAATTAAATAGTGAAAGTCATATTCACTTATGCATGTTTCATAAATTTAAAAAACAGAAATAGTAACGATAAATCGATAATATTGTTGTCATAATATTAAAATCATACATAGATTATTCTGCAATAAAATATTATAAAATATTCGAAAATACATAAAATAAAATTTATTCTGTATTTTGTTGTTCTGATAAAAATGACTCATTTTTTTATGAATATGGAAAAGAACAGTCATAAAAAAATGTGTATGCATAATTGCATATATTGAACTATATTTTACATTTACATTTAAAGAGAAAAATATCAAAACATTTTCGGGCCTAATCTCACTAACTCAGTGGTTAATTTTTAACCACTGGTTAAATTTTTATCCAATAGATATTGATTTGACAACGAAAAAATGATTTTTTTTGTTATACAGGGTGATTTATAAAAATGTCATATAAATATAGGTTCTACCTTTGATTATAAAATATGTTACAGAGTATTATATAATCAACATGGGCGTCGTTTGGGGGGAAGGCAAGGGGGGCACTTTTGGTTCTACTCTATCTAGTTAGACAATTACAAGAAATTAAAGTTTTATTAGTGGCATAGTAAATTTATCATATTAATAGCAAGTTACCGATGAAAAACAAAATAAATTTATAGAAAGCTCTGCACAAACGGCACGAACTGTCCAATTCTGACGTTTATTTAGCTTATTTAATTGTTGTAAAACAATGGACCATTTTATTGCAGGCGAATAATTCCCGTTATTTATTAGCAGTTTAAAGTTTTGTAGAAGGAATAAGTGACGTCTGCATGGTAGAATCGTGGAAGAAGACCGATAAACTGGGAGGGAAAAAGATAGTTCGCGCTTATGTTTTGGTAGGTCTGGCATGCCGACAGCGGGCTATAATCTCTTTCCCTCCCAGTCTACCGGTCTTCTTCCACGATTCTACCATACAGACGTCACATATCCCTTCCTTAAATTTTTAATAATTATTTTCTCATAAATTAATCGATTAAAAAAAATACAGGTATTTTATTTTTGTGTCTAATATCATGTATGAAAAAAATCAAAATTTGGCCACATACCCCATGGGACAAAATATAATTTTATGTGTATAGCAAAATGGTTTAGGTTATTAACGTTTGACACTGAAATTTTTGAGGTTATTTACTAGTGCTATCTTCTATACTAAATTCATTAATTAATAGATAATTATTAATAAAGATCATTAAAAACGACACCCAAACAGAAACGATCAATGGAAAAATCTTTTTTTTAAATTTTTCTAACTACGGCCCTGTCTCCTTATTAAATCTAGCCGTAGGCCGTAATTTTTGTATTATAAGTAAGCCGAAACATACCAGTATATTTATTAATGTGTATGCACGCCTTTGAATATGTAGTTTACATATGGCATTTTAATTGATAAATAGCATGAAATGATGTCATCATTCGGAGAAATAGTATTTATTTGCATTTTGCAAAATTGCTTACGATGAGAATTTCTCATATACTACGTAAATATAAATAAATATTTAACGCTTTTAATCACAACGCAAATTTTAAATAGGCTATAAAATTGTAAATGAATAATATTTATAAATGCCGCAGAAATAATAATTTTAAAAGGATAATTTAATATTCATTCTATGTCTATATTTCACGGACTTTATAAATACACAAACATATACAGCGTGGTGACCGGCAAAGCCGAACTTAGGACTTCAACATGTTTCTTTATTTCCTGTTTCCCTAATTATTTTAGATAAAAAAGCTTCAAATAAAAGTTGTAGACCATAAAATTATGCATCAGAATCAATAAGCAAAATTAATTTTGTATTCCTTGTAACGGCAGAAATTAGGTATAAAAATGTCGTAAATTATCTCAAAAATAGCAATAGCCATGGAATTGAGACAAAATATATAACAAATGTCTAAAGATTTATCTGTTATGTTATGGTAATATATTTTTATTAGGTATTATGTCTAATTTCTGTTGCAGTTAACAATTATTTGTTAATTTCAATTGATTTGTTAATTTTTTGTTTCAATTCCATGGCTACTTTTTTTTGGGGTAATTTTCGATATTTTCATACCTAATTTCTGCCGTTATAAGGCAAACAAAATTAATTTTGTTTATTAATTCAGATGCAGAAATGTATGCCCTACAACTTTTATTTGAAGTTTTTTTCCTTAAAATAATTAGGGAAGCAGGAAATTAGGAAAGTCTGAATTTACATGTTAAAGTTCTATATGTGCGTCTCTGCCGGTCACCGCCCTGCATGCAGGCTGTTAATTAAAAACCTATTTATTTTAGACAAATATACTTCAAATAAATGTTCTAGAGAATTAAATTCAACATCCAAATTAGTAATAAATTTTTTGACGCTTCATAACCGTGAAAATCAAAGTTTTTTTGAAGATTGCTGATTTATAGCGATAGCCATGGAACTGAAACAAAATTCCGAACAATTGTATGTCCAGAGTAACACCATTTTATAATCTGAAGCTTTTATCATGAGAAAACTGTTCCACATCCATACTATACTTTCAAACAAATATGTTATTGAACGAAAATCACAAAACACAAACTTTTTTGACAGTTATACAATTGTTTGTAATTTTGTTTGAATTCCAGGGCTATCGCTATAAATCAGCAATCTTCAAGAAACTTTAAATATGATTTTCTCGGTCAAAAATAAAATCTTATTACTAATTTGGATGCAGAATTTAATTCTGTACAACGTCTATTTTAAGTATTGTCGTCTAAAATAATTTAGGAACTTTTGCACAAGAAAAAACTAATTTCTCATTTTAACGCGCTTCTGTTCTTTTCTAATAACTTGGTATTTTAAAATTATGGGAAAAAAATTAAACGAATTTTATTTTATATTAAAATGTCCATAAATATGCGGCATAGGTTTTTCTACATGATTACGCAATGGTGTGCACCTTTATATTTTCAAATGGAACACCCTATATATTTATTCAAATTTGAAAAGTACATATTTGCTATCCAATAGTACAAAAATATGCATGTATTATATTATTAAAAAATACAATGGCGAATGATTTAAATATTACATTTTTATTAAATACAGTAGGCTTTGCATTACATTATTTTAGCATTACACCTTTCAAATTAATAAAAAAAATTAATTAATTAAAAATTTCATCTATTTCAATCCGATATTTCATTATTAAACATATATTTAATATTATCAGATGTCTAATTCAAAAAATAGTATTGCAAAGCCTTCTGTATTTATTAAAAATGTAAATATAAATCATTCGCTATTGTATTTTTTAATAATATAAAATATGATTATTTTTATAGTATTAGATAGCAAATTCCATGTACTTTTCAAATTTGAATAAACATACAGCGTGTTCCATTTGAAAATAAAAATTTACATATCATTGCGTAAAAATGGAATACCTGTAGAAAATCTATACTGCAGGTTTATAGACATTTTATTATATAAAAAATGGGGTCTCGTTGCCGCGTGCCTGGTCGCGAATCTGGGGAATCCGATTCGATCCCGATCAACGCCAAATAATTCGAATTTTAAATGGCATTAACCCTTGTGGTAAACGCCCGCACAATACAAATATGTCATCGTCATTACCGAAATGTGTGTGCAAATCAGATTAGCACACCCAGCAATGGCTAATATGCCGTGATAATATATTTATTTATTTCTTTATTTAAATACATACCTGCATATTTACTAATACTAGAAATTATGTATATTAAGTTCCTTTCCATAAAACTATTGTTCTATTTACAATTTTCCTTTTAAAACGTTACTATTATTAATTTGAAATCATTAATTTTTTGACAGTGACATTTATCTGTCAGTAACATACATTTGAGCTGAACTATGTAATCATTGAGATATGGTTAAAGCATAAGCTCCGAGATATAATTTTTATATTACATATTTTATAAATTTATCCATAAAATATATAGAAAAAGTATTAAAGCAAACCTGTGGAAAATGGAATAATCTTTCATTTTTATAATAACAAATTGCGAAAAAAATACATTTAAAGATATTTTTTGAAGAAAAACTATCTTGAGCTTCAAGGAAACTGCCATTTCCGGTTATCCTTTTATAACTTTCTGAATGATAGTATTTGAGTTAGAGCGCAAAGAGGATCCACACACACACACACACACATCATATTTAAAATAATCGACTTATTAAAAAAGAACAGACCGATAAATCATCCTGTATATATAGGTGTCCAGATTTTGAACACCAGATGTCTTTTTTAATTAAATGATTTAATTAGAAAATAAATTAATGTAACCTAAACGATTGTTCCAAAACTTGAATTATATCTTGTTCAATCAATTGTACTGCATTCCACGCTTATTAAAATTATAATTCCTGTTTACAGAATCAGAATCACAGAATTCTTATTCTTCTTATCGTGAGGCGTATTGTGTAACTTGACCCTATTTACCACAAATAACCTTATCACCAGCAAATATCCAACGCACGGTAAAATACTATACTTGCTGACATTTCTTATTCTCAGTAGAAAACTCACAAACACACTCGCACAGATGCCCTGTATTGTTCTGTGCGAGTGTGAGTTTTATGTAAATACAAGCATATGTTATCACTAAGCACTAACGCATACATAAGGTCATTGAGATAATTCTACCTCTGTAGTCAAATTTAGAGAGGGACTAGATCAGTGATGAAATTTGTGTGATGTGAAAATTGTGTGAAATTTGGAAATTTCTAAAATATTTGTGCTAATTTGGATATTACATCGTGATGTAAATATTGTGAAATATATTTTAATAATATTTTTTTTTAAATGTAATTTTTAACAAATTTCAATAAAAACGTAAGGATTTTTTACATTCGATATTTGACAATATTTTGAACAAGAAATTGTACAAAATTGTAGAGACAATTTATTATACAAAGTCTAGCTCAGGATAGAAAATAATAGATGGTGTACTGATATTACTGTTGTGAAATTAGTTTTTAAATTTATATTTCAGTATTTCAGATTATTTGGAAAAAGTAACTATGCACAATTAGAAATTTAATAATCGGAAAAACTAGCAAGTGTGTCAATCCGGCGACTTTATTACTTTTAAGTCAGTAACGAATAACGATTCATATTCAAAATAGAATTGTTGCAAGAATTTTTATTTGCCTTCTAAGTATTAAATTAAAAAATCTGATGTGGCCAAAACAATACCTCCCGTTTAATTTAATTTTTATTCATGTAAATACTTCAAGTGACGCCTGGTAAACGCCTACACGGAACAAATATGTCATCATTATCTGCGTACAAAGCAGATTGGCTCACCCATCAATGGGTAATATGCCGGGATGATATATGTTTTTATTATCTTACCTATATTTTTACATATTTACTTTTGCTGGAAACTGTATTAAGGTCCCTTCCATATAATTATTGTTCCATTTACTATTTTTTTTATAAAACGTTAATAGTATTATTTGAAATGATTAGTTTGTTGACAGTGACATATATCTGTCAATTACAAACATTTGAGATCTGAATTGTGTAGCCATGTGAATGAGTTGTGTTTAAAAAGGCTCCGGGATTAAAATTATAGATAGTTCACACACATCTTCGTGAAAATGTTAAAATTGGATTGTAGGGACCTTAAAATGTGGTCATTTACCAAAATCTCGATATGCGATTTTTAATTTGTAGATAAAATATAGTATTCCCATATAATGGCTATTACTCACTCGAATGATTTATATCATTCGCCATCCTTCCGGCTCGTGATGCAAACTTCATTCTCATGAGTAATAGCATACATTACATGCTCATTGAATAATATACTATTATCACTATGAGAAATCAAAGAATTTTTTTAAAGGAAAACTATCCAACACAGTTAGTTATTAGCTTAAAAAAATTAAGATCGAGTTCTATGGACCTTACATTGAAACATGCTAATTTAGCAAAATCTCG